>OZ012740.1:266801106-268001106 GCA_963859935.3 Lathyrus sativus
AGGGTGTTAATCTATCTAAGCTATAGGCCACGAGGACAAAAGAAAAGAAAAGAGACTCGATAGAGCATCGACGCTCTATGCCTACATACTCCCTCGTGCAATGGGAAAGTCAGAGTCAATGTAGTTCGGAAAACCATGGGTGAAGGTGGAGAAGGTTGCTCACTAAAACATCGCCATCTTGTGCCTACGTATCCTCATCTGGTATGAGAAATCAGAGGAAACGTAGTTCGGGCTAACAAGACCACAGGTTGGTTCAAGTGTTTTACCCGAGTAGGGTTAAAACTTAGTTCTAGCAATTAGGTGTATGCAACTCGACCATTGGAGACTTAGGCGTTACCTGTTTGCGGTAGAACCAAGAGTTAACAAAACTCTCCTTATGAAAAAAGTTTCCAATTAATCCCGGAGGATAAAAAAGGTTTGAAGTTTGTTTTGGTGTTTTTTAGACAAGAAGTAAATTGAATTTGATTTGTAATTCATGTTGCACTAAAGACTATGACCTAGGAGAGAATGCGTCGCATATCATCCAATGGACATATGCTAAAAACTCTAGATGACTTGAAGAAGTTTGAAGATGAGAAGAGAGAGACACACTCTAAAGGGAGACTAAGACTCAACCTAAAGTTCTCATACAAAGTGCACCTATGATTGGGATGAAAAGGGAATGCTACCTAATGTTATCATGCATAGGTTCAAGCCTAAGGTCTTTCATAATCAATCTTGAACAAGAGAGATTAGAGTTCCTAAGGGAACATGGAAAAGAAGAGAGAAGAAGGAAGCAAAAGAAGAAAGAGAGAATGAAAACATGTAATGCACAGTTAGAATGAAGAAAAGAGGGAGGAACAAACTGTGGGGCAGTAGCCTCCACAAGCACAACTCAACCTCAAGCATGCAAATGAGAGATACAAAAGCCAAAAGGAAATGCACACAAAAGCATATAAGCAAATTCAAACCAAAGTGAGATAAAGTGAGAAGAATGGAATCCTTACAATCACTTATGTATCAAACACTAGCTCAACAACAAAGTAAGAAAGCCAAGAGGCAAAGCAAGATCAAGATGAGAGATGGGATACCAAACTTGGGCAGCAAGTAACTCAAAGAGTCTCAACCACAATCATCATCAAGTTCAAACAAGAGAAAACATACCAAAAGTCCTCAAAAGGAATCACCATTCATGATATGTTCAAAGTACCTCCAAAGGTGGGACTAAACCATCTCATATGGGATTCTATGATCCTTGGAAAGAGGTAAGAGCATGAGGAGAAAGTGCACAAAGCAAGAAAGAACACATATCAAAGTACATTGCAAGAATAGGCATGGTAAAGGACCTAAATCCTAAACAACTTCAACATTTGAAACCAAATGGAAAGCCTAAAATGTTTCATTCAACAACTTCAACATATTATGAAGGTGAATCAAGAAGAGTTGGGAGCATTTGAAGTTCATAAGAATCATTTCCCATCCAAACTAGGTCAAGTATGTGTGCGAACCACCCTTAGGGGTAGCTTGACTTGCAAGCTACTCCAAAAATAGGAAAATGGCTCAACTAAACTCAAATAAAATCTAAAAAGCACATAAATGAGTTGGCAACCAAAGGCTAAGAGCACACAACCAAAGTCACTTCAAAGCATCACCATAGAAATTGATTCACTTGGGTGCTCCACTTTGAAGGAGGGTTATCGAGGGTCAAAAGAAATGACTTAAAAGTCAAACAAAAATAAACCAAACCAGGGCCAAAATCATCCTATGAGATCACTCAACTCATCATTGAAATGAGGAAAACAATCTTATTCATAGGAGATTAAAATTGGCCAAGAAACAAGTATGAAACAAAAAGAACAAGAAAAACTTCATTTAAAAACACCTCCAAATATGAAATTCCATTTTAATTGAAAAATAAATCAAAAATGAAAATAAAAAATGTCAAAAATTAATTAACACCCTAAGGTGTCAGAACATATTTTTGGAGGAATTTTATGATGCTTGGAGGTATTTTTAATTGGATTAAATCAAAACAGAAATTAAAAAAATATAAAATAATACAATTAACCAAAAAAGGTGCAAATAGCAATATCCTACATTGAAAACACTGGGCTCAGATAAGAGGGGGTGCAAACAGCATATCTGGCCCAAAATCAAAACACAATTGCAGCTAAGTGAAACGCTGCGTATCACTTAATGAGGTGGCAAGTTAGAAATCCACGCATCCTGGTCAGATCAATCCAGGCCATTCATCCAAACAAGTTAACAGGTCAAAGCCAACACACGTAGGTGACTGGCAAACGAACCAAACACGGGAGCCCTAGCTCCGGTCGTCTTCTCCGGCGAGGTGGTCGGAGACCAGGTTCAAAACTTCACCAAATCACATGAAATTTAACATCAAACTGAACGCCAAGTTGAATATGTTATGAATCCAGTCTCAAAAATTATTTATCATGCATAGATCACGAGAATCGAACGGTTAAAGAAACAATTGCACCACTGTAAAACTCAACAATCATCACAATTATGGTACCATAATTTGCCTACAAGCTGTAGGACTTCAGATGCAACAACAATGGCATGGATTTAAGCTTTACCATGAGAGATATTTGAGAAAGAAGATTACCTAACGAAGTCTCTTCGTTGGAGCTTCAATTATGTTTAAGCTTGACCCAAACTCTGCAGATGCACTAAATAGAAGTTGAGGAAGATGATTCTCACTTTGATTTGGCTTGAAACAGAATTCACGATTTTGGATTGCTCTCTTGAATTTCAAACTTTGCTCTGCTTTTTTCTCCACGAAATTGCATGAATGAGCTCTAAAATTCATTTCTGAACTTAAATACTATGGATCTATGATGAAATGGAGGCCCAATATGGCTTGGTTGTGGTGAATTGCAAAAATGACCAAATTGGAAAGCATGCCCATGCACACGTGAAAACCATCTTGTTCACACATGAAATTCATCTGATTTTGTAGCTGGGCAAGGTGAATTGAACATATGGATTAGAAATGGACCTTAATTTGATCCAATTAATGGGTTTTGAATTGAATCTTCTCCATGAAGTAACTTTGAAAACCACGTGGTTTTGCACTTCATGAACAAAACTTCTTGGTGCATTTTGTTTGTTATGACATTGTGAACCAATTTGGATTAAAAAGAGGCATGAAAAAGTTCAAGAACCAATTCAATTGAATTCACCATGTTAATGTCATTTTTCCATTGAATTTCTTCACCAATCTCCATATCCTTGCATAATTCATGATAATCTTGTGTTCCATGATGAATTTGAGGTCATTTGGAGCAACTCTCGTGTTGACGAAAGTTTCATTTGAAGTGCTTACAATCATGAAAAGGACCTATAATGAAAATGACCTATAATTTCACTTTCCCTAAATACCCCGGCCTTGCAAGCTTCATAACTTGAGTTCTACAAATGAGATGAAGGACTTCTAGAACTTTTTGGAAAGCTAAGAGCATAAGGAACAACTTTCATGTTCATCCAAAGTTGAGGCGAACCATGATTCTAGGTCAAACGTGTCTTAGAAGTTGGTTGACTTTTGTTAACTGAAAAATATGGTCATCTGACATTTTGTTAACTGAAAAATATGGTCATCTGACACCTATAACTTGATGTCATCATAACTTGAGTTCTAGAAACCCAATGGATGAGTTCTAGTACTCAAAAGAAAGCTAAGAACATGCTCTACAATCATACTCCTATATAGGCTTTGATCATCACTAATACCACTTTCATCTTTAGATAACTTCAGATGTGTGGGTGCAGGTGTTCTTTTGTGGCTAGCATTATCCATGCCAAACTTTTTGACTATGCACTTGATATACTTACTTTGGGAGAGAAAGATAGAGTCTTCCATTTGCTTGACTTTCAGCCCAAGGAAGTATGTCAATTCTCCACACATGCTCATTTTAAATTCATATTGCATTTGATTTACAAACTGTTTCACCATTCTGTCTGACATCCCACCAAACACTATGTCATCCACATAGATTTGAGCAATCATGATCTTCCCACCTTCATACTTCACAAAGAGGGTCTTGTCTATCCCTCCTTTCCTGTATCCACTGGTAGTAAGAAACTCAGTCAGTCTCTCATACCAAGCCCTAGGAGCTTGTTTCAATCCATAGAGAGCTTTCCTCAACTTGTATACATGGTTTGGCATATTAGGTTCATCAAATCCCTTGGATTGTTCCATATATACTTCCGCATTCAAATATCCATTTAGAAAAGCACTTTTCACACCCATCTGGAATAGTTTGAATTTCAGAATGCAAGCAATTCCTAACAGAAGCCTGATTGACTCAAGTCTTGCAACAGGTGCAAAAGTTTCATAAAAATTAATTCCTTCAACTTGAGTATAACCCTGTGCCACAAGTCTAGCCTTGTTCCCAGTAACAACTCCTTGTTCATCAAACTTGTTCTTGTAAATCCACCTGGTTCTAATGATGTTTGTTCCTTCAGGTCTTAGAACCAATTCCCACACTTTATTCCTTTTAAATTGTTCCAATTTATCTTGCATGGCCTTGATCCAATATTCATCAGTTAAAGACTCCTTCACATTCTTGGGCTCAATCTTGGATACAAAGCATGAATTTGAGACGATTTCTCTAGTTCTGGTTCTTACTCCACTATTCGGGTCTCCAATGATAGGATCTTTGGGATGATCTTTAAGGATTCTGATAGAAGGTTCTTTGCTAGGAGGTTCTGACTCAGAGTCTGGAGTAACAGCTTGAGGGTCTTCAGTATTGCCCTTAACATCAGCAGGTGGTTCAAGGAATGTTTCAACATCCTCCATGACATTGGTTTCTTCATGTTGATCATCAATAATCACACTGATGGATTCCATCAAGACTTTTGTTCTGGAGCTGAATACTCTATATGCTCTGCTATTGGTAGAGTATCCCAGGAATATGCCTTCATCACTTTTGGGATCCATTTTTCTCCTTTGTTCATGATCTGTCAAGATGTAACACTTGCTCCCAAACACATGAAAATACTTCAAAGTTGGTTTCCTTCCTTTCCATAGTTCATACAGAGTGGAGGAAGTTCCTTTTCTCAAGGTGACTCTGTTGTGAACATAGCAGGCTGTGTTCATTGCCTCAGCCCAAAAATGCATAGGTAATTTCTTTGCATGAATCATGGCTCTAGCAGATTCTTGGATAGTCTTGTTTTTCCTTTCCACTACTCCATTTTGTTAAGGAGTAATAGGGGAGGAGAATTCATGACTGATTCCTTCAGATGAGCAAAATTCAGCAAACTTAGAGTTTTCAAACTCCTTACCATGGTCACTTCTGATCCTAATCACATCACATTCTTTTTCTCTTTGAAGTCTGATACACAGCTCTTTGAAGACTTCAAATACATCTGGTTTTTCTCTAATGAAACTTATCTAGCTGTATCTGGAGTAATCATCAACCACTACATAAGCATAACTTTTTCCACCAAGACTTTCTACCTGCATTGGTCCCATCAAGTCCATGTGCAACAATTCAAGAACTTTGGATGTGGTGAGATGGACAATTCTTGGATGTGTCATCTTGGTTTGCTTTCCAACCTGACATTCACCACAAACCTTTCCTTCATCAATAGTTAGCTTTGGTATTCCTCTCATAGCTTCCTTAGATATAATCTTTTTCATTTTTCTTAGATGAAGACGTCCAAGTTTTTGATGCCACAATTTTACTTCCTTTTCTTCTTTGGCCATAGAGTAGATAGTGGAGTTACTTGAGACTTTAGGCTCCCATAGGTAGCAGTTATCTTTGGACCTAGATCCCCTCATGATTTCCTCCTTTTCTCCATTAGTGACCACACATTCTCCCTTAGTAAATTTGATACTGAGTCCTTGATCACACAACTGACTAATACTAATAAGATTGGCAGTCAGTCTTTTTACGAACAACACATTGTCTAGGTTAGGAACTCCAAGACAATCTAGTTTTCCAACCCCTTTGATTTCACCTTTAGCTCCATCACCAAAGGTCACATAACTAGTGGAATGAGGTTTGATGTCCACCAAAATATTTTTTAATCCTGTCATGTGTTTAGAACAGCCACTATCAAAATACTAGTCTTCTTTAGCTTATACCCTTAGAGAGGCATGAGCTATTAGAGCAACCTCCTTAGCCACCCATTGATGTTTCTTTACAGGTGCACCCTATTTGGGTTTGAATTGCTGAGTGTGACTTGGAAATCCATGCAGTCTGAAGCAAAAAGGCTTTATGTGCCCAACTATTCCACAGTAGTAACATCTCCACCTTTGGAACTTTCTCTGGTTCATTTTTCTGCTCCTCTGATGTTGTGACATTGGTCGTGACATCATATTTTCAGATTTTGGCTTCTTGAATCCCTAGGTGGGTCCCTGTTCACCAACAAATCCTAGTCCAGACATGCCTCCTGCTTTCTGACCATATTGTAGAATTACTTTTAGAGTGTTAGTCCCATTGTTTAACATCCTGATAGATTTTGACATCTAATTAAGTTTGGAATTCAACACACCGACCTCACTGTTGAGGGAGTCTGTGACACCCCAATTTTTAATAATTAATTATTTATATTAATTAATTGATTTATTGGAATTATTTGAATTATTGGATAATTATTTATTTTATTGGTGAGACGATTGATTGCTAGGATTAGTGAGTTAGTTGAGTGTGTGAATAGTAAGTGAATTAGGTTAGGCCCAATAACTTAAGAATTAGGGATTTAGAGAATAGAGAAGTTAGTAAGAAAAGGAAGGGAGAAAAGAGAATAGAGAGCATAAAGGAGAAGAAGAGAAGGAGGCAAGAGGAAAAGAAAAGTGGAAAAGAGAAACTCAGAATTCAAGCATTCAAAAGAATCAAGGATTCTTCCCAAAGAAAAACCTGAGGTAAGGGTGGGTATTCTCTCATTATTGGAATTGTGGGTTAATGATTAATGGGTAGAAGTTGTGTAGGGAAAAACCCTTAATTTGGAATTGTCAGTTAATGGTTAATGGGTAGAAGATTGGGTAAGGAAAAACCCATAGATTTCTCATGATTTAGTGAATTTTTGAGTTTTGTGAATGCCCTAATATGAAGGGATTGATGATGGTAGCAAAGAAGGGAATGGTTGGTAAAAAATACAATTTTCTGCATAATTTTTCAAAAACGCACAGTGAGCAATCGATTGCACCAATATGTCAATCGATTGCATACTGAGCAAAGCTGCTTGAAACTGAATTTTTAGTTGTCCAATCGATTGCACTAATATGTCAATCGATTGCACAGTAAAACAGTGGCTAAAATGATGAAATTTTAAAGGGTACAATCGATTGCACTAAGATGTCAATCGATTGAACTTAAAAACAGTAGCTAAAAATATGAGAAATTGAGTCATACAATCGATTGCACCATAACTCCAATCGATTGCATGTTGTACAAAAGCTGAAATTTGGAAAAGTCATGTAGCTGAAATTTGGAAAAGTCATGTACTGGAAGTTTGATTACACAGAGTTATTGGTTAATTAAATTTTAACTAAAACATGGATTAATTTAGATGATTTATTTATTATTTACTTGAGTATTGATTGATTATAAACCTTTGGTTGGTTATTGAGATACCAATTGTTGTTTAACAAGTTGATTGTGTATTGAATATTGAATTCAATTATTGGTGATGGATTGATTGTCCTATGTGTAATCAATGAACTGTGTTGTGAATTGTGATTGAATCTAATTGATTCTTATGCATTACTTGATAAATGTAGTGATGATGTTGAAAGTATGAATACTTTGATTATTATGAAATGTGTTGTGTGTCCAATCATGTTATAATTCTTGTGTGATGAATTATTTGAGAATGCATGGGATTAAGATGCGAGAACGGTCTTAAGTGCATATGGTTGTTGATTGCATACGCATCATTTGTTGTCAAGAGGCAATGCTTGCTAGTTTCGTGGAGGCTAGTGACTTGTCCCAAACCTAGGTGGGGTTTGAAAGCCTAGGGAACGGGCTTTTGTTTGTTATTGGTCTAGGGGACGGACCCGGTTTAAATGTCAAAACCGAAAAATAATAACAAGTGTTGGTACCACATGGCATGAGTTGCATTGAGTCACATGGCATATACAATTGTTGTATGAAAGTATGCGTATGTGTATGACTTGTTGAATTGAGAGTTGTGAATGTGTAGTTGTTGAATGGTATTGGCTGATGAAGATTGACGTGTGGGAATATTGGTGTTTGTGCTGACATGCTTTACATTATTCATTATCTTATGATTTCAATATTGATGTGAATTCTCACCCTTCTGTTGGAATGATGTCCTATACGACATCGCGCAGGTACCAAAGAGTAGAACTGCTCGTAGTTGCGAGGTCGCTGTTGGTGTAGCTATTTAGTATTTTAATTATGTTGGGTCGAGTCGTGCTCTGGTCATGTAACACTGGGATCGTTTGTTTTATATCTTAGAGATACATTATGTACTCTACGCTATGTTTTTATATTCATTGGAATATTATGATGTTGGCCTTAGTGCCTAAGTAATGTTGAATTATGTGATGAACATGAATGTTTCCGTTACGAGAATTATGATATAATTGAATCCGCTGCTACATGCGAAGTGTAACCTTGAAAAGCATGAATATTTATTAAAGTGTTAATGAGCATAACAGGTGGTTTTTGATATTTTGAAAATTATGTGTGACACCCTTTTGTGAATGCATGATGATTTACTCTGATTATTTATATATATTCCGCGGGGTTTAGAAGGGTGTTACATTAGTGGTATGAGAGAAGGTCGGTCAGTTGACCAAGTTGTTAATGTGTTTATTCCCATATATATATATATATATATATATATATATATATATATATATATATATATATATATATATATATATATATATATATATATATATATATATATATATATATATATATATATATATATATATATATATATATATATATATATATATATATATATATATATATATATATATATATATATATATATATATATATATATATATATATATATATATATATATATATATATATATATATATATATATATATATATATATATATATATATATATATATATATATATATATATATATATATATATATATATATATATATATATATATATATATATATATATATATATATATATATATATATATATATATATATATATATATATATATATATATATATATATATATATATATATATATATATATATATATATATATATATATATATATATATATATATATATATATATATATATATATATATATATATATATATATATATATATATATATATATATATATATATATATATATATATATATATATATATATATATATATATATATATATATATATATATATATATATATATATATATATATATATATATATATATATATATATATATATATATATATATATATATATATATATCTGATATGTGTGTATGACACTATCGATATTGTTAGTTCTTATGAAGTTTTGTTGTTGGGATCCAGAACAATGGTCGCCGGTAGGAATGATGAAGCGATTGCCGAAGCTTTGGCGATGTTGGCTGGAGCGATTGGACAGAATCCACAAGCCAACGTGAATGCTGGAAACAACACCGATCACGAGTTTCGTGCTTTGGGAAGGTTTCAAAGGAACAATCTGCCAATTTTCAAAGGAACCCATGAACCTGACAAAGCCCAGGTATGACTGAAAGCGATCGAGAAGATCTTTCGAGTCATGAACTGTTCGGATGCGCAGAAGGTGCAGTTTGGCACTCATATGCTAGAAGAGGAAGCCGATGACTGGTGGGGTAACACTCGTCATAGGTTTGAAGAAGATGAAGTTGAGGTTACATGGGATGTTTTCAGGGAGACATTCTTTGAGAAGTATTTTCCAGAAGATGTACGAGGGAAGAAGGAAATTGAATTCCTCGAGTTGAAACAAGGTAACTCAACTGTGGATGAATATGCAACAAGGTTTGAGGAATTGATTAAGTTTTGTCCTCATTACAACACTACCAATGCTGAGAGATCCAAGTGTCTCAAGTTCGTGAATGGTTTCAGGCCTGAAATCAAGCAAGTCGTTGGTTATCAGGAAATTAGGCGATTTTCTGAGTTGGTGAACAAAAGCAGAATTTACAATGAAGATAGTAGAGCTAGATCTGCCCACTATAAGAGTTTAAATGACAAGAAGGGAAAGGGCCAATTCAGAGGAAAGTCGTATGTGACTCCTGCTGATAAGGGGAAACAGAAAGCTGGTTACGGCAAGAAGCCGAGAGGGGGAGGAGTTTCCACTCTAGTGAGATGTTATAGATGCGATGAAGAAGGACATCATGCTCCTGAGTGCAAAAGCATGGAGCAGAAATGTTTCAAGTGTGGCAAGCCAAGCCACAAAGCTATGGAGTGCAGGAGCGGTGTGAATGTGACTTGCTACACATGTGGTGAGCAAGGGCATATCAGTACCAGGTGCGACAAACCCAAGAAGGCTCAAGGGAATGGGAAAATGTTTGCTCTATCAGGATCGGAGACTGCTAGCGACGATCGATCGATCTGAGGTACGTGCTTCATTAATGGTATATATTTGGTTGCTATCATTGATACTGGAGCTACACATTCTTTTATTTCCTTTGATTGTGTTAAGAGATTGAATCTTGAGTTGTCAATTATGAGTGGTGGTATGGTTATTGATACTCCTGTTATGGGTTCAGTAACTACCCCATATGTGTGTTTGAATTGTCCGTTGAGTATTTTTGGTAAAGATTTTGGAGTTGATTTAGTGTGTCTTCACTTAGATCAACTTGATATTATTCTTGGGATGAATTGGTTGGAATTCAATCGTGTCTATATTAACTATTTTGATAAAACAGTTATTTTTCCTGAACCTGGTGATGAAGGGGACTTGTTTATGTCTTCTAAGCAAGTGAACGAGTCGGTACACGATGGTGCGAAGGTGTTTATATTGATGGCAACTTTGAGCAGTGGTGAAAGTGGAGCAATTGATGCTTTACCAATTGTCCATGATTTTCCAGAAGTTTTTCCTGATGAGATAAGAGATTTACTGCCGGAACGGGAAGTGGAGTTTGCGATCGACTTAATTCCTGGAACTAGTCTGATATCAATGGCTCCATATCGTATGTTGTAACACTCCCTTTCTATACCCCCAATTAAACAATTAAAAGCATTTAGTCATTTAATAAAATTTTCATCAGAGTATAAATTAACACATGGTATAAAAGAGGTACGCCACATTATCCAACATATTCAAAACACATACAACACCTGCTCATAAAGATATGCAACAAAGGGTAAATCACCACAAAGGAACTTAGTCCTTAAAACCCACACATCAACATTTAGAATAAAAGCGGAACATCTAAACATTGAATCACTTCATTCATATAAACATTGTATGCATAAACAGTTTAATTCAAGTCATAAGTCATGTTTACAAAACATTCCGGCAGATACACACACAGATGTATCGCAAAAGAACCAAAAGAATTCCTAACTACCCGGTGCTACATATCAGAGCCAACCGACCAAAAAGAATGAAGCCACGCTTCACAAAATGACCTCCAGCAAACCTACTCTGCAATGCCTCATAGAGCATCGTAAAATGGTAGAAGGGTGAGAAACATTATCATAACAAACAATGCATATAATATATATATCTATATACACCAACACAGAATACACATAACATATTTCTCACTGCAACTCATCACAATTCAATCATATATACATCGCAACACATATATAATTCACCTAGCATATCCACCATGCATACATTCACCACTAAGCATACACAATTATGTTTATTACACCAATATATCATATGAAGATAATAATGCACTCATAGAGACCGACTCACGACTCTATGCAGATGCAAATGCGGTACCGACTCATTCAGCAGGTTCAATTGAAGAACCAAATGGAACCATCACTCGTTACCGAAGTAACTCCCCGTCGGTCCTACGATGTTCACCCATCGCTCACACCCCACATGGGCACACGATGTTTCAGGATTGCTCACACCCCACAAGGGCACACAATCGTTCTGCAGATTCTCCACGGAATGAATATAAACTATCGCTCACACCCCACAAGGGCACACGATCATTTCTGCAGATCCTCCTAGGGATCAAGATAAACCGTCGCTCACACCCCACAAGGGCACACGAGGTTTCTGCAGATCCTACGCAGGATCAGACACACAAGAATGCAATCATGATGCTTCATATGCAAAATGACTCCGTACACTCTTGAAATGCATACATATTCACAAATATATAATCATGCATTCTTCACATCATACAAATACATACAATTATGCACAATAAGAAAGGATTAATCATACTTGAATCGAAGAATCTACATGGAAGTGAAAACACAAGAAAATAACATCCTGCTACGCTCGCTACTATGCTCGCCTAGCGAGCTCCTAGCGAGTGCTCGCTACCTGTTCGCCTAGCGAACAAGCTCGCGAAGGCAAACAGAAGCCACTGACTTGGTTTGCTACCACACTCGCTCAACGAAGGCCTGGCGAATGCTCGCCACCCCCCTTCGCTACCAGCGAAGAACACCAAAACCATTATGTCCAAGTCTGGGACCGTTCGTTACTGGCTCGCCACAGCGAATGCTCGCGACCCACTCGCCTAGCAAACATGCTAGCGAGGGTCTGCGAACTCAGAATCCCCATTGTCCAAAACTCCGAAACTCATCAAAATCTACCCGATTCAATCCCAACTCGTCTCAGTAGCCTTAGCCCAACATTCCTCGACTAAACTCTACCATTCATTCTCATTTTAACCGTAAAAACTTGGTTTTTATCGATTAAATCAAATTCAACCTAAAATGGAAAATGAGCAAAACTCTCCCCAATCCAAAAGTAAACCAATAGAAGCATACATAATCATACACATCGAAAGAATGATAAAGTTTCACACCCTTACCCGATTAATCGAAGCTTAGAAGTTGATTCTTGATGATTCTAGGTTTTCTCCTCTTCCTCCTCTTTTCTCTTCTCTTTTCTGTTCTTTCCTTTCTATTTCTTTCTATCCCTTTTCTTTTCTCTCTATTTCCACTTATACTCTTTCTATTCTATTTCTATCAAATATCTACTAATTAAGGATTATCTAAAACACCCTCTAATTAATTCCCAAAACTCTCCGAATAATAAAATAAGATAATAAGCACACATAACATATTAATGTTCAAATTCCATAATTAAAAGAATAATTCAATCAAAATAAATTAAAAGACTCAATAAAAATGGGAAATTCAGAATCGGGGTGTTACATATGTCCGCATCAAAATTGAAAGAGTTGAAGAGTCAACTTGAAGATCTACTTGAGAAGAGGTTTATTCGTCCGAGTGTGTCACCGTGGGGTGCACCATTTTTGTTGGTTAAGAAGAGAGAAGGTTCTATGAGACTTTGTATGGACTACAGACAATTAAACAAGATGACTATCAAGAATAAGTATCCACTTCCGAGGATTGATGATTTGGTGGATCAGTTGATTGGTGTGAGTGTCTTTAGTAAGATAGATCTGAGATTTGGGTATCATCAGATTCGTGTGAAGACTGAAGATATTCAGAAGACTGCTTTTAGAACGAGGTATGGACATTATGAGTATTCTGTGATGCCATTTGGTGTGACTAATGCACCAGGTGTATTTATGGAGTACATGAATAGGATTTTCCATTCTTATTTGGACAAGTTTGTGGTGGTGTTCATTGATGATATTTTAATTTATTCAAAGAGTGAAGAAGAACATGTCAAGCATTTGAGGATTGTGTTATCTGTGTTAAAAGAGAAGCAATTATATGCTAAACTTTCTAAGTGTGAATTTTGGTTGAAGGAAGTGAGTTTCCTTGGTCATGTGATTTCGAGTAGAAGTATTGTAGTTGATCCGTCGAAGTTGAAGCGGTATCGTAATGGGAGACTTCGAAATTAGTTTTTGAGATTAGAAGTTTTCTTGGTTTGGCAGGTTATTATCGGAAATTCATTGAAGGATTTGCCAAGTTATCGTTTCCGTTGACACAGTTGACAAGGAAGGGTCAAGCTTTTGTTTTGGATGCAAAGTGTGAAGAAAGTTTTCAAGAGCTTAAGAGAAGATTGACGATAGCTCTTGTTTTGATTTTGCCGAATCCGGCAGAACCATTTGTTGTGTATTGTGATGCTTCTTTGATGGGTTTAGGAGGTGTATTGATGCAAAATAAACAAGTTGTAGCTTATGCTTCAAGGCAACTTAAAGTGCATGAGAGGAATTATCCGACGCGTGACTTAGAGTTGGCCGCCGTTGTATTTGTGTTGAAGCTTTGGAGGCATTATTTGTTTGGTTTAAGATTTGAAGTGTATAGTGATCATAAGAGTTTGAAGTATATCTTAAATCAGAAAGAATTGAATGCGAGGCAAAGGAGATGGTTAGAAATTTTGAAAGATTATGATTTTGGTTTGAATTACCATCCGGGTAAAGCAAATGTGGTAGTTGATGCATTGAGTAGGAAAGTTTTGCACATGTCGATGATGATGGTAAAAGAGTTGGAAATGATTGAGCAATTTCGTGATTTGAGCTTGGTGTGTGAGAAGACTTCTTACGGAGTTAAGCTTGGTATGTTGAAGCTTACTAGTGGTATTCTTGATGAGATTTGAGAAGGACAGAAATCTGATTTGGGTTTAGTTGATTGGTTGACTTTGATCAATCAAGGTCAAGATGGTGATTTTCAGATTAATGAAAATGGTATCATGAGATGTCGTGATAGAGTTTGTGTTCCAGATGTTGTTGAGCTGAAGAAGAGTATTCTTGAAGAAAGGCATCGTAGTGGATTGAGTATTCATCCGGATGCTACTAAGATGTATCAAGATTTGAGGAAAGTATTTTGGTGGCCTCGTATGAAGAAGGATATTTCCGAGTTTGTGTATTCTTGTTTGACTTGTCAGAAGTCAAAGATTGAGCATCAGAAACCGTCGGGCTTGATGCAACCGTTGTCTATTCCTGAGTGGAAATGGGATAGCATATCCATGGATTTTGTGTCTGGTTTACCTAGGACGCCGAGTAACTTTGAGGTTATTTGGGTTATTGTGGATAGATTAACTAAATCTGCTCACTTTATTCCTATGCGAATGGATTACCCGTTGGAGAGATTGGCAAAGTTGTACATTGAAAGGATTGTCATTTTGCACGGTATTCCGTCTAGCATTGTCTCAGATAGAGACCCGATGTTTACTTCGAGATTTTGGGAGATTTTGCAAAGTGCTTTGGGTACGAAGTTACGTTTGAGTTCTGCTTATCATCGCAGACCGATGGTCAGACTGAGAGGACGATTCAGTCACTTGAGGATCTTTTGAGAGCTTGTGTGTTGGAAAAGGGAGGAGGTTGGGATAGCTACTTACCTTTGATTGAATTTACTTACAACAACAATTTTCATTTGAGTATTGGTATGGCACCGTTTGAGGCATTGTATGGTAGATGGTGTAGGACGCCATTGTGTTGGTACGAGTCAGGGGAGAGTGTTGTGGTTGGACCCGAGATAGTCCAACAGACCACTGAAAAGATTAAGATTAAGATGATTCAGGAAAAGATGAAGATACTCCTGTGACTGGTGTTGGTAGGACATTGAAGTCGCATAAGTTGACACCGCGTTTCATTGGTCCTTATCAGATCTTGCAGAGGATAGGAGAGGTAGCCTATCGAGTTGCATTGTCGCCGTCGCTTGCTAACCTTCATGACGTGTTCCATGTATCCCAGTTGAGGAAATACATTGAGGATCCGTCTCATGTAGTCCAAGTGGATGATGTACAGGTGAGGGATAACCTAACTGTGGAGACATCACCTATGCGAATTGAGGATCGGGAGTTGAAGCAGCTTCGAGGTAAAGAGATTTCTTTGGTGAAGGTTGCTTGGGGAGGACCGGCTGGTGGAAACGTGACTTGGGAGCTTGAGAGTCAGATGAGGGAGTCTTATCCCGAGTTATTCGTTTAAGGTAATTTTCGAGGGCGAAAATCTTTTAAGTGAGGAAGGGTTGTGACACCCCAATTTTTAATAATTAATTATTTATATTAATTAATTAATTTATTGGAATTATTTGAATTATTGGATAATTATTTATTTTATTGGTGAGACGATTGATTGCTAGGATTATTGAGTTAGTTGAGTGTGTGAATAGTAAGTGAATTGGGTTAGGCCCAATAACTTAAGAATTAGGATTTTAGAGAATAGAGAAGTTAGTAAGAGAAGGAAGGGATAAAAGAGAATAGAGAGCATAGAGGAGAAGAAGAGAAGGAGGTAAGAGGAAAAGAAAAGTGGAAGAGAGAAACTCAGAATTCAAGCATTCAAAGGAATCAAGGATTCTTCCCAAAGAAAAACCTGAGGTAAGGGTGGGTATTGTAACACCCTTTTTCTACGTCAAAATTATTAAGGCAAAATAACACAATAATTAGAGTGAATAAATAAATCTCATTAAAAAGCCATTAAAAGGGCATACATTTCTCAAAGTCAATAAAAACGGTCCATACTCCGTAACTACGGGTTTTTCCCAAAGTACATCAAACAACATAAAACTACGGAACTCAAAGCATAAATCAAGGTTTCTCCTCAAAAGGGAAAATAAGTAAAATAATCCACTGATATAAAATCAACTCAAAGAACCCAACCCGATGTTACATATCAGAGCAAGACCCTCTAAGTTAACCATAAAGGTTAACGACTCTAAAACTTCAAAATACTCCTCGCCGACATCCACGGTTAAACTAGGTCTTCTGCACGTTACCCACGTGGAGGTAACATTCAAACAAGCAGGGTGAGTAAAACAATTCATAATAATCAATGTATAACAATTAATGCATAAACAACATCATAATTATATTCAACACATTCATATTCCTCAAATATGCCTCAAAGGCCACAATGTCACAATTCATACAAAAAGACTCATAGATGCAATGCGAAACAACTCAATGCATGTGGTACCAATCATCACAGCGCGATGGACACTGGGCCATCAACCCTCCATAGATCCCCATCAATAGGATCGATTCTACTAGAGAACCGGAGCACATCAAAATACTTCACATCCGCACAGTGGGATTGAAGCCAAAGTAATCGAGGTCCTGAACCGAAGTCTGGATGCACATGAATGCATGATGCACGCGTCAATAATAATCCTCATAATAACAACATATGGTGCATCATCATTCATCATATTCATCATATTCTTCATACGTCATAACTCATCAACATAGTCATCATCATAACATAAATCGTCATATCTCATGTTATCACATAATTCATCATAATAATCATCATCATCACATAAATCATCATATCCCATGTTAGCACATAATTCATCATAACAATCATCATCATCACATAAATCATCATATCACATGTTATCACATAATTCATTATAATAATCATCATCATCACACATCATGTAAATCATCATATACTCACATACAAATCACATACTAGCTCATAGTTATTCTCATATTAGCCCATCATATTATCACACATTATCTCATATTAATTCATAACATTATCCCACATTATCTCATATTAATTCATCAAATTATACTCGCGGTAATCCTCACACTATCGCCTATTAATCACATAATCCCTTACTGTCATACTCATGTTAACTCATCTCAAGAGTCTCAGAATCAAACATCAAGGCATCGCTACAAAACGATCAAATTTTGCAAACTCTGCTACATTCGCTGGCATGCTCGCTAGGCGAGTCTGTGGTGAGTCTTCGTCGGCATGCTCGCTAGGTGAAGAGTGCGATGACAACAAAAATCTGTTACGACTAAAACTGATTTTTACCCAAATACTCATACGATTCACTTACCCAATGTCCCCAAAACATCCCTAAATCATCCCTATGGTCATACGACGATAACGGCACAAAACCTACGGTTTATTAGGCCAATCCCGTAACATAATAACGGCACCCTGCAAGGTAGCATTAATCTCAGCACAAACAGAGCAAACGTTAGTGTCAGTACATAAATCGCAAGAGTAAGTATCATCATAATCTAATAAAGATGGAAAATCAGATGACAACTCAGGATAAGTATCATCAACTAAATCAGACAATAACTCTTTTGGATTTACTACTGTTTGGGCGGGTAGTTGGTTTGATACTTGAGCTTGCTGCATGGCATTTACTATAGTGGCAAGCTATCCAATCTGTGTCTGCAAAGTCTGAAGAGTGGAATCTATTTGTTGCTGAAACTGGAGATCATTCATAGCCATTTGCTTGACAAGGTCCTCTAATGAAGGTTCAGAAGGTGTAGAGCACACAATTTGGAATTCATTCATATGCTTATTCGAATCCTCACCTGCAAGTCCATTAAACCTTGGCAACAAGTGTATTAAACCAGATTTTAATTCAAAAGGAACAACAACATCATCATATTCAATACACAAGCCATTATAATTCACATCAGGGGCAGCCAATTGCCTTAAGGTTCTATTATCAGCCATTTCAAAATCAAGTTCAGTATCCGAAGCAAACAAGTTATGCAGATAGTCAGACTCAGACTCAAACACAATGATGGAAAACGATTAATTAAATTTCAGAAAAATAAAATAACACCATAATTAAGCTAATTAAGCAAAATAACACTTATGAGAATTTTTTCGATTTTTTTCGAATCTATGAAAACAGTAAAAAATTTATTAAAAATAGAAAAAAAGGGTTTTTTGGCGATTCTGAGGGTGGATTCCAAGTATTACTTAATGATCGGACAATTTTTCTGCTTCTCGTAGGCAAAACAGTTTTACGATCGGAAACAATTTTTCTTAAAATCGATTTTTTCGACTCTAGACGCGAGAAGACCAAAACGTGGGGAACCTAGGGCCTAAGCGCAACAACACTAAACCTATGACTCTAATATCGATTAATAACGACAAGAATCCCCGGCAATGGCGCCAATTTGATCCTCTATCACGCGCAGATCAAAACGAGTATTTTTGTAAAAATGCAGTACAGCGACAGTAACTCGGAATATCGTTCTCAAGAATTCTTGTAGAAATAACCAATTACAGTAACGAAATATGGGGGGGGGGGTCGATTTTGATTTCGGTTTTGATTTTAGAAAATAAATGATTATTGAAATAAGCTGTTGTTGTTCGTTCTCCCACTTATCATTGATCATACAATTCTAAAGCCCTAAACGAATTCCATTCCCATTCGATTACAATAACAATTAACAAGCGTGATTGCAACTAATATATGATTTATGTTCCTAAATCTGAATTAAGCAAACAGAAAACGCAAACACGAATTAAGCAAACGCGGTTACGATTAACAGAACATGTATCAATCGAATTAATCCAATATCATTCTATAAAATATGCAATTGAATTAAGCAAAAAATGACAAATGAATAAAGCGTTCATATTTATAGATAGAATTCAAAAGGGAATCAAAATTACTTGAGAATTGTATTAACCTTAAAGTTAACGGAGATACGGTTACAGCAGATCAACCTGAAAACGTTAGTTCTCCATGAGTTTTACAAGCGTACTCTTTTTTTCGTGAATAGTGATTGAATGAATAGTAAAACGAGGTTTCTCCTAAAAAGAAAAACAAGGGATCCGGTTCATAACCCAACTGGGTCGAAAACATAACCCAGGCCCAAAACATTACCCAAAACTAAAACAAATTCCTAATGTTGTAACTTCAATGAATATTCTGGGAAAATGTGCTCTGAATCTGACTTCAACTCCAACACGAAAGTCCTAGCTCTCTCTCTCTCTCTATTAGCTTTCTGGCGATTATTAGAACGCCTCAAACGGATTCCCGGAACTCCAGTTATGATCATTTCCGTGCAGACTGCTAAAGCTGAAAAATAAAGTGCGAAAATCAAAACAAACCAAAAATAAAATAAAATATAAAAACATAATAAAACATAAGAATAATCAAAATAAAGTAAAGAAATACCTAAGTAAAAATATAGGAGAATGCGCATAAAGATGCACTGATCAGATTCCCCCACACTTAAACTTTTGCACTCCGAGAAAAATTAAAATAAAACAAAACAAAGAAAGCACAAACACATCAACAGTTACTCATTCCAGGCTAAAAGTCTATTTCGGTTAAGTTTGCATCGATAGGTACTAATCTTACACACTAAGGATATCGTAGGAACACTAATCCACAATTGTGCAGTCATAAACCTCCTGAATATACAAATAAACTCTAATCATGTTATTATGTTGAAGCCTAACTTACTCTTCCTCCTTTTTGCTCTTTTTCATTCAGGCGCAATCACATTAAGCCCGTTATCTCCACACACTCATAGCAAGGCGACCGGTTAGTGACTCTGATCCTTTTTGTTTAGGGTTCTGGTACTTACGTGGCATAACCCTTTGCTTACTCAATTGTAGTTGCGGGGGGTCGAACCGTAATCCGCCCTACCAAGTTCAGCACCAGAAACCGCTGAACCAAATAACAACGAGTAATTTTTTCAACTTTTTTTTGAAGGCTCTACATTCGTTGGAAGGTGTATTCCTTTTCTTTTCTTCTTCTTTTTATTTTCAAGTAAAAAATTTGATCACTCACTTATATTCATCAGCTTCCCTACGTAGAGTGTGTATGAGATGGTGTTGACTGTTGAAATAAACTACTCAAGAGTTGTCAGAGAATGAAAATTTACGGCTAAAACATAAAGAGTATTCAAATCAATTTCCACATGCAGGAGACTTACGGTGTTAAGGTGATACCGATGTTGTGAATTTTTCCCAAGTCTCCGCAAACTAATCTCAAATTAGTCTTTAGCCTAGAACTTTCAAAAAGATGCAAATTTTTTTAATTATTATAACTGAAAACAAACCAAAACAAAATAGTAAAAACACGCAAATAAAACAAAGGTTTCCCTCCCCCACACTTCAAACGTGCATTGTCCTTAATTAAAGGACATAACTATTAAATAAGAGTGAGAGAAAGGAAAGAACACACCCGGGTAGTCAAGGTGGGTAGGTGATCATATAATCAGCCTTTCCCAAAGAGAGATCTTCTACAGGCTCCTCTCCCAAAGTGGAGATGTCATAAAGTAACTTTGGGTAGAATCCATTGACCATGAAATATTTATTAGTGCCTTCAACTTTTATTCCAGGATCAAAGAAGAATCTTCGATAAGTAAACGTGTCGAATGGGCATGTGAAAGTGGTCTCCATTTGCACAACATCAAGAATCAAGGGATTAAGGGGCTGCCTCACTGCTTTTCTTCCATCTTCAATTGAGACCCTACGCATACTCATGGATGGGCTAAAATTACGAGTGTCAACCAAGGTCCATCCAATTCTCTTCTTATGTTCCTGCAATAACTTTTCTTCCTGCTCAAATTGAAGCTTTGATGAATAATATAAATCCTCAGGAAGTGGTTCAGAAGGTGGTTGTTCAGAAGAATATTTGGTTGGGGCAGCTGTGATATCAAGAGTTTCGACTGTATAGACGACATCATTAAAAGAATCACCCTGTAAGGCAGCATTAATCTCAGCACAAACAGAGCAAACGTTAGTGTCAGTACATAAATCGCAAGAGTAAGCATCATCATAATATAATAAAGATAGAAAATCAGATGACAACTCAGGATAAATATCATCAACTAAATCAGACAATAACTCTTTTGGATTTACTACTGTTTGGGCGGGTAGTTGGTTTGATACTTGAGCTTGCTGCATGGCATTTACTATAGTGGCAAGCTGTCCAATCTGTGTCTGCAAAGTCTGAAGAGTGGAATATGTTTGTTGCTGAAACTGGAGATCATTCATAGCCATTTGCTTGACAAGGTCCTCTAATGAAGGTTCAGAAGGTGTAGAGCACACAATTTGGAATTCATTCATATGCTTATTCGGATCCTCACCTGCAAGTCCATTAAACCTTGGCAACAAGTGTATTAAACCAAATTTTAATTCAAAAGGAACAACAACATCATCATATTCAATACACAAGCCATTATAATTCACATCAGGGGCAGCCAATTGCCTTAAGGTTCTATTATCAACCATTTCAAAATCAAGTTCAGTATCCGAAGCAAACAAGTTATGCAGATAGTCAGACTCAGACTCAAACACAATGATGGAAAATGATTAATTTTATTTCAGAAAAATAAAATAACACCATAATTAAGCTAATTAAGCAAAATAACACTTATGAGAATTTTTTCGGTTTTTTTCGAATCTATGAAAACAATAAAAAAATTCATTAAAAATAGAAAAAAGGGTTTTTTGGCGATTCTGAGGGTGGATTCCAAGTATTACTTAATGATCGAACGATTTTTCTGCTTCTCGTAGGCAAAACAGTTTTACGATCAGAAACAATTTTTCCAAAAACCGATTTTTTCGACTCTAGTCGCGAGAAGGCCAAAACGTGGGGAACCTAGGGCCTAAGCGCAACAACACTAAACCTATGACTCTAATATCGATTAATAATGACAAGAATCCCCGGCAACGGCGCCAATTTGATCCTCTGTCACGCGCGGATCAAATTGAGTGTTTTTGTAAAAATACAGTACAGCGACAATAAATCGGAATATCGTTCTCAAGTGATTATAAGTTGTTGTGAAATAAGTGATTATGAAATAAGTTAATCTGTTGTTCGTTCTCCCACTTATCATTGATCATACAATTCTAAAGCCCTAAACGGATTTCATTCCCCAATTACAGTAACAATTAACAAGCGTGATTG
The DNA here is from genome assembly GCA_963859935.3 of Lathyrus sativus. Taxonomy (NCBI): domain Eukaryota; kingdom Viridiplantae; phylum Streptophyta; class Magnoliopsida; order Fabales; family Fabaceae; genus Lathyrus; species Lathyrus sativus. The sequence continues at coordinate 266,823,793 of OZ012740.1, forward strand.
CAACTAATATATGATTTATGTTCCTAAATCTGAATTAAGCAAACAGAAAACGCAAACACGAATTAAGCAAACGCGGTTACGATTATTAGAACATATATCAATCGAATTAAGCCAATCCCGTTCTATAAAATATGCAATTGAATTAATCAAACAATGACAAATGAATAAAGCATTCAGATTTATAGATAGAATTCAAAAGGGAATCAAAATTACTTGAGAATTGTATTAACCTCAAAGTTAACGGAGATACGGTTACAGCAGATCAACCCGAAAACATTAGTTCTCCATGAGTTTTACAAGCGCACTCTTTTTTTGTGTGAATAGTGATTGAATGAATAGTAAAATGAGGTTTCTCCTAAAAAGAAAAACAAGGGATCCGGTTCATAACCCAACTGGGTCGAAAACATAACCCAGGCCCAAAACATGACCTAAAGCTAAAACAAATTCCTAATGATGTAACTTCAACGAATATTCTGGGAAAATATGCTTCGAATCTGACTTCTACTCTAACATGAAAGTCGTAGCTCTCTCTCTTAGCTTTCCGGTGACTATTAGAACGCCTCAAACGGGTTCCCAGAACTCCAATTATGATCGTTTTCGTGCAGACTGCTAAAGCTGAAAAATAAATTGCGAAAATCAAATTAAACAAAAAATAAAATAAAATATAAAAACATAATAAAACATAAGAATAATCAAAATAAAGTAAAAAAATGCCTAAGTAAAAATATAGGAGAATGTGCATAAAGATGCACTGATCAGATTCCCCCACACTTAAACTTTTGCACTCCGAGCAAAATTAAAATAAAACAAAACAAAGAAAGCACAAACACTTGTTCTCATAACCTTTTAATCTTCTCACGGTCAAAATCTCAATGATAGATTTTGGGCACAAAGGCCAAAATCCCTTTTTCCCATAATTCTCCCGAAAACCCCCAAACCAACCATAAACACATCGAAAGGCATACATAGAAAATCATGAACAACGATACTCCTCATACCTTAGTCGATTCGCAGCTTTCACGATTAACTTTGGGATCTTCTGCCTCCAACCTTTCCTTCAGAGCTCTGGCCACCAAACTTTCACGGTTAACACAAATGAATTCTAATTTCCCTTCAGAACTCAATTTTGCCAACCTAGTCTTGGGCCTCACAAATTGGGCTTTTCCCTCATTACCCTTACTAACTCCTCCAAATGCCCAAATTACCCTTATTCCTCTTATATTTATTTTAATTCATAATAATATTAATAAACCCATATTACATACTATTATTCCAAAATAAATACTCCACAAAGCATAATTCCTCAATAATTCACAAAGCCGCCGAAAAACACCGAAATCGAATATTCTCAATTAAATCAATTAATTAAAATATTCTAATTAAAATTTGGGGTGTTACAACTCTTCCCCACTTAAAAGAATTTTCTTCCTCAAAAATTGCCTCAAGAAAACAGAGTCGGACACGACTCCCTCAACTGATCTCCACACTCCCTAATCCAACTTCCTCTAGTTGGTCCTCCCAAAACTATCTTTACTAAGGCAATTTCTTTACCTCAAAGTTGCTTCTCGTTCACTAATCCGAACTAGCAATGCCTCAGTAGTCAAATTATCTCCCACTTGTACATCATCCATCTGAATCAATGTACTTCCTCAACGGAGACACATGAAACACGTCATGCAATTTCACAAGCGACAACGATAAAATAGTCTAACATGATACTTCTCCCACGTTTCCGCTGCGCTACTCTGATATAGACCAACAAAGCACGGTGTGAGCTTTCGTGACTTTAAAGCTCAACCAACACTAGTTACCGGCGTAACTCTCAAAACCCATCTTTTCTCGGATCCTCTTGATCGTTTCAGTCGTCGCTTTCACAATCTCAGGTCCGAGCACATCACTCTCGCTTGACTCAAATCAACACAAAGGAGTCCTACACCTCCTGTAACACCCATTTTAATTATTTAGTCTTTTGGTGTTATTTTATTTCGGTGTGTCTTTAGGTGGGGATGTGTCTGAGTGCGTTGGTGAGTGCCCTTAATTATAGAGATTATTTGATAAACTATAGAGTTTAATATTAATATAATATAATTAATAATGATAATAATTTAATAATAAATAGTAATATTGTTATTCTATTATTATTATTATTTGTATTATTATTAGATTAAGTAAAGAAAATATAATGGAAAGAATAGAATAGAAGTTATATAAGAGAAAGTGGAAATAGAAAGGAAATAGAAAGGAAGAGAGACAGATTAAGAAGGAAGAACAAGGAGAAAGAGAGATACAAGGCTAGGTGTCGCTACTACGAAAATAAGGTGCCGGAAAAACAGAAGAGTCGCCACCTTTCGTTATTTATCCCACAGAAAGGGAAAGGAAACGATCGGAAAAACCTGACGAAAAGGTATAAGACAAGGTCATCGCAACCATGTCTGGGTTCGGGAGTCAGTTACGCAAGGGGAAGGTATTAGCACCCCTCACGTTCGTTGTACTCAACGAGATCCATGCTTGTTGTGTTTATCTGACGGGTTGGTTTTACTATCTACCTATCAAGGCTGGTCTGAAAAGAGAAAGAAAATGACTCAGCAAAGCATCGCGCTTCGTGCCTACGTATTCTCGTCAGAGAACGAGAAATCAGAGTCAACGTAGTTCGGCTAACTACGGCTATAGGATGGGATTGTTCATACGTACTCTCAACAGATATGAGAGATCAGAGCTTACGTAGTTCGGAATAATACAGATTACGGGTTTAGATTCATCTGTTTTTCTGAGTAAGGTTAACAAACAGTTCCAGCAGTTTGCTGTATGCAGCTTGCTCGTCAGAGACTCGTGCGTTACCGTTTGCGGTAGAACTGAGAGTTAACGATACTCTTTTTCTAAAAACGTTTCCTCGAGTTAAGGGCCCACGGGGCAAAGAGAGGTTTGATGTTTGTTTTCTGTTTTTTACGGAAGAAGTGTTTTTAATGGATGTCTGTAGTTCGTACAGCTCTAGAGACTATGACTTGGGAACGAATGTATCGCATATCGTCCAAAGGACGTATACTAAACACTCTATACGATTGAGAGGAGACCGCCCCATTATCATTTCCCAAGTGGCTTAAGGCTCGTAACGCGCTTGTACCAACTTGCCTTTATTACGTTTTTTACTATTGTTTTAGAGAGAGAAGAGAATGAACTCTACAGGGAAACTATCAAGCCCTAATGTTGTCATGCCAAGGATTCATCCTATGGTTGAGTTTGAAACAGGGAACTCCTATATGTTATCATGCAAAGGTTTCAACCTAAAGTTCTATCATCACTTCCTTATCAAAGGAAGTGAGACTCCTAGGGGATCATGTCAATGGGATACAGAAAACCAACTGCAAAAATCATTAAAGCAGATAAAACAACAAAACCAAACAGTAAAGATGCAAATGCAATGCAGCAATACAAGCAGAGGGAGACTCACTTAACCTCTAAGCCATCAAGCAAAAAAACAATCAAAACAGACAAGCAAAGGGAGCTCAGCTTAACCTTTCAATGCAATCACATCAGATGAAAAGAAAAAAACAACACACAAGCAAGGGGAGAATCACCTCAACCCTTAATGCAAACAAGCAGAGGGAGACCCACTCGACCTCTTAATGCAGTCATGCTCCTAGCCTAAAATATTCTATATATGAACCTATTCTAATGCATCAAGCAATGTCAAACAAGGAAGAGAAATGAAACCAAGATGAGAAATAGGGAAGTCATCCCAGGCTACATCAGGTTGGATGTGTATCAACACAAGAGTCCATCATGGGCTCAACCTCTTGAGGAATGCACATAATCCAACCAAGGGGAGGATTAGGCTCTCCTAAGAGGGATCCTACGTCAATAGGACAGAAAAACTGGGTATTAGTCCTATATATCAATCTAAGGTATCTGGTTAAAGTGTATATACATAGAATGTCCATCTCAGGCTCAACCTGTTGAGGAATGCATAGAATCCAACCAAGGGAAGGATTAGGCTCTCCCAAGAGGGATCCTAAGAAAGGGACTTGGAGATGGATGATAGTATATAAACCAAGGGAATATACCATGCTAAGAATATCAATCCAAGTCTCAACCTCTTGAGGAATGCACAGAATCCAACCAAGGGAAGGATTAGGCTCTCCCAAGAGGGCTTCTCATCAAGACTTGAAACAGAAAGATAGTGCAGACCAAAGGAATGTACTATACTGATGAATGTCAATTCAAGGCTCAACCTCCAGAGGAATGCACAAAATCCAACCAAGGGAAGGATTAGGCTCTCCCAGGATGGATCCTCTTCAAGACCTGGTGAAAGAGGATAGGGCAAAGCCCAGGGAAGAAATCACATAGGGGAAAGAAGGCATCACATCAACTTCTAAGAAACCCTAAAGACTAGCTACAAGGATCACCTAAGCTAGGGGAATTCAAAATCTCTATCAAGGCTTAAACAAGGTTCTAGAGAGGTATCTACCTAAGTTCTATTCTATCAAGAAGGGATAGGAAGCTTAGAGTTAACTAATGCTCACTTAAAAGACTAATCTATGAAGTTATCCTAGTTAGGGTCACCTAAACCATAATCAACTTGTAAAATGGGGGAATAATAGAAGATCACTTCTATAAATGCTAAGAAAAATCCTAGATAATCTTACGTGTGTTAGGGAATCCTAGTAAAAAATTCTGGGTCTAAACCTAGATCTAAGGGTCCTAAACAATTTTTACATCTCAATGTATGCTAAAAGGAAATCATAAGGGGGAGTCCTAAAAACCTGTCTCAAAACTATACATAGAATCATCTAAAAAATGTAAGAAAAATCATACAATATCCTACAATGTATCAACATTCACCATGTAAAAAATCAGAGATTAAATCCAAGCATTGATACAGAAACAAAAATCTAGAAACTAACATGGCATTATTCCTATTCATGGAAAAGCACATAAAAGAAAAATACAAAATTAATTGGAAAAAGAATTAAAATTGCAATTAAAAAATATGGAAAAATTCTAGTAATGTCAAACTATCTACAATATTTTTCTCAAGATTTATTGAGCTCAATTATCATTTTTTTTAATTAATATGTACAAGCAATCAAATGAAATAAAAAGAAAAAATGAAATTAAAGGGAACATAGGCCAGGGGTGTACTTAGTATTATCTCTACGTGTTAATCCGTGGGGACCTGTGATACGGGGGTGGGGATAGCATGTGAACTAAGGCCCAGCTGAGGTTATAAACAAAACGCAGCGTTTTGTACATGGGAGAGAGCCATTCCATGATGCATTCTTGGCCGCGCGATTAGCTTACAAGGTCCATGAGCCCGCGCGATCCAACGGCTGTGGTAGCATCTGGGCTTTTTAAATGGAAACAGAGGGAAACCTCCCGCGGCGGCGCGCGTGGTGGGCGGACTTGCTCCGGTCATCTTCTTCATCATGTCAACAATGGCATTTTCTCATTTCTTAACCAAAACTAGATTTTCTTTAACCAAAACTGTGTTATTTTTCGTGTAGAATTCAAATATCAAATTTGTTTTCACTTTCCTCCATTAAAACTCAGAAATCATAAACCTCCAAGAATCTCTCAAGAAATATCAATTTTCTCAAAACTTAAAATTGAAGCCACTAATCTATTCCTCTCACTTCCTACATCAACAATCTATGTTTCTTTTCCATTTTCATCCAATAATTAGAGAGATATTCGAACTACATCCTAAGGTTCTCTGTCAAGAATTGTCATGAAACTTAACCGTTCTAATCCTAAAACGTTCTACACACTCTAAGGATCACAATCATGTGAAAATAGCATGGCAATTCATCAAGAACGGAGCTTATGGATGAAAGTTAAAAACCTGGTTTTGAGCTTCAATGGAGACTTGAATTCTTGATGAAGCTTCAAGGGAATTGTCCAGAATCCATCAATAAACCTCACTGAAGCTTTTTACAATGGTGATTTGGACTGAAAATGGCTCTATCTTCAAAATCAATTTGCCAAGTTTCTCCACTTTTTCTCAACTCAATTTTCTGTTATCTCCACCAAAATTCAGTTATGGCAGTTAGGAATCATCCAAAATGTTATATGCAATGGACATAGAGTGATTACAAGCCCAATTGAGTCCTAGGACAGCCCAACTCAAAATCCAAATTTCCAAGTTTGAAGCTTTTGTGTTATGGTAAGAACAAGGTCAAACCACTTGCAAACTGATCCAATTTCCTTTCTTGTGATGTAAGGAAGATGTGTGGATAAGATTGAGACCTTGTAAATGAATGGATGGTTGATTTTCATTATGTTACTTTTTGATGAAGAAACCATGAAATTGGCATAGCAAATGACCTCAAACTTGATTTCTAATTTTTTCAATGTTCTTAAAACATCAATTGGACTCAAAACAAGCACAAATATGACATGCTTTGGTTCAAAAATGAATTGATTTGAATTGGCCCTTTTCAAGCTTCCTTTAATGATTCATTCATGAATCTTCCTTCAAGCATTTCTCATTCTAACAAATATAAATGGATTCTTGGGTCATGGTTGGACAAATAACACCATTTCTAACAACTTTCAAGTTGGCCAAAATTCCATTTGAGGTATGTAAGATGGTGAACTTGACCCATAATCAAAAATGACTTATAATCTCAAATTCCCAAAATACCCTTGTCTTGCAAAGCTCATATCTTGAGTTCTACAAATCCAACAATGGACTTCTAGTACTTTCTAGAAAGCTAAGAAGATAAGGAACAATATTCATGTTGGCCAAAAGTTCATGAAAATCATCTTTCTAGGGAAAAAGTGTCATGCAAGTTGGTTGACTTTCAAGCTCCAAATTCACATTCATCTGATGACCTGTAACTTGTCTGGCTCATAACTTGAGTTCTATAAACCCTATCAAGGACTTCTAGTACTCAAATTAAAGTTATGATCATGCCCTACAACAATCATGTTGGGGTCAAGGTGAGATGAACATCCCATCTTGAGTTATATGGTCTTGAAGTTAGGCACTAAACTAGGGGATTTTACACTGTCAAGCATATCAACCCTAGCCTAGGAAGTCCTCACACTCTTGATTCATGATGAGTTGATCTTGGAATCATCCCTTGGGCATCTTAATACATCAATCCACGATCACATGGCTGTTGCAGTGAGAATCGTGATACCAAGCTATTGATTAACTTGAATCTTTAATTCTTAGATTACAACCGGACATTAATTTATCCAAAGGAAAGGTCTAAAGAAAGAAGGAACCTTTTGCGTGATGTAACAACAACGCTAAGAGATTCGGGGATCGGGGGTTAGTTATGCATAGGATAGGTATTTCACATCCTAGACATCTGTAGTACTCTACAGGAACCTTTTGTTTATTGCATGCTAAGTTTGGTAAATGTTTGCTAAGGTTTGGGATTGGGTAAGGGCATAGGTTAAGACCTAAAGATAGCTTCTAAGTTTGCTCGCAAAGACGTCGCGTCCTCTGCCTACGTATCCTAACTAGGATAGAATCAGAGCAATTATAGTTCACCTCACTGGGGTTAAAGAACACTTGATTATGATCAAGGTTCATGGGGAGACAAACATTACAATGCTTGTGTAGAGTTTAACAAAACTCTCTAGATCTATGTTATAGCACTCAAGAGGGAGGTAAGTAATCATTACTATGATTCTTACATAGAGTTTACAAACTCTATCCTAGGGTTCTAGTTGAATAACACTCCTAGTTTAAGGTGGTTCTCTAGACTTAAAGCAAAGTCTAATGGCTTGTATGTTCTAACTTAACTAAGCTAGGGTTTAAGATGACTTCACAAAGTCAAGGGAGGGGGTTGAACTATCCAATGACACAAGGGTCAAAGGAGAGACTTTTCCTTTGAAAGGAGAGAGAGAGAGAGAGAGAGAGAGAGAGAGATAGAGAGAGAGAGAGAGAGATAGAGAGAGAGAGAGAGAGGCAACTTGGATGAGAACTAAAGAATTCCATCACTTGGGGAAATAAACTTAACAAAGAAATTCACACATGATGAATATAAGAGACATGGTTACAACCAAGAATAAACAAGCATATTACAATAAGCAAGTACTTCAAATAGGATGAATGGTTACAACCAAAGCATGCAAGTATATTACAATAGGCAAGCAAAGATGAGTTCTTACAAGACTTAAAGAAAAGGTAAAGACCTAGGCATATCTTGACAAAGATGAAAGTATATCTTGACAAAGATGAAAGCATATCTTAACAAAGGTATATTTTGACAAAGATTGAAGGTAACAACCATGTAAGACAAGTTACAACTTGAAGGTAAACATGCCATAACTCAAGGTGCATCAAAGGTAACAACAATATGCATTGATGACAATCAAATATAAGCAAGCATGTCATAACAGTTTAAACTCAAATTTAGGATGAAAATAATATGAGATCATGGTGACAATGAAGGGAGAACAAGCCCTAACATGTTAACTAACATATGGGAAATAATCACAAGAAAAATCTTACAAGACAATTCAAGCGTGGTTTAAAGGAATTTGACAATATGCCAGATAACGATCTTAACAAAGAACCAAAATTTCACATAGACAAAAGGTATCGTAATTATGAACAATTAGGAATATTTTTGCATCACATGAAATTAGACATTAAATTAAACATGTTGTAAAAATAATGAGTTAAAAAAGATGAAAGATGAACAAGTTATGATTTTTTGGAAGTTTTGTATGAATAATAAATATATCAAGTAAAAATAACAAAAGAAAAGGGCAAGGGTGGGAGTTGAACCCACGCCCTTCATCTTACAAACAACAAACTCAACCACTGAGGCATGCACGCGCGCGCTGGCAAGGGAGTAGACAAGATGAAAAAAAATGATAAGACATGAAAATAAAAACAAAAGGGTTGACCCCAAGGATCGAACCCATGGCTGGCAAGTGAAAGGGGAGAATGCGCTCAAGTTGATTACCACTGGGGTGGCTGTACATCCAAGTACAAAGCCACCCCCATAAATAAATAAGGTGACTTAGGGTGGAATCTGGGCAAAATGAAACAAACCAACCAAGCCAAAACGTGAAGGATTCAAACTCTATCAATTCTTAATCATTTTTTATGAAACCTTAGTCAAACTTGACTGTTTTTTAACAAGGATTAAGATGGTGCCAATGAAATTTTGAAATGATGCCTCCAACTAAAAACACGATGCAAGATGAAAGAATGGCATTTGAGTTGCATTTTGGAAACTACCACCCAATCTGAGTTCATATACATGTAAAAGATATTGCACACACAACATATATACCATAACAGAAGTATTGCACATCTAGGGCTCAAACATGAACTAGTAGAATAGGAAATGGCGTATGAGTTGCAAGTGAATAACATGAAAATGCAGCAACTATCAAGACAGATGGGAAGATGAACATGTCATATACATACAAAGCCTAACATCTCTAAACATGCTATTGATGATGCACTCAAATCAAACAAATCAATTCAAATGCTCAAACAGAAACCAGAAGATAGCATGGCAATGTATTGATGAACTTGAGTGAGCTCTTGTGAAAAAAGATGAACTTGCTTTCAAAACCACAACAAAACATGACCTTACATCAAAACCAAGTTGTTGAAAAATAGAACACAGGTCAACAACTAATCATCCACAAGTGTGGCTAATTCAACTATGGAAATGGGGGGATCAGTGGCTAGCTAGCAATAGCAGCCAAACTGCAGTAGGCCACAATCAAAGGCCCAGCTGCCTAGATTCTGAACAGCCCACCAAACATGGAGGAGACCAAACTTGAGCAACAAACATTAGCAATCACAATGCTAAACTCAAAATCAGAACATAACTGTCATGCCAAGTGAAAGATGGAAGAAATGTCAATTGAAACTTAGATTATGGAATATGCATAATCTGTTTGAGCAGTCCACACACACAAACCATAAACATGATAATAAATGTATCCACACCTCAAAATTATCCACAAACATCATGGAATTAAAATTCACAAGCCAGCTGCTCAATTAACACATAGAATTGCACTATTGAAACCAAAATTGGATTGGAATAGAATGTGATAGAACAAGCATCATACACAAGTCTCAAATATGATCTTAGATGAGTCTATCACTTAAGATGGCCATGAAATGCACATAACAAGAAGATGACTATCAAGCTACAATTGTATCAAACATGTGAGGCAGGCTGTCAAGCAAAACACAACATATCATTCACAAAGATATTTAAATCATATGCACATACCAAACACATTGTCTAGAAGCCATATGTTCATGAGCTGTCTTGATACAATCCAAACAGAAAAAAGAAAAAGTGCGCAGCAGTGGTTTTTTCAAAATAGTTGCAGCAGAATGATACAAACTGCTCTAGCTGTGAATATGGGGATCTCATGTTGATTTCAAAGCATATACATATCATACATATGACATTGGAGGAGTTCAGCTCAGGAAAATAAACATATTGCAAGCAGAAAAGATTTTCACACATTCATGGCAGATTTTGGTGTAAAGGTGCATTTTGCAAGTAGAATGAGAAAGCAGGTGAACATGGATCAAAACAACAAGATACACACATCATAATTATGATAAGTAATGTGATCATGCATAGAAATCAGGCTTGTGGCAGTTGGAGCAAAATTTGGTATGTTGTGGTAAGAAATGTGAAAAAAAGCTGCCTTGGCAAGTTGATGTGGCAGCAGGTGCATTTTTAAAGCAATGAATTTTAAGTTGAAACAAAAGTTATACACATACCATGAATATGCTAAAAGATGAGACTAAGCTCAAGAAATGGATTAAAACATCAACAAACAGAATGTAGCATTTTGAAGCTCATAGCATATAAAAACAACAATTTAAAACAAGCAGCAAGCAAACTATGCAGTTGGGATGATTTGGTAGCACATACAAGTTTCAAATAAGTAGAACAATGATTCCATGCACATAGACAAAGTAGAAATCAGTTGGAACAGAATATGATATGGGTTTGGCATCATGAAATTTGAAAATGCAGTTGGAAGAATGACAAAACAGTTTGAACAAGTAGGGAGCCTTTGAACTTACAAGCACAACATACAATCTCAAAACATAATAACAAATGAGTCTACTACTTAAAAACAAGCAATAAATGCTCTTAATAAGGATTGGCATGTTAATCCAAATTTGACAGCAAAACCACAAAATCTCACAGCAGACCCTAATGGCAAATATCATGTTTCTGATATTCAACCAATTCAAACAAGCAAGTAAGATCATATAAACATTAACCAACAATTTAGAACATTTGAGATACAATCATAGCAAGCACAAACAATCCAATACACAACTTATGGTAATGGTAAAGTGAAGTAACATAAGATAACATAAGTATGAAAACAAGTGCCATACTATATTCAAACATGATCTAGGGCAAGGGGATCTGATGTACAATTTAAAAATCATTAAAATCTCATTAATGAATAAGGTTTGACAGTTCTAGAGCAAACACACCACATTTCAATGTTGGATTCTTAAAAACACCACATAGACAAAATCTTCAAATACAAGTCAAACATGATAATCAAAGCTCAATATGGTAACATAACAACAAAATATCATTCACAAATGAAACACTTTAACAGAAGCAAGTATTATAACCATGAGACATGAGTTCTTGACAAAGAACTAATAATGGGGCAGCAAGACTACATTTCCACCAAATCACTTCAAAATGATAAAACATGATAATGTATGATCAATAAAGAGTTTGAATGTCTCATACCTCTTGTAGACAAGTCTTGAGCAAGCTAGGAAGCTGAGAAACCCAGAGACCTTCTTCCTTGGCAAAGATTTGAAGCTTGCTTCCTCTTGAAGTAATACACCACTTTTCAAGACAGTTGGAGTTGTGTAGTTTCCAGCTGGTTTTTAGAGTTTGGATAGTTGAGATATGATGTATATGAGGTGTTGGGAGTGTTAGAATGGTGGGAAGTGCCTCAAGTAAGGATTTGTCTTTCAAAGTGCAAGAAAGTCAATATACTAAGGTGTGAAGGTTGACTTTTGTGAAAATGAGATATTTGAGTGGTTTGAATGTATGGACACCTTCTACACACTGTTTATGGATTGTGTAGATGGTTTTGAGTGACTTAGAAATGGTAGAACTGAGCTTGAGCAGAGTTTTGCTCAAAACAACTTTTTAGTGAAAAATGGAAGTTTTGAAAAATGAGATTCTTGAGGAAATGAAAGAGAATTGAGAGCTATTGTTTCTCTTGGTTTTGGAGATTGCTCTGGTGTATCTAACATCAATGAGGATTCCTCTATTTATAGTGAAAACAAGAGTGAGGGCAGCTTTATATTTTACCACTTTTGGAGGGAGTTTATGAAGATTTTCAAATGAATCTTGCCAAGATCTCTTCCTATCAGTTCCATGGCTCAAAGAAGATCAGAAATTTAAATGGAATGATGGACATGATGTGACTGAGGTGAGCTTAGGGTGTAGAGTGAGCAACTGCACAGTCCTTGGAGGAAAAGTTTCTCTTTCCTCTTACACATTTGAATATTTTAATGCAAGTTGCTTGCAACCTGCCTCTCTCTTCAAACCTCTCATTTTTCTGCATTTTCCTTCATCCACACATCTAAATATCAGATTGAATCACGATCCAAGGTTCAAGGATAGCTCGAGTTGTGAAAATCTGAATTTTGAGAAGTGTTGGATTGGCATCCCTAACTTCCATAGTTCATAACTTTCTGCTCACACATGCTATTGAGGAGTTCTAACACAATTTAGAAAGCCCTCAAGTAGATCTATAACTTTCATGTTTGGGAGATTTCCAAATTCTAGATGGAACTAGGTTTAAAAACCCTTCCAAGTTGCTGAAAAAATCACTTAAAAAGGCTAAATAACTTAGAATTTTTCTAAGTTATTTCCCTTCTTAAAATGAATCTTGTCATAACTCCAAATCTATGCATTTTTTGACCATGGACCACTTTGAGGCTTTTGTAGGATTTGTCAAGAGCTTTCCAATGAGCTTTGAACCACTTCATTTGGATGTGTGGTTGAAGAGTTATGGTCTTGCCCCTTTCGAAACCCTAATTCCCGATTTTTGCAATTACTTCTTAACCCTTGATCTAATGGTCATGAAATTTTATGGGGAGGTGTAATATGACATAAGGAACATTTTTTATTGACATCTTGAAGTAAAATTCCTTATTGTTGAAGAGTTGACTTTTCGGTCAACCATTCGATCAATCGGTGACTACCGAGTCGACTGTCGATGATCCGGACATTCTGAGGACTTGAAACTATTTGGATAGACTTTACTAAGCCATAGGAGCTTAATGGATCTTGATCCCACCATTGAAAGACTCTTTAAATCAAAACTCAAACTACAGTTGACTTTTCCTAATCGAAAACCCTAATCGGGTATCTTGAATTGCACTGTTCTCAATTCCCGAGTGACCACCTCGAATTGGATTCATACTTGACCCAATGTAGTATCCTTGATCTTATTTGAAGTTGAATCAATCCAAAACATTGATTGATCAAACCATCGAATCCTCGATTTTGACGGTACGGAACCCTAATTCATCTGCATCTTGACAAAGATAAACTTGAAATGGGTTAAGGTTAGTTAATCAAATAAACATGATCCTAAAATGACGATGAGGGTCTAAGGGGTTAAAATTTGGGGTGCAACAATGGCCTTGGAATTAGGTCTCAACCTTCCTCAAATCATCAGTTGACCCAGGGTTGACCAGAGGAAAACCCTACTTGCACCAATCTTGGTTGTAGCTTCATATCCTTTGCATAATGACCTGTCTAGGCTTCAAAATGATCTTTAATACTTCTCTTGAGCTCTCTCAAGGCTTCAAGTCCAACTTCATGGCTTCAACATCATCATATGACCTTTCCGCAACCTTCAAGTTAGGAGATATACACATAGCTGTCTAGCCCCTTCTCTGAGGATCTTTAACTTCATTGATGAGGATATCAACCCTTGAATATTTGAATAAACCTCTTAGATAGCTTCATAGCCTTGTGTAGCCCTTTATTGGTAGTCATACCTCTTGATCCCCTGCACACATGTCAATGCAATGCAGATGATAATGCTAATATGAATGCAACGAAACACAGGCTATGTACAAAAAAGGTTAGGCAAATTTTGGGGTGCAACACTAGGGCTATCAAATTATTCAGGATTCTTCATCAATCTGATCAATTAATCGAGGTAAGGGTGTGAAACATTGTGATTCTATCCATGCATGTGATTATGTAGGGATTATTTGGATTGTTTGGGTATTTTTGTGTAGTTTTCCATTCTAGGTCAGAAATGGTTTAATCGGTAGAATTGATGTTTTAACGGTTAGAATCTGGAATAAGTCGTGTAGTTTAGTCGAGGAATGTTAGGCTAAGACTACAGGAACTGGTTTGGTGAAAATTGGGTGATTTGTGAGCTTCTGCTGATTTTTGGACATTTGGGGTTTTGGTGTATCACAGAACTCGCTAGGCGAGCAGCTAGCGAGTGAGGTGGAGAGGGTTCGCTAAGTCTTCTCTAAGCGAGCTGGGTAGCGAACACTTCCAGTAGCCACTACCTACCTTCGCTAGTGGGTTCGCTAGGCGAGTGAGGTAGTGAGCGTTCGTTGAGGCTTCGCTAGGCGAGTGAGCCAGCGAGCATGACATCAACTTGTTTTATTTTTGTTGTTTCCATCCAATAATGATGTTTTCAATATATAACCTATAGCTTGTATGTTGTATTATGATATGTTGTGGGTAGCTGTATGGCGTGAATCCTAGATTGTGAAATGTGAAGTGTGAATTGTAGCCTTTTGGCAAATTGATCCCTTTGGTCATGATGGGTATAGAGATGGTGTTTAATGGTGAAGAGTGTATACTTGGTGTTAAAATGTGAATTTCCCCTAATATTTAATTTAATTAACATAATTAATTGGTGTGTAATATATATATGATGCATGGTGATGTGATCAGGAGGATCGTGTGCACTTAGTGTGCTTGAGTTTATTTGTTGTGCATTTGGTGTTGTGCATAGCATGGTGTTTTGGTGGGATGAATCATTGCTCAGGAGGAGTGTATGTGATTCATCCATACTCCCTTGTGGAGAATGATGGGATGAATCGTTGCTTAGGAGGAGTGTATGCGATTCATCCGTACTCCCTTGTGGAGAATGATGGGATGAATCGTTGCTCAGGAGGAGTGTATGCGATTAATCCGTACTCCCTTGTGGAGAATGGTGGGGATAAATCATTGCCAAGGAGGGTGTATGTGATCTATCAGGGGTTCGATTGAATGAACCAATGAGTCGATACTGCATGCATGGTGTTGAGTTGCATATTTTGCATTATTGCATGTTGTGTTTGATGTTGGACAGTAGGTCGTGGTTGATGCATGTTGGGTCATATTTTATGTAATTACTACCTTTTTATCATGTATCTTATTACCGATAATTTTGATCATGTTTTCTCACCCTTTGTTGTTGTGGTGGTCTGTGCTTCTTCGAAAGTACAGATAATCCAGGTGCATAGCTAGCTTGGATAGTGGTGTGCAGGTAGAGTCTTAGGATGCTCTGATACATAGCACGGGACTTCGGTGTTTACTTTTATTATGCTGAATTTGTTTTATTCCTGTGACGTATCATACTTTGGTGAACCTTGTTAATGAATGACTTTATGTAATTTCGCAGATGGCCGAGAATGTTGAACTAATGATTATTTCCGCTGTTTTATTTTGAAAACCATCTAATGACGGGTTATGTTCAATTATTTGATGTGATATCCCGCTTTTGAGGAGAAACTCTGATGTTTACTTGAAATAATTGTGTTTAATTTTAATTTTGGGAAGTGGGGTGTTACACCTCCTACCATACAAATCCTCATACGGTGCCATTCCGATACTAGAATGATATAACTGTTATTGTAGGTAAACTCAACCAACGACAATGACTATCCCACGATCCACTTTGATCCAACACACAAGCTCTCAACAAATCCTCTAAAGACTAGATAGCCCTCTCTATCTGTTCATCCGTTCACGGATGATGGGCAGAATTCAACTTCAACATGGTACCCAAAGAGTCTACAAACTCTCCCAAAATCTCAATGCAAATCTCAGATTTCTATTAGAAACGATATTCAATGGTATCTCATTTAACTTCACAACTCCCTCAGTATACATCTCAGTTAGCTTCAACATAGAATAGTTAATCCTCATCGGTATAAAATGAGCTAATCTAGTCAATCTATCCAAAATCACCCAAATTGAATCATATCCCTCTCACAGTCTTCGATAAACTCGACACAAAATCCACGAAAATACTATTCCAATTCCAATTTGGAATATTCAACAGTTGCATCAGACCCAAAGGTCTCTGATGTTCAATCTTCGACTTTCGACAAGTCTAACCAGCATATACATCCTCAACCACTTCTTTCTTCATCTATGGTCACCAAAACAATTTCCTCAAATTCTGTCACATCTTCATAGCACCGGGATGGATACTCAATCTACCTCAATGTCCTTATTCAAGAATACTCTTATTCCACTCACAAAATCTGGGACACAAACTCTATCACGACATCTCATGATACCATTTCAATTAATCCGAAAATCAGATTTTCGACCTTAATTCATCAAATTCAACCAATCTATCAACTCAACCATATTTCTGACCTTCTCGAATCTCATCAAGAATGCCACTAGTAAGCTCCAACATACAAAGCTTAACTCCATAAGAAGTCTCTTCACCAACCAAGCTAGTATCACGAAATTGGTCAATCAGTTCTAACTCTTTTACCATCATCATCGGTATATGCAACGAATTCCAATAATGCATCGGCTACCACGTCTACTTTACCCAAATGGTAATTCAACCCAAAGCCATCATCCTTTTGAAGCCCCACGCCAATCGGGCACTCAATTTGTGAGCTATGGCGGAAACACGAACCACACTTTCCGCATTTACTACAAATCCAATTATAGTCCATTAATAAATAACTTAATTCCATTCCACTACTTCACCATCACATAGAGCATTGGAATAGCTTTCCAACGCTTCAAACCGTGCGTCATTTCGAGTTACGGTTCTCCCGTTACGACAAAAATACGAAAACAACATTCTTCTGCCCCAGGATATTTCGCCTGGCGAACACAGAGGCGAGCGACCAATTCCTCCTGGAGCTGTTCGCTAGGCGAAGGATATTGCTCACCTAGCGATCCAGACAGTCCGAAATTCTATTTTCGACCGTTACATAACTTTCGGGTGTCCGATTTCGATTCTGTAAAAAGCTGTGATCTCGGAATTTGACGTACAACAACAATTTCACACTAAGGAGGCCATTCAACACATCTTCAACTTGGAAATATTTAAAGGCCTAATTATACCAATATTGCATTCCACATCTGACTTTCTCTAATAATCACCAGAAGTCACTATCCACCTTTAATATACTCGACCTCACAATCTGTTGCCTTAACACACACACACCAGACACAAGTCTCCAACTACTCAATCAATTTAATTCCTTGACCATCCAAACAGACATATAGTATGGAGCTCTCAATCTCGGACTAGTTTTCGTACTAAGTCGATCACAACTCCACTTCACGTCCTGGCTGTATATCACTATCTTGTCAGGATAACTTCCAAACAACCACAATTAATCGGTAAACAACCAACTTCCCCCACTTTCATTAACATTCCAAATTCCCATCAAAATTAAACATCTCAACACCATCATGCGCCAACTCATCAAAACAATTCGTAAGCACTTAGCTTAACTCAAACAATCCTCTGGACACGCCATCTAAGCTTGTAAGACACATCTATCTCATCCAACATGACCCTGTCTACTATCAACAAGAGATTAACGGTGATCAGTTCCTCAATTTGTCAATATACAGCCAAAAATCATGATGGGGTACAAACCATCCTTACCAAACTATGAGAGCATCCATCGACACACTGAGCCACTACTCCACACTTGCAGCATCCTCGAGAAGCACAAGCTTCTCCCCCACTTAATTCATTCCTACTTCTGCAGACAAAGGTTAGACAACAAACATGTACCGACAGTGTTTTCACACACATGTCGCATACAAGGGAACAATCAACATTAGACAACTTGGCCGGACGGACCGACCTGCTCTGATACCACTAATGTAACACCCTTTTTCTACCCCAAAATTATTAAAGCAAAATAACACAATAATCAGAGTGAATAAATAAATCTCATTAAAAAGCCATTAAAAGGACATACATTTCTCAAAGTCAACAAAATAGGTCCATACTCCGTAACTACGGGTTTTTCCCAAAGTACATCAAACAACATAAAACTGCGGAACTCAAAGCATAAATCAAGGTTTCTCCTCAAAAGGGAAAATAAGTAAAATAACCCATTGATATAAAATTAACTCAAAGAACCCAACTCGATGTTACATATTAGAGCAAGACCCTCTAAGTTAACCATAAAGGCTAACGACTCTAAAACTTCAAAATACTCTTCGCCGACATCCACGGTTAAATTGGGTCATCTGCATGTTACACACGTGGAGGTAACATTCAAATAGGCAGGGTGAGTAAAATAATTCATAATAATCAATGTATAACAATTAATGCATAAACGACATCATAATTATATTCAACACATTCATATGCCTCAAAGGCCACAATATCACAATTCATACAAAAAGACTCATAGATGCAATGCGACACAACTAAATGCATATGGTACCAATCATCACAGTGCGATGGACACTGGGCCATCAACCCTCCATAGATCCCCATCAATAGGATCGATTCTACTAGAGAATCGGAGCACATCAAAATACATCACATCCGCACAGTGGGATTGAAGCCAAAGTAATCGAGGTCCTGAACCGAAGTCTGGATGCACATGAATGCATGATGCACGCGTCAATAATAATCCTCATAATAACAACATATGGTGCATCATCATTCATCATACTTCATAACTCATCAACATAGTCATCATCATCATCACATAAATCATCATATCTCATGTTATCACATAATTCATCATAACAATCATCATCATCACATAAATCATCATATCCCATGTTAGCACATAATTCATCATAACAATCATCATCATCACATAAATCATCATATCCCATGTTATCACATAATTCATCATAATAATCATCATCATCACACATCATGTAAATCATCATATACTCACATACAAATCACATATTAGCTCATAGTCATCCTTATATTAGCGCATCATATCATCGCACATTATCTCATATTAATTCATAACATTATCCCACATTATCTCATATTAATTCATCAAATTATACTCGCGGTAATTGATCCGCTGTCACGCGCGGATCAAAACGAGTGTTTTTGTAAAAATGCAGTACAGCGACAGTAACTCGGAATATCGGTCTCAAGGATTTTTGTAGAAATAACCAATTACAATAACGAAATATGGGGGGGGGGTCAATTTTGATTTCGGTTTTGATTTTAGAAAATAAATGCTTATTGAAATAAGTTGTTGTGAAATAAGTGATTATGAAATAAGTTAATCTGCTGTTCGTTCTCCCACTTATCATTGATCATACAATTCTAAAGTCCTAAACAGATGGCATTCCCATTCGATTACAGTAATAATTAACAAGCGTGATTGCAGCTAATATATGATTTATGTTCCTAAATCTGAATTAAGCAAACAGAAAACGCAAACACGAATTAAGCAAATGCGGTTACGATTAACAGAACATATATCAATCGAATTAATCCAACCCCATTCTATAAAATATGCAATTGAATTAAGCAAACAATTACAAATGAATAAAGCATTCAGATTTATAGATAGAATTGAAAAGAGAATCAAAATTACTTGAGAACTGTATTAACCTCAAAGTTAACGGAGATACGGTTACAACAGATCAACCCGAAAACGTTAGTTCTCCATGAGTTTTACAAGCATACTCTTTTTTTTTTCGTGAATAGTTATTGAATGAATAGTAAAACAAGGTTTCTCCTAAAAATAAAAACAAGGGATCCGATTCATAACCCAACTGGGTCGAAAACATAACCCAAGCCCAAAACATGACCCAAAACTAAAACAAATTCCTAATGCTGTAACTTCAACGAATATTCTGGGAAAATGTGCTGAAATATGACTTCAACTCCAACATAAAATTCGTAGCTCTCTCTCTTAGCTTTCCGGCGATGATTAGATCGCCTCAAACGGATTCCCGGAACTCCAGTTATGATCGTTTTCGTGCATACTGCTAATGCTGAAAAATAAAGTGCGAAAATCAAATTAAACCAAAAATAAAATAAAATATAAAAACATAATAAAACATAAGAATAATAAAAATAAAGTAAAGAAATGCCTAAGTAAAATTATAGGAGAATGTGCATAAAGATGCACTGATCAGATTCCCCCACACTTAAACTTTTGCACTCCGAGAAAAATTAAAATAAAATAAAACAAAGAAAGCACAAGCACATCGACAGTTACTCAATCCAGGCTAAAAGTATTCTTCGGTTAAGTTTGCATCGATAGGTACTAATCTTACACACTAAGGATATCGTAGGAACACTAATCCACAATTGTGCAGTCATAAACCTCCTGAATATACAAATCAACTCGAATCATGTTATTATGCTGAAGCCTAACTTACTCTTCCTCCTTTTTGCTCTTTTTCATTCAGGCAGAATCACATTAAGCCCGTTATCTCCACACACTCATAGAAAGGTGACCGGTTAGTGACTATGATCCTTTTTGTTTAGGGTTCTGGTACTTACGTGGCATAACCCTTTGCTTACTCAGTTGTAGTTGCGGGGGATCGAACCGTAATCCGCCTTACCAAGTTCAGCACCAGAAACCGCTGAACCAACTAACAACGAGTAATTTTTTCAACTTTTTTTATTGAAGGCTCTACATCCGTTGGAAGGTGTATTCCTTTTCTTTTCTTCTTCTTTTTTTTTCAAGTTAAAAATTTGATCACTCACTTATATTCATCGGCTTCCCTACATAGAGTGTGTATGAGATGGCGCTGACTGCTGAATTAAACTACTCAAGAGCTGTCAGAGAATGAAAAATTAAGGCTAAAACATAGAGAGTATTCAAATCAATTTCCACATGCAGGAGACTTACGGTGTTAAGACGATACCGATCTTGTGAATTTTTCCCAAGTCTCCGCAAACTAATCTCAAATTAGTGTTTAGCCTAGAACTTTCAAAAAGATGCAAATTTTATTTATTATTATAACTGAAAACAAACCAAAACAAAATAGTAAAAACAAGCGAATAAAACAAAGGTTTCCCTCCCCCACACATAAAACGTGCATTGTCCTCAATTAAAGGACATAACTATTAAATAAGAGTGAGAGAAAGGAAAGAACACACCCGGGTAGTCAAGGTGGGTAGGTGATCATATAATCAGCCTTTCCCAAAGAGAGATCTTCTACAGGCTCCTCTCCCAAAGTGGGGATGTCATAAAGTAACTTTGGGTAGCATCCATTGATCTTGAAATATTTATTAGTGCCTTCAACTTTTATTCCAGGATCAAAGAAGAATCTTCGATAAGTAAAAGTGTCGAATGGGCATGTGAAAGTGGTCTCCATTTGCACAACATCAAGAATAAAGGGATTAAGGGGCTGCCTCCCTGCTTTTCTTCCATCTTCAATTGAGACCCTACGCATACTCATGGATGGGCTAAAATTATGAGTGTCAACCAAGGTCCATCCAATTCTCTTCTTATGTTCCTGCAATAACTTTTCTTCCTGCTCAAATTGAAGCTTTGATGAATAATATAAATCCTCAGGAAGTGGTTCAGAAGGTGGTTGTTCAAAAGAATATTTGGTTGGGGCAGCCGTGATATCAAGAGTTTCGACTGTATAAACGACATCATTAAAAGAATCACCCTGCAAGGCAACATTAATCTCAACACAAACAGAGGAAACATTAGTGTCAGTACATAAATTGCAAGAGTAAGTATCATCATAATCTAATAAAGATGGAAAACAAGATAACAACTCAGGATAAATATCATCAACTAAATCAGACAATAACTCTTTTGGATTTACTATTGTTTGGGCGGGTAGTTGGTTTGATACTTGAGCTTGCTACATGGCATTTACTATAGTGGCAAGCTGTCCAATCTGTGTCTGCAAAGTCTGAAGAGTGGAATTTGTTTGTTGCTGAAACTGGAGATCATTCATAGCCATTTGCTTGACAAGGTCCTCTAATGAAGGTTCAGAAGGTGTAGAGCACACAATTTGGAATTCATTCATAGGCTTATTCGGATTCTCACGTGCAAGTCCATTAAACCTTGGCAACAAGTGTATTAAACCAGATTTTAGTTCAAAAGTAACAAAAACATCATCATATTCAATACACAAGTCATTATAATTCACATCAGGGGCAGCCAATTGCCTTAAGGTTCTATTATCAGCCATTTCAAAATCAAGTTCAGTATCCGAAGCAAACAAATTATGCAGATAGTCAGACTCAGACTCAAACACAATGATGGAAAACGATTAATTAAAATTTAGAAAAATAAAATAACACCATAATTAAGCTAATTAAGCAAAATAACACTTATGAGAATTTTTTCGATTTTTTTCGACTCTAGACGCGAGAAGGCCAAAAACGTGGGGAACCTAGGGCCTAAGCGCAACAACACGAAACCTATGACTCTAATATCGATTAATAACGACAAGAATCCCCGGCAACAGTGACAATTTGATCCGCTGTCGCGCGCGGATGAATACGAGTGTGTTTGTAAAAATGCAGTACAATGACAGTAACTCGGAATATCGTTCTCAAGGATTCTTGTAGAAATAACCAATTACAGTAACGAAATAGGGGGGGTTCGATTTTGATTTCAGTTTTGATTTTAGAAAATAAATGATTATTGAAATAAGTTGTTGTGAAATAAGTGATTATGAAATAAGTTAATTTGTTGTTCGTTCTCCCACTTATCATTGATCATACAATTCTAAAGCCCTAAACGGATTCCATTCCCGTTCGATTACAGTAACAATTAACAAGCGTGATTGCAACTAATATATGATTTATGTTCCTAAATCTAAATTAAGCAAACAGAAAACGCAAACACGAATTAAGCAAACGCGGTTACGATTAACAGAACATGTATCAATCGAATTAATCCAATCCCATTCTATAAAATATGCAATTGAATCAAGCAAACAATGACAAATGAATAAATCATTCAGATTTATAGATAGAATTCAAAAGGGAATCAAAATTACTTGAGAATTGTATTAACCTCAAAGTTAACGGAGATACGGTTACAGCAGATCAACCCGAAAACGTTAGTTCTCCATGAGTTTTACAAGCGTACTCTTTTTTTCGTGAATAGTGATTGAATGAATAGTAAAACGAGGTTTGTCCTAAAAATAAAAATAAGGGATCCGGTTCATAACCCAACTGGGTCGAAAACATAACCCAGGCCCAAAACATGACCCAACACTAAAACAAATCCTAATGCTGTAACTTCAATGAATATTCTGGGAATATGTGCTCTGAATCTGACTTCTACTCCAAATCGAAAGTCGTAGCTCTCTCTCTTAGCTTCCTGGCGATTATTAGAACGCCTCAAACGGATTCCTGGAAGTCCAGTTATGATCGTTTACGTGCAGACTGCTAAAGTTGAAAAATAAAGTGCGAAAATCAAATTAAACCAAAAATAAAATAAAATATAAAAACATAATAAAACATAAGAATAATCAAAATAAAGTAAATAAATGCTTAAGTAAACATATAGGAGAATGTGCATAAAGATGCACTGATCAGATTCCCCCACACTTAAACTTTTGCACTCCGAGCAAAATTAAAATAAAACAAAACAAAGAAAGCACAAACACTTGTTCTCATAACCTTCTAATCTTCTCACGGTCAAAATCTCAATCATAGATTTTGGCCACAAAGGCCAAAATCCCTTTTTCCCATAATTCTCCCTAAAACCCACAAACCAACCATAAACACATCGAAAGGCATACATAGAAAATCATGAACAGCGATACTCCCCATACCTTAGTCGATTCGCAGCTTTCACGATTAACTTTGGGATCTTCTACCTCCAACCTTTCCTTCAGAGCTCTGGCCACCAAAATTTCACGGTTCACACAAATGAATTCTAATTGCCCTTCAGAACTCAATTTTGCCAACCTAGTCTTGGGCCTCACAAATTGGGCTTTTCCCTCATTACCCTTACTAACTCCTCCAAATGCCCAAATTACCCTTATTCCTCTTATATTTATTTTAATTCATAATAATATTAATAAACTCATATTACATACTATTATTCCAAAATAAATACTCCACAAATCATAATTCCTCAATAACTCACAAAGCCACCAAAAAACACTGAAATCGAATATTCTCAATTAAATCAATTAATTAAAATATTCCAATTAAAATTTGGGGTGTTACAGGTATTCTCTCATTATTGGAATTGTGGGTTAATGATTAATGGGTAGAAGTTGTGTAGGGAAAAACCCTTAAATTGGAATTGTGGTTTAATGGTTAATGGGTAGAAGATTTGGTAAGAAAAAACCCATAGATTTCTCATGATTTAGTGAATTTTCGAGTTTTGTGAATGCCCTAATATGAAGGGATTGATGATGGTGTTGCACCCCAAAATTTTACCAACCTTTTTCTTAATATTTTGCTTATGTGTCATTGCTTTTTTACATTTTTGCATTTGCATAGCATAGTTCTTACAGGGGATCAAGTGATTGTGCTTAAGTATCATCCAAGAGGAAAGTCTTTTATTGGTTTCAAGCTCAAGCAAAGGCACTGGTACAAACCATCAGACGGTTGTCAAGGGGTCCATAAGGTTTTATCACTGGTTTGAACATGAGGTAGAAGTTTGTTGAATACCTCAGAGGTCATGGAGGAGTGGAAATGGTCACTCAGTTCATTTAAACAATGCCTAGGCAAAAAAGGAGAAATTAGGGTTTCAATTTTAATCAGGCTAAATTTGTTTTTGAGAGCAAGACTTGTTTCCATGACCTTCCATATTTCCTAAGGTGTTTGGGTATGGGAGATTAACCATCAATTTTAATCAGAAGGGCTTCAATTGATCAGTTAATTGAAAATCAGGAGATTTGGAGAAAAAGTCAAATGTGCAGTGAAAAAGTCAACTCCTGACTTTTTGAGGTCAAGATCATGATCCTCAAGTTCAATATTACCAATGGATGGAATTTGATCAAGAAAATTCAAGGGAGTCATGAAAAATCAGGAATTGTTTAAAGTTGCCTTTTTAGGAAATTAGGGTTTTAGAACTTTCTATTTTTGGAAAGTTTTATGTTTGGAACAGCCATCTTCAAAGCCATTTTTCTTCATGATCAAGGTTTCAAATGAACCTTTGGCCAACATCAAAGTTGTTCCTTGTATCTCAAGCTTTCTTTTGAGTACCAATTCATAATCATATGATATTTGGAGCTCAAGTTATTATCAATCAAAGTTGGAGATTTCAATGATTTCAAAAGTTATTAAGTTTAGACAAATTGTTGCACCACTTTGCAAGCCAATTTTCATCACCTTCTTGATGTCAAATGAAACTTTGTCCCAAATGAAAGTTGTAGAGTGTGTTCGAAGCTTTCCAAAAAGTACAAGAATTCCTCCATTGGATTTGAGAAGCTCAAGTTATGGATGTGCAAAGTTGAGGAAAAATAAGTCAAATCCATAACTTAGAATTTTTTCTAAGTTATTTCATGAACAGTTTGCTTGCCACGATTTTCAACCACAAATTTCATGATCTTCCAATCCTCAAATCAAGATGACTCCAACATGAAATTTGTTCTACTTCATGCCCTCTTTCATTTGAGCACAAGACCTAAGCAATTGGAGTTGTGTGCACAGAGTTATCATTGCCCAAAGTTGGTGTATTGGACTTTTTATTCAAAGTGTAAAATGTGTGGTTTGCTGATTTGTTTTGTTTATCAGCCCCATTTCTCTTCCATGCGCATGAGTTTGAATTTAGTACACAAGAAACATTTCCATAACAGGAGGAACCAAGCTTGTACCACTTGTGCGCTATTTTGAATTTCTTGCCCCAAAAAAGGAGGAGACCAACCACCCTCATTCTGCCCACTATGCAGACCACCCAGCTTGTTCCCTCCACTCCAGAAAACAACAAGAAAGCCAGCATGCTCATGTACCACTCTTTGATTCACCATTTAATTCAAACAACCTTGAACATGTAGCATCTGATCCATCCATCTTTCACCACAGTAAAATCCCCCAAAATCCCCTTTTCACATCCTATTTAAGCTAACTAGCAGATGGGTAAAATGCTAGCCACCATTTGAGAGAGAAATCATATTTGACATTTTTGCTCTCCTCTGAAAATTCCCTCAAATCTTATCTCTACACCTTTTTTCAAACTCTTCATCACAATTTCATCACCTCAACATCACATCGAAACTGTTTGCAAAAGGAGGAGTTTTTGACTCTTCTCTCAAACTGCTATAAAAATCAGCTGTTGCTTCAAGAGGGGAAGAAATATTAAAGTTTGCTCAAAAAAGGGATAGCTTGCTGCTAGCTTACTTTGGGGAAGTCTTCAAGAGGTAAGTTATTTCTAAACCCTCTGTTTCATATGCATAGATATCACTAAAGCATGTTTGAGTGTGTTTGTGTGTTTGTTTGTTTTTTTTTGTTGACTTTCATTTAAAATGATTGATGGAGACTGTGATGTTAAGACATTACTTTAGCCTGCTGTCATGAGTTTTGTTTGGTCATATGAGACCTATATTGATTTCATGTTTAACACTGTCATGTGAAAATGTTAGATTTAATCTTGTGTTGAAATTAATTTGTGATTCTCACATTGAGGTAGCAACTGTCTTTTGAGGTATTTATGGAATTTGGTTTTTTGGAGGTATTAACTTGGTAATGACAAGACTTGCTGCTATTTTTGTTTGAGGTCTCTACTGAAAACTGATCTTTTATTTGCTTGCTAAGTTGTAACTCTAGGCTTTGAGTTTTAGCAGGATTGATGTTGTGACTTAACTTTTGATCATATGCTGTCCAATTTTTTTTTGACATTGGAGTTTGCCAACATTGTTTTGTTTGTGTTTGTTTGAAACCTTAAGTTACGGTGCTGCCTTTGTTCATGCTAGAGCCTTTTGTTTGCTAGTCGTCAGCTGTTGTTAGATCTTGTGATAAGTTTGAACCTCTCAATTGGATTTGACATGCTTTGAGTGCCTTATCCCTGGTTTGGTGCTCTTTAGTTCTAGGTTGCTTTTCCTCCTTGTGTGTTGGCTTCCTAGTATGTTTGGTTTAGATTGGACCTTGGCAGTGTTTAGGTTGTGACCATGTTATCAGTGACAGTTTTGAGGGCTGAGTGTTGTCAAGTGCATTTCTATTGTTGAGATTTGGTTCATGTTTTGGTTTCTATCTAAGAGTTTTGGTTTGGAGCAGAGTTGGATGATCAGATTACTATCATAAGGCATTGTTGGATTTGTCCAACATTATGGCCTGCATTGGAGGTTGTCTTTAGATTTAGGGTTGTTACTATCTTGAGATGGAAGAAGGGATTAGTTGTTGTCATCAAGTTTTCTGTGTTCAGTGGATTTTTGGTACAACAGACTGGTTCACATTGTGGCAGGTAAGGAGGTTTTGTTGGAACAAGATGTGTAAACCAAGTTTTTTGTCATGAGGATTGTGGACTGTTCAGTGCAGCCAGCCTGTTGCAAGTAAGAGTTTACTTTTGAGTGTCTTAGGCCTGTTTGAGTTTGGTCTAGTTGTTGTAGGCAGTTTGGTTTGGGCTTTGAGGATATGTTCAGTAGTTGAGCTCTGATGAGAAAAGGACTTTCATCATGAGTTTAGTTGATTCTTAGTAGGACGGATGATATTTGGTGGACCCATTACACTGATGCTTGACTTGTTATCCAAGTTTATAGGGAGTTTAGCCAGCCTAGATTCCATCAGATTTTTGCCAGTTGTTTGATGCTTGATTTTGAGAACACCATGACAGGATCTATTTCAGTCTTGTGATGATATCTTTGGCTGTGAACTTGACTTTTATTTGATACCAGTATCAACTGTTTTTAAGCATAACTTATTACCTTTGTCATATATGTTTTGAGAATCATCTACCATGTGTTTCTAGCTAGTGTCATTGGCCACTTTTTGAGGTTTAGTGCTAGCATTCTGCTAGGAATCGACTACCATGTTTGACAGTCATCATTGGTGAAATTAAATTGGATTTGTCTAACTTGTGAGGTTTGTATTATGACTATCTTTAGGGTCATGTATTGAGGCTGCTGCTTGTTGATAGCATGATTATGTTAAGCTGTTGTTCATTGCTGCTAATTTTGTTCCTCGTACTAAGAACCTGTTTGAGTTCACTAACAGTTTGAGAACTTTAGTTTTTATGACCATAGTTGCCTTAGTGCTTAGCTTGCTGCCAAGTTTGTGGAGAGGGCTGTTTCTTCCAGATCTATTTGATGGTAGGATATGATGATTTCAATTGGTGGACCTTTTGTTTTGGTGCTATGCCTACTGTCTAGGCAGGTTTGTAGCTGTTTGACAGTTCTTTGTTTAGGGACTGTTGACAGAGTGTTTGAGGCTAGTTTTCATCAGGCCATGGTAGGACATCCAGGGTTGTTAACTCTCTGTCATGATATCCTATGCATTGTAGTGACAGTGTTGTTTCTGCTCAGCCTTAGGATTTCTTTCAGGGCTTTGAGGTTAGGTTGTAAGCCTTATGTTGTTTAATCTAGGATGGAGGTTTAGTTTGGTGATATTCATGACTGCTATTAGAGCAGAGTTGGTTAACTCATAGATGTTGCTAAAGATATATTGCTCATGATAAGAGATTGCTTATTGTTGGTTTCCATCTGAGGAGTGTGTTTTAATTTGGAGTTGGATATCAGTTGGAGGATTGTCATGAGGGTTTTGTTTGGAACTGAGGTTAGTGATTAATGTGTGTGACTGCTTCTGTTGGGGCTATGATTTTAATTCATCAATGGATATTGGTTGGAATACCAAAGCATTTTGACTGTCATGTTTTTGGAGCTTGTTAGCTTGTGTTTGTTTGCTGTCATGAGAATCTAAAATTGTTGAGTGCCTCACATCTGTTTGGATCCTTAAAGGCAGTTCTGTTTTGGGTAGCTGTTGGCTAGTTTCAAATATGATTTAAGTGGAGTTCTTGGTATGCTGTTGGACATTAAGGGTAGCAGGGTTGAATTTGGATTAGAGACTCATTGAGCTCTCCCTACTGATGTGCTTTTTATTTAGAAGTTATTTCCATTTGAAGTTCATAACAGGTTGATTTCATGACATTTAGCTGTCCAATTTAGGTTAGCTTGGTCTTTGAATTTCTGCCTAGATTTTGTTGCTATCAAGACCATTGGTACCTTGTTTTGATGCTTTTGTTTCTGTCAGTTTTAGCTAGGAGTTTAGTTGTGAGGCAAGGTTGGATTATCAATTTTGGAACTTTCATGAGAGGCATTTTAAGTTGGCTGACTGTTTGAATGAGTTTTTAGTGTGGTTGGTGCTGAGCCCTTATTGCTATTAGCCATTACTATCTATGCTGGTGTAGGCTGGTTTGCGTTTAGATTCTAGTGGGATTTCTCTGCTGTTTTGATGTGGTGGGGAGAAATTTGCTAACTCATGGCCTTGTAGGATCCCTTTTTTGGTTTGTAATCTTGTGTAGATGATTGAAGTATAGGATTGATGGTGATGCTAGCAGTGTTGGTAGGACTGTTCTTAATCCATGAATAATTGTTGCCACAGTCCAACCTTCTAGTCATGACAGGTTTTTGCTCATTTTGTTGTTGTGTGGGCATCAGTTGGAAAAGTGGATAGCACCATTGTGATCCTCTTGAAATTTCAAGCAGGATAGACTTTTATTTCATGAGATTTTGGATAAGAATTGGTAAAGTTGTGACCAAACCGTTTTTGGAGTTTCACTTGTTCTTGCCTTGAGTTTTGCCCAGCATTTATGCGCGTTTTGGTGTATATTCAGATGGGGTGGCATTATACAATGGATGTATCGCCACCCCAGTGGTTAAAACCTTGCCTTGCAATGCCTTGAACCCCTGTTCGATCCCCAGCGAGGGGCATTTTTATTTCGTTATTTGTGATCTTTCTTATGTTTTTTTATATTTTTGTTTCTTTTTTCATTTCTTGTTCACACGCGTGAAGTTGGTCTGGTTGGTATAGTTTTAAGTTTGGAACCCCAAGGTCAAGGGTTCAACTCCTAATATAGACATTGCCTTATCTTTTATGACTTATTTATTTTATTTCTTTATTTTATTTCTTTTCTTCTTGTTTTGTTTTATTTATTTTAAAATTAGTTTTAGATATTATAAAATCCCAAAAAAATCATTTTCAAGTATTTTAGTGTGTTCAATTATTTTTCTTCTTTTTATTTTAATTTTCATTTTATTTTTGAATTAACAATTTAATGTGCTTTGTGGCTTATCTTTTATTCCAATCAATTTCTTTTCTTTTTCATTTCACTTGTGAGTGAATTATTTAGTGTTTACTTGGCCTTGTGCCATGATCCCCCTAGGATTCCTAGTCCCTCTGTTTAGGAGGGGAGTAGGAGAGACATTAGGTGTTCAATCCTATGCATGATAACATTAGGTTAGTTCTCCCCTTTCATCTCGACATTAGGAGCATTGTACATGATAACTTTAGGGTCCAGTTTCCCCTTACTTCGAGTCTTTCTCTTCTCATCTCTTAAACAGTTCAAAACACTTAATAAAGGATAGTTTGTGTCGTACACTACAATCCTTAAGTATTCTAGGAATGATGGTTTGGGGGCCTCCTCTCAACTTTCTAGAGTGTTTAGCGTATGCCCCTTGGGCGATATGCGACGCATTCGCTCTCGAGTCATAGTCTTTAGTGCAACATGAGTTTCAAACCATAACTCAATCCACTTCTTATCTTAAAAAAACATAAAACAAAAACATCAAACTTTTTTATCCTTCGGGATCTTAATTGGAAAACCATTTTCAGAAAGAGTTTTGTTAAGCTTTGATTCTACCGCAAACAGGTATCGTCCCTAACTGCTGAAATCACTGTTTAATCCTACTCGGTTTAAAAAGCTTGAACCAATTTGTGGTTGTGTTAGCCCGAACTACAATTGCTCTGATTTCTCGTACCAGACGAGGATACGTAGGCACAAGACGACGATGTCTTGGCGAGCAACCTCCCCCACCTTCACCCGTAGTTTTCCGAACTACGTTTACTCTAACTTTCCCATTGCACGAGGGAATACGTAAGCATGGAGCGGTGTTGCTCTATCGAGTCACTTTTCTTTTCTTTCATCCCTGTGAGCCTTTAGCATAGATAGATTTACACCTTTTAGATTAGACAACAAGCGTGGATCCCGTCGAGTACGACGGACGTGAGGGGTGTTAATACCTTCCCCTTGCGTAACCGACTCCCGAACCCGAGATTTGGTTGCGATGACCTGTCTTATTCCCTTTTCGTTAGGTTTGATTGTTTCCTTTCCCTCCCTTTGGGATAAATAACGAACGGTGGCGACTCTTCTGTCCTTGCCGGCCCCTCTTCACAGCGATGCGACAGATGGTAGCAAAGAAGGGAATGGTTGGTAAAAAAATACAATTTTCTGCATAATTTTTCAAAAATGCACAGTGAGCAATCGATTGCACCAATATGTCAATCAATTGCATACTGAGCAAAGCTGCTGGAAACTGAATTTTTAGCTGTCCAATCGATTGCACTAATATGTCAATCGATTGCACAATAAAACAGTGGCTAAAATGATGAAATATTCAAGGGTACAATCGATTGCACTAAGATGTCAATCGATTGCACTTAAAAATAGTAGCTAAAAATATGAGAAATTGAGTCATACAATCGATTGCACCATAACTCCAATCAATTGCATGCTGTACAAAAGCTGAAATTTGGAAAAGTCATGTACTGGAAGTTTGATTATACAGAGTTATTGTTTAATTATATTTTAACTAAAACATGGATTAATTGAGATGATTTATTGATTATTTACTTGAGTATTGATTGATTATAAACCTTTGGTTGGTTATTGAGATACCAATTGTTGTTTAACAAGTTGATTGTGTATTGAATATTGAATTTAATTATTGGTGATGGATTGATTGTCCTATGTGTAATCATTGAACTGTGTTGTGAATTGTGATTGAATCTAATTTATTCTTATACATTACTTGATAAATGTAGTGATGATGTTGAAATTATGAATACTTTGATTATTATGAAATGTGTTGTGTGTGCAATCATGTTATAATTCCTGTGTGATGAATTATTTGAGAATGCATGGGATTAAGATGCAAGAACGGTCTTAAGTGCATATGGTTGTTGATTGCATACACATCATTTGTTGTCAAGAGGCAATGCTTGCCAGTTTTGTGGAGGCTAGTGACTTGTCCCAAACCTAGAGTGGGGTTTGAAAGCCTAGGGGACGGGCTTTTGTTTGTTATTGGTCTAGGGGACGGACCCGGTTTAAATATAAAAACCGAAAAATAATAACAAGTGTTAGTACCACATGGCATGAGTTGCATTGAGTTGCATTGAGTCACATGGCATATATAATTGTTGTATGAAAGTATGCGTATGTGTATGACTTGTTGAATTGAGAGTTGTGAATGTGTAGTTGTTGAATGATATTGGCTGATGAAGATTGAAGTGTGGAATATTGGTGTTTGTGCTGACATGCTTTACATTATTCATTATCTTATGATTTCAATATTGATGTGAATTCTCACCCTTCTGTTGGAATGATGTCCTATACGACATCGCGCATGTACCAAAAAGTAGAACTGCTCGTAGTTGTGAGGTCGCTGTTGGTGTAGCTGTTTAGTATTTTAATTATGTTGGGTCGAGTCGTGCTCTGGTCATGTAACACTGGGATCGTTTGTTTTATATCTTAGAGATACATTATGTACTCTACGCTATGTTTTTATATTCATTGGAATATTATGATGTTGGCCTTAGTGCCTAAGTAATGTTGAATTATGTGATGAACATGAATGTTTCTGTCACGAGAATTATAATATAATTGAATCCACTACTACATGCGAAGTGCAACCTTGAAAAGCATGACTATTTATTAAAGTGTTAATGAGCATGACAGGTGGTTTTTATGTTTTGAAAATTATGTGTGACACCCTTTTGTGAATGCATGATGATTTACTCTGATTATTTATATATATTCTGTGGGGTTTAGAAGGGTGTTACAGAGTCTATGGTTGCAAGATTCTCCTTCTACTCAGCCTCCAACTCCTTTATGATTTTCTTTTGTTTCTCCCCTTGTTGACACACTTCTGCACTTCTAATGCACAGCTGCTTATATGAGGCTTCAAGTTCATCAAACGTCAGCTTAT
Source organism: Lathyrus sativus (assembly GCA_963859935.3). NCBI lineage: Eukaryota > Viridiplantae > Streptophyta > Magnoliopsida > Fabales > Fabaceae > Lathyrus > Lathyrus sativus. The sequence goes on from OZ012740.1 coordinate 266,857,104, forward strand.
CGCCACTAGAATCATCATCACAAACACTAGTTAGTGTAGTGACAAGTCTTGCAGATTCTTCTTCTGATCCACTCTCAGAGTCTCCATCAGACCAGGTAACAGTTAGCCCTTTCTTTTGCTTCTTAAGATAAGTGGGACATTCAGTTCTAATGTGACTGTATCCTTCACATTCATGGCACAGACCTCCTTTACCTTGGTTATCTTCATTTTTACCTCTTCTGCTGATGTCAGAAGAGATGTTATTGACATTAGGTTTCCCCTTCTTGTCTATTCTTTTCATGAGTCTTTTGAATTGTCTACCAAGCATGGCTACAACATCTGATAGACTCTCCTTACTTCCACCATTGTCTTCATCAGATTCCTCTTCAGTTTTTGACACAAGAGCTATGCCTTTCTTCTTTTCAACAGTTTTACACATTCCCATCTCAAAGGTTTGTAGAGAGCCAATGAGTTCATCCATCTTCATATTGTTGATGTCTTGAGCCTCTTCAATAGCAGTAACCTTCATGGCAAACCTCTTAGGTAGTGATCTGAGAATATTTCTCACAAGTTTTTCTTCATACATCTTTTCTCCTAAAGCTCCTAAGGTATTGGTAACTTCAAGAATATTCATGTAGATATCATGAATAGTCTCATCCTCCTTCAGTCTCAGATTTTCAAATTTAGTGGTCAACATCTGGAATCTTGACATCTTGACCTTTGAGGTGCCTTCATGAGTTGTTTTGAGGGTACCCCAAAACCTCTTTGGCCAGTTCACAGTGATGCACCATTCTGAAAATGTTCTTGTCTATTCCATTGAATAAAGCATTCAAGGCCTTAGAATTCCCAAGAGCCAAAGCCTCTTGTTCTTTGGTCCATTCTTCCTCAGGTATTAACACAGATAATCCATCTTTATCAGTCTTCACTGGATGTTCGCATCCTGAGTTTGCAGCTCTCCATGCCTTGATATCTAGAGACCTCAAGAAGGAAATCATACGAGGTTTCTAGTAGTCATAGTTAGAACCATCCAGAATTGGTGGTCTATTTGTGAATCCTATATCCTTGTCCATAGTACCATAATTTATCTTCCCTAGATCTCACCCAGAAAGTAATAGGCAGGGTGCCTGCTCTGATGCCAATAGAAATTCTGGTAACCTTACAGTGGATGTTATCACGGATGTTATGACATCAACTGCAGCACAGACTACTGAACTTAATAACAAGTTGTAAATGAAAGCAGTAGATAACACAGAGAGTTGTTTACCCAGTTTAGTGCAAATTACACCTACATCTGGGGGCTACCAAGCCAGGGAGGAAATTCACTATTAGTAGAATTAATTCATATTCAAACAACCAGTTTTCACTCTTCACTTAAGACCTACCCAATGACACTTCAGCATAACACTAGACCTGAGTTACCAACTCACTCCCCTTCCATCACAGCAGTGATATCAACCAATTCAAAGTTACAAATGGCAATGAAGTCACACTTCAAACACACCTTGATCTGCTTCACAACTTTGATCAAGAGACACAACACTCGTGCTTAAAAGCTTATAGTGAACACACACAGAGTATAGTTCAAACACACTAGTCCAAAGCAATCATCCAAGAGATAATTTCTTGGCTCACAAGGAATCCTAGGACTCAAAAACACACGTGAAGAACAACTGTACAACACATAATTCTTCACTCACAAAACACTGTACTCTCCAATCTCTGTCCCTATCCCTCCCGAATTAGGATTGCTACTTCTGTATTTATAAGCAGCATACAGTCCTTGGGCCTAGGTGTAGAAATTAGGTTTACCTAAGATAAACCTCTCTTCATGAAGCTGCGCACATCCAATTAGGTCAGGGGCATTCCATGTTATCCTCAGAAATGCTTGACATGTCGCCTGAGATAACTAGGCTTCCTAAAATGTTTCCTGAAGTATAGCCTGAGCTAATACCAGAAAACTTAAACACGCGCCTTGATGTCATGCGCTTGATGTCATAACATCCAGCATGACATCTAACTTAACTTGCTCTTAGCTATCCCCACTTACCCTGCAGATCACCCTTCATGTATGTCATAACATCAGTTATGACATTCACACATACTCCAATGTTTTGCCACAAAATGCAGCCAATCAAAAGCATCTACACAAGTTATGATTACTTTTGCAAATCTGCCTAGACTAGGTTCAAATTGCCCAAGTTTTTTGCCTTGCCTTGCCTATTCTGACACCCAATTTTCCAAAGTGCATAACATCTTTGATTTTTATCATTTTGAAACCATTCTTTTTGCAAAATTCTCTTTGATATGTCTAGTTTCAATGTGTGAAGAAAGAATTCAAGAATTTTTATTTTGAAACACTTTGATTCACTTGAAAGTCATGACCTCTTTTAGGGTTTTTACTTGTTTTCATGAGTTTCTTTGACTTAGTACTTGATTTTTCTTGTATGATTATCTTGTATGAATCACTTTCGAATGTTGAACATGTTTATGTGTTTGAAAACATTTAGTTATTTGCTTTACCATGATTATTATTGCCTTTATAAATGTATGAATATGAAAACCATGCCTTGGAACTTTTTGTTAATTTGTGACATGCTTCTTGCTGTTGTAACTGTTGTATCCCAAAATTTGACCAACCATTTCTTTCTAACTTGGCTTATGTTTCATTTCATTTTAGAATTTGCATTTGCATAACATTGGTTATATCAGGGGATCAAGAGGTTTATTTTTCCAGTCAAGAGGAGGGCTTCATTGTTCATGCTCAAGCAAGGGTATCATATGCAAGCTATCAAGAGTTCATTGCCATCAGAGTTGGGTTTCAAAGCTCCTTGAGGGAAGTGGTTTGTGTATGGGTGTCACCTACTATTTTGAGGATCATCAGAGGGTCATGAGGTCACCATTTTGGATAAGGCATGGTTCAAAGGCTCAGTGTGTATCTTGAGAGGTCTTTATGGATTTTGTGTGGTCAAATAATTCATATGCAAGAGCCTCAGTCAAGGGATATGGTGCTAGGGTTTCATCTGGTCAACCCAAAGTTTATTGTGGACTTGAGAGGGTTCAAGACTTGGTTCTAAGTCATAAAAGCTATGGGAAGTCATCTTGAAGCATCTAGGATGTCATGATAAGATCAAATCAAGGAAATTCAAGAGTTTAAGGAGTTACTAAATTAGGGTTTCAGTTGATTTCAGTGTAAAATTCCCTTCTTTGGTGCCTAACTTCAAGGACATTTTTCCCTATGATGAAAGCTCAATCTCATTTTCCGAAAAACATGGGACTTGTTTATCATACTTTGAGCTTTCTTTTAAGTACAAGAACTCATTCATTGAGTTTGTACATCTCAAGTTATGATATCAACAAGTTGGTGTCATCAGATAAAGAGATTTTTGAGGTACTCAAAGTCAACTCACTTCCAAGGCACGTTTCACACGGAGTCAAGCTTCTTCTCACTTTTAGGTGAACATGAAAGTTGTTCATCATGATCTTAGATTTCCAAAAAGTCCTAGAAGTCCTCATTCTCATGTGTACATCTCAAGTTATGGTCTTCACAAGGCAAGGGTATTTTGGGAAACTTCATTATAGGTCATTATCTTCAATGACCAATTCCATGAACTTTAAAGCCTCAAATGCAATTTTGTGCCACATGAAAGTTGTGCCACATGACCTTAGCTTCATCATGAACTTGATTTCCATGGCATTTGAGGAATTGTATTATCATTTGAACCATATTGAAGGTGAAAACTTGATTTTTGGATATGATTTGGATACCTTCAATTACAAGTCACCATTTGAAATTTTTTGCACCATAACATCATCAAAGATTGGTCATGCTCTCTTTTTACCTCATTTGGACAAACAAAAGTACATGTTACATACCATTTTTCCAAATTTTACACCATCAAAAGTCATGTTGCAAACTTGGTACACATTCATTTGCAATTACTCAAAACCATCCCATTCCTTCCTACACCCTTAATTGTGCTTCTTGCTGACCCCAAAATGAATGGAAGAACCATAACCCGTATGTATGTGTAAAGTGAAGTTTTTGGTCATTTTTTTGAAATCACTTGAAATAACCATTATGGGCCTGCATGGAGTCCTCAAAGCCCTCATATATAAGCTCAGAAACTTGCCCTAATCATCATAGAGAAGTTGGTTGCGTGAGAGGGAGAGAGAGCACATCAAAATTTCAAAAACTTTTCCATTCTTCGAATCTGGATTTTCTTTGGTTATTTCTCCAAGTCTTTGCTCAAACCTTCATCACAATGGATCAAGGAGGAGTTTGAGAGCATTAAACAGAAGCTTGCAAGCATTTTGAAGGGTCAACGAAACCACTTCGTTAGGTATTTTCTCAATCTTTAAACTCTCATTCTAGGCACATTTATAGGTTAATTATTGGCGCATCTGAAGCCCTACACAATGTATACCATGTTTGGATTGTTTTGATTGCTGTTTGATTCAGTTTCAGTTTGTGCACTTGAAATTCGTGGCTTGATTCCATACACTTACGCGAACCTTTTTGCAAATCCAATGGCATATTTGAATTCCTCATGAAAAATGCTTGACAAACATGTAAGGTGTTTTAATTTTTATGGCTATTTTATCTTTGAGCTCCGGCGAGCTAGTCGGAGAAGATGACCGGAGCCCTAGCTCCGGCGTCTGGTTTATTCTCAGGGATAAGCTGAGTTGGCTGGTTGGACCCTTTTGACTCATGATGTGTCACACGTATGACTGGCTTGACTTTGCCTGCGTGGGCATTTGACCCTGACTAGATTAAGTGAAACACGTCATTTCACTTAAGTCTGAGTCTTTTGGGTCTTGGGATTTGCATATTACTTTTCACACCCCTCTTATTTTAGCCCATGCGTGCAGATGAACTAGATTCAGTTCATTTCCCCTTGCTGGTCATACCCCCTCCTTCCCTTTGGATTTTATTTTGTTTCATTTGTTTTCAATTTAACTTTTAATTATTTTAAAATAGTTTTATGCATCATAAAAATCCCCAAAAATAATTTTCTGACATTTTGTAATGTTATTTAATTTTTCATGGTTTTTATTTTTATTTTCCATTTATTTTAATATTTTATTTGGAATTTATAATTCAATGTGTTTTATGGTTCATACCTAATTTTGAAGGTGATCATTGAACCTCCATTCTAAATCCCCTAGGAACACACTCTCTCTCCTACTTAGATGATGGATTGAGGAAGTTTTGAGGGTTGATTTGAGGTGTTCATGATCATGGTTCATGTGGTTTTCATTGCCTTTTTGTTGACCCTCGACACACACTCGATAAAGTGGGACACCTTGCCTCTTAGAGTTTAATTGGTAGTGCTTTGAGTGAGCTCTTGACTTGAGATTTTGCATTCTATTTGGTGATTGTTTCATCTTACCTTGAGTATTTTATTTGAGATTTATTAAGGTATTTTCCTATTTTTGGTGGATTTTTCAAATTCAAATCATTTAAAGGGTGTTTACACATACTAGTTTTGATCTAGTCTTTGGGATATGATCATGAGTGATCCCTTGAGCATCTTTTAAGCCTTCTTAACTCCTGTTAACATGCTTAAGATGTTTTTTGCTTGTTTAGAGGTCATTGGTGTGTGTAACTTGTGTCACAAGTCATCTTTTGATTATGTCTCTCCACTTGTTTGAAGTGTGAGATTGTGTTTGAACTTTGGTTCTACATTTGTACATGATCCTTCTTGTGATTGCCTTTGTTTTGACTTTGATTTTGGATCATTCCATTTATGATTTACTTCTTCCCTATCTGGTTTGATACTTGTTCATGATGATTTGGTGTTAATGTTTACACTTCAAGTTTGTCATGAACATTGGTGATCCTTTTGCACTGATTTGTTGCATTATTTTACTTGATCTTTAAGAAATTGTTTGGTTGAGATGTGTATGTTGTGGTGGCTGTCCCACATTCTTTCCTCCCTCCTTTCTTTGCATGTGCTTCTTAGGATAACACCATTTCTTCCTTGATGATTGATGGTAGTTAGTTGTAGGAGTTTACTTCTCCCATTTCATCTCATCCTTCTTGACTTGTTCAAGTCATCTCTTGTGTTTGAGTCTCTTTTGTCTTTGAGTCTTGTTGCATCATCTCATACTTGCATTTATGTTTGCATTTCATGTTGCATTGACTTGTTTAAGTTCTTCCTCTCTTTTCATCTGTGATTGAATTGCTATGTGTTTATTTGAGCTCTTTTGCCATGATCCCTTAGGATTCCTAGTCCCTCTATTTAAGATGGGAGTAAGAGAGACATTAGGATTTCAATCCTTTGCATGGTAACAATAGGTAGTCCCCTTTTCAATCCCAACCTTAGGATCACTTTGCATGATAACATTAGGGTTGATCAGTTCCCCTTAGAGTCTTGTGTCTTCTCTTATTATCTCATAACTTCATAAGACATCTAATAAAGGTTAACAATTGTTGTACGCTACGAGCCTTAAGTACATGAGAAATGATAGGTGGGGGCCTCCTCTCACATTGTCTAGAGTGTTTAGCGTATGCCCTTTGAGCGATATACGACGCATTCGCTCTCAAGTCATAGTCTTTAGTGCAACATGAGTTTCAAATCTAACTCAATTCACTTCTTCTCATAAAAAACACAAACAAATAAAATCAAACCTTTTTTATACTTCGGGATTATTTGCAAATCATTTTTAGAAAGAGTGTGTTAAGTTTTTGTTCTACCGCAAACAGGCATCGTCCCTAACTGCTAGAACGGAGATTTAACCCTACTCATTAAAACACTTGAACCAACCAGTGGTTGTGTCGGCCTGAACTGTGTTTGCTCTAATTTCTCATACCATATGAGGATACGTAGGCACAAGATGACAATGGCTTGGCGAACAACCTTCCCCCCATCACCCGTAGTTTCCCGAACTACGTTGACTCTGACTTTCCCATTGCACGAGGGAATACATAGGCATAGGGCGACGATGTTTTTCGAGTCTCTTTTCTTTTCTTTCACCTTTGTTCCCAGCCTTTAGATAGTTTTTCACCCATAGATTTAGACAACAAGCGTGGATCCCGTTGAGTACAACGAACGTGAAGGGTGCTCATCCCTTCCCCTTGCGTAATCGACTCCTGAACCCAAGATTTGGTTGCGATGACCTCGTATTTCCCTTTCTCTTAGGTTTTCTTCGATTGTTTCCTTTCCCTTTCTTTGGGATAAATAACGTTCGATGGCGACTCTTCTGTCTAGTTTGCCGACCCTCTTTTTTTGCAGTAACGACAGTAACCTCTTGAACATGATCCCTTAACCTCATCTTACTTGTTTATGTGTCTTGTTAGAACCATAACATGTTTAGGGTTTGATTCTTTCCTTTGTAAATGCATGAATGTGAATGTGTGACTGGGAACTTCTCTGTGAATCCTTGTATGTTTCTTGATGTTGTAACCTCTTGAACATGATCCTCAACACCCCTACCTCACCTTACTTGTTCATGTGTCTTATTAGAACCATAACATGTTTAGTATTGATTCATTCTTTGAAAGATACTATGAATCTTGTTTACCTTCCCTTATGTGAAGTTTGAACCCCTGCTTGAACTGTTGTCACTCTTCCTGCTTATCCATGATTGATTGTCATCAATATGCCTTTGAAATGATTAAATCTCATTATATTTATCTTTGTTTGATCTATATACCATGTTTGATTCAAGTTGTAACTTGTATGCATGAGTTTTGTTTTGTTTACCATTGATGAACTTGTTGTTGTTACACATGTTTCATACGTGCTCTTGTTTGGTTGTTACCTTCATAATCTTTGAATATTGTCATGATAAAGCTTTCTTGGTTGTAACCATACTCTTCATATCTTCATCATGTTTAAATGAATGCTTATGTGCGCTTTAGCTTTGTTAAGTTTCCCCAAGTGATGAAACTTGTTAGTTCTCATCTAGTTGCCTTGTTATTCCCTTATTCCAAAGGACATTAGATCCTCTAACTTAGTTAAGTTAGAACTTATATCCATTAGACTTTGCTTTAAGTCTAAATATCTACCCCTTGTTAGGAGTATCCTTCAATTAGAACTTTAAGTTAGAGTTTGTTAACTCTATGTAAGGATCATTGTCATGATTACTTACTCCCCTCTTGGATTTTGTAAAAGTCCATCCCCTTGAGTTGTTACCTTCATAATCTTTGAATATTTTCATGATAAAGCTTTCTTGGTTGTTACCATGATCTTCACATCTTCATCATGTTTGAATGAATGCTTATGTGTGCTTTAACTTTGTTAAGTTTCCCCGAGTGATGGAACTTGTTAGTTCTCATCCAGTTGCCTTGTTATTCTCTTATTCCAAAGGAAAGTCTCTCTATTGACTTCACAGTCATAGATAGCTCATTACCCTTCCTTTGACTTGGTTAAGTCATTAGGTCATTTATCTTAGTTAAGTTAGAACTTATATCCATTAGACTTTGCTTTAAGTCTAAAGACCTACCCCTTGTTAGGAGTATCCTTCAATTAGAGCTTTAAGTTAGAGTTTGTTAACTCTGTGTAAGGATCATTGTCATTATTACTTACTCCCCTCTTGGCTTTTGTAAAAGTTCATCCTCTTGAGTGTTAAACTTAGACCTAGAGAATTTTTTCAAACTCTACATAAACATTGTTATGTTTGTTCCCCCTTGAAGTCTTGACCACAATCAAGCTTTCCTCAACCTTAGTGAGGTGAGCTACGGTTGTTTTGATTCCATCCTAGTAAGGATACGTAGGTACAGGATTTGATATCTTTGCGAGCAAACCTAGAATTATCCTTAGGTCTTTACCCCAACTTTACCTTAACCCTGATCCTAATGACCCTAGCAAACAACTTAGATAGCTTAACACACACACACACACAAAAGTTTCTTGTAGAGTACTACAGATGTCTAGGATGTGAAATACCTACCCTAGGCATAACCAGCTCCCGATCCCCGAATCTTTAGCGTTGTTGTTACATCGCGCAAAAGGTTTTTCTTTCTTTAGCCTTTCCTTTGGATAAATCAAACCTCAGTTCTGAATTTCAATGAATTAAGATTCAAGTTAATCAATAGCTTGACATCTGATTCTCACCGCAACACTTTTGATCAGTTTGAGCCTTTCTATCAGTCCCGGTTGTAACAACCCAATTTTCAATAACTGATTAATGGTACTAGTTAATTGGTTTGTATGATTTGAGTGAATTATTGGATTTAACTGATTTATTCTATTTGGTGAAATAATGTAGACTTACTAGATATTCTCTAATTAAGCAATGAGATGGGATATTTTATGAGAAAAGGAATTAGTAAACATTGTGAGAGAAGAAATAAATTGGAGAGAAACATAAGGGAAGGATATATGAAGGCGGAGCGGAACGAAAAATGTAAAATAGAAAACATGAAAGAAAAGTGGAGGAAGAAGAGAAAGTAGAAGGAAAAAGAAGGAAAAGCTTGGAAAGCTCAAGAACGACTTCTAGCTTCCGATTAATCGAGGTAAGGGTGGGAAGTATTGTTATCTTGCCAATGTATGCGATTATGTATGGATTGTTTGGATTTGTTTGGTTGTTCTTCCTCATCTTCCATTCTAGGGCATAATGAGTTTAATCGGTAGAAACCGAGTTTGAACGGTTAGAAATGAGAATGAGTGGTAGGATTTAGTCGAGGAATGTTGGGCTAAGGCTACCGAGACGAGTTGGGATTGAATCGGGTGGATTTCGATGATTTTGGAGTTTTGGACAGTGAGGAAATTCTGGGTTCATAAACCCTCGCTAGCACGTTCGCTAGGCGAGCGGGTCACGAGCATTCGTTGGGCATTCGCTGTGGCGAGCCAGTAGCGAAGGGTCCCAGACTTGGGCAGTATGGTTTTGGGTGTTCTTCGCTGGTAGCGAAGGGGGTAGCGAGCATTCGCTGGGCATTCGCTGTGGCGAGTGGGGTAGCGAATCAAGTCAGTGGCTTCTGATTGCCTTCGCGAGCTTGCTCGCTAGGCGAACAGGTAGCGAGCACTCGCTAGGAGCTCGCTAGGCAAACAGGGTAGCGAGTGTGACAGCATGTTGTTTTCTTGTGTGTTCCATTCAATTATTAATTTCTTGGTTCAATGATGTTAATCCTTATGCAACATGAATAGTTTGTGTGTTACTGTGATGAGACGTGTTGTGGGTAGCCTTATGGCGTGAATCCTAGATTGTGGAGTATGGACTTTTAGCAATTATATGCATCGTTTGAATTAAACATGAATGCATGATGAGTGTGATGATGTGTGAAGTATGCATGAGAATATATGTGTATGTTAATGATGTTGTGAATATGTGAGCGTGCCAGATTCTTACTCACTGGGGTAGAATGACAAGGTGTCGTTCCTAGTGTAGTAATCACCGGGGTAGAATAACTGTGACGTTGTTCCTGGGGGGGTATATGTGTTGTACCCATAATGCAAATGAGGATTTGCGAGAGTTGAGGAGTTTATATGATTCATATGGTATGTGTATATGATTGTTGTATGAAAGTGTGAGATGTGGCCGTTTGGCAATTATGTGTATAACTCTACGTACTTGTGTGGGGTAATGCGTAATTGAATATTTTTGTGTATATGTATGCATTTCAAGAGTGTGTGGAGTCATTGTGCGTGTGTAGCATCATGATTGCATTCTTGTGTCTTGATCCCGTGGAGGATCTGCAGAAACCTCGTGTGCCCTTGTGGGGTGTGAGTGATGGTTTATTCTTGATCCCGTGGAGGATTTGCAGAAACCTCGTGTGCCCTTGTGGGGTGTGAGCGATGGTTTATTCTTGATCCCATGGAGGATCTGTAGAAACCTCGAGTGCCCTTGTGGGGTGTAAGCGATGGTTTATTCTTGATCCCGTAGAGGATCTGCAGAACGATTGTGTGCCCTTGTGGGGTGTGAGCAATCCTGAAACATCGTGTGCCCATGTGGGGTGTGAGCGATGGGTGAACATCGTAGGCCCGACGGGGAGTTACTTCGGTAACGAGCGATGGTTCCTTTTGGTTCTTCAATTGAACCTGCTGAACGAGTCAATACCGCATTTGCATTTGCATAGAGTCGTGAGTCGATCTCTATGAGTTGCATTATCATCTTTATATGATGCATTGGTGAAATAAACATGGATATAAATGTTTATGTGAATTGGTGAATGTGTTTAATTAGGTAAACGTATGTTGTGACATATATGACGTTTAAAGTGTATTGTGGTGAGAAAATGTGGAACAGATGTATTTTGTATTTGTGCATTTATATATGATTATATGCATTGTTATTATGATAATGTTTCTCACCCTTCTACTGGAATGATGTCCTTCATAACATCGTGCAGGTATCAAGGCGTAGTACTGCTCGTAGTTCTGAGGTCGCTATTGGTCTAGCTGTTTAGTGATTTAATTTTATTGGGTCGGGTCGTGCTCTGGTCATGTAACACTGGGATCGTTTGGGTTATGTTTCTGATGTATTTTGTGTTGTTGGCCTCCGTGCCTAAGTGAGGCAATTATGTGATAAAAGTAAATATTTCTTTTATGAAAAATTGTGATATAAATAAATCCGTTGTTACATGCAAATGAAATCTTGTAAAGTATGATTATTTATTTCAGTGTTATTGAGCATGACAGGTGGTTTTTAGTAAATTGGAAGTATATGTGTGATGCCCTTTGTGAATGCATGTTAATTTTACTCTGAAAATGCTTATTTTTCCGTGGGGTTTAGAAGGGTGTTACACCGGTCACTTCTCGAAGTTGACTGAGTGCGACATCTTTCCAAGTAATTTATTTCGTGTTAATCTTTTGTGTGCAGCTGATTTATTTTCTAGCGTCTCTGTCGCCCGATTTCTGTGTTTTTCACCCAATTTATTTTTATATTTTCATCAAAATGTCCAGAATAATTAATTAGAATTTTTCATGCTTGCATTTTATTTTTATCATGTTTATTTAATAAATTGTGAATTTTTATTAGTTTTTAGTCGATTTAATTCTATTAAATTAATTAAAGATTCTAGAAAGGGCAATTTTGGCATTTTAATTTTAGTGTGCTTCTTTGATTAAATATGGATCTTTGGATGCAAATCTAATCAAGGGTGCACATGCATGATCCTCACTTTTTGTCATTGACCAATTATATTTTAGCATTTTACTATTATTTTGTTTTAATTAATGATAAAATCAGAAAAAATATAAATATTTTGGTGCATGTCATTAAGCCACATGGTCATCCCCAAGTGGTGGAATTCAAAACTCTTTATCACCTTATCCAATCATAAACTGCCACTTGTCTTTTATGGGTTGGCTTTTTTTTATATATATAATCTAATTAATTTTAGTTTTAATAAGTGATAATAATAACAATATCATTTAAATAAATAATAATTAAAAAATATCCCTCTCTCTCTATAAGAGAGGACCGCGCATCCAATAGAAAAGCCACGAAAGGGTGGGGGAAAAAACAAAACTAGAGCAAAATCAACGGTCTCGCCTTTCGTCTCCTTCAACCTATTCCTCCGCCGCCCCTTTGCCATTTTTTCACCATCGATCGCCGCCGACCTTCATCACCTTAAAAAACACCTCACAATCATTCAGCTTCCCGCTCCGATTTGCAACAACAACAACTTCCTTCACCCTCATTTTACCCTCTCTGCATAACAAAATATACCCCTAATCCCTAACGATACAATCGTTTCTCAGTTTCTCACAAAATAATCCACACTCTTTCAACTACCGATATCGCTCCCGCCTCAAATTCCAATTCTGCGTCTTCATCTTTCTAACACCGCCTTCATCAATAACAACTACAGCGGACGTGTTTTTTCGATTCTCCACCACATCGCACTTGCAATAGACGTGGATTGTGGAACATGTGTTGGGATCTTGATCTTGAGTTTCTATGTGGGTTTGTTTCGTCTGCAGGAAGCTAACGGTCTCGTTCTCCGCGGCGGGTTTGAGCTCGAAGTGTTGAGTCCGTGTGCCATTCGACCTTAATTTCTGACGAGTTCCCCTATTTGAATCAACTACGACACAACTTCTTCCATCGAGTTCGGTCCTTCGAATCTATTGTTCGCGTATGTGGGTGGAAATAGTTTGTTTATTTCTCCCTCTTTTGGCGCAGTTTAACTTTAATTTGTCTTTTAGGAAGACTTTCATTTGCATATTAAAAAAATATAGTTTGGTTTTGATGAAATAATTCTTAATACAATCACTTGGCCGACATATAAATAGTATGAATGATTTTTGGGATGACTTAGCCAAAGGAAGATACTGTAGTTTAGAGTGTGTATTGTTTTGAAGCTGCATCAAGATGTGTCTGCAAAATTTCCTGCTCAGATATGAGCAAAGTTTACAGGAAAAAATATCAGAAAATATAGAATTGGAGAATGAAAATTAGATCAAACTAGAATCTTGCTAGATAGTCTAAATAATCCAATAGAAAATGAAAATGTAAAAGTAAATCAGTGAAGTTATGTAAGCACTATCATAGTGATTACTGTGAGAAGTCACTTTGCCTTTGTTCTCAGAAGTGCATGAACTAAACAACTTTGAAGCTTGGATAACACATCATATATAAATCACATAAGTGTCTCTTTGCCTTTTGTTGCAGTGAGAATCATGATACCAAGCTATTGATTAACTTGAATCTTTAATTCTTAAATTCACAACTGGACTTTAATTTATCCAAAAAGGAAAGGTTTAAAGAAAGAAAAACCTATAAAAATGCAAAGCAAAAAGCAAGGCTTAAAGCTAAGAAAAGAGAGATCAAAGGTTCGGGGGTTGGTTATGCCTAAGGTAGGTATTTCACATCCTAAACATCTGTATTAATCTATAGGAACCTCTTGTTAATATTTGTGTTTGCTAAAGTTGCTTGCTAAAGGGAAATGTGCTAAGGGTAAAGATATAAAGTATATACAAAGTTTACTCGCGATGCTAAAGTTGCTTGCTAAAGGGAAATGTGCTAAGGGTAAAGATATAAAGTATATACAAAGTTTGCTCGCGAAGACATCGCATCTCGTGCCTACGTATCCTGACGGGAATGGAATCAGAGCAACTGTAGTTCCCCTAACTAGGGGTGAGGAACTCTTGACTGTGGTCAAGGTTCCAGAGGGATGTGAGCATTCATAGGGAAGTACTTACATGGAGTGCGGCGACTCCTGAATCTACGTTGACATTGTTATGATAGAGAATGTCCATGGCGAGACGTTAAACATGAGTACAGCGACTCAGATCCTAAGGCTAGGATAACGGGTAAAGGATGTCCACGGCGAGACGCTAAAAGTGAGTACGACGACTCGGATTCTAAGGTTAGGATAAAGGGTAAAGGATGTCCACGGCGGGACGCTAAAAGTGAGTACGGCGACTCGGATCCTAAGGTTAGGATAAAGGATAAAGGTTATCATACATAAACCAACAATGTCACAATGATGTAAACAAAACGGTTTAAAATCCTCATGGGGATAATCAACAGTTTTAAAGATGAACCACTTAAATGCGTACAAACAAAGTTGAAATTCAAACTTAAATACACAAGGGAGATAACAAGCGAAGCTCATGTCATCTTCAAATAAAACTCAAAGAAGAATAAAATCAAAGTTTTGAAAATGACGAAATGAGAGGTAGGAGGGTGAAAACCCTAAAAAGATTTACAACTTTCTTTAATGTAAAGTGTTTCTAAAAATGGGATTTTAGAATTCTTTAAACATTTGATGAAAGTATGCAATAAAATAAGATTTATGCAAAAAGAATCACCTAAAAAAGATTAAAAATGAAGAAGTTATGTAAAATTGAAAATTTAAATGAAATTAAATAAAATTAAATAAATCAATTGCTAAAAAAGAAGAAATGCCTCACCCAAGGCTTGGAAAAAGAAGATAAAATAATAAAAACATGAAAAATCAAGAAAATGGCAAAAACCTGCCCTCACTGAGGGTCGAACACAGGTTTACATGGCATGGTGAAGTTCGTAAAGGCAAGGCAATAACCACTGGGGTGGCGATACATCCAATGTATCAGGCCACCCCATTAAATCAAATACCTAAAGGGCGCGATTCCTGGGCCAAAATGCAAAGCAAGGCAAGTGAAAATCATGAAAACGATTTGATTCCAATTTCTTCAATTCTTGATCAATTTTAATGAAACAAAAGTCTAACTTGCTTGTTTTTTCATGAGGATTATAGTGGTGCCATCCATTTTTCCAAACAACATTCACAAATCAAAACACGACTATACATGCAAGGCAAGCTTTTGAAATACATTTTGAAGTTCAATGGATCAAAACAGATGCTATTGGAAATATGTAAAGGTCTGAGCATGTTTCAAATGTAGTATGGGATGAGTTCCAACAGGAAATTTGTTCAAAAGACATTTAGATCACAAAAATGGTATGTGAGTTGTAATTGTGCATTTTGAAAATCATTCTGCAGTGGTAAGATCAAAACAGAATGGAAAGACCAAGTTGACACAAGTATCTTGGCAGGTTTCAAGCCTTGTTTTGCAAGAGATCAAAATACACATGGTGAAGACTTGACTTAAAACACTTATATACATCTAGCAGTTGGCAGACACCAAATTAAAGGGCAAGCAGTTAGCACAGCCAGTTTTGAAAAACTCAAATCAATGCAGGCAGTTTATGAAGGTTGGATAGTTCCTACTTCCTAACAGAAATTGATCCAACCTCAAGATAATGAGCTGATCAACCTACTCATCATTGGATTTTCAGCCATTCAAAGTAAAGGTAAAAGTCTTAACTCAACCAATCCCAGTGAGTCAAATGAGTTCCTAGAGGTCTAAAGCAAACTGAGATCACCAAGCTCTAAATCCTAAAGGCATAACAATGGACTAGTAAACTTGCCAATGGCTTGACAACAACAAACTATATGGAACTCAACTGTTCAAATAGAAAGCCAACTAAAAACCTAAACTATGCATCCTAAAGGACTGACTGAGATGGAGATAGAATGCTGCCAAATCAATGATGATTGATTCTCAGCAGCATGTTAACACAAACTTCCAAGTCAAAGTGGCCAATGACACCAACTGGTATACCATGGAAGATATGAATGTAAAGGGCATACTACCACTGACAGTTACCAAAAGGATCCCCTACTACAAACCCTAACTGCACTTGCACATTTCAACTAGAACAAAGTAGCACATAGCAGATCCTGGCCCAAACTGCAGTTTTCATTGACAGTCACGACCTCCATACTAAACCACACATACTAAAAGACATGGTATTCCCTCAACCAACTTCAGAATAGTCCACAATGAAACCAAGAGTTCATGGATCAGAAACTAACAATATTCAGAAAATGACAGTCAAAATGATTTGGTGTTTCAATGAATGCACCTTGATGAATTCCAAACAAGATTCCAACAGCAAAACAAGAGTTTAGCAAAACTCAAGCAAGGCTTCCTGGTTTGGACATAGAAACAACAACATAGTTCTAATGCTAAACACTAATTCAAACCAAAGTTCTGGTGGAAGTTACTAATGTAAGCATGCTTAGTTAGATAGATCCAGAAACATCACCATTTAAATACCTCTAAACCATGACAGTTGGCTTTCAACAGAATGAGAATAACATGTTGGCATGAATATTCAAAACATTGAAACCTTGAGATGTTAACAAGTGGTTCAGAATAGGATTCAAACATGATCTTAAAAGGTCACACACATGTTTAATAACATAGTTAACAAACTTCAACATGATAATGTACAAACTAATTCAAAAGCCAAACAACACATGAAAATGCATACTAGTGAATGAGTTCAAAATAACATACCTCTTGTAGTCCTTACTATGCTAGCAGCCAAGAAAACCAGAGATCCTTCCTCTTGAGCAAGTTTGTGAAGCTTATTTCTTTTTGAAGAAACAAGCAAATCTTGAGGACAGTTGGAACAAATGAGATTCTAGCTGTTGTTTAAGGCTATGAACAGCTAATACATCATAAATATGAAGTATTCTAAGGGTTAAATTGATGGAAAAAGGCTTGTGTGGTGATTTGGCTTGAAATGTGCATAAAAGTCAAACTATGATGTGTGGACAGTTGACTTTTTGATTCAAGGGTTTTTTGATGAAAATAACTATTGGAATAGCATCAAATGGGGATTTTAGGTTTGTTTATATGGTTTTATGATGGTTTCATGGCTAGAAATGATGCTGGTGTAAAAAATGCAAAGTGGCCATTTTTGGTATTTTGTGAATTTCTTCACTTTCAAGCAAAGAGGGAAAGAGTGAGAGTTGTGTGTTCCTTGTGTTTTTGATGGCTCTGGTGTGTTGTATACAATGGGATAGAGCCTCTATTTATAAGCTAAGAGAAGAGTTGGGGCAGATTTGGAGTCTTGGCCTTTGGAGGGAAATCTTGGAAGAAAATCCATCCAAGATCATGTGGCAGCTGTACACTCAAGCTTTTTGGCTCGTTGCAGGGAAAACCTCAAGTGAAATGAAGGACATGAGGTGACTGAAGTGAGGCTAGTGTGTAGGGAGGCTGCAGCTGTACCTTCCATAAAAAAGTTTCTCTTTCTTCTTTGTTTTTTTTTTATTAAAATATTGCCACATGCCTTGCATATTGCCATGTCTACCAAACCCCTTCTTTCTTCTGCATTTCTACTCATCAAAACCTCTCAATATCAGATCAAGACTTGATCAAATGGCTGTGAATGGCTTAAGTGGTTGGAAAGTGGATTTGTGAAAAAGTTGAAATCGTGCACTCAAGTGTTGAGACCCCAACTTGTTGGATTCATAACTCTCAGCTCACAAGGGCTATGGAGGAGTTCTAGTTCTTTTTGAAAATCCCTCATGGAGCTCTAAAACTTTCATGTTTACATGATCTTCAGATTCCAAGTGGAACTAGGTCAAAAAACTCTTCAAAGTTGGCTGAAAACATGATTTGCAAGGCCAGAAACTTAGAATTTTTCCAAGTGTTTTCTCTCTCTTGTGATGATTTTGTCTATAACTCCAAAT
Source organism: Lathyrus sativus (assembly GCA_963859935.3). NCBI lineage: Eukaryota > Viridiplantae > Streptophyta > Magnoliopsida > Fabales > Fabaceae > Lathyrus > Lathyrus sativus. The sequence goes on from OZ012740.1 coordinate 266,875,000, forward strand.
CTATGCATTTTTTGCACATGGACCACTGTGATACTTTTGTAGGACTTATCAAGACCTTTCCAACAAGCTTTGAACCATCTAATTTGGATGTGTGGTTAGGAAGTTATGGTCTTGCCCCTTTCAAAACCCTAATTCCCGACTTTTTCGATTACTCTTTAATCCTTATCCAATGGTCATGAAACTTCATGGATAGGTGTAATATGTCATTAGGAACATTTTTGCTTCACACTTTGAGGTCAAATTCCTTATGGTTGAAGAGTTGACTTTTCGGTCAACGAAACGATCGATCGATGACTACCGAGTCGCCTGTTGGCATTCTGGGTTTTCTGAGGCCTTGAAACTTCTTGATTAGACTTTCCCTAAGCCATATGAGCTTAATGGACCATAATTCCATCATTGGAGCACATTTTAAATCAAAAGTTAAACCACAGTTGACTTTTCCTAATCAGAAACCCTAATCGGGGATCCTGAACTGCACTGTTCCTGATCTTCGTGTGACAACCTCAAATTGGACCCATGTTTGACCCAATGGAGTATCTTTGATTATGTAAAAGCTTTTTTCATGGAGAATCAATCCAATACACTGACTGATTAAACCGTCGAAACTTCAATTTCTGACTGTACGGTGCCCTGGTTCACCTGTAACTTAACAAAGACAAACTTGAAGTAGGTTAAGGTTAAATAATAAAATGAAAATGATCCTATAATGATGATGAATATTTAAGGGGTCAAAATTTGGGGTGCAACACCTTTGTTTTCTGGTGTTGATATCCCCTTGCCTTTGTTTTGTGATGTCAAATTCATGTCTAAAAGGTGGATGTATTAAGTTCGAATCTCTTTGCCTTTCTAGTTAATTAAAAAATGTATTTTAAGAAAAATAATCTATGCGTTTCTAATTTATTTTCCTAATTTTAACAGAATCAAGATGACTAATGTTGGCACAACTTATGCAACATCCGAGAATACGAATTCAACCCCTCTGGCTACAATCTCTAGTGAAATGCCACCTCCTCACATTAAGAAACGAAAGAATCGTTCAAAGGTTTCGAATCATTTCATTGTATTGTCAGAAGAAGAACAAAAAGCTTCATGCAAATATTGTGACATAAAAATTAAGTATAATAACGGAACTAGTTCCATGCATGCTCATTTATCGAGATTCCTCTTTGACAAGAGGAAAAGGACATCGTCTTCTATGACAAGTGATGAAGAACATGTTGGGTCTCCTTTAATCGTCAAGTTTGACCATGAAGCCATTCGAAGACCAATGGTTAAAATGTTCATAAACATGGAGATTACTTTTCAGAAGGTCGAACATGAGTCTTTTCATGAATTTATGAGTCTCGCTTCACCAAGATTTCAGATTTGTTCGCGCACAACATTGGCACGTGATGTCTTGAAACTGTGGGACACAGAAAATATAATTTTAAAAAATTTTCTCTCTCTGAATTGTCGAAGAATTTGTCTCACCACTGATATGTGGACTTCTTGTCAAAAGTTGAGCTATATGTGTGTGACGGCCCATTTATTGACAATAATTGGCACTTGCAGAAGAAGATTTTAAATTTTTGTTAAGTCACAAGTCATACAGGGGATGCTATTTATGAAACAATGGAGATTTTTTTGAACAATTGGGGCTTAAATCGCGTGCTTAGTTTGACGGTTGATAATGCTTCATCTAATGATGTTGGAGTTGAACGTCTCAACAGAAGGCTTTTGTCTAAGAATAGTTTAGTTATGAGCGGAAACCATTTTCATATGAGGTGTTGCACACACGTATTAAATCTAATTGTGAAAGAAGGTTTGAAAGACATTGATAATTCTGTTTATAGAGTTCGTCATGATGTTTGGTATGTTAGATCTTCTCTGGCGAGGCTTGCTAAATTCAAGGCATGTATTGATGAGGAGAGCATGGACTATAAAGGTTTAGTTTCTCTAGATGTTGAGACTCGTTGGAATTCAACTTATTTGATGTTAGTATCCACATCAAAACATGAAAGAACCTTTGAACAATTAGGTTTTCGAGATAAAAGAACGTGAAACTTTATTTTGTTTATGTTTGTTTATGTTTGTTAATTTTGATAAGATGAAAGGTTAGCATTAGGGCCAGCTTTGGCTATAACTTCAATGATGCCAAGTTCCAAAGCTTATTTTAGAACCATTGGAACATATATTAATCAAGAAATGCAACAAATAAAAATAATGTCAATAGTCGGACTGAGATCACGTCGTGTTAACAAAGTACACAATGCCAAATTATCTCTGGTATCAACAACTTTATCAATAATATGTTGACAGCCAAGTTTGCATATGAGCTGATATGAATGAACCATCATATGCCTCTGTTATCAATACTGAACCATCATATGCTTTTTCTGCTTAGAACTTATACTACCTAAAACATTGAAGCACTCTATATTAGTAAAATCATCAATCTTAATGAAATTAGAATAGATAATTGTGATACGTCCGTCTGTAAAGGAAAAGAAAGTCTCTGTCTGGTAGAACTAGAAATGCAAGGCCTCTGAAAAGATGGTCCATTTGGAAAATACAATAGTAAGTGTAGATGTAACACCCCTTTTCTATACCCTCAAATAAACAATTAAATCATTTAGGCACTTAATAAAAAATTTCATCAGAGTATAATTAACACATGGTATAAAAGAGGCACATCACATTATCCAGGAAACTCAAAACACATACAACACATGCTCATAAAGATATGCAACAAAGGGTAAATCACCACCAAGGAACTTAGTCCTTAAAACCCACACATCAATATTTAGAATAAAAGTGGAAACATCTAAACATTGAATCACTTCATTCATATAAACATCGTATACATCAACAGTTTAATTCAAGTCAAAAGTTATGGTTACAAAACATTCCAGCAGATACATACACAGATGTATCACAAAAGAACCCAAAAGAATTCCTAACTACCCGGTGCTACATATCAGAGCCAGCCGACCAAAAATAACGAAGCCACGCTTCACAAAAGACCTCCAGCAGACCTACTCTGCAATGCCTCATAGAGCATTATAAAACAGCAGAAGGGTGAGAAACATTATCATAACAAACAATGCATATAATATATATATATATATATATATATATATATATATATATATATATATATATATATATATACATATATATATATATACATACATATATATATACATATATATATATGTATATATATATATATATATATATATATATATATATATGTACACCAACATAAAATACACATACTACATTTCTCACCGCAATACAACACAATCCAATCATATACATATCGCAACACATATATAATTCATCATAAAACATACACAGTTATGTTTATTATACCGATATATCATATGAAGATAATAATACACTCATAGAGACCGACTCATGACTCTATGCAGATGCAAATGCGGTACCGACTCATTCAGCAAGTTCAATTGAAGAACCAAAGGAACCATTGCTCGTTACCGAATTAACTCCCCGTCGGGCCTACGATGTTCACCCATCGCTCACACCCCACATGGGAACACGATGTTTTAGGATTGCTCACACCCCACAAGGGCACACAATAATTCTGCAGATTCTCCACGGAATCAAAATAAACTATCGCTCTGACCCCACAAGGGCACATGATGTTTCTGCATATCCTCCTAGGGATCAAGGACAAACCATCGCTCACACCCCACAAGGGCATACGAGGTTTCTGCAGATCCTACGCAGTATCAGACACACAAGAATGCAATCATGATGCTTCATAAACAAAACAACTCCATACATTCTTGACATGCATACATATACACCATATATATTCATGTATATTTCATTCAGTTCAAACAATTGCACAACATTGCTAAACGGCCACACTTCACACTTCACGATTTACGGTCTAGGATTCATGCCATACAGCTACCCACAACATTCCATATCACACACACAACCATGCATAATAAGAAGAACTAATCACACTTGAATTGGAGAATCAATCATGGAAGTGAAACACAATAAAATAACACCCTGCTACGCTCGCTACCCTATTCGCCTAGCGAACTCCCAGCGAGTGCTCGCTACCTGTTCGCCTAGCGAACAAGCTCGTGAGAGCAAACAGAAGCCTCTGACTTGCTTCGCTACCACACTCACTCAGCGAAGGTCTAGCGAGTCGCTCGCTACCCCTTTCGCTACCAGCGAAGAACACCACAAACCATTCTGCCCAAGTCTGGGACCGTTTGCTAATGGCTCGCCACAGCGAATGCTCGCGACCTGCTCGCCTAGCGAACGTGCCAGCGAGGGTCTGCGAACTTAGAATTCCCCGCTGTCCAAAACTCTGAAACTCATCGAAACCTAACTGATTCAATCCCAACTCGTCTCAGCAGCTTAGTCTGACGTTCCTCAACTAAGTTCTACCATTCATACTCACTCTTAACCATGAAAACTCGGTTTCTAAGATTTACTCAAATCGACCTAAAACGGAAAATGAGCAAAACTTTCCCAATCCAATAACAAACCAATAGAAACATACATAATCATATACATAAAGAGAATGATAAAGTTTCACACCCTTACCCGATTAATCGAAGCTTAGAAGTTTGATTTTTGATGATTCTAGGTTTTCTCCTCTTTCTCTTCTCTTCTTTTTCTTCTTTCCTTTCTATTTATTTCTATCTCATTTCTTTTCTGTCTACTTCCACTTATACTCTTTCTATTCTATTTATCTCAAATATATACTGATCAAGGATTATCTAAAACACCCTCTAATTAATTCCCCAAAACTCTCCGAATAATAAAATAACATAATAAGCACACATAACATATTCATGTTCAAATTCTACAACTAAAAGAATAATTCAATTAAAATAAATTAAAAGACTCAACAAAAATGGGAAATTCAGAATCGGGGCGTTACAACTCTCCCTTACTTAGAAATTTTCGTCCTCGAAAATATTACCTGATCCAAACAAGTCTGGATGCGACTTCCGCATCTTACTCTCCAATTCCCAAGTCATGTTGCCCTCTGCAGCACCTCCCCATGCTACTTTCACAAGCGCAATATCTTTGCCCCTTAGCCTTTTAATCTCACGATCCAAAATCCTAATCGGTGAAACCTCAACCGTAAGATTATCTCTTAATTCAACTTCATCCATAGGAATAACATGTGACTTATCCAGAACATACTTCTGAAGTTGCGAAACATGGAACACATCATGCAAATTTGAATGATTCGGAGGCAACGCCATACAATACACCACAACACCCACTCGTACAATAATCTGATACGGACCTATAAAACGAGAAGTCAACTTCTTCGACTTCAAGGCACGACCCACACCCGTAACCGGTGTAACTCTCAAGAACACATGGTCGCCCTCTTGAAACTCAAGATTCTTCCTTCTTTTGTCATGATAACTCTTCTGCCTACTCTGAGAAGCTCTCATCTTGTCACGAATAAACTTCACCTTCTCCGTCGTTTGTTGTACCATCTCCGGCCCAACAACCGATTTCTCACCAGTTTCATGCCAACACAAAGGTGTTCGACATCTCTGACCATATAAAGCCTCAAATGGTTCCATACCAATACTTGAGTGAAAACTGTTATTGTAGGTGAACTCAATCAACGCTAAATAACTATCCCAAGCACCACCTTGCTCTAGCACACAAGCACACAACAAATCTTCCAACGACTGAATCATTCTCTTGGTTTGACCATCTGTTTGCGGGTGATAAGCCGAACTCAATCTCAGCTTAGAACCCAAAGCCTTTTGCAAACTCTCCCAAAAACTTGAAGTAAATCTAGGATCTCTGTCCGATACAATACTCTGAGGGACTCCATGCAACTTCACAATCACACGAACATAAATCTCGGCTAACTTCTCCAAAGGATAACTAATATCAATTGGAATGAAAGGAGCAGGTTTAGTAAGCCTATCGACAATTACCCAAATGGCATTATGACCTCTTAGCGTATTCGGAAACCCCGTAATAAAATCCATCGATATACTATCCCATTTCCACTCTGGGATATCCAATGGTTGCATTAATCCGCTAGGCTTCTGATGTTCTACTTTAGACTTCTGACAAGTCAAACATGCATACACAAACTGAGCTACATCTCTCTTCAATCCGGACCACCAAAAGATCTTCTTCAAATCTTGATACATCTTATTCGCTCCCGGATGAATACTCAAGTTACTCCGGTGTCCTTCCTCCAATATCATCCTTTTCAACTCCTCATCGTCGGGAATACAAACACGACCACGAAATCTTAAAACTCCAAAATCGTCAACCTTGAAATCCTCATTCTCACTCATCATCAAGTCAACGAACTTCAAGTCCAACTTTTGCCTTTCACATACGGTAGCAAAAAAATCATTCGTAATACGAAGCATACCAAGCCTCACACTTATCGGCGTCATTTCACAAACCAAACTCAAATCTCTAAAGTCCTCCAAAAGTTCCCATTCTCTCATCATCAATGTAGACATGTGCAACGGTTTTCGACTTAAGGCATCAGCCACCACATTTGCCTTACCCGGGTGGTAATTCAAACCAAAATCATAGTCTTTCAAAAGCTCTAACCACCTCCTTTGCCTCATGTTCAATTCCTTCTAATCAAATAAATACCTCAACCTCTTGTGATCACTAAAAACTTCAAATCTCACACCATAAAGATAATGCCTCCAAATTTTCAAAACAAACACCACGACCGCTAATTCCAAATCATGCGTAGGGTAATTCTTCTCATGCACTCTCAACTGCCTCGAAGCATAAGCGACAACTTTTCCCCCTTGCATCAACACACCACCCAAACCTAACAAAGAAGCATCACAATAAGCCACAAAAGGTTCTGTAGGATTCGGCAACATCAAGACTGGCGCTGTTGTCAATCTTCTATTTAACTCCATGAAACTCTCCTCACAACCAGCATCCCAAATGAAAGCCTTTCTCTTACAAGTCAACTGCGTTAACAGAAGTGCCATCTTTGAAAATCCTTCAATAAACCTCCGATAATAGCATGCCAAGCCCAAAAAGCTTCGAATCTCCATAACTGATTTAGGAGTTTCCCATTGCATTATCGTATCAATCTTGGATGGATCCACACTAATACCACTACCAAAACTAATATGTCCGAGAAAACTCACTTCCGACAACCAAAATTCGCACTTTGACAACTTAGCATACAATTTCTTTTCCTTCAAAATCTATAACACAATCCTTAAATGCTCTTCGTGCTCCTCTTGAGACTTAGAGTAAATCAAAATGTCGTCAATAAACACAACTACAAAATGATCCAACTGCTCATGAAAAATACGATTCATGTATTCCATAAACACACCCGGCGCATTAGAAACTCTGAATGGCATCACGGAATATTCGTAATGACCATACCGTGTCCTAAAAGCCGTCTTTGAAATATCCTCCTCCTTAACCCGAATCTGGTGATAACCTGATCTCAAATCGATCTTGCTAAATACACGCGCTCCAACCAATTGGTCCATCAAATCATCAATTCTTGGAAGCGGATACTTATTCTTAATCGTCACTTATTCAACTGTCGATAAATAATGCATAACCTCATACTTCCATCCTTCTTTTTAACTAATAATACCGACGCACCCCAAGGAGAAACACTTGGCCTTACAAACCTCTTATCCAACAAATCATTTAACTGCTCCTTTAGTTTTACCAATTCGGATGCTGACATGCGATACGGTGCCACCGAAATCGGTCTAGTACCAGGAACTACATCAATAGAAAACTCGACTTCCCTTTCCGGCGGTACATCCGTAATCTCCCCCGGAAATACTTCTGGAAAATCACATACCACTGGAAACACATCAAGCTCAACTTTGCTCTCTACCGACAATGATGCAAACACGCCGAACAACTGAGCTTCATCCGCTAAAAGCTTCTTCAACTCTTTAGTGGATAGAAAACTCTCACCTTCATCATCTCCCAAAGAAGGAAACCTTACCAACTTATGATAGCAATCTAAATGAACTCTATTAAATTGTAACCAGTTCATACCCAAGATCACGTCTAAACCTTCCAACGGCAAACACACCAAATCCATAATGAAGTCTTTACCATACATGGTCAAAGAAGAACTTACACACACCAAGGAAGTAGTTACCGACCCCGAAGCGGGAGTCTCAATAACCATGTCTCCACTCATAGACGCCATGCACAAACCCAAACTCTTAGCACACTCAAGAGAAATGAACGAATGAGTCGCTCCGGTATCAATAATAGCAACTAAAGGCATATTATTAATAAAGCATGTACCTTTAATCAAGCGATCTGCATTAGTAGTGTCTGAACCGACTAATGCAAATACTTTTCCATCCGATTGAGCTTGATTTAGTTTGGTACACTTGGTGCTAATATGACCAACTTCCCCGCAAGTAAAACACTTTACCACATTCCTTCTACAACCAGAAGTGGCATTTCCAAGACTTCCACAATTAGCACACTTATCCACAGACTTCCCACATTCAAAAGATTTGTGGCCCATCACACCGCACTTGTAACAATTAACCGCACCAGAACTTCCTCCCCCGAGTCTCCTATCAAAGTTTCCCTTATACTTGTCCTTATCAATAGGCGTCATATAAGGTTCACTCCTTACTTGCTGCTTGCCTTTCTTCTCACTCAAACTCTTATAATGAGTAGATCGAGCCCTACTGTCTTCTTCAAAAATCCTACAACATTCGGTCAAGTCCGAAAATCTTCGTATCCTTTGGTATTCCACCGCTTGTTTTATCTTAGGACGCAAGCCATTCTCATACTTAATACACTTAGAGAATTCCGCCGTAACCACCGAATAATGTGGATGAAACTGAACTAACTCCACAAACTTAGCTGTGTAGTTCACCACTGACATATTGTCTTGCTTTAGCTCAAGAAATTCCATTTCCTTTTTCCCTTTTACACTCTCAGGATAATACTTTCTCAAGAATTCTGTGCGAAATAAATCCCAGGTTATTTCCTCATCATCTATCTCAAGAACTTGTCTCATACTGACCCACCAGTCGTCGGCCTCTTCTCTCGACATGTGAGTTTCAAGTCTCACCTTGTTTCCTTCAGAACACCCGATAACTCTAAAGATTCTCTCAACTTCCTTCAACCAGATCTGAGAAGATGAAAGGTTAGCATTAGGGCCAGCTTTGGCTATAACTTCACTGATGCCAAGTTCCAAAGCTTATTTTAGAATCATTGGAACATATATTAATCAAGAAATGCAACAAATAAAAATAATGTCAATAGTCGGACTGAGATCACGTCGTGTTAACAAAGTACACAATGCCAAATTATCTCTGGTATCAACAACTTTATCAACAATATGTTGACAGCCAAGTTTGCATATGACCTGATATGAATGAACCATCATATGCCTCTGTTATCAATGTTGAACCATCATATGCTTTTTCTGCTTAGAACTTATACTGCCTGAAACATTGAAGCACTCTATATTAGTAAAATCATATATCTTCATGAAATTAAAATAGATAATTGTGATACGTCCGTCTGTAAAGGAAAAGAAAGTCTATGTCTGGTAGAACTAGAAATGCAAGGCCTCTGAAAAGATGGTCCATTTGGAAAATACAATAGTAAGTGTAGATGTAACACCCTCTTTCTATACCCCCAAATAAACAATTATATCATTTAGGCACTTAATAAAAATTTTCATTAGAGTATAATTAACACATGGTATAAAAGAGGCGCGTCACATTATCCAGGAAATTCAAAACACATACAACACATGCTCATAAAGATATGCAACAAAGGGTAAATCACCACCAAGGAACTTAGTCCTTAAAACCCACACATCAATATTTAGAATAAAAGCTGAAACATCTAAACATTGAATCACTTCATTCATATAAACATCGTATACATCAACAGTTTAATTCAAGTCAAAAGTTATGGTTACAAAACATTCCAGCAGATACATACACAGATGTATCACAAAAGAACCCAAAAGAACTCCTAACTACCCGGTGCTACATATAAGAGCCAACCGACCAAAAAGAACGAAGCCACGCTTCGCAAAAGACCTCCAGCAGACCTACTCTGCAATACCTCATAGAGCATTATAAAACAGCAGAAGGGTGAGAAACATTATCATAACAAACAATGCATATAATATATATATATATATATATATATATATATATATATATATATATATATATATATATATATATATATATATATATATATATATATATGTATATGTATATATATATATATATATATATATATATATATATATATATATATATATATATATATATATGTATGTATATGTATGTATATGTATGTATATGTATGTATATGTATATATATATATATATATATATATATATATATATATATATATATATATATATATATATATATATATATATATATATATATATATATATATATATTATATATATATATATATATATATATATATATATATATATATATTTATATATATATGTATATACATATACATATATATATATATATATATATATATATATATATATATATATATATTTATATGTATATATATATATATATTTATATGTATATATATATATATATATATATATATATATATATATATATATATATATATATATATATATATATATACGTACACCAACATAGAATACACATACTACATTTCTCACCGCAATACAACACAATTCAATCATATACATATCGCAACACATATATAATTCATCACAAAACATACACAGTTATGTTCATTATACCGATATATCATATGAAGATAATAATGCACTCATAGAGACCGACTCACGACTCTATGCAGATGCAAATGCGGTACCGACTCATTCAGTAAGTTCAATTGAAGAACCAAAGTAACCATCGCTCGTTACCGAAGTAACTCCCCGTCTGACCTACGATGTTCACCCATCGCTCACACCCCACATGGGCACATGATGTTTTAGGATTGCTCACACCCCACAAGGGCACACAATCGTTCTGCAGATTCTCCACGGAATCAAAATAAACTATCGCTCACACCTCACAAGGGCACACGATGTTTCTGCAGATCCTCCTAGGGATCAAGGACAAACCATCGCTCACACCCCACAAGGGCACATGAGGTTTCTGCAGATCCTACACGGGATCAGACACATAAGAATTCAATCATGATGCTTCACAAACAAAACGACTTCATACATTCTTGACATGCATACATATACACCATATATATTTATGTATATTTCATTCAGTTCAAACAATTGCACATCATTGCCAAACGGCCACACTTCACACTTCACGATTTACGGTCTAGGATTCATGCCATACGGCTACCCACAACATTCCATATCACACACACAACCATTCATAATACGAAGAACTAATTGTTGCACCCCAAAATTTGCCCAACTTTTCTTTACCTAGCTTATGTTTCATTTCATTCATATTAGCATTATCATTAGTATTTCATTGACATGTATGCAGGAGATCAAGAGGTATGATTACCAATCAAGAGCTACACAAGAGTTTGAAGCTAGCTAAGAAGCTTATTCAAGTGCTCAAGGGTTGATATCCTTGTCAGAGAAGTTAAAAGATTCTCAGAGAAAGTGGTTGAAACCAAGAGTGTGTGCCTCCTAACTTGAGAGTTGTGGTAGCTCCTCAGATGATTCTGAAGCCAGGAATGTGGACTTTAAGCCTTGAGAGAGCTTATGAGATGTCTTTAAAGCCATCATGAGGCCTAGATAGATCATTGTGCAAGATTAAGAAGACTCAGCCATGATTGATGCAATTAGGGTTCGACTGGGTCAACCCTAAGTCAACTGATGATTTGAAGAAGGTGGAGACCTAATCCAAGAGCCATGTGATCATGGATTGATACATTGAGATGTTATAAGGATGATTCCAAGGTCAACTCATCATGATTGAAGAGTTTGAGAAGTTTCAAGCTAGGGTTTCTAAGGTTTGACAGTGTAAAATCTCCTAGTTTGACCCCTATCTTCAAGGCATTTTAGCTCAAGATGTGATTGTCATCTCATCTTACCCCCAACATGAATGTTGTAGAGCTTGATCTTAGCTTTAATTTGAGTACTATAAGTCCTTGATAGGATTTGTAGGACTCAAGTTATGACTTTGACAAGTTACAGGTCATCTGAGGTATGTGAATTTGGAGCTTGAAAGTTGTCCAACTTGCATGAAACTTTTGCCCTAGAAGGACTATTCTTATAAACTTTTGGTCAACATGAATGTTGTTCCTTATTCTCTTATATTTCTATAGAGTACTATAAGTCCTTGATAGGATTTGTAGAACTCAAGTTATGGCTTTGACAAGTCAAGGGTATTTTGGTCATTTGGAGATTACAGGTCATTTCAACCATAAGGCCATAACTCCTATTTCCAAGCTTCAAATGGGAAAATGTTCAACATCAAACTTGTTCAAAATGATGTTTTAAGGCTATTAAAGAGGTCATGAGTTGTTGGAAGTGCTTGTATCTCAAATTTGCAAAAATGACTTAAAATAAGGGTATAAGTTAAATAAACCAAAGTTGGAAATTGATATTTTTGATCTACACATCCAAACCAAGGCATGTAATATATCATTTTGACTCTAAAAACATTTTAAGAACATTGGTTTAGCCATATTTTTGAGTTGAGGTCTAATTTGTGGACTTGCTTTGAAAAGTAGTTACTTACATCATAAGTAACATTTGCAAAACTCAAATTCAAGGCATGACCAAGATCCCTTGCAAGCCAAACATTTTCAAAATGTCACTAGGGGAGAAATTGGAAGAGAATGGGGTTGGTTTCAAGTTGTTTGCAGAGTTATGCATACCATGACATGTGATTGAAAATCTCATGACATGAGAGATTGAAACTCTCATTAGAAGGATCTAGAGGGTTCTAGATCATCCACACAGGTTCTATATATTGAGTAGAAGAGGTTCAGATGAGAGGTTGGTGATAATTGAGAGAGAAAACTGAGATTGCACTTTGAGATTTCACATTGCAAATCAAAATCGGTTACAAGGTTAGAGGCCATTCCAGTCCAAGAAATTGATCTCAATAGCTTGCACTGAGGTTGGTGATCAATTCCAGATCAAATTCAAGGCACTGTGGTGGAAGAATTGTGAAGTAGCCATTGGAGAGTGAAGTCTGCAACTCACCATCGGGTTTCAAGTTTCAGGAGGTTTCAACCAGTTCTTGTGCATAGAGAAGCAAGGGAATGATCCATTGATCGTGTCTGGAAAGTTGGAGAGCTTGATTTGAAGGTTTAGTGCATCTGTTCATCAAGAATTGACCGGTATGTAAACTTCTTCCTCCAGCATAAATTAGGTAGAATCAATACGAATTAGGATGTTAGATGCATTGTAGAACGGTGTAGGAAGGTTTTCAGATAGTTAGTTTGAGAATTAGTGACCAATTAAGGATGTTACCATTTTCGGTTGAGAATTGGTTATGGCGAATCTTGAAGTTTCAGAGAGAATAAAGGGCATGAATGAATTCGTGAGGGAATTTGGGACATGTTTCATTAAGGGATCGTGGCCTATGGTGGACTCTATGTTGAACTAGGGATGTGGAATGGCGATCAGAAATGTCACCGGCAGAGACTTTGGGCGCGCAGGTGGCCTGAGTTGCAGAGGTTTGAATTGGGGAAGATGATCCCAGGACCATTGGATCATGGTTTGACTTGGACCAAAGACCCCATCCAACGGCCACGCGTGCGTGAATTTTGTGAAGAGGAGTTCTGATTATGAAGCGCAGCGTTTCATTAATCAACTGGTGTTGGGCTTAGTTGAAACTTTGCTACCCGCACCCCACTTCTGGCCCAGTCTTGAATATGAACTGTGAACTATTGCTTTCCACACCACGCATTTGTTATTTTCTTATCATTTTCTTTTATTTTTTCATTTTATGCATGGTTCATGATTAAATCATATAAAATTGAAAAATGATCCAATTAATCCCATTATTTTTGCATTATATTCATGATTGAATCTAGTATTTTTAAGATAAAAAATATTTTGATTTCATGCATTTTATGATTTTATGAGAATTTTCACATTTTAATTGATATTAAAATAGTTATGTTTGATACTTGATTTTGGGGAATTTTGTGTGATCATGTGATGATGATTTTGATCCTGATTTTTTGTGAGTAGTTAGCATAGATATGCATGCTCCCCATAGATTTTTCTCACATTTCTGTGATGAACATAGGTGGTAGTTTAGGTTGAAACCTTTAGAAGCTCCATTTTTAGGGTTTATGGTTGATACCTTTGGATTTAGGACTTAATTTTAGGACTTAATAGATGATTTAGTACCTGGTTTTTGTATGAGGCATTCTTAATTGAATTAGGATCCCTTAGGAATTTTTGTAGAAATTTATAAGATAGTTTGCTATTTTTGATTGATTTTAGTTTAGGTGCTAGGTTTAGATGATTCTAAGGCACTAACTCAACTAGATTAACTTCCTTAGTTCCCTTAGATTAGGGTTGTGCTTTCTCTTGCTCTTGGATGATGATGAAGACAAGTTTAAGATGCATTGGATTGCTTGAAGAGGCTTGGATTTGAAGATCTTCCCTTCTTGTGGTGTAGTTTTGATTAGGTTAAGATTAGGGTTTTGTAGGCAGAGCTTCTAGATAGTTCTCTTCCTTCATAAACATGGAATATGTTGATAAATTCCATTCTTCCCTATGATGTAAGGTCCCTTGTAAAGGCCTCATCCCTCCTTTGGTAGGATGTGTGGCTCTTTGCAAATTGGTAGAACCTTTAAGGGTCCCTTTCTCTGATGACAGGATGCTCAGTGGTGACCTTTGGTCTTCACTCTGCTACCAATCATCCAAACTTTGCTCTTGATAGATGCATCTTTCTCCCTTGATTAGAGGATGGAGTTCCTTGCTTGAAGAATATTGAAGGATGGAGTTGATACTTCCAGGTGATTGAAGACTACTCTGAGAAGCTGAAGCTTATAGAGGAAGGCAAGTTGATACTGGTGAAGCTGAAGCTTGAAGAACAAGTTGATACTTATGAAGAAGATCCAATTGAGATTGAGTGAAGAGCTGAGGCTTGAGGAATAAAGGATAAGTTGACACTTGCATTGATGCATTGAGAGCCTGAAGGAATCAAGTTGATACTTGTAGTTGGGAGTGAAGCCTGAAGGTGGAATTGACTGGAAAGCTGAAGCTTGGAGAAGAGAGAATAAGTTGAAGCTTGTGTTGATGGGTTGAAACCTGGAGAAGCAAGTTGATACTTGTCATGAAGGATGATAGCCTTGAAGGGTGATTGAAGTCTGAAGACTGAGCTGCTGTCAGAAGATGGCTTTGCTGTGAAGCTGTGGGAGTGGTTGATCTGCTTTCCTTTTTGATCTGTTTTCTTTTCTGTATTGCTGTGCCTTGTTTGATTTGCTTGATGCATTAGAATGAGTTCATATCTAGACTGACTTTAAGCTAGGAGCATGATTGCACTAGAGGTTGAGTTTCTCCCTCTGCTTGTATTTTTACTGTATGGCTTTTCTTGCGGGTATTCGGTAGAGCCCTGCTCCCTTGCCCATGTGGTTTGTGTTTGCTTGATAGCATGTTATTTCTCCTGTATGATTGCAGTTATTCTATATTTTGCTTGATAGCACTTTATTTTATTTCTTTTGTATGATTGTAGTCACTTATATTTTGCTTGATAGCACTTTATTTTATTTCTTCTGTATGATTGCAGTTATTCATATCTGGCTTGAGGTTGAGATGAGCTTGTGGAGGCTGCTGCCCCACACATATTTCCTCCCTAACTTGCATTGCATGCATTTTACAGTCGTTTACTGTTTACTGTTTAGGATGATGCTTTATCTGTTTCCGTTTACCATTGACATGATCCCCTAGGAATCTTACTCCCTTTGATAAGGAAGTGATGATAGAACTTTAGGTTGAAACCTATGCATGATAACTTCTAGGAGTTCCCTGTTTCAAACCCCAACCATAGGATGAATCCTTGGCATGACAACATTAGGACTTGATAGTCTCCCTTTAGTTGAGCCTGTTCTCTTCTCATCTCAAAACAAATTAAAATACAGTAATAAAGGTTAACTGACGTCGTACATTACGAGCCTTAAGCTATCTGAGAAACGATTGTTGGAGAGTTTCTTTTCAACAGTCTGAAGGTTTAGTGTGGCACACTTTGGGTGACATGCGACACATTCACTCTCAGGTCATAGTCTCTAGTGCGATATTAGTTGCAAACACCCCTAAAAAACAGTTCTTCCGTAAACGACAGAAAACAAACTTCAAACCCTTTTGCCCCGTGGGCCCATAATTCAAAGGAAGCTTTTCTGAAGAAAAGAGTGTCGTTAAACTTCAGTCCTACCGCAAACAGGCTTTGTCCCTAACTGCTGGAACTGCTGTTTAACCCTACTCGATAAAATAGATGAATTTGAATCCCCGTAATCCGTGGTATCCCGAACTACGTAAGCTCTGATCTCTCATGCCTGTTGAGAGTACGTAGGCACAATACTGACGTATTGGCGAGCCACCTTCCCCCATCCATCACCCGTAGTTAGCCGAACTACGTTGACTCTTATTTCTCATTCTCTGATGAGAATACGTAGGCATGAAGCGTGACGCTTTGCCGAGTCATTGTTCTTTTCTTTTTAAGCCAGCCTTGATAGGTAGATAGATAAACCAACTCGTCCAGTAAACACAACAAGCGTGGATCCCATCGAGTACGATGAACGTGAGGGGTGTTAATACCTTCCCCTTGCGTAACCGACTCCCGAACCCAAACAACGGTTGCGATGACCTTGTCTTATTCCTTTTTCGTCAGGTTTTTCCGATCGTTTCCTTTCCCGCTCTGAGGGATAATAACGAAAGGTGGCGACTCTTCTGTTTTGCCGGCACCTTATTTTCGCGGAAGCGACAGCTGGCGACTCTGCTGGGGACTTGATAGTTTCCTGGGATCCAACGTCTCGAATGCGAGTCAGTTTGGGGATCCGACGTCCCCTGCGAGAGTCAATCCTAGCGCTTGTATGATTACTTGTTGGGTTGTGTTTATTTATCGCATTTTATTTCCCGCACTTTATTTTCAGTATGATATGATTATCTATGCTGTTGTGGGAGGGGCATTCTGATGAGTGAGAAGCCAGACCCAAGCTTGAGTGAACCTAGCATTAGTTGTGGAAATTAGTGGGTGCGTGCTTGCTTGGCAGGCACTAGTGTCTCATAGCATATGATCTAACAACAGGAACTCCTAGCATATCAGAATATTCCTCCAAAGTAGGAGCCAGAATAAAGTCAGGGAACAAGAAACATCTCAACTGAGGCTCGTAAAACTGCATCAAGGTATACAATTCAGTCGTCTCAAACACAGAAGGTCTGCACAACAAACTGAGCAGTTTCCCATAAGACTCTCTAAACTCAGCCCTCACTCTCTGATCTGCTAGAGCAACCAACTATAATAAGGAACTGATATCTGGAGACGGCAACCTGTAAGCAACTGTCCTCTTCATGGACTCCATGTCTGGCAAGAAGAACACTAGAATCTGAGGGGAACAAACACACCTGCAACATAAATACACATTAATGAAATGCAAACATGAAAATGCAAATGCATATGCAACAGGGGATTAAGTGCAATGATGAAGAACTGTGTTGTGCTGTACTGCAGCTTGAGAACCATCAGATCTTCTCCTCAAACCAAACGAACCACAAAAGAACCCTCACAACCAATTCTCACTGACAGAGACAAACCAGGTGTTCTGAGGCCAGAGTTTTCCTGCAAAAAGACCCACCTACCCCTCTCACAGGTATGTACTTAACTCGCAGACGAGGTACGGCATCCTATGCGGTCATCAGCGTCACAGACTTTCAAGAGAGATGATACGATACCCAGAAGGTGTGGCATCATCATCCCTTGAAGAGGCCTCACTTAGCCGAATCCCAAATGATAGGTCCCCAGAGTCGACAACCCTCAAATCCAACAACCTGTCGAGCCCAAAGGGCCAGGCAAGATGCCATCAAAGAGAATCTCGTCTGAGCGTAAATTTCATAGCTAGTTGGTGTAAGAAAAGCAAGCAGGCTAACCACTACTCTCTACTTCTAAGTCTATGTGCACTCAAGCCCAGGTCCGGCTTATCTCTCAAACTAACCCTCTACCCACAACACAACAACAAATATATACAGTACTGAAAGTAAAGACAGAAAAAATAAATACAAAACCCCAGACGGGAAAACAAACGCTAGGATTGACTCGCATAGGGAACCAGATGTCCCCTGCAGAGTCGCCAGCTGTCGCTACTGTGAAAATCGGCGCCGGCTATGACAGGAGAGTCGCCACCGTGCGTTATTTATCCCACAGGAGGGAAAGGAAACGCTCAGAGTAAACCTAACGCAAAGAGGGAAAGGAATGGTCATCGCAACCAAGTCCTGGATTCGGGAGTCGATTACGCAAGGGGAAGGTATTAGCACCCCTCACATCCGTCGTACTCGACGGGATCCACGCTTGTTTTCTATCTAAGGGTGTATTATTCTATCTACTCTACAGGTCTGGGTTAAAAAAGAAAATAAAATGACTCGGCAAAGTATCACACTTTATGCCTACGTATTCCTGTCTGGAACGAGAAATCAAAGTCAACGTAGTTCGCCTAACTACGGGTTAAGGGGGGAAGGTTGCTCGCCGAGATGTCGCATCTCGTGCCTACGTACTTTCATACAGCATGAAAGATCAGAGCAAACGTAGTTCGGGCTACGGAAGACACAAGCTTGTCTGACAGTTTTTTATCTCCTTCTGAAAAAGGGTTTTCCTGATTAAAGGTCCAAGAGGACAAAAACAGAGTTTGAATGTTTGTTTGAGTTTTTTTACGAAAGAACTGTTTTTTAGGATGTTTGCAATCTCAGTCGCACTAGAGACTATGACGCAAGAGTGAACGCTTCGTATGTCACCCAAAGGGTACCATACTAACATCTAGATTACTGGAGAGAGACCCTCCACCAACCTTTTCCCAGATAGCTTAAGGCTCGTAACGCATGACTTCAATTAACCTTATTACTGTGTTTTTGAATTGTTTTGAGATGAGAAAAGAAAGACACCCTAAAACTATGGTTGAAAGGGGAATCTACTTACAGTTATCATGCATGGGTCAAAACCTAATGTATGTCATAATTCCCTTTTGCACAGAGGAAATCAGAGATCCTAGGGGAAACAGCAGAAGAAAGCAAGCAGTAAACAGTAAATAGTAAAAATGCATGCTATGCAACAGTACCAGTGAGGCAAGAGAGAAAACATCAGGCAAGAGGAGACAAGCTACACCTCAAACCTAGAGGTAATCAGCACAAGCAAACAGAGAATACAGAGAAAAACAAAAGATACAGAGGAGGCAGCCCAAGCAGTAGCAACAAACTCCTACAGCAGACAGCAACAACAAGCTCTAAACAGCACAGTTGAAAAGACAACAAAGTTGACAGCAAGACTTCATCTTCAAGCTAGCTTCTATCTTCAAGCTTCATCCAACTTCATCTTCAAGCTCTATAAAGCATCCTCCAAGCAAAGGATTAATCATCAATATCAAGGTTGTAATGTTGAAAACTTAATGAAAACCAAAGGAAATCATCAAGTACCAACATTGAAATGGAAAGGTATCCTCAAAGTTCTACTCAACTATGGGCATACCACACATCCCTCCAAAGGAGAGATGGAGTTTCCCTAGGAGGAATTTACATCATTGGATGGAATAGAAGCACACAATGCCTTCTATGTTTGATAAAACAAAACCAAAACTAGTTCTAATAGCTCTTCCCAAAACCCTAATTTCCTAAGCTCCTAAGACAACCCCTAAAAGAAAAGGAAACCTCAACTCCAAGCTCCAATCTTCAAACCATAACATCTACACCAAGTCCAGAAGACCTCCCAAAAAGGATTCCAAGCCAAGCAAGCTCCAAAGTCACCAACCAAACCAAACAAGCAAAGGCACTCAAGAGAGAACAACACAAACACAAGCAACTTACAAAATTCAACTAAAATAGAAAACCAAATTTTAAAAATCTAATAAAATTCCTAGGGGAACATGAATGTTTGAACAACCTAGGGTTAAAATATTAAAGCCTAATTCAACTTCTAGGTCACCTAAATAATTTCTAGATTGAAAGGTACTAAGGTAATCCATAAGTTTGGGAAGGCTCTAATCTCAACATCTAAAACAGAACCTAAAGTTGTTCTAAAATTCCAACAAAAATCCTAAAGGAGCACACAGGTCTACCTTAACACATACTAAAAAATCAAAGTCAAGTTCATCACCTATTTGAAGAACAAAATTCTACAAAGCAGATAGTCAAATATGCAAAATTAAAAGAATTAACAAAAATAAGAAAAATCAAATTAAAGTGAAAAATGCATAAAAATGCATTTTATTGATTTCAGAAAATCACAAATTCTTTCAAGATCATGGAGATATTTTTAAAATAATTTTTTGATCAAGAATGAATTTAATATGATTTTTTGAATCAATAAAGCATTAAAAATAAACAAAAATGAATAAAAGAAAATAGAAACTCAGAATAAAACAAGAGCCATTGGATGAGTTGACAAGTCAAGCAATCCAAGCATCCACACGCTGCCAGCACATTAAGTGAAACGCCTGCATTTTGAATTAAAAAATCCACTCCTCAGATTAAAACACAACCCTAGGATCTGGTGGAAAGTCTTTGGTCAAAGCATGATCTAATGGCTATGGACTCCTCTTCTCCAAAATTCAACCTAGCCTGAGTGAGATCAGAGACGGTGGCCGGAGAAGACTCCGGTCGTCTTCTCCGGTGAGCATGTGGTTGAAGGTGATCAAACATCACTCATCCTTACATCAATATATCCAGAATTTCAATAGGAATTCAAATATCCTATCCATATTATTCAACTCTCCATGGATTTTCAAATTCGAAGCAATGTTCCGAACACACATCCAATTTGATCAACACAATTTGCAAAACTAATGATATAGAAATGTTCCTCATGCTTCATACATCAAATTGATCTATCCAAGTCATGTTATAGCCTTAAGATCAGATCTACTCGAATCAAAACAAAAATGGCACCTCATGATCAAACATCACCAATTGTTTCCAAATTGATCCTAAAACGGTCTACACCTTGTCTAGATCCTAACCACAAGTTTAATTCTAACTACATCATGCTAATTCATGTGGAAATTTGAAAGTTACTAACCTGTTGTAGATCTAGTAACAGAGATGCTTAGAGCTTGATTCAACCTCCAAAATTCTCCAGAATCTTTCAAGGATGCAAGAGGATGATGTTTCAACCTTCAATTTGCTCTGAATCAGCCTGGAACTCAAAACACGATTTCACTTGCTTCTCTTGAAAATGAAGTTGCTATCTCTGCTTCAGCCACGAAACTTGCACCAAAATGATTCTGAAATCATTCAAGAACTTAAATAGAACATGTCTATGGGCTTTAGCAACTCAATTGAGGCCCAATCCAGCCAATCCAATTTTATGTTGTTCTCTTCACATGTGCAATGCAACAGTCATGAATTGGCCATGAAAATTTCTATAGAAGCTTCCTTTTCAACTGCAAATTCCCTTGTGAGTGTGTTCAGACCAAAAGGAGTGTTTGAATTGCATTGGTAAGGGATTTTGATGTGTGACTTGCAAATGAAGAAATCACATGGTAACTCTCAAAACATGACCTAAACTCAAAATTCTGGTAATGCCAAAGTGTCTAAAATTCAATTTCCATTCAAAAAATGTGGTTACTAGACATGTTTTGGCCCTAAAACTCAAAAAGTCCATTTTCCCTCCTTAATCCATTTGGAAAATTCCCTTTTTTAGGCCATTTTAAGTGAGTTTTTGCTACAAGCTCAATCAATCCATCATGACCTCTTGGCTAGCCTAAAAACCCCATTTTGAACAACTTTCATGTTGAACAAAATTGCATTTGACAAGTGCAAGTTAGAGATTTTGGCCTATGATTGAAAATGACCTATAATGTCACTTTCCCAAAATACCCCTGACTTGTAAACCTCATAACTTGAGTTCTACAAATCATAAACCAGGTAAGAAAAGGTTAAGCAAATTTTGGGGTGCAACAGTATGCGCGTATGAAAATTCATGGAGATGTAAATATATATATATATATATATATATATATATATATATATATATATATATATATATATATATATATATATATATATATATATATATATATATATATATATATATATATATATATATATATATATATATACATATATGTATATATATATATATATATATATATATATATATATATATATATATATATATATATATATATATATATATATATATATATATATATATATATATATATATATATATATATATATATATATATATATATATATATATATCTGTGTGTGTGTGTGTCAAAACATAAAATAAAATACAAATGCAAAAAAGTTGATCTCCACACGGATCAAACGCAGGACAAGGGAATGGCAAGATACATGAGCGCATAGGTCACGACCACTGGGGTGGTGATACATCCAATGTATCAAACCACCCCAGAAATAGACATACCTTAAGAGGTAAAATTTTGGGCAAAACAAAAGCAAACTAAACAACAAAACCAGTCAAAACGTGAAGGCTCAATCTTGATCAAGACTTCATAGTTTTTTGCAAAATTTAGGTCTAACTCACGTGAAATTAAACAAGGAATATGATGGTGCCCTTAGTTTTCTTAAACAATGCACACAATTTGAAATTCGAATGTAACTGCAAAGTGAAGTCTTGAGTTGTATTTTCAAAATTTGAGTTCAATGCAAGCAAGCTTGTACTGATTTAAAGGCATGTACATTATAATCATGATATATGCAATGTTTAAATAGAAGGATTCACCAATAAAACACTAGTTTTAAGAATGACATATCAGTTGCAAACTTGCATTTTTTGGATTGAAGGTGCTAGACTGGTTTAGGCAGAATGGTAGAATCAATAACCAACAAGCTTCAATATACACTCAAACAACATATCATGGATTGAACATATATGAACTTGATCAAATAAATAGTCAAAGAAACTTAATAAACAAGGGGCTGTAACGACAGGTTACAACAAAATCATAATCATGATCTTATCTTAATCAAAACAACAATACAAAGTGGCTTCAGTTTAAGCCATAGGGTCTATGATAGCAATCAACAACACTCATGACAGAAAAACACTTATGATTCACATCAAGATATAACAAAACATGGCATGATACAAGCATAAACCTATCCAAGACATTTGGCACATACAAGATATAATCAAAGTAGATTTTCACATACAAGAAAATGAACATATGCATAACAACTTTGAGTCAAACAAGAACTTTAACAGAAACTTCCCTATACTAGATTCAAACAGCAAAAAACAAGCATATCAAGAGCAGTGTTAAGTATAAACCAGCAAGATCCTTCAATGCTAATAACCTATCACCAAAACCTAATCATGGACCTCACACTTAATCTAAATAGAAGCAAAAACATTGTTCTCAAATGGAAAAGATCAAGATTAGATCCAAAATCACTCACCTTGACAATTGTAAGCATACCCTCCTATTGTTCACACATGACTTAGGGTAATGTCTCAAAGGGTTTTAAAACACAAACACACAAACACCACATCATTGTGACTAAAGAGTGTTACATACATGAAGGAGCAAAACAAACAAAACAAAAACATCATCATATATGAGCTGCATTTATTCTTAAGAACACATTGCAACCAAAGCAAGCTAGGCATGTTCATGATAGTCCATGAATGAGATAGTGACTACAAACCTCTTGTAGACCTCCAAGCAAGCTTGCACAGTAGGGAATACCTTGAAATTATTCCAGCTGATATCCAACTAATGCCTTGATGACAAAACAATTTGTCTTGCACTTAAAGCAAATGGAGAGACCTTGTGACAGATTTATGAACAAGTGATGTAGAAGTTCTTGGATGTTTTGGATAGTTGATACACCTCAAACCAAACGTGTTTGGAGTCTTGAGATGGGTGAAACAGGCCTGAGCAAAGATTTATCTGATTTTGTGTGGAAAGTCAAAGTTTTCTAGATTGAAAGTTGACTTTTGAGAATATGGAGTTTTGGACTGGTTTAAGAGCTTGAACACCTTCCACACATCATTTATGGATTGTACAGATGGTTTGTAGTGAGTTTTTATGTATGGAAATGGTTTTGGAAGGCAAACTGCTCAAGACAGATTTTGAGGAATTTTTGGTGAGTTTGCTTCAACTATAAGAAAAGTGGAAGGCAAGGTTTTTGATGAGTTTTCTCTGGTTTTGTGAGATTTCTCTTTGTCGCAACTGCGAAAAAGGCTGGCGGAAAACAGAAGATTCAACACCTTTTGTTATTTATCCCAAAGAGAGGGAAAGGAAACGATCGGAAAAACCTAACGGAAAATGGGAAAAGACGAGGTCGTCGCAACCAAGTCCTGGATTCGGGAGTCGGTTACGCAAGGGGAAGGTATGAGCACCCCTCACGTCCGTCGTACTTGACGAGATCCATGCTTTGTTGTCTATCTAAAAGGGTGATTATCTATCTAGCTAAAGGTCTCAGGGACAAAAGAAAAGAAAAAAAAGACTTGGCAGAGCATCGCCGCTCTGTGCCTACGTATTCCCTCGTGCAATGGGAAAGTCAGAGTTAACGTAGTTCGGCTAACTACGGGTGAAAGGGGGGAAGGTTGCTCGCCAAGACATCACGTCTTGTTCCAACATCTCTCAACAGGTATGAGAGATAAGAGCAAACATAGTTCAGGCCAACAAGAACAACGGTTGGTTCAAGTGTTTTATCCGAGTAAGGTTAACAAATAATTCTAGCAGTTGGTGTATGCAACTCGACCATTAGAGACTTAGGCGTTACTGTTTTCGGTAGAACTAAGAGTTAACAACACTCTTTTATCTGAAAATATTTTCCTTATTAAAGGTCCCAAAGGACAAAAGAAATTCAATGATTTGTGTTTGTGTTTTTTAGAGAAGAAGTATCTTGAGTTTGATTTGTAACTCATGTTGCACTAGAGACTATGACTCAGGAGCGAATGCGTCGCATATCACCCTAAGGGTGTATACTAAACACTCTAGGAAATTGAGAGGAAGCCACTCAATCACCATTCCCCAAGTAGCTTAAGGCTCGTAGCGTACAACATTTGTTATTAAGGACACACTAAAGGGAGACTAACTCAAACCTAAAAGTTGTCACGCAAAGTGGACTTAAAGTTGGGATACAAAAGGTAACTACCTAATGTTATCATGCATGGTTTGATCCTAATGTCTATCATAACCTCTCTTGAAGAAGAGAAGTTAGAGATCCTAAGGGAAGAAAGACAAAAGAAGAAGAAGAAGAAGAAAGAACATGAAAATGCAAGAATGCAAACATAGGATGCACACATAGAATGAAAGTAAGGGAGGAAATATGTGTGGGACAGTAGCCTCCACAAGCTCATCTCGACCTCAAGCATGCATATGAGAATGAAAAAGAAGAAGAGAGAAAGAAATGCACAAGATGAAATCAAACAACAAGAAGAAACCACACAAAAATGCACCAAAAGTTGGATGAAATGACCTAAGTCAAACAACATCAACCACAAGTGCCAAAAGCCAAAACAAATGAAAGGAAAAGAAACTCAAAACAAAAGTGAGGATGGGAGGCTATATGAGGACAGCAAAGAACTCATAATATGCAATGCAATTACTAGTCCAATATCCAATGGCTAAAGTAGTGACACGCGTGCACTAGCTATCAAACATAACATGGAAAGAAATCCCAGCCACTCATCTCAAGTCCAGTCAAATAAACCAAGGGCTGTGATACAAGCTGCAATACGCAGCGTTTCATTAATGGGGAGTCAACAAGACCTTGACCATACACTCTATCTGAAGTCAAGCAATTCTAGGATTAACATGTTGTCACGCGAGCATCAGGTTTCTAATACAAAATGAAATTGAATCGTGGCCACCAGATTAGGTCCAAGTCAAATGGTTCAGCCTAGATCTAATGGATTCAGTGAAGCCACGTACTCACCAGCATTTAAACATGAAAATAGAGGGGAAGTCGCAGACGGTGGTCGGAGCAACTCCGGTCATCTTCAACCTCTAGCATGAACAGTGGCGTTTCAAAAATGTTCACGAAACTCACAAATCTTAACATCAATCAACTAGTCAGGCTTAGTACAACAAGAATCCATGGTTTATTTTCTCTAAAACCTCTTAAAACAGCCAAATCGCATTAAAACAAATTTAATCATTCAACATCAATCATCACAAACATCAATCATCACAAACATCAACCAATTTAAACCAGAATCCATCTATGAAGTTCAAAGATCACAAACATACAAAAATGGCCTGCAAGTACATCATGAATCGAGAGAATTTTAGATCTGAAGTTTACCTAACGGAATAGCTCCGTTGGACCTTCTACACTTGGTGAAGCTTGATGAAACTCTGCAGATCCACTCAAGGAAGCTTAAGGAAGATGAATTTGACCTTGAATTGCTTTGAAAACGTCTCAATTATGATTCACGATTTTGATATCTTGCTTGCTTGCTCCAACTGTTCTTGAGCCTTCTGAGCACGAAATAGCATGAATGAATGCTCAAAATTCATTTTAACCTTTTATATGATGGATTGGGAATAGTTTGGAGGCCCAATTACGACTCAATTGTGTGAATTGTGAAATTGCCCAAATTCAAATTTCCATGCTCATGCAAACGTGAAACAACCTCAATTCTCCTTGTTTTTGATTCAAAATCACTACTGGGACTTCATTATGATCATGTGGATTGAATTCACTCCTTGATTTGATCAAATGGTTGATATTGCATTGTTGAAACTTCACTTGACATAGCCATTGATTTGCACGTGAAAATGGTACCAAAACTTAAATCTAAGTTGTGCATCTTGTTTAATACATCTTTGTGACTCAAAAAATGCATAAACATGCCTTGTAATGATTCATAATCAATTAATTCCATTTTCCGCATTTTAAGACTTTTTTATGAAGAAATCTCATGCCAATTCTCAAACCCTAGCCAAATCCATGACAAGTGAGTGTTTTATGATGAAGTTGGGACCATTTGGAGTAAGTTTCATGTTGAGAAAAGTTTCATTTGAAGTGTGCAAGATAGTGAAATGGACCTATAATGAGAATGACCTGTAATCTTGCTTTCCCAAAATACCCCTGCATTGCAAGCTTCATAACATGCGTTCTACAAATTATATGAAGGTCTTCTAATACTTTTTGGAAAGCTAAGATCATGAGGAACAACTTTCATGTTTAGATCAAAGTGAGGAGAAACATCCTTCTAGGTCAAAAGTGGCTTGGAAGTTGGTTGACTTTTGTTGAGCAAAATCACATTCATCTGAGGATCTGTAACTTCCCAGCATCATAACTTGAGTTCTAGAAATCAGATGAAAGACTTCTAGCACTTTTTGGAAAGCTAGAAACATGCTCTACAAGTTTCAAGTTGAGGTCAAGTTGAGATGAGACTTTTATCTTGAGTTATGTGGTCTTGAAGTTAGGCACTAAACAGGGGATTTTACACTGAGAACCCTAATTTAGTAACTTCTCACACTCTTGATTCTTGATGAATTAATCTTGAAATGATATATTAGACATCTCAACACGAAATTCCATTATCACAAAGACTTGGAATTGAGTCTTAATCTCCTTCAATTTCACAGTTGACTGAGGGTTGACCAGATGAAAACCCTAGATGCACCACTCTTGACTATGGCCTCTTACACATGACACAACAACTTGAATAAACTCCAACATGGCTCTCAAAGCCTTCAATGAGCTTCCTCAACACCCCATATCCATAATCATGGATTCACAACCTTCTGATGATCCTCAATTGGCCTCCAAGTTAGAAGCTGATCCACATACACCCATCAACTCTTTCACAAAGCTTTGACCACTTCTTGGTGACTTGATGACCACTCATACTTGAGTAAAATCCCTTTCTTAGGCTCAACACTCTTGGTAACCTTCTCTTGCTATGCACACCCTCTCTTGAACCCCTATTAAATGAACAATGCTATGCAATGAAAATGCTAGAAGAAAATGAAATCAAACATAAACCAAGTTAAGAAAAAGGTTGGGCAAATTTTGGGGTGCAACACCTGCCCCTATTCAAACGACTTGGACCTGAATGAGTGAAAAGC
Organism: Lathyrus sativus; assembly: GCA_963859935.3. Lineage (NCBI taxonomy): Eukaryota > Viridiplantae > Streptophyta > Magnoliopsida > Fabales > Fabaceae > Lathyrus > Lathyrus sativus. Next base: position 266,903,183 of record OZ012740.1, read on the forward strand.
GAATAGTTTTCAATCAATCAAGGTAAAAGACGGTTGAATACCAAAGAACCCGGAAATTTTCCAACCGCAGAAAATAAAACTACAAACAAGAACCTCCGGAGATAACTGCTCTGATTACAAACATACTCCGCTGGGGAAAAGAGAAGCTTAACCAAGTAATTCTGCTTGGGGAAAAATATAGTGGGAAGGATGCCTTTATCGAAGATTGTGCCATGGTCTGGATACAGTACAGACTGAAGGGTAACACATCAAATTGTTAGAACCTGGATATTCAATTACCAAGATGAGCCAACGAAATTTGCCGGAGCCTGGATGCTCAACGTAATAGCCGGTGCCTGAATGCTCAACGCAATAACCAGAGCCTGGATGCTCAACGGAATAACCGGAGCCAGAATGCTCAACGTAAAAGCCAGAGCCTGGATGCTCAACGAAATAATCGGAGCCTGAATGCTCATCGTAATAACCGGAGCCTGAAAGCTTAACGTAATAACCGGAGCCTATATGCTCAACGCAAATGCCGGAGCCTAAATACTCAACGTAATAAGCCGGAGTCTGAATACTCAACATAATAACCAGAGCCTGAATGCTCAACATAATAACCGGAGCCTGGATGCTCAACGCAAAAGCCGGAGCCTGAATGCTCAATGTAACAAGCAACTTCACTGGGGATTTACCGGAGTCTAGATACTCAACGAAAATTGACCGGAGCCTGAATGCTCAATGAACAAAGCATTACATCACGAATGGGAAATTCACCGGAGTCTGGATACTCAATGGAGAAGCCGGAGCCTGGATGCTCAACGTAAAATAAGGAATTCATCCTAAATTGAAGATTTGCCGGAGTCTGAACACTCAACGTAATAAACCGGAGCCTGGATGCTCAACGAAAATTGATCGGAGCCTGAATGCTCAACGTAAACTTGACCGGAGCCTGGATGCTCAATGTAATAATCGGAGCCTGGATGCTCAACGAAATTGGAATCACAAAAATTTTGCTGGAGTCTGGATACTCAACGCACAAGAGAATATACCACATATTGGAAATCGACCGGAGTCTAGATACTCAACATAATAAATCGGAGACTAAATGCTCAACGAAAATAAACCGGAGCCTGGATGCTCAACGTAAACTTGACCAGAGTCTGGATGCTCAACGGACAAAGGAGATCATCACCATATGAAACTTACCGGAGTCTGGATACTCAACGAACAAAAGAATATACCATTTGCAAATTCACCAGAGTCTGGATACTCAACGGAGAAGCCGGAGTCTGAATGCTCAACGTAGGTGACCGGAGCCTGGATACTCAACGGAGAAGGGAAAATTACCGGAGTCTGAACACTCGCCGGATCAAGAGCGAATACCTATTGGAAATTTATCGGAGTCTGGATACTCGACGGGATTCGCCGCAAACATATTTATCAGGGTCTAGATACCACACTGACCTTACCGAAGTTTGGAAACTCGACTGACACAGAATATCATCATAAATATGAAACTTACCGGAGTCTGGATACTTAACGGCACTGACCGGAGTCTGGATACTCCACGGACAAAACAATATACCACAAATTGGAAATTCACCGGAATCTGGATATTCAACGGAGAAGGAGTATAACCACAAAACTTATCAAGGTCTGGATACCCAACTGACTTTAGCGGAGTCTGGATACTCGACGGAAAAAGCAATATGCCACGAATTGAAAGTTCACCGGAGTCTGGATACTCAACGGAGAAGCCGAAGCCTGAACGCTCAACGAAATAAGCCGGAGCCTGGATGCTCAACAAAGATTGACTGGTGCCTGGATACTCAACGAAGATTGACTGGTGCCTGGATACTCAACGGATGAAGAAACACTCATTAGGGTCTGGATACTGCCGGAGTTTTAAGAATACAGTTTCAAATTTCTGGAGTCTGGATACTCAACGAACAAAATGGATCACATCACGAACTGCCATGGTCTGGATACCATATAGGGCTAAGAAGTACATCACACATTGGAAATTTTCCAGAGTCTTGATACTCAACGGACGAAGGGAAAATATCACAAATATACCCATCAAAGTCTGAACACCAGACTGTCTTCACCGGAGTCTGGATACTCGACGAAGAAAACACAATAATATCAATCGCCGTGGTCTGGATACCACAACCATCTTTACCGGAGTCTGGATACTCAACGGAAAAATGAAAACCCCATCAATTGGGAATGGATCGGAGTCTGGATACTCGACGGACTAAGGAATTCATCATAAATACTCATCAAGGTCTAGATACCAAATAAGTTCAAAACAACATGACCCGCTGAAATCCGAAGACACTACTGGGGAATGATATAAGCCGGGGTCTGGATACCGCGCGGGCTACCAGAAATTTCCATGGTTTGGATACCAAGGGCAAAAAGATCAAACCTCTGGAGATACACCTGAAATAAAGAGATAACAACCTGGCCTATGTTTCACAGGTATATGTTTAAATATGGCGTAATGCTCCATACGAAATGGAAATGTTACGCGTTTGGGTAGATGTTATGCACGCATGCAGATGCAACGGAATTGAATCAGCAAAATAAATGCTAGAGATACAGAAACCACCCTGCTGGTGCAAGAAAATAACCCTGTTGAGGAATCAACGACTCTGCTGGGGAATCAACTCCACCATAGACCTAGGTCTGCACTGCTGAGAGCTGAATATCTACATACAATCTGCTAGAGAGGAATGTATACCAACCAACTGTTGGGGAATAAGCATACACTACTCACTTAACCTGTATACAACTCTACGGGGGATAGAGATGCCAACTCTAATTGCTGAAGACGAATTCGGGCTAGGGAGCATAAACTTTCTTGAGTACCTGCCCCATTGTAGTTCAATTTGCCCCAGTCTAGTCTCTAGGCCGGAAACGACCTCGAGATGGCTTGCCCTTGAACTTGTAACATGAAAGGATTTGTCCCTGGTTGACTAAATATGATGAACTTTGGAGATATGGAGAGGAACAACTCCTTTATTATGTGTTTTGAAAATGTTTGAAGATGAGGAGAGAAAGGACACACTAAAGGGAGACTAACTCAAACCTAAAAGTTGTCATGCAAAGTTGACTTAGAGTTGGGATACAAAAGGGAACTACCTAATGTTATCATGGATGGTTTGATCCTAATGTCTATCATAACATCTCTTGAAGAAGAGAAGTTAGAGATCCTAAGGGAAGAAAGACAAAAGAAGAAGAAGAAGAAGAAAGAACATGAAAATGCAAGAATGCAAACATAGGTTGCACACATAGAATGAAAGTGAGGGAGGAAATATGTGTGGGGCAGTAGCCTCCATAAGCTCATCTCGACCTCAAGCATGCATATGAGAATGCAAAAGAAGAAGAGAGAAAAAAATGCACAAGATGAAATAAAAAAACAAGAAGAAACCACACAAAAATGCACCAAAAGTGGGATGAAATGACCTAAGTCAAACAACATCAACCACAAGAGCCAAAAGCCAAAACAAATGAAAGGAAAATAAACTCAAAACAAAATTGCGGATGGGAGGCTATATGAGGACAGCAAGGAACTCATAATATGCACTCAACCATAAGCATCACAAACAAAGTGCAAAAGAAAGCACAAAGAAGTCCTCAAGGATTCATAATTTTAGGTATGCTTCAAGTACCTCCTAAGGAGTGACTAAGTCACCTTAAATGAGACCCCAAGGTCATGGGACAGAAGAGGGGATGAGAGAAAAGTACTCAAAAGAAAAGGCAATCACACCAAAATAAAATGCAAGCACATACATAAAGGAAAGTAAACATGCCACATATGGAAACCGTAATTGAGAACTCAAAAAGAAACACAAACTTGAACAAGCAAAACACAATGTCATGACTTAAAATTGAGCAACCAGCAACCTTGACATGTTAGCAACATGAATCAAAAGGAATTGAAGGCTCAAAGGATCCATCAAAGTCATATCCAAGACAAACTAGGTCAATGTGTATGTATGAACCTCCCTTTGGGGTAACTTGACTTGCAAGTTACCTCAAAATTAGGAAAATGATTCAAAAAGGGCCAAATAAAATGTCACAAGCTCAAAAAATGTTGTCAAATAAAGGCTAAGAAATCATGACCAAAGTCATCTCAAATCATCATCAAAGAAATTGATTCACATGGATGCACCAATTTCAGAGAGGGTTATCGAGGGTCAACACAAGCAAGGTCAAAGTCAAACCAAAAGTCAACCAAACTGGGGCAAAATGGTCCTCAAAAATCAATCAACTCATCATGGATATGAGGATTGATTTTCAGTCATTGGATCAAAAGGAAAGTGCAAAAACAAATCAAGAAACAAAACAATGTCAAGAAATAACTCAAATAAACACTTCCAAATGATTAATCCTTTTTTAATTGAAAAATAATTTAAAAATAAATAAAAAAATCTAAAAATCTAAATACATCCTAAAATGTCTTAAACATATTTTTGTAGGATTTTATGAACTATGGAAGCATTTTAAAATGATTTAATTCAAAACAGATCCAAAACAAAAAGAAAAAATAAAATAAACAGAACAACGGTGCAAAAAGCAAGAAAAGCATGTTTAAAAGTTTAGGCCACGCAGGGAGGGGGTTGAAATAGCAAGAAAAGCCAAGTCCACTTAAATCAGTCAACCAAACCAAAACTCAATCTCAGCCTTTCAATGCAATTACTAGTCCAATATCCAATGGCTAAAGTAGTGACACGCGTGCACCAATATCAAACATAACATGGAAAGAAATCCCAGCCACTTATCTCAAGTCCAGTCAAATAAACCAAGGGTTGTGATACAAGTTGCAATACGCAGCGTTTCATTAAAGGGGAGTCAACAAGACCTTGGCCATATGTTGTATCTGAAGTCAAGCAATCCAAGGGTTAACATGTTTCCACGCAAGCATCAGGTTTCTAATACAAAATGAAATTGAATCATGGCCACCAGATTAGGTCCAAGTCAAATGGTTCATCCTAGATCTAATGGATACAGTGAAGCCACATACTCACTAGCATTTCAACCTCTAGCATGAACAGTGGCATTTCAAAAATGTTCACGAAACTCACAAATCTTAACATCAATCAACTGGTCAGGCTTAGTACAACACGAACCCATGGTTTATTTTCTCTAAAACCTCTTAAAATAGCCAAATCGCATCAAAACAAATTCAAGCATTCAACATCAATCATCACAAACATCAACCAATTTAAACCATAATCCATCTATGAAGTTCAGAGATTACAAACATACAAAAATGGCATGCAAATACATTTTGAATCGAGAGAATTTTGGATCTGAAGTTTACCTAACGGAATAGCTCTGTTAAAACTTCTACACTTGGTGAAGCTTGATGAAACTATGCAAATCCACTCAAGGAAGCTTGAGGAAGATGAATTTGACCTTGAATTGCTTTGAAAACGTCTCAATTATGATTCACGATTTTGAAATCTTGCTTGATTGCTCCAACTGTTCTTGAGCCTTCTTAGCTCGATATAGCATGAATGAATGCTCAATATTCATTTTAACCTTTTATATGATGGATTGGGAATAGTTTGGAGGCCCAATTGTGGCTCAATTGTGTGAATTATGAAATTGCCCAAATTCAAATTTCCATGCTCATGCACACGTAAAACAACCTCAATTCTCCTTGTTTTTGATTCAAAATCACTACTGGTACTTCATTCTGATCATGTGGATTGAATTCACTCCTTGATTTGATCAAATGGTTGATATTGCATTGTTGAAATTTCATATGACATAGCCATTAATTTGCACGTGAAAATGGTACCAAAACTTAAATCCAAGTTGTGAATCTTGTTTAATACATCTTTGTGACTAAAAAAATGCATAAACATGCCTTGTAATGATTCATAATCAATTAATTCCATTTTCCCCCCTTTTAAGACATTTTTATGAAGAAATCTCATGCCAATTCTCAAACCCTAGCCAAATCCATGACAAGTGAGTGTTTTATGATGAAATTGGGACCATTTGGAGTAAGTTTCATGTTGAGAAAAGTTTCATTTGAAGTGTGCAAGATAGTGAAATGGACCTATAATGAGAATGACCTGTAATCTTACTTTCCCAAAATACCCCTGCATTGCAAGCTTCATAACTTGAGTTCTACAAATAAGATGAAGGACTTATAATACATTTTGGAAAGCTAAGATCATGACGAACAACTTTCATGTTTGGGTCAAAGTGAGGAGAAACACCCTTCTAGGTCAAAAGTGGCTTGTGAAGGTGAGATAATACTTAGAAGGGGGGTTGAATAAGTATGAAGATTAAAACTTAGAAATAAAAACTCAAGTATTTTTATCCTGGTTCGTTGAACTCAACTACTCCAGTCCACCCTTCCTAGAGTGATTTGCCTTTCTCAATCAAGGACTTAATCCACTATTAAATCAACTGATTACAATAGTTAACACTTAGAACAACTGTTCAAAGTCTTCTCAAGAACTACTGATCCTAATTGGATCTTCTTAAGGATTACAATCAAATGTAAAATCAATACAAGTGTTTAAGATTGCTTCTATAAAGCTTTATCACAACTGTGATTTTTCACTTAACTATTTAGAACAAAGAAATAAATTCTTAGAATGAATATGAAAGTATGAGAGCTTGAATATTAATTTCTTTTCAATGCAAACGTCAACTGAAGAATTTGGTGGAGTCTTGCTTTTATAGGCAGCTGATCCAAGGTGAGCTTCATGTTGAGAAGAGTGTCCAAAAGGTCTGAGCCTTTTTGTCTTCACATCAAGTGACCTTTCCTAGAAGAAGAAAGCACAGAAAAATCCTTTTTGTCTATGTTCTTGTGTCTAGCATAAATAAGAAAAGAAACGTTTGGTTCACTCCAACGGATATAAACTTTGAATAATTCTTCTTCAGTTTTCAGCAAATGTATCAGAGTCTAATTGGATCAGAGTCTTCTGATGATGATCAGAGTTTTGCTGAATCAGAGTCTTCTACAGCAGGTGTGCTTTCAGCGTGTTTAAGATCAGAGCATATTTGAGACAGATCTTCAGTACTGGCAGCTTTAGTACTTTCAGAATCTTCTGTAGAAACTATGCTTTGAAAAACTCTACATACAGAATTCTTCTTTGCTTCAGATGCTTCTGACTTTCTTCAGATTCTTCTGGAGCTTCTGCTTCAGATCCTTCTGGAGCTTCTGCTTCAGAATCTTCTGGAGGCTACGCTCAAGATCTTCTGTTGGCAGCAATCAGAATCTTCTAATGGATGCATCTGGCGCTTCAGAGTCTAGCTAATTTCTTGTGTTCAATTTTGATTTGCTTCTAGAGGGTTAATTCCTTTACTATCTGCAGTAAAAACTTTCAAGCAAATTTTAGAGTATATAATTCTTAAATACAAAATTTCATAATAGTTATCATCAAAACATAGAGATATTATTAAGAACCAATCTGTGTTCTAACAGCTTGGAGGTTGGTTGACTTTTGTTGACCAAAATCACGTTCATCTTAGGATCTGTAACTTGCCAGCATCATAAATTGAGTTTTAGAAATCAGATGAAAGACTTCTAGTACTTTTTGGAAAGCTAGAAACATACTCTACAAGTTTCATGTTGGGGTCAAGATGAGATGAGACTTGTATATTGAGATATGTGGTCTTGAAGTTAGGCACTAAACAGGGGATTTTACACTAAGAACCCTAATTTAGTAACTTCTCACACTCTTGATTCTTGATGAATTGATCTTGAAATGATATATTAGACATCTCAACGCAACATTCCATGATCACTAAGACTTGGAATTGAGTCTTAATCTCCTTCAATTTCACAGTTGACTGAGGGATGACCAGATGAAAACCCTAGATGCACCACTCTTAACTGTGTCCTCTTACACATGACACAACAACTTGAATAAACTCCAACGTGGCTCTCAAAGCCTTCAATGAGCTTCCTCAACACCCCATATCCATAATCATGGATTCACAACCTTTTGATGATCCTTAATTGGCCTCCAAGTTAGGAGATGATCCACACACACCCATCAACTCTTTCCCAAAGCTTTGACCACTTCTTGGTGACTTGATGACCACTAATACTTGAGTAAAATCCCTTTGTTAGAGTCTAGCTAATTTCTTGTGTTCAATTCTGATTTGCTTCTGGAGGGTTAATTCCTTTACTATCTGCAGTAAAAACTCTCAAGCAAATTTTAGAGTATATAATTCTTAAATACAAAATTTCATAATAGTTATCATCAAAACATAGAGATATTATTAAGAACCAATCTGTGTTCTAACAATCTCCCCCTTTTTGATGATGACAAAAACATCAGAAATTTTGTTTAATTGAAAATATAATGATTATAACTCCCCCTGAGATGATGAATCTCCCCCTGAATTAAATACAAAATAAGGAATAGAAGCTTCCCTTTTGTCTTGAGTAATTTTCAGAGTTAGATCTTGATTGTTCTTTTAACATTTGAGAGTCAGAGTGTCTTGCAAATTTCAGAGTCAGAGTTTGATAATGTCAAATGATCTGAGAGACTCAGAGTTTCTTTTAGAGAGTGTACTTATCAAATGTTCTGAAATACTTAGATTAAATGTTAGATATAATAGATATGTCTGAAGTTTCATTCTGGTGAAGTTTAATTAAACAGTTCAAATCTATATTTTCTCCCCCTTTTTTGTCATAAGCAAAAAGTAAAAACTTTAAAAAGACAAATAAAAGGAAACAGTAAATGAGATAATTCAGTGGAGAAAACTTTGATTCATTCAATGAGTTCAGATCAAGAGTACATGCATCAGAAGATATTTCAAAAAGTACATAAGCAAACATCAGATGCAAAAACATCAGAATGAAAAAAAAATGAGAAACTAAGAGTGTTTTCCGTGATCTCAGAGGAGAACTGCTCTTGTTTTGACATCCACTTAGCCATTGTTTCATTCTTCTGATCCTGTTTTGACATCCACTCTGTCATGTCTTCATATTTCTTATCCTGTTTGGCCATCCAAGACTTGATCTCTGATTGACCAGCTTCCAGAGCAGCAATTTTATCCTCAAAATCTGGATGTTCTTTCTTAATCTCAGATGAAGAGGGTTGATCATTTTCTGGAGCTTGAAGAGAGGCAATTTCCATAGGGTCTGTAGAGTCTGGAGCATTAGAGCCAGATGGAAGTTCTACCAGAGTCATGGCCAAAGGATTATCTTCAGATGCAGGTTCAGTAGTTTCTTCTGATGGAGGAGCATCTGTAAGAAGTAAAGGTCCAGATCTCTTTACAGTCCAGAACAGATTTCTTGCAGCTTCAGCAAATCTGAGCTTCGCATCATCAGAACAAATGTTCTTCAGATTTGATGCTACAGTGTTGAATCTGTTGATGAATCCATTCCAGATGATATCAGATTCTTGTGCATCCATTGTTGCTGAACACTTCCTCTGTACAGTACCTAAATACAACTGTATTTCTTGCAAAAAAGATTGAAATAGATGATTAACATTAAGTCTAGGTTTGGGATGTAAAATAGTCTCCAGTGTTATTGGTTTTGGTTGGGGAGTAGGTGGAAAAATGGATTTCTGAATGGAGATCAGAGGAGGAGGGTAGTATGGAATGAAAGGAATTTCAGGTTCAACAGGTTTGGATCTATTTAAAGCATTTAACAGATTTGGTTTTGCTTTGGTGTGATAGGAAACCACATAAAAGGGTTTATTTGAGTAAGGTTGAAAGGCAGATTTTGGAGGTTCATCAGAAGCAGCAGTTTTATCAGATGAAACTGGTATAGCTGAAGCAACAGCTTTTGCAGATTTAGCAGAATATGATATTGTTGCTAATGAACCTACATCTGACATGGATTGAATATATGTGAGAAGCACAGATGGAAGGGTAATTGTGAGTTTGGGTTTCAGGGGAGTGATAGGGTCAGATGGTTCAACTTTGTCATAAAAATCTTTGAGTTTGAAACCATAAGCAAGATTGTGAAACAGTGATGAGATTTGTGCACATGAAATAGATGTTCTTGGGTTAGATGTTGGGTTAGAGTTTGGAATGCGAATTTCAGATGATGGTGCAGGTGTGGGAGTAGGATCTAAAATAGGAACTTTGGATGATACAAGAGGTTCTGGTTGGTTTACCTCAGAATCTCTGTGAGAAGGAGAGATTAGAAAATCTGGGTGAATGTCAGATTCTGAGGAGTTTGATGAGGTGGTTGGTGTGCAGGAGGTAGAAGATACTTGAAACACAGTTTTTAGTGGTGTGACATCAAGAACTTCTGTCTCAGGAATGTTGGGTTCAGAAGGATTGGTTGATTCTGAAGGAATTTCAGAGGGTTTTGATGAGGGTGGATCAGATGAAATTTTTATTGTTTCAGATGAAATTGGAACAGATTCAGTGGGCTTAGATGTTTTGGATGGTTGATTTTCTGATTGTGGTTGTTTCTTTGGTTGTTGTGTTTTAGGCTCAGATGATTTTTGTGGTTGTTGTTCAGAGTCTTTTTCTGGTTGAGGTTCAGATGATTTTTCTGGTTGTTTTTCTTGTGGATGCTTTTGTTGTTCAGATGGCTTTTGTTGTGCAGATTGTTTTGGTGTTTGTTATTGTTCTGTGGATTGTTTTTCTGATGATTGTTTTTGTGGTACAGATTGTTTGATTGGAATTTTTGGTTGAATTGTTTGTGGTACAGAGACTTTTGGAGTTTGAATTGTTTGTTTTGTTGTTATTGGTTGTGGTACAGAGGGTTGTTGTACAGGTGATGGAACAGATGATTGTTTTTGTGGTGAAATGGAAATTGGATTAGAAGATTTTTGTGGTGATGGGGTAGAAACATGAGGTGGAGCAGTAACAGATGTATTTTGTGTAGAGGGTGGTTTTGGAATAGACTTAACATTAGAATCATTTATAACAATAGGATTTTCAGAAGATACAGAAGTTTTAGTACCTTTGATCTTGATTCTTTTAGCTGGTACAAAAGGAGTGTCTCCAGATTCTTTCCTCTTTAGGAGCTTCTGTGGCTTCTCAGCAATCTTGGTCTTCTTCTGAACAGGTGCAGCTTCTGCTTCTGGTTGAGTCCTCTTTCTTGGTGGTTCTTCTTCTTCTTCTACAACAGGCAATGGTTGTCTTGCTCTCTTTATAATGTCTGCAGGAATAGGCTTTCCTTATTTCTTGCACTCATTAATATACATTACAACAATTTTCCTTGGTTCTTCAGCATAGAACAGAGGGTAATCATCTACAGGAGTTCTCTTTTGACTCAGTTCAGAAGTATTCAGCTTCTTGGGAGCTGTTGTGAGTTCATCCACTATTTTAAGTCTCGGAAGACTTTTGGCATTCAGAGGCTTTCCCAAAATAAATTCCAATTCCTCTGTGACTCCAGCAGCGTACAGAGCAGTTACAAGTCCATTCTCAGTTAGAAGATCTGAGATTAACCTTCCAAAAGGAATCCAGGTTCTGATCTTCTGACCTTTTTCTTTCACATATTCTCTAGAGGCATTTATATGATTCCAAAGATGCATAAAGAGAATATATGGAAGATCTACCTTGGTGCTCTGACTGAGGCAATACATAAAGTAAAGCTGTTCACATAGTCTGGAGAGTTTGTTGACTTCCTATGATGAATGCATCCCATGAAGATCTTAGCCCAGATCTTGTAGTCATGCTTCATATCCTTGAACTTGTTAGAAGCTTGTCCAGCAGTCATCACTTCTTCATAAACTTCATCCATATCCACACGCCCAGCTGGCAAGTGTGATACTCCATCTGTTTCCTCATAGCCAATAAGTTTTCTGATCAGATCTTCTGTTATTATTATATCTTTGCCCAGAACAGAAGATAAGATAAACTTAGGGTAAACTGAAGCATGGATCCAGAACTCTTTCACTAGAAGGGGTTAAACTGGTCCAAAAAGTCTATCAACATACTTCACCCATCCTTGAGCACCTATAATGGAACGAAACTCAAATCCATTCTCAGCAAGTGAATCAAATTCCACCATTGATTCACACAGAACTTCCAGCTTTTCAACAAGCGTGAGCAAAGTTCTTTTTGGTGGAGCATAAGGAGTAACGCCCATGTTAGCAGAGGTAACTGCAGCCATTGTAGATTGAAATTGTGCAGCAGTTGATGATGAGGTTGCCATTGAAGATGGTTTTGTCACACGCTTAGGGTTTTTATGCAGAGAGAAGAGAAGATGAAAATGCATAAAATGTCTGAGATGTGAAAAGTGTGAATGTGAAGAGAAGAGATGTATTTATACTAAAACAAGTAGGCATACAAACAGTCAGAATTTGGCACGTTTGAACAAAGCATTAAATGAAAAGAATAAAAATAATTTCAAGCATTTATTGCTTCTTACAAATTGGGGGGAAAATCAAGATTTTCACTATTCAAACTTCACCTCAAACGTCTCTTCAGTAGTGTACACGCCACCTTTGCAGATTTGGAGTGACACGTGTTTGCTTGCATGTGTTCTGAATTCTCTTGAGAAATGAAACGTTAACCAACGTTCAGATCCTCTAAGGATTGTTAGTTCAGAGTTTCACAAAAATAGTTAAAGAAAATAAATAAGCAATCAGAAGAAATACTTCAGAGCATTAGGCATTTTTGCATCTGTAAAAATTTGCTTCTGATAAATATCATTCTAGACAAAAATCCATACTAATATTTTTCAGAATGAATTTGAATCTATCTTCAACAAGGGGTTTTGTAAAAATATCTGCCCATTGATGATCTATATCAACAAAGGCTAAATTTATGATTCCCTTCTGAACATAGTCTCTGATGAAATGATGCTTAATTTCTATATGTTTTTCCTTAGAATGTAAAATGGGGTTTTTAGACAAACATATAGCAGAAGTATTATCACGGAAGATAGAAATGTTACTTTCAAATATTTGATAATCTTCTAGCTGACTTTTCATCCAGAGCATCTGCGTGCTACATCTAGCAGCAGCAATATATTCTGCCTCTGTGGTTGAAAGTGCAATTGTGGGTTGCTTCTTGCTGTACCAAGAGATTCGATTTCTTCCTAGAAATTGACAACTTCCAGAAGTACTTTTCCTTTCCACTCTGTCTCCAGCGTAGTCAGCATCACAGAATCCAACTAATTTGAAATCATCAGATTTTCTGTAACACAAACCCACATTAGAAGTACCTTTTAGATACCTTAGAATCCTCTTGACAGCTGTCAAGTGTGATTCTCTAGGATCTGATTGGAATCTAGCACACAAGCATACACTGAACAATATGTCAGGTCTAGAAGTAGTTAAGTAAAGAAGAGATCCTATCATACCTCTGTAGAGCTTCTGGTCTACTTTCTTACTTACCTCTTCCTTGCCAAGTGAGCTAGTTGGATGCATGGGAGTCTTTGCCAGCTTACTATCAGTCATGTTAAATTTCTTCAGAAGTTCTTTAACATATTTGGTCTGATGTATGTAAGTGCACTCTGGAGTTTGATTGACTTGGATTCCTAGAAAGAATCTGAGTTCTCCCATCATGCTCATTTCAAATTCTGCCTGCATACATGTAGCAAACTCCTTTCCGAGCATAGTATTGGTAGATCCAAATATTATATCATCCACATAAATTTGACAAATTAGAAGATCTTTCTTAATTGATTTACAAAAGAGTGTTGTGTCCACTTTGCCTCTGATGAAATTTTTCTTCAGAAGAAAATTGCTCAATCTCTCATACCAAGCTCTGGGAGCTTGTTTTAAACCATACAGAGATTTCTTTAATTTGAAAACATGATCTGGAAATTTTTTATTTTCAAAACTAGGAGGTTGGTGGACATAAACTTCTTCTTCTATAATACCATTTAGAAAGGCACTTTTAACATCCATCTGATACAGAGTGATGTTAGGCGTATAGATTCTAACCTTGCCACTGGAGCATAAGTTTTAGTGTAATCAATACCTTCTTGTTAACTGTACCCTTGAGCTACAAGCCTTGCCTTATTTCTTTCAACTTCTCCTTTTTCATTTAGCTTATTTCTGAAGACCCATTTTGTTCCAATTATATTTAATCCTTGTGGTCTTTGAACTAAATCCCACACATCATTTCTGGTGAATTGATTTAGCTCTTCTTGCATGGCAATAATCCAATCATTGTCTTGCAGAGCTTCATCTACAGAAGATGGTTCAATTTCTGACACCAGTCCAAATAATGATGCTTCAGATGATCCTAGAAAGGATCTTGTTCTGATGGGATCATCCTTCTTTCCAATAATGACATTCTCTGGATGAGAAGCTTTAATTCTAGATGATGATCCTCTAACAGTTGATTCTTCAAAAATGTTTAGATTGTTCATCTGAGAAGTTAAAGGAATAGCATCTGGCGTTGCTTCTGGTTCCTTCACTTGAGCTTTGTCTGCCTCTGGGACTTCAGAGTCAGTGAAGACTACTTCTCTATCTGCAGAGTTTTCAGACTGCTTTGGCTTTTTATTTCCAAGTTTATCATCAAATATGACATGAATAGATTCTTCCACAATCTGTGTCTCAGTGTTGTATACTCTGTAGCTTTTAGAGCGTTCAAAATATCCATGCATGAAACACTTCTGTACTTTAGAATCAAACTTGTTCAGATTTTCTTTAGTATTTAACATATAACAAATACATCCAAAAGGATGAAAATATGAAATGTTGGGCTTTCTGTTCTTCCACAGTTCATATGGAGTCTTCTCCAAAAGAGGTCTTACAGAAACTCTGTTCTGAATGTAACAGGTTGGGTTGATTGCTTCTGCCCAAAAGTGTTTTGCCAGATTTGTCTCATTGATCATGGTTCTGGCCATTTCTTGCAGAGTTCTGTTTTTCCTCTCTACAACCCCATTTTGTTGTGGAGTTCTAGGACAGGAAAAATCATGAGCAATGCCATTTTCATTAAAATATTTTTCAAAATATTTATTTTCACATTCACCACCATGATCACTTCTGACTTTTATAATTTTGAAATCTTTTTCATTCTGGACTTGCTTGCAGAAGTCAAAGAACACAGAATGTGACTCATCCTTGTGTTTTAAGAACTTTACCCATGTCCATCTACTATAGTCATCAACAATGACTAATCCATACTTCTTGCCTCTGATGGATGCAGTTTTTACTGGTCCAAACAGATCAATATGAAGTAATTCTAGTGGTTTGGAAGTAGAAACAACTTTTTTTGATTTAAAAGATGATTTTGAAAACTTCCCTTTTTGGCATGCTTCACAAAGAGCATCTGAGGTGAACTTCAGATTAGGAAGTCCTCTGACAAGATTAAGTTTATTAATCTGAGATATACATCTCATATTAATATGGCCCAATCTTCTGTGCCAGACCCATTGCTCTTCATTAACAGACAAGAGGCATTTAACATTCTGAACTTTAAGTTCTGAAAGATTTATTTTATAAATGTTGTTTTTCCTCTTACCACTAAATAGGATAGAGCCATCCTTTTGACTAATAGCTTTACAACATTTTTGATTAAAGGTAATATCATAACCATTGTCACTTAATTGACTTATGGACAATAAGTTATGCTTTAACCCTTCAACAAGTAAAACATTAGTGATAGAGGGAAGTTTACCATTTCCAATGGTGCCAGATCCAATGATCTTACCCTTCTGGTTCTCTCCAAACTTCACATCACCTCCAGATCTAAGCTCTAGGCTTTGGAACATAGACCTTTCTCCTGTCATGTGTCGTGAGCATCCAGAGTCCAGGTACCATCATTGGTGTCCTGACCTTGCTGCTAAGAACATCTGCAACAGGAATTATTTTACTTTTAGGTACCCAGATCTTCTTGGGTCCTTTAGGGTTAGTTGTTCTGAAGGTTTGTCTAAACTTTTGTTTTTCAACATAAGGTTTATTCTGACTAGCCTTAGATTTAAACACATGAATATTCTTTTCAGAGCGTGTTTGTTCAATATCATTCAAGTGACCAAATTTAAAGTGTGAATATAAAGGAGTTTTCTTGATGATAATTTTATCAACAGGTTTTGGATTTAAATCCTTTCCAGAGGGGGATTCATATCCAATACCTTTTATGTTATTTTTGCTAACTCCATAGATCATAGAAGCCATTTTGCTTCTGTCTATGATTTTAGCAAGAAACTTCTGAAAGCTATAATCATATTTTTCCAAAATATTTTTGTATTCAGATTCAGTTTCAGAATCAGAGTTTTATTGAGCTAATTCAAAATCAGTTTTCAATTTTAAGTTCTTTTCATTTAGCTCAGCTACTTCTGATTTGAGAATATTATTCTCAGATACAAGATTGCTTTGGCGCTTCTTGTATTTGAGCTTAATATTGTTATAGCTTTTCAGAACTTCTGATAACACCTTGATAAGTTCTTCTTTAGTAAGTTTAGCCATTACCTCTTCAGCGTCAGATTCAGATTCAGAGTCAGATTCAGATCCTGAAGTTCCTTCCTCCTGATCTTCTATGTCTGCCATCAAGGCTACATTGGCACATTCTTCTTCTGACTCAGATTCAGATTCAGATGTATCTGAATCATCCCAGGTGGCCATCAGAACCTTTTTCTTCTTATCAAATCTTCTTTTAGGCTTTTCTTTCAGCACCTTTGGACATTCATTTTTGTAATGTCTAGGTTCTTTACATTCATAACAGACAACCTCCTTTTTGCCAGATCTTCTGTGTTCAGAAGATTCTTTTCTTTGGTCAGGCTTTCTGAAGTTTCTGAACTTCTTTCCTTTATGCTTCCAGAGTTTGTTTATTCTTCTGGACATCATAGATAGTTCATCTTCATCTTCAGATGAGGATTCTTCAGAGCTTTCCTCTATTACCTGCAATGTTTTAGCAGATTTATTAGATTTTAAAGCTACAGATTTACCTTTCTTTTGAGGTTCATCTTTCTCAAGTTCTATTTCATGGCTTCTTAGTGAACTGATCAATTCCTCCAAGGAGATCTTGTTCAGATCTTTAGCCATCTTCAGCGCTGTCACCATAGGTCTCCATCTGGTGGGTAAGCTTCTAATGATCTTTTTCACATGATCAGCAGTAGAGTATCCTTTATCCAGAACCTTTAGTCCAACTGTAAGTATTTGAAATCTGGAGAACATAGCTTCAACAGATTCAGAGTCTTCCATCTTGAAGGCTTCATACTTCTGGATCAGAGCCAGAGCCTTTGTTTCCTTGACTTGAGAGTTTCCCTTATGAGTCATCTTTAAGGATTCAAACATGTCAAATGCAGTTTCCCTGTTTGTAATTTTTTCATACTCAGTATGAGATATTGCATTCAACAATATTGTTCTGGCCTTGTGATGATTTCTAAATTCTTTCTTCTGAGCATCTGTCATAGATTTTCTGTCTATCTTCTTGCCATTCCCATCTGTGGGATGAACATATCCATCTATGACCAGATCCCATAAATCAGCATCATATCCAAGGAAAAAACTTTCAATTCTGTCTTTCCAATAATCAAATTTCTCCCCATCAAACATAGAAGGTTTGGTGCTGATTTTGTCCCTTTCTTCATATTTGTTGTTAATGTTAGAATTGTATTATCAGCCATAGTAACAACCAAATATATATCAAAGTATTTATCTCTGGATCTTTACTGTCACTGTTAAGTGGTAGCACACACAGAACCGGAGCTCTGATGCCAACTGAAGGTGAGATAATACTTAGAAGGGGGGGGGGGTTGAATAAGTATGAAGATTAAAACTTAGAAATAAAAACTCAAGTATTTTTATCCTGGTTCGTTGAACTCAAGTACTCCAGTCCACCCTTCCTAGAGTGATTTGCCTTTCTCAATCAAGGACTTAATCCACTATTAAATAAACTGATTACAATAGTTAACACTTAGAACAACTGTTCAAAGTCTTCTCAAGAACTACTGATCCTAACTGGATCTTCTTAAGGATTACAATCAAATGTAAAATCAATACAAGTGTTTAAGATTGCTTCTATAAAGCTTTATCACAACTGTGATTTTTCACTTAACTATTTAGAACAAAGAAATAAATTCTTAGAATGAATATGAAAGTATGAGAGCTTGAATATTGATTTCTTTTCAATGCAAACGTCAACTGAAGAATTTGGTGGAGTCTTGCTTTTATAGGCAGCTGATCCAAGGTGAGCTTCACGTTGAGAGGAGTGTCCAAAAGGTCTGAGCTTTTTTGTCTTCACATCAAGTGACCTTTCCTAGAAGAAGAAAGCACAGAAAAATCCTTTTTGTCTGTGTTCTTGTGTCTAGCATAAATAAGGAAAGAGACGTTTGGTTCACTCCAACGGATATAAACTTTGAATAATTCTTCTTCAGTTTTCAGCAAATGTATCAGAGTCTAATTGGATCAGAGTCTTCTGATGATGATTAGAGTTTTGCTGAATCAGAGTCTTCTGCAGCAGGTGTGCTTTCAGCGTGTTTAAGATCAGAGCATATTTGAGACAGATCTTCAGTACTGGCAGCTTTAGTACTTTCAGAATCTTCTGTAGAAACTATGCTTTGAAAAACTCTACATACAGAATTCTTCTTTGCTTCAGATGCTTCTGACTTGCTTCAGATTCTTCTGGAGCTTCTGCTTCAGATCCTTCTGGAGCTTCTGCTTCAGAATCTTCTGGAGGCTACGCTCAGGATCTTCTGTTGGCAGCAATCAAAATCTTCTAATGGATGCATCTGGCGCTTCAGAGTCTAGCTAATTTCTTGTGTTCAACTCTGATTTGCTTCTAGAGGGTTAATTCCTTTACTATCTGCAGTAAAAACTTTCAAGCAAATTTTAGAGTATATAATTCTTAAATACAAAATTTCATAATAGTTATCATCAAAACATAGAGATATTATTAAGAACCAATCTGTGTTCTAACAGCTTGGAGGTTGGTTGACTTTTGTTGACCAAAATCACGTTCATCTTAGGATCTGTAAGTTGCCAGCATCATAACTTGAGTTTTAGAAATCAGATGAAAGACTTCTAGTACTTTTTGGAAATCTAGAAACATACTCTACAAGTTTCATGTTGGGGTCAAGATGAGATGAGACTTGTATATTGAGATATGTGGTCTTGAAGTTAGGCACTAAACAGGGGATTTTACACTAAGAACCCTAATTTAGTAACTTCTCACACTCTTGATTCTTGATGAATTGATCTTGAAATGATATATTAGACATCTCAACGCAACATTCCATGATCACTAAGACTTGGAATTGAGTCTTAATCTCCTTCAATTTCACAGTTGATTGAGGGATGACCAGATGAAAACCCTAGATGCACCACTCTTAACTGTGTCCTCTTACACATGACACAACAACTTGAATAAACTCCAACGTGGCTCTCAAAGCCTTCAATGAGCTTCCTCAACACCCCATATCCATAATCATGGATTCACAACCTTCTGATGATCCTTAATTGGCCTCCAAGTTAGGAGCTGATCCACACACACCCATCAACTCTTTCCCAAAGCTTTGACCACTTCTTGGTGACTTGATGACCACTAATACTTGAATAAAATCCCTTGCTTAGGCTCAACACTCTTGGTAACCTCCTCTTGCTATGCACACCCTCTCTTAATCCCCTGTTAAATGAACAATGTTATGCAATGCAAATGCTAGAAGAAAATGAAATGAAACATAAACCAAGTTGTTGCACCCCAAAATTTGACCAACATTTCATTCACATTAGCATTATCATTTGCATTTCATTGATATGTGTGCAGGAGATCAAGAGGTATGATTACCAACCAAGAGCTATACAAGACTATGAAGCTAGCCAAGAAGGTTATTCAAGTGTTCAAGGGTTGATATCTTTGTTAGAGAAGTCAGAAGATTCTCAGAGAGAGTGGTTGAAACCACAACTGTGTGCCTCCTAACTTGAGAGTTGTGGGAAGCTCCTCAGATGATACTGAGGATATGAAGAAGGACTTGAAGCCTTTAGAGAGCTTATGAGATGTCTTGAAAGCCATCATGAAGCCTAGATAGGTCACGGTGCAAGTTTGAGAAGACTCAACCATGATTGGTGTAATTAGGGTTTGACTGGGTCAACCCTAGGTCAACTGATGATTTGAACAAGGTTGAGACCTAATTCAAGAGCCATGTGATCATGGATTGATGCATTGAGATGTTATAAGGATGATTACAAGGTCAACTCATCATGATTGAAGAGTTTGAGAAGTTTCAAGCTAGGGTTTCTAAGGCTTGACAGTGTAAAATCCCCTAGTTTGACCCCTATCTTCAAGGCAGTTTAGCTCAAGATGTGATTGTCATCTCATCTTTCCCCCAACATGAATGTTGTAGAGCTTGCTCTTAGCTTTAACTTGAGTACTAGAAGTCCTTGATAGGATTTATAGAACTCAAGTTATGACTTTGACAAGTTACAGGTCATCTGAAGTATGTGAATCTGGGGCCTTGAAAGTTACCCAACTTGCATCAAACGTTTGCTCAAGATGGATGATTCCTATGAACTTTTTGTCAACATTAATGTTGTTCCTTATCTTCATAGCTTTCTAGAGAGTACTAGAAGTCCTTGATAGGATTTGTAGAACTCAAGTTATGGCTTTGACAAGTCAAGGGCATTTTGGTCATTTGGAGATTACAGGTCATTTCAACCATAAGGCCATAACTCCTATTTCCAAGCTTCAAATGGAAAAATATTCAACATCAAACTTGTTCAAAATGATGTTTTAAGGCTAGTAAGGAGGTCATGAGATGTTGAAAATGCTTGTAGCTCATACTTATCAAAATGGTCAAAATAAAGGAGGATTTAATGTATTAAAGTGACCTATTTTTGGGAATTTTCAATACATGACCAAAACAATGCAAGTGACCTACCAAATGGAATGGGAAAATCATTTTAGAAACAATGGCATTATTACAATTTTGATTTGAGGTCAAATTGAGGGACTTATCGTAAGTTACTTGTAATCTAAGTTACACTTGCAAAACATAAGAGAGATCAATGTACAAGCTATCCAAGCATTCTAACATCTCATACATCTCATCTAAGGAGATTTTCAAGTCAGAACCAAGTGCTGCAACAAGGGAAACATGGACTGGTGTGAGTATGGCTTGAAATGAGAAACCATGACATGAGATTTTCAAAATCTCCTGGGATGGTTCCAGAAGGTGCTAGAGGGTTCTGATCATTCTATATATGATTTAGAAGAGGTCCATGGAAGGGGTTGGTGAGAGTTGAGGAAGGAGAGAGAGTTGGGATTCTAAATTTGTTCATTGCAAATTGAAATCCATTCTTCATTTCTACACCATTTCAATCGATTCTTTCTATTGCAATCTCTTCCTTATGAGTTACTGAGTGATTCCATAGCAAATTGAGAGCAAGAACATGGCTGAATCGTGCATGAGCTTTTGAGTTCCATCTTCTACAAGTCACTATCGGGTTTGGAGTTTCAAGCATCTTCCATCAATTCTTTTGCAAACAGAAGCCATATCTTGATACAAGGAATGATTTTGGAAGGATTGAAGTGTTGAAGTGAAGATTTGGTGCATCTGTTATTCAAGAAATCCCAGGTTTGTAACTTTCACCATACACCTTAATTTAAGCATTGTTAAGTTAGATTGTTAGGTTAGAATGGTTAGAAATGGTTAGGAGATGGATTCTGGAGAATTTGAGAGCATTTGGTTATGTTCAAGATGATGACACCATTTCAGTTTGGATCAAGAACTTGGTGTATAGTGAGCAATAATATGAATTCTATAGGGGAAACTGATCAGTGTAATGTGATGAACGTTTTAGACCAAACAATTTAAAGATTAGAGACAATTGATTCTTGGCCAGAATTTGGATCCACGATCGTGTTTAGGGTTAGAGGATATTTCAATTGTTTCTAAGACCATGGTTGTGTTCAGTGTGGAATTTAGAGTATGTTAGTGCTTTAAACCATGTGTTTCGATGGAGATATGGTGAAGTTCGAATTGAGAAGGATCCATGTTTGAACTCTGGTTCTTCCCTCCATTTCCATGGCCAGAGGTAGGAGATGAAGTTATCACCCTCAGATCTTGTTTTGACCCGTTGACTAGAAGCTGATCCAACGGCTGCGTTTTGAAGTTGATTTGTGAAGGATCTGAATAATGAAACACACCGTTTCATTTATTCAAGTGTTTTGAGCTTAAGTGATGAATCACTATGCACACCCCCTGAAGGCCCAACCCAGGATTTTAACTGAAAATGATTACTATCCACACCGCGCGCTTATTTATTTTTGTTGGATTTTCTTCATTTTTTTCATTTTGTTTATGGTTCTTGCAAAAATCATAATTAATTGAAAATTTATCCAATTAAACCCATTATTTTTGCATATTACTCATGATTGAGTCTATTATTTTTTAGAGAAAAAATATTTTCATTTAATGTAATTTCTGATTTAATAGGAATTTTATGTTTTAATTGATATTAAAATGATTATGTTTGATGCATATTTTTGTAGAATTTTGTTTGATCTCTTGGTGATGATTTTGAGCCTAATTTTTTGTGTGTGATTAGGACAGGCATGTATGATCCCATATAATTTTTATCACATTTTTGTGATGAAAATAGGTGTGCTTTCTAGATTGATATTTAGATGCTTCCTTTTAGGGTTTTAGGTTGATACCTTGTAATGTAGGATTTATTTCTAGGTCCAATTTGATGGTTTGATCTTTGAAACTAATGTGGTAGAGTCATAATTGACCTAGGTTCCCATAGTAATTTTTGTAGGATTTTACAATTGATTTTAGTATTTTAGTTAGGACTAACTTTAGTACTAGGTTTTAGGTGATCCTAACTTACTAATCCAACTAGTTTAACTCATTTAGTTCCCTTAGATTAGGGTTTGTGCTTGGTTTGCCTTGGGTTGATATTGAAGACAAGTTGAAGACAAGGTGAGGATGCTTGAAGTTGCTTGGAGCTTTGGATTTGTTTGAGCCTGAAGGTGTCTGATGAAGATTAGGAGATAGGACATAGGGAGAGCCTTGTAGTTAGAATGATTTATTTCACAAACATGGAAAGCATCTTGTGCTTCCATTCCTCCCAATGACTAAAAGTCCTTCTCAGATATTCACATCCCTTCTTTGGAAGGATGAGTGGCTTTATCTGGGAAGTAGAACTTTGAGGGAACCAGTCTCTCATAATGATGAACCGTTACAGGCTTCCTTTGGTTGTCAGTAAGCTGTTTATCATTTCCACTCACTCTGTTAAATCAACTGTCTTCTGGTTTGAGCATCCTGACAGATGTTAGACTTGAGTTTGAAGATGAAGACTTCACTGAAGAGTGTGGAAGAGGATGATTCCTTGAGCATTGCCATTGCAGCTGAAGCTTGAAGAGCAAGAAGAGCAGGTTGATACTTGAAGATCCAGTGGAAATTGAATGAAGAGCCGAGGCTTGAAAGAAAATTGAAGGATGAAGTTGACACTTCTAAGTGATTGAAGATTACTCTGAGAAGCTGAGGCTTGTAGAAGAGAGAAGACCAAGTTGATACTGGTAAAGCAAAGAGAGCTGAAGCTTGAGAACTAAGCTGATACTTATGAAGAGGATTCAATTGAGATTGAGTGTGGAGCTGAGGCTTGAGGAATAAAAGATAAGTTGATACTTACATTGATACATTGAGAGCCTGAAGGAATCAAATGGATACTTGTAGTTAAGAGTGAAGCCTGAGGGTGGAATTGACTGGAGAGCTGAAGCTTGAAGAAGAAGATTAAGTTGAAACTTATGTTGATGGGTTGAAACCTGGAGAAGCAAGTTGATACTTGGCATGAAGGGTGGTTGAAGTCTGAAGACTAGATTGATGTTAGAAGAGCTGAAGCTTGGAAAGAGAGAAGTTGTTGATCTTCTTTCTTGTCTGTTTTTCTGTGCTGATGTGCCTTGTTTGACTTGCTTGATGCATTAGAATAAGACCCTGACTAGACTGACTTTAATCTAGGAGCATGATTGCACTAGAGGTTAAGTTGCTCCCTCTGCTTGTATTGTTATTGTATGGCTTTGCTTGCGGGTATTGGGTAGAGCCCAGCTCCCTTGCCCATGTGGTTTGTGTTTGCCTGATGGCATTTTATTTCATTTCTTCTGTATGATTGCAGTTTATCTTATCTTGCTTGATAGCATGTTATTTCCTCAGTATGATTGTTGTTATTCATTCTGGCTTGAGGTTGAGATGAGCTTGTGGAGGCTGCTGCCCCACACACATTTCCTCCCTCACTTGCATTGCATGCATTTTATTGTATATCCGTTTACTGTTTAAGCTGATGCTTTATCTGTTTATGTTTACCATTGACATGATCCCTTAGGACTCTCATTTCCTTTGATAAGGAAGTGATGATAGAACTTTAGGTTGAAACCTATGCATGATAACTTCAAGGAGTTCCCTGTTTCAAACTTCAACTATAGGATGAATCCTTGGCATGACAACAGTAAGACTTGATGGTCTCCCTTTAGTTGAGCATGCTCTCTTCTCATCTCAAAACAGCTTAAGATACAGTAATCATGAATGATTTCTTTCGTACGTTACGAGCCTTAAGCTATCTGAGAAAGGATTGTTGGAGAGCTTCTTTCCAACAGTCTGGATGTTTAGTATGGTACCCTTTGGGTGACATGCGACGCATTCACTCTCAGGTCATAGTCTTTAGTGCGATTGAAATTGCAAACACAATAAAAAACACTTCTTTCGTAAAAGACAGAAAACAAACTTCAAACCTTTTTGCCCCGTGGGCCCATAAGTCAAAGGAAGCTTTTCTGAAGAAAAGAGTGTCGTTAAACTTCAGCGCCAACGCAAACAGGCTTTGTCCCTAACTGCTGGAACTGCTGTTTAACCCTACTCGGTAAAACAGATAAATCTGAATCCTCGTAATCCGTAGTATCCCGAACTACGTAAGCTTTGATCTCTCATATCTGTTGAGAGTACGTAGGCACAATACTGATGTATTGGCGAGCCACCTTCCCCGTATCCCGTAGTAGGTCGAACTACGTTGACTCTGATTTCTCATTCTCTGATGAGAATACGTATGCATCAAGTGCGACGCTTTGCCGAGTCATTTTCTTTTCTTTTTAAGCCAACCTTGATAGGTAGATAGATAAACCAACTTGTCCAGTAAACACAACAAGCATGGATCCCGTCGAGTACGACGGACGTGAGGGGTGCTAATACCTTCCCCTTGCGTAATCGACTCCCGAACCCAGACAACGGTTGCGATGACCTTGTCTTATCCCTTTTCGTCAGGTTTTTCCGATCGTTTCCTTTCCCGTTCTGAGGGATAAATAACGAAAGGTGGTGACTCTTCTGTTTTGCCGGCACCTTATTTTCGCGGTAGCGACAGCTGGCGACTCTGCTGGGGACTTGATAGTTTCCTGGGATCCAACGTCCCGTATGCGAGTCAGTTTGGGGATCCGACGTCCCCTGCGAGAATCAATCCTAGCGCTTGTATGATTACTTGTTGGGTTGTGTTTATTTATCACACTTTATTCTCAGTATGTTATGATTATCTGTGATGTTGTGGGAGGGGCATTCTGATGAGTGAGAAGCCAGACCCAGGCTTGAGTGAACATAACATTAGTTGTGGAAATTAGTGGGCGCGTGCTTGCTTGGCAGGCACTAGTGTCTCATGAAATCCACGCTCAGACGAGGTTCTCCCGGTTGGCTTCTTTTTCAACCCTTTGGGTTGAGGGGGTTGTTGGTTTGGAGGATTGTCGACTCTGGGGACCGATCATTTGTGATTCAGCCGAGTGAGGCCGCTTCATGAGCTGGTGATGCCACACCTTATGGGTATCGTATCACCCCTCTTGAATGTCTGTGACGCTGATGAACACATAGGATGCCGAACATGAGTCAGTTTAGGTCGATACCTGTGAGCAGGGTTGGGTTTATTGTAGGAAACTTTGACCTTCAGATTACCTGGTTTTCTTGATAGTGAATCAGTTCTGTTGGTACCAGAGGTTCTCATCATCAGATATATGATTGTTCTTGACAGAGCAGAGCTTTGGTCCTGTATCAGAGGACCTTGTATTCTGAGATGTGTATTTGTTCTTGATAGAGCAGGTTTTGATCAGAGGGTCTTATTTCCAGAAGTATGTTTGTTCTTGACAGAGCAGGTTTATGATTGGGATCTGAGGATCTCACCAGCAGATGTATGTTTGTTCTTGATAGAGTAGAGTTTTGGTCCTGTGTCAGAGGTCCTTATTATCAGATATGTGTGTTCTTGACAGAGCAGATTGGTGGTCCGATACCAGGGTTTTCTTCTTATCAGAGATAGTGGTTGTTCTTGACAGAGCAGCATTATGGTTTTGTTGATACATAATCTCCATAGCGCAGTTGCCTTGATCTCCTGCTGCATGATTGCATTTTATATTGCTTTGCATACTCATTTGCATTTCATTAACGTGTGTCTGTGTTGCAGGTACCGTTTCCCCCGATTCAGGATTTCCGGCCTTCTACTGTATTGTTATGGGTTCTCTGAGGAAGACCGTGGCTTACAAGCTCCCTGCCCCCGATGTGGTTCAGCTGACCGGTTTGATTGCTTTAGCAGATGATTCTGTGAGAGATGAGTTCAGAAAATCTTACGGCAAATTGCTCAGTTTGGTTCGTAAACCTTCTGCGTTCGAATTGAATGGGTTGCACGCTCTGCTGCAGTTCTACGACCCTCCGTTGAGATGCTTCACTTTCCAGGATTTTGTTCTCGCACCCACGCTAGAAGAATATGCTGATTTGTTAGGTGTGCCTATCAAGAGGCAGATGCCTTTTGTTCACATGGATGCTGAGCCTAATCTGGCTAGTCTAGCTCCTTCACTTCATCTGGATTCCTCCAAGTTGGTATTGTCTAGTTGGAACAAGGTTCCCGGTTTCTCCTTGCAGTTCTTAGTGGGTAAGGCTTAACAGTGCGCCAAGGACGGATGTTGGGTCGTGTTCAACGCCATTCTCGCCCTGTGCATATATGGCATCATTCTGTTCCCCAATATGCCCGATTTTGTAGACTTCGACGCCTTTCGCATCTTTGCTTCAGGGAATCCAGTCCCTACCTTGATAGGAGATGTCTACCATTCTATCCACTACAAAAACGAGAACAGAAGGGGCAAGAATGTCTCGTGTTGTGTGCCCTTGCTTTATAAATGGCTTGATAGTCATCTACCCAAAAGGGGTCCCTTTGTTTCGTCTGCAGCCACAGCTGAGTGGTCCGAGCGTTTGATGAGTCTATCGGCAGAGGATATTGACTGGTTTGACAGAGATAGGTTGGGTACCGAGATTATCTTCAGCTGCAGCGGGTTTCCGAACGTGCCTTTGATAGGCAGGAAGGGCTGTATAAACTATAATTCGTCTTTGTTGGTCCGACAGTTCGCGTATGCTTTGAGAGCTCCGCCGAAGGATGAAGAGGTGCAGGAATCTCTGTACCTCACTGGTCTTCTAGAGGGGGATCTGTTATCTAAGCTTCAGCGCGCTTGGAATGTCATCAGTAAGAGGGGAAAACCATTGCTGGGGAGAAGTAATAATCAAGCCTACCCTCCGTATGTGACGTGGATCAGAGCCAGAGCTGATGCTATAGGGATGCCGTTAATTCCTGCCAAGCCAGAAGGCCCTCCAGTGATTGAAGAGCCTACTACCGTGCCCATTCAGCAGCATAATCAGGTGTTAGCTGAGCGAGATGAATTGAAAAGGGCAAATGAGGAACTGGAGAAAGAATTGGCTCAACTCCGAAGCGAGAGAAACGAAGCCATTTATTCCTTCAAGAGGCAGACAGAGCTGGTGAACCAGTTGGGGACAGATTTGACTAAGCAGATAGCTGAGCGCGAGCGCATGGGTCGAGACTTCAAAGCTGTCAACGATGTACTGGCCACGAAGAAGCAGCACTTGGACGAAGCATATCGGAGGATATCCAAGTTCAACCAGCACTGGAAGGCCTCCCTAGCCAACAGGAAAGAGCGGGAGGATAAGCTGATGCAACAGATCTCCAAGCTGAAAGACCAGGTGAAGGCCAGTGAGAAGAGGTTTGATGAAGAAACCGCTCGGAGATATGCCGCCGAAGGCCAGCTCAACAGAGCTTTCGCAAACCTGAAGGAGCGCAAACTGACGTTTGAATCCAAGAAGCGGAAGCTAGAAGATTGTTTCGGCAAAGGAGCATGGGAAGATTCGGTCGAAGGTCTTCAGTACACCATTGTGCAGAGGGAGTTACTCGTCGAAGGGTTACTCACTCTGCCTGATCATCCAGAAACGAAGGAGTTGTTAGAAGAGTTTCGCGCCCGTGGCCGTACTTGACTATATTTGTATTCCTTTTGTTTGATCATTGTTGTATGCTGACAATCACCAGGCTTGTTGGCTGAGGTCACGCTATTGATTTTGCTTGTACTCACTGATGTCGTGTACTGCCTTGATGGGCTTTCTTTATATATGAGATTGTTATTTCCATGACTGGACTCAGACTTCTTATTATTATCAGCACTGACACTCAGGCACTAGGATCGGGGGAGATCTCCCTAACGCACAGACACACATTTGCATTTGCATAACGAGCACTTTGTCGTTTTTTCCTAACCCTTTTATGTTTTCAGGTTGTTTCAGGTTGTTCCAGGATTGATCAGAGACCTATTCACCGCTATCCGACTAGAGCAAATCAAACCAGAATCATAGAGCAAGTGAAAATTGATGTTCAGGAACTCCGCGAAAGAATGGATCGCTTCATGGAGCTCATGCAAGCGGTCGCCAATGGCCAGGATCAGCTCAGAACCTTGGTTCAACCTCTGATTTCAAGGGTCGATAGCAATGGCGTACTCCATGGTGGGACCGTACCTACTCCTCCACCAGTTGAAACTCCGTAGAATGGCGTCCCCGTGACCGGGGGGAACGGCAGTGCCAACGGCAATGTGATAGCTAACATGGGACTCAATGGCAATACGACGGGCGTCGGTAATGGGA
This sequence comes from Lathyrus sativus, assembly GCA_963859935.3. Classification (NCBI taxonomy): domain Eukaryota; kingdom Viridiplantae; phylum Streptophyta; class Magnoliopsida; order Fabales; family Fabaceae; genus Lathyrus; species Lathyrus sativus. Next base: position 266,931,951 of record OZ012740.1, read on the forward strand.
GTCTGGAAGCTAATGTCAATGTTGGGCTGGGTAACGGCAATGCAGGTGTTGGAAATCTGTATGGGCCTCAGCCGTGGTTAGAAGATCGTCAGGACGATGTGTTCTCTCAGAGAGGTGCCGAAGGGGAGCTGACTGCTGAAACCCGGCTAAGGTTCAAGGCACTCGAGGATAAGATGAGGAATATCGAGAACCAGAACACCCTGGGTGTTGATATGTCCAAGTTGGGACTGATTGCTGATTTCAAGGTGCCTCCCAAGTTCAAGGTACCTGACTTTGAAAAGTACAAGGGCACCACTTGCCCTCGCGTCCACCTGAGATCATACTACAGGAAGATGTCAGCTTATTCTGAGGACGAGAAGTTGCTGATGCACTTCTTTCAAGACAGTCTGTCCGGACCATCCCTCGAATGATACATGAGTCTGGATCCTACCAGTGTGCGCACGTGGAAGGACCTTGCTGAAGCATTTGTGCACCACTACCAATACAACAGTGACTTGGCCCCGAAACGAGTCCAACTGCAGAATCTGTCGCAAAGGAACAACGAGGGGTTTAAGAAGTACGCCCATCGGTGGCGTGAGTTGGCAGCCAGGGTTCAGCCGCCGATGGTTGAACGTGAGCTCGTGTAGATGTTCGTAGCCACCCTCCCAGGGGTTTACTATGAGAAATTGGTCAGCGGTATGTCGGGAACCTTCTCAGATCTCATTATCACGGGTGAGCACATCGAAAATGGGATCAAACTCGGGAAAATTCAGGGTGAGTCATCCTCAGCTGGAGGAAGCGGAAAGAAACCTTATGCTGGCAAAAGACGGGAAGGAGAAATGAGCGTCGTGACCAACGCTCGAAGGAAGGGTAAAGGTCCTCACCAACAGGTGGCCAGTATAACTATCCCGGCAGTTCAACAGCCGCAGCAGCAGCAGCAGCAACCGAATCAACAAGGGTACAGAAAGTATCAGAATCGGGCACCTCTGTCGAGCCGTCACCTCGAGACACCGCCCATGTCGTACGTGCAACTATTGTAGACTTTGCTTCAGCTACAGTTGATCCAGAAGAGAACCTTGGCTCCCTTGACAGGGGCACCTCCGCCAGGTTATGACGCGAATGCAACTTGTGAGTTTCACTCAGGGGCACCAGGCCACACAATAGAAAATTGCAAAGCCTTCAAGCATAAGGTGCAGGACATGGTGGATGCCAAGATCATCAACTTCTCGCGAAGAATCCTATCCCTAATCATAGGGGAGGTGGAGTAAACGCCATTATTGAAGACAGGAGCTTAGATTTGTTGACTAACATCAGAGATCTAAAGACGCCACTTAGCTTCGTTAAAGCTAAGCTGATGAAAAGAGGTTTCTTTCCAGGTTGCAGAGAGATGTGTATGGGATGTGCGACTAGTCCTGATGGATGTGAACAGCTGATAGAGGGGATTCAAAGTCTGATGACCGAAGGAATCCTGTAGTTTAGCCGGACGTCTGAAAGCGGATCAGGAGAGGTAGTGCTGAAGCAAGATGATGAGGTCGCCACCATCACCATCCCTCGCCAGACGATAACTATTTCTGCACCCAGACCGCCCACAATTACCATCACCAAAGCAGGGCCGATACCGTTCGAGAGCACCAATGCGGTCCCATGGCATTATGGGGCTGAAGTCTACTGCAACGGACAGAAGTTGGAGCTAGAACCGTTTGGGTCGTCTGTGGAGAACCTTGCGGGAATCAGTGGTATTACTCGCAGAGGAAGAGTGTTTGCACCACCTGAGGTCGTAGCGGACAAAGCGGACAGAGCTGGTGCAACTGATAAAGGTGAAAGTAAAGTCGTTGAAGAGATCCCGCGTGGGGCAGAAAAAGACTTACTCGTTAAAGACGCTGAGGAATTTATGAGGTTGATTAAAAAGAGTGACTACAAGATTGTGGATCATCTCCATCAGACGCCCTCGAAGATTTCCGTCCTGAACTTGTTGCTGTGTTCTGAAGCACATCGCAACGCGCTGCTGAAGGTGTTGAACGCCGCATATGTACCGCAGGAAATATCGGTAAACCAGCTAGAAGAGGTCATAGCCCACGTGAATGCTGGAAATGGGTTAGGGTTCACTGACCTGGAGCTGACGCCGAAAGGGAGGAACCACAATAGCGCCCTGCACATCTCGATAGAGTGTAGGGGAACGATCATGTCTCACGTATTGGTAGACACGGGGTCGTCACTCAATGTTCTTCCGAAGAAGGCATTGATGAAGTTGGATACTCGTGGAGTGATTTTCACACCCAATCATCTGGTTGTGAAACCGTTCGATGGAACCAAACACCATGTTTTCGGGGAGGTGACCCTGCCAATCCAAGTCGGGCCGGAAACGTTCGACGCAATCTTTTACATTATGGACATCATGCCTGCCTACAACTGCCTCATGGGCCGGCCATGGATCCATTTCGCAGGTGCCGTGACCTCCACGTTGCACCAGAAACTCAAGTATGCTGTCGGAGGTAGCATCGTGACCGTGTGTGGCGAGGAAGACATAATGGTGAGCCATTTGTCGTCCTTCAAGTATGTTGAGATGGATGGGGAAATCCACGAAACTCTATGCCAAGCGTTCGAAGCCGTTAAAGTGAAGGACGTAGCTCCTGTAGTCACTGAAAAGCCAGAGATGACTCTCTCCTCATTCAAGGAAGCTCGGGCCGTTGTCCAAGCCGGATCTACCCCAGGCTGGGGGCGAATTTTGGAGATACCTAACAAGCAAGACAAGTTTGGGTTGGGATACTCTCCTGGAGCTGAAGCTTCTTCTTCTAGCAGTGCGTCGCGAGGTGAAGGGTCGATCCAGTTTACCAGTGGCGGGGTGATATTTGAAAGCGTCAACACGGTGTCTGAAGACAGCGGAGATAGCGACTGTGACCTCGACTCTTGGATCCAGCCAAGTAAGCCAGGCGAGGGCCTTACCAACTGGTCCGTCAAGGATATCATCCAGATGACAAGCGAAGAGTAATGATTTACTTTTTCCAATCATTGTACAACCCTATGTCCTACCCGGGGCATAGTGGTTTTATTGTCAGGGCCTTGTTGGATTATGTACATGCATTTTATCAATAAATCAAAAGGCGTTTTTCTTCGTATTCAAATATTGTGATCTCTATTATTCCTGTTTTATATTTGTTTTGAAAAACAATAAAATGGCAATGGGGTTTGTGCTAACCTGCATATCCTCGTTTTAAGCTTAACCCTTGTTATTGCAGGATCCAATCGCAGATGACATCGACTCTGGACCTTCTACGGCTCACTTCGACTTCGATTGCCCGATCTATCAAGCCGAAGAAGAGATTGATGAAGACGAAGACCTTCCTGAAGAGTTGGCCCGCTTGTTGAGACAAGAGGAGAAAGTTATTCTGCCTCATGAAGAGAAAATCGAGATCGTGAATCTGGGTTCTGAAGAACTCGTCAGAAACGTCAGGATAGGGGCTGCATTGCAGAGCGATGTCAAGAAGAGATTGGTAGAGATGCTAAGAGAGTATAGTGACGTCTTTGCTTGGTCATACGAAGATATGCCCGGACTTGACACTGACATCGTGGTCCACCACTTGCCACTGCGAGAAGATTGTCCTCCCGTTAAGCAGAAGCTTAGGAGGACACGACCAGATATGGCCGTTAAGATCAAAGAAGAAGTGCAGAAACAGCTTGATGCTAGCTTCTTAGCGGTCACTACTTACCCTCCGTGGGTCGCCAATATAGTGCCTGTGCCGAAGAAGGACGGTAAGGTACGAATGTGCGTCGATTATTGGGATTTGAATAGGGCGAGCCCTAAAGATGATTTCCCGCTGCCTCATATTGATGTGTTGGTCGACAATACAGCTCAGTTCTCCGTATTTTCGTTCATGGATGGCTTCTCCGACTACAATCAGATCAAGATGGCGCCGGAGGACATGGAGAAAACTACGTTTATCACACCTTGAGGAACATTTTGCTACAAGGTAATGCCTTTCGGTCTGAAGAACGCAGGGGTCACTTACCAACGAGCAATGGTTACTTTGTTTCATGACATGATTCATCATGAGATTGAAGTCTATGATGATGACATGATTGCGAAGTCCCAAACGGAGGAGGGACATCTGGTCAATTTGCTGAAGCTTTTTGAGAGGCTTAGGAAGTTCAGGTTGAGGCTGAATCCTAACAAGTGTACTTTCGGAGTACGGTCCAGAAAGTTACTGGGGTTTATCGTGAGTGAAAGAGGCATCGAGGTTGATCCTGCGAAGATTAAAGCGATACAAGAAATGCCAGTGCCAAAAACAGAAAAAGAAGTTCGTGGTTCCTTGGGTAGAATAAACTACATTGCAAGGTTTATCTCTCAACTCACGGCCACGTGTGAACCAATGTTCAAGCTTTTAAAGAAAGATCAAGTGATTATCTGGAACGAGGATTGCCAGAAGGCATTCGATAAGATAAAGCAATATCTACAGGAACCTCCAATCTTGATACCCCCAGTGGCTGGACGGCCCTTAATCATGTACTTGACAGTTCTTGAGAATAGTATGGGGTGTGTTCTCGGTCGGCACGACGAGACGGGCAGAAAGGAGCATGCCATTTACTACTTGAGTAAAAAGTTCACAGACTGTGAATCTCGTTACTCGATGCTAGAGAAAACATGTTGTGCACTAGCCTGGGCTGCCAAACGTTTATGACAGTACATGCTCAATCACACCACCATGCTAATTTCGAAGATGGATCCGATCAAGTATGTCTTCGAGAAGCAAGCGCTTTCGGGCAGGATTGCCAGATGGCAAATGGTGTTGACGGAATATGATATTCAGTACGTTTCCCAGAAGGCCATCAAGGGAAGCGTATTGTCTGATTACCTTGCCGAACAGCCGATCGAGGATTACCAGCCGATGAAATTTGAATTCCCTGATGAGGATATCATGTTTCTCAAAGCGAAGGATTGCGATGAGCCGTTGCCCGACGAGGGGCCAGATAGGAAATCCCAGTGGAAATTGATATTTGACGGGGCGGTTAATTCCTATGGAAGTGGCATCGGGGTGATCTTCACGACTCCCCATGGATCCCATATCCCGTTTACTGCGAGACTGACGTTTCCAGTCACCAATAATGAAGCGGAGTACGAAGCATGCATTATGGGTCTGGAAGAGGCAATTGATTTGAGAATCAAGAACCTAGACGTATACGGTGACTCGGCGCTTGTGATCAACCAGATTAAAGAGGAGTGGGAGACTCGTCAATCGAATTTGGTGCCGTACATGAACTATGCCAGAAGGCTGCTTCCGTTCTTTGATCGAGTGGAACTCCATCATGTGCCCAGAGCAGAAAACCAGATGGCTGATGCCTTAGCCACGTTGGCTTCGATGTATAAAGTCAATTTTTGGAATGAGGTTCCAAGAATTGTCCTTTCTCGTCTTGATAGACCTGCATTCGTCTTTGCGATCGAGGAAGCTGCCGACGGCAAGCCACGGTTCCATGACATCCAGACTTTCCTTATGACTAAGGAGTATCCTGCGGGTGCGTCTGTCGCTTGCGCGAAAATAAGGTGCCGGCATGACAGAAGAGTCGCCACCTTTCGTTATTTATCCCTCAGAGCGGGAAAGGAAACGATCGGAAAAACCTGACGAAAGAGGGTAAGACAAGGTCATCGCAACCATTGTCTGGGTTCGGGAGTCGGTTACGCAAAGGGAAGGTATTAGCACCCCTCACGTCCGTCGTACTCGACGGGATCCTCGCTTGTTTGTTTACTTGGACGGGTTGGTTATAATCTATCTACCTATCAAGGTTGGATGAAAAAGAAAAGAAAAATGACTCGGCAAAGCGTCGCACTTTATGCCTACGTATTCTCATCAGAGTATGAGAAATCAGAGTCAACGTAGTTCGGCCTACGAAGGGTTATGGGGGAAGGTAGCTCGCCAAGACATCGCCATCTTGTGCCTACGTACTCTCAACAGGTATGAGAGATCAGAGCAAACGTAGTTCGGGTAACTACGGGTGAATTTCCTGAAAGAAGTGTTTTTTATTGTGTTTGCGATTTCGACCGCATTAGAGACTATGACCTGAGAGTGAATGCGTCGCATGTCACCCAAAGGGTACCATACTAAACATCCAGACTATGGAAAAAAAACTCTCCCACAATCCTTTCTCAGATAGCTTAAGGCTCGTAACGTACGAAGGAAATCATTCATGATTACTGTATCTTAAACTATTTTGAGATGAGAAGAGAACGAGCCCAACTAGGAGGGAGACTATTAAGTCCTACTGTTATCATGCCATGGATTCATCCTATGGTTGAAGTTTGAACAGGGAACTCCTAGAAGTTGTCATGCATAGGTTTCAACCTAAAAGTCTATCATCAAATCCTTATCAAAGGAAATGAGAGTCCTAAGGGATCATGTCAATGATACACCAAAACAGACAAAAGCATCAGCTTAACAGTAAAATGCATGCAATGCAAGTGAGGGAGGAAATGTGTGTGGGGCTTCAGCCTCCACAAGCTCGTCTCGACCTCAAGCCAGTCATGATATAACAGTAATCATACGGAAAATAAACAACATGCTATCAAGCAATAAACGGTAAACTGCAATCATACAGACAAAAGAAATGAAATGCTATCAAGCAAAACAAACCACATGGGCAAGGGAGCTGGGCTCTACCGAATACCCGCAAGCAAAGCCAGGCAATAACAATACAAGCAGATGCACTCATGCTCTTAAACTGAACTTATTCTAGATGAGCTTAGTCTAATGCAACAGGAAAATCAGACAAGACAAACAATACAGAAAAGGAAAACAGAAGAAAGCCTCAGCTCCTCCAGCAGCTACTTAGTCTTCAGACTTCAGAGATCACCTGCTTTCCAGGTATCAACCCTACAACATGAGTATCAACTCATCTTCTCCCTTAAGCTTCAGCTTCTTTGATCAGCTCCACCTTCAGGCTTCACCATCTTCAGGGATATTCAGGCATCAATTTGATCTTCACAAAGTCATCAGACTTCAACAATCTTCAAGGAATCATCCTCTTCAAAGCTTTAGCTTCTGTCTTCAATGGCTCCAATGCTCCAGCAAACAAGATTCAGTCAACAAGATGAAGTGAGGATGTTACAGTGCTCACTGACTTCCAAAGGATGCCATTGAGGACTTAACATCAAAGGAAAGGCTCTCTCAAAGTTCTACCTCAGAGGGTAAGGTAACTAATCCCTCCAAAGGAGAGAGGTGAATACCCTTAAGGGACTTTATGTCACAGAGAAGGAAGGAGGTGAACAAGACACTCCTTGTTTAGTGAACAAAAGTATTCTATCTAGGGCTCTGCCTATGCACCTATAAACCTATAAACAACAGACAAAAGCTATGCTAAACTCCTCTGCAAGGTCTTCAAAGCTCCAATGATGATCCACAAAGTCTTCAACTCAATCTTCAAAGCTCACACACTCAAAAGAGAAGAAAAGAAAACAATACAATACAAACTATGCCTTTAAGCAACACACATACTAACCATACATTCAAAAATCAATGAAAAATACTAAAACACCATACAATATTCTAGCAAAATTCTAGGGGACTCTATACATGCTTACCCTTAACCCATATATTCCCCATACACTAATTTGGCCTATAAACCCCAAAACAAAATGGTTCAAGTCTACTTATACAACCTAAAACCCTAATTTGAGCACCTAAATGTCAAACAATCAAACTACATCAAATTTTAATCTACAAATTGAGAATTAAATCCTACATGAACTAGGGTTCAATACCTAACTATGCCAAAAGGAATGGCCCAAAAATCCTAAGGGAAAGTCCTAAAACAATTTGTACAAAACCAAGTATCAAACAAAATCAATTAAAAAATACTATTTACAAGAAAATATGCTAAAAAATATTAAAAGAAAAACAAAATGGAATTTTATTTTTTATTAATTTTCTAGACAAAATCATGAATATGTGAAAAAAGAAGAAATGAAAAATATTGATTTTTATATTTTCTATGAATTTTTGAATATGCAAAGAATTAAAAGAAATTAAAATAAAAAAATATAAGAAATAAAGGGGAGGGGGTGTCAAAAGTAGGGCGCCCCAGTTCATTTTGTGATTGGGCTGAGAACCTGGGGTGCAAATATCAAACTACCAAGGCCCACCTGCGCTCAGAAAATATCAAGAAAAATCAAAAGAAAATTGGTAAGACAACGGTGCAAATAGCAGTGAAATTGCGTTGAAAATGAAATTGGGCCAATGGGTGGGGTGCCAATAGCATTGATTTCTGAGGCCCAGGGTTCCCACTTTAATGAAACGCTGCGTTGCAGCGCAGGGCTTCCCTCCGTTTTCTCGTTTTGAATCATGGTCGTGCGATTAACTGAATTAGTCAACTACGATGGACAATCCAACGATGGAGAGATCATCTTCTCCAACTCAACCCTAGGGTTTTCAGAAACCCTAACTTCATGCAAGGATCTTCTTCAAGCTCGTGCTCCCTCATTACCCAATGAAACCACAAACTTCCAACGGCAAAAATGTTCTATTAATCCCCAAGAACACAATGATACCAATAGCCTTCCCTGAAACCTCTTGAATCATCCTAACAGAGAGCTTCAACATTAGGGTTTCAATTCTTTCCTCTGCTATCAATCTTGATGCAACTCAAATCCATTGATATAATCTTGTTCTACACGCTACCCTAACCATCCTACACCATGTCATATCCAATAATGCACACAAAACAGCTTGCTATCAATTCTGCAAGAAATGGTACCCTGCCTCGAAACCTCATAGATCTTCCTCTAATCCTCAGAATATAGTCCTCTACCCTAGCTTAACCAGTCTAAACCTAGAACTATGGTGAAATTCACGTAAATAAGGTGATACGATTGAAGTCACCAACCTGTCAAACTTTAATGGTGGATGTGGTTTCACTACAATTCAGTGCCTGCAACCTTCCTTGATTAATCTCCAATGGCAGATATGAATTCTGTATGCAACAAGATGGATGAACAAGGCTTGAATCTTGTGTTTGATCTCAATATGCTCTTCTTTCAAATTCCTCAAAACAACTTCAAACTTCCATGGATCTTCCTCTATCTCAGCATGCAAGTAATCACAAGGACCAGAAGGATATGTTTGTGGTGAAGAAAAGAATGGAAATGGCAGAGAATGAAGGTTTGATGTGAAATTGCAAATGGAAGAATCTCCCTTTTTCACACTCTAATCTCACCACTCACCAACAACTATCACCAACCCTGGCCTCATTGAGTTTCACCCTTCTTATAGCAATCAAAAGAATGATCTAGATACATCTAGAAACTTGTGGAAAGTGTTAGAAAGTTTTAGAACTTCTCATGAAAGGATACATTGGATATCCATTATCTCATGCCTTAGGCTTGCCAACTTGACTTTAAAATCTCCTTACAAGAGATATTGAGAAAGAATGAGTGAAAAACATGCATTTCCTTGCCTTTGGTGAAGTTTTATCAAGTTGCCTTATTATGCAAGAATGAGAATTACAAAGTAACCCCCATTTCTAAGCTTCAAATCAAAATTCTACTTGAACCATTGTTTTTAAAACATTGTTTGGAGTCAAAATGACATATTGGATGACCCATTTTGGATTTGTACATCTCCTAAACCAATTTCCAACTTCAACTTTTTAAACTTATAAGCCATTTTTAGGTCATTTTTACCCAATCTTGTAAATCCTTGCTACAAGCTTTTTCAATAACTCATGACCACTTTTCTAGACTTAAATCCCATTTTGAACAACTTTCATGTTTTGAGTTTTTCCATTTGAGGCTTGGAAATAGGAGATATGGCCTTTGCTTAAAATGACCTATAACTGCCAAATGACCAAAATACCCCTGTCTTGTTCAAACCATAAGTTGAGTTCTACAAATCCTATCAAGGACTTCTAGTAATCTCTATAAAGCTACGAAGATGCTCTTCAACATTCATGTTGACCAAAAGATCATAGGAATCATCCTACTAGGGCAAAAGTTGTCTGCAAGTTGGGTGACTTTCAAGGACCCAGATTCACACACCTCAGCTGACATGTGCTTTGTCAAAACCATAACTTGAGCTCTGCAACTCCTATCAAGGACTTCTACCACTCAAATTAAAGCTAAGAACAAGCTATACAACATTTATGTTGTGGGGAAGATGAGATATCAATCACATTTTGAGCTAAAACTGCCTGGAAGATAGGGATCAAACTAGGGTTTTTCACTGACAATCCCTGGAAACCCTAACTCAAAACTTATCAAACTCCTCAATCATGATGAGTTGGTCTAGGAATCATCTTTATAACATCTCTATGCATCCTTCCATGATCTCATGGCCCTTGGATTGGGTCTCAACCTTCTCCAAATCTTCAGCTGATCTAGGGTTGACCCAGTCAAAACCCTAATTCTAGCATTCATGGTTGAATCTCCTGAATTCTTGTATAATGACCTCTCTGAGCTTCATGATGGCTTTCAAGACATCTCATAGGCTTTCCCAAAGCTTCAAGTTCATTCTTATAGTCTCAGAATCACCTGAGGAGCACCCACAACTCTCAAGCTATGAAGCACATAACCTTGGTTCCAACCAATTCTTCTGAGGATCTCTTGAACTTTCTGGTGAAGGTATCAACTTTCAAACACTTGATAGGTAAATTAATGTTGGTCAAATTTTGGGGTGCAACAGCTGCCCCTATTCAAACGGCTTGAACCTGACTGGGTGAAGAGCGAACGGCTCTCAACCAATCAAGGTGCGAGGCGATTGAATACCGGTAAACCCGAAAATTTGCCAACTGCACGAGCACACGGTACTCTGCGGGGAACAAATCTTCGAACACTGCAACACTAGCTGCTCAACGACTAGCTGGAGAAATATCGATCTGACATCGCCGTCAGTTATCCACGTTAACTTCTTCTGACATTGCCTTCAGACAACCACAACACCCAACATCGCCGCCGGAAGACTAAACCACCTGACATTATCGTCAGGCAAAATTCTGAGGAACGCCCAACATCGCCGCTGGAACACCAAATCACCTGACATCGCCGTCAAGAACGACCATAACTTGGGGAAACAAGCATCCAACATCTCCTCCGGAGACCTAAATCTGAATCACCCAAAATACACAACATCGCCGCTGGAGAACGAACCATCCAACATCACTGCTGGAGAACTGACTTAACTGACACATCCAACCTCGCCGCTGGAAAACTGAATCTGACATCGCCGTCGATCAACCAAAATACTCCGCATCGCCGCTGGAGAACCACATCTGACATCGCCGTCGGATAATCGAAACACTCCGCATCGCCGCTGGAGAAAACACAATCCTGAACAAAATACCCCGCATCGCCGCTGGAGAACTACATCTGCCAAAATATCCCGCATCGCCGCTGGAGAACTATAGGATCTGCATCACCTAACATCGCCGTCAGAAGACTGGATTAATTTGACAAGCCCAACATCGCCGTTGGAAAACTGAATCTGACATCGCCGCCGGAAACAGACGTTGCTCTGAGAGACACTTGACATCGCCGTCGTACCAACATCATCTCTGCTAGGGATTTAAAGAGTCTGACATCGCCGTCACACATAATCTTCTGACCTGGCTGCCAAAACAGACATAATCTGACCTCGCCGTCAAAGCAAACATCCAACATCGTCGTCGAACGAACATTCAACCTCGCCGTCGAACTAACCGTAATCCAACCTCGCCGTCGAACACAAACCTGATCTGACCTCGCCGTCAAACAAACATTCAACCTCGCCGTCGAACACATCCAACCTCGCCGTCGGAAACAAACATCGTCTGGAAACTAACATTCAACCTCGCCGTCGAACACATCCAACCTCACCGTCGGACAAATCCATACTATAACCTGGGGTTCGCCCCTGGTAAATGGAACAAAAGGTACACTTGCGTATTTGAAACTACTCCGCTGGGAATGAGAGACTTAACTGAGCACACTCCGATCTGGGGGTCACCCTCAGAACCATAATGAACATCCGGATACTACTGCATACTGAGTTCACCGTAGAACTTCGTCATTAAAGATATTTGACACCCTGGCCCCTGGCCATTTCCAGCTTCAGCTAGAAAATATCTTCAAATACTTCTGAAGATAAGCATCCTTGGCCTTCAAGGACGCATGAATCTGTCTTTAGGCAACCTCGCCTCTGCTATAGAGTATCCGTGACTTCAGTCAGAAGAAACACTATTCACTTGATCGCAATCAATCATCACCTCGGGACAACCGACTTGGTCTTCCGGCCAACACGGATCACCTTGTTATATCTACAAACTTTGGAACCTTGTCTTCAGCCACACGTTGATTCATCAACAGTGACATCTGAGCTCACAGGAACCTTCTGATATCGCCTTCAGGCGTTCACGAAGTCAATCTTCAGATTGGACATCACTGTTGGAGCAGACATATCACGCTGCTAGGGACTCAAAGAATCATCTTGAACAAACAACTCCGTCGGGCAATCTTCAAGAATCATCTCGAACTGCTGACCTTTCTGGAGACTTCATTCTGGTAGGCATATTCCGGGAATCCTCCTGGGCAACCTCTGTTGGGGACGCCATTGGGGAGCTCAAGAATCATCCTAAGCAAACAACTCGGGAAACAGCGTTGAGGTCTTAAGAATCATCTTAAGCAAACAACTCTGCTGAGGAATTCAATGATCGTCTTGAACTGAAGACTTCGCTGGGGATCTCAAAAATCATTTTGAACCGGGGTCTTCAAGAATCATCTTAAGGAAACGACCTTGTTAGGGAGAATGTCAGGAATCGTCCTGAGCAACTGGTCTCTTGGCGGAACACCTGTAAAACCAGAACGATAGTAACCTAGATCATGCTTATGATGCGTATGCTTCTGCGCCATGCCCCACACGGTGGTAATGCTATGCTTTTATGCTAAATGCTATGCAATCATGCACAATGCTATGCAATCCCGTCAGCAAAATAAATGCCGAAGGGGAATTCTCCTGTCGAGGAGAAAAGAACTACTCCGGTAGAGGAACCATCCTGCTGAGGAGAACGTGAACATGCCAATGTCAATCGGACTCTGCCTGGGGAAACGATCTTCCGTCGACCGCTGCCAGGAAAACAACTTCAGTTGATTACTGCAGTGGACGAAAACCTGGACCTGCTAATATCAATCGCGAGAATGGACTGCGCGGCCGTCTCGGCTACTCTTCTGGGGATGATGACCCTGCGGGGAAACAACTTCAGCTGCTCAACGCTCCACTGGGGAAAACATGGTCTGATCAACTTCCAAGGACTCGGCTCTCCTGGACATCTGCAAACTCGGCTGAGGAAGGAAAAGTCATTCTGCTTCACTGGAGAGAGTACGACTCTGGGGGAAATACCGCGTCAGCTGCTCAGCGCTCTGCTAGGGAAAACTACTCATGGTCCCAACTGCTTCGCTGGAGAGAGTATAACTCTGATGAGGAATTTCAATTCCGCTAGGGAAGAAGGAATCATCCAACTTCGGGGGAGAGTACAACTCTGCCGGGGACTACAACATCAGTTGTTGCAACACTCTGCTGGGGAAGAGGGAATCATCCGACTTCGGGGGGAGAGTACAATTCTGCAAGGGAATACAATTCTGCGGGAGACTTCAGTCTGGCACCATCAGTTACTGCATACTTCGGCATACGAACAGCTTCCTACAAGACTTGCACTTGTGACCCGGTGCTGGGGAAGACACCTGCTCCGGCGACTTTACTGGGGGAAACACGAGCTTCGGCACCCGAACATTCTATGAAGTCTGCAGTTGTGACCCGGTGCTGGGGGTACACCTGCTTCGGCGCGTGACTCAGCTGATGAGGTGACGTTCCTTCAGGATGCGTCTGCTTGGGGAAGAGAATCATCTCTGCGTGGGGAGCCATGTCAATGCTCACTATTCCGCATTCAAATTCTGCGGAGGGGAGATTACTGAACTCTGCTGGAGAAGGAGGGCTCGCCCTGCTTCGGGGATGCGCACGACACATCTTCTGGAAGGTGCTACACCTGTAACAACACAAACAAGCAGACAAGATACCCTCCTCAAAGGGGCCTATCCAGGTTATTATCTCGTGACAATATTCAGTTAATTAATTGTTTCAACAATCAATGGGCCTAGGCCCGTAAGTTTATGTATGCGCATTTTATCAAAAACATCGGCGTTTTTCATTCGCAAACAAAACAGATAAATGCTAAACAGACAAGCAGAATTGCTGAATATCATGCATTTTATTGATGATAAACCCCTGAATGGGCAAAAATGTTTTACAACAGAGGCAAGCTCCTGGAATGAGGAAGCCGCACAAAAAGAAAACATAAATATACATCAGCATATACAAATGTCGGCAACGAGGCATAGACGAACACCATGAGTTGATCCCTCTAAGACCCACTCGACTTCGATACTTCTCCGACGCTTCCGCTTCGGAAGAGATTGATTCAGATAAACGGCCCTCAAGTCTTCCAAACCACTAAACAATGAAAGTCCATGCGCGGAACGCAGTCATTTGCTTATTCAAATCCCTAACTTTTGTGTGAACCGCCCTTTACGGGTTTTCAGTTCACCGGGATACCCTTTTTTGCCGAAGCCGCCCAGTGTAGGTTTTCGACTTCGCGGGTGTACATTTTTTCAATATATCCCTAACTTTTGCCCGAACCTTTTATTCTGTTTTTGGTTCGCCGGGATGCCCCTTTTTTGCCTGGCCTTCTTCTTTTTTGTCCAGCGGGTCTCTTTCAAGCAAAGTATTTTTTAACTGCGTCCGTGTTCACCGGGGATGCAAAATCCTCACCATCCATCGTGGATAACAACAAAGCTCCTCCCGAGAAGACCTTGCTGACGACATACGGCCCTTCGTAATTCGGAGTCCACTTGCCCCGGTGATCGGAGTGTGGCGGAAGAATCTTCTTCAGGACGAGATCACCCGTCTGAAAGCTTCTAGGATGCACCTTCTTATCATAAGCTTTCTTCATTCGGCTTTGGTACAGGCGACCAAATGCAATCAATGCTAACCTCTTCTCGTCCATCAGGCTGAGTTGGTTCAAACGATTCGTAATCCATTCTGCCTCGTCGAGTTTCACATCAACCAAAACTCGCAAAGAAGGAATCTCTACTTCTAACGGTAGGACAGCTTCCATACCGTACACCAAGGAGAAAGGAGTTGCCCCGGTCGACGTACGCACCGTCGTACGATAACCGTGCAAGGCAAACGGCAGCATCTCGTGCCAATCTTTGTATGTCACAACCATCTTCTGAACAATCTTCTTTATGTTCTTGTTAGCGGCTTCAACAGCGCCGTTCATCTTTGGCCGGTAAGGAGATGAGTTGTGGTGTTCAATCTTGAAGCTCTGGCACAGCTCCTTCATCATCTTATTATTCAAATTCGAACCATTATCAGTAATGATCCGCTCGGGAATTCCATAGCGACAGATGATGTCCCTCTTTATGAATTTAGCTACCACCTGCTTGGTCACATTAGCGTACGAGGCTGCCTCCACCCATTTGGTGAAGTAGTCAATCGCTACCAGAATGAAACGATGACCATTGGATGCAGTGGGCTCGATCTTACCTATCATGTCGATGCCCCACATGGAGAACGGCCAAGGGGAGGACATGACATTCAATGGGCACGGCGGCACATGAACTTTATCAGCATAAATCTGGCATTTGTGACATCTCTTCGCGAATCTGAAGCAATCCGACTCCATCGTCAGCCAGTAATATCCTGCTCTCAGGATCTTTCTTGTCATGGCATGCCTGCCGGCGTGCATACCAAATGTGCCCTCATGGACTTCCTCCATGAGCATACTCGCCTCTCTCTCATCTACACATCTGAGTAGCACGAGATCGTGGTTTCTCTTATACAACACTCCATCAGGATTGAGATAAAAGTTTCCAGATAGCCTCCTCAGAGTCTTCTTATCCTGGGTTGACGCACCCGCAGGATACTCCTTAGTCATAAGGAAAGTCTGGATGTCGTGGAACCATGGCTTGCCGTCGGTGGCATCTTCGATTGCAAACACAAATGCTGGTCTATCAAGACGCGAAAGTACAATTCTTGGAGCCTCATTCCAATAATTGACTTTATACATTGAAGCCAACGTGGCTAAGGCATCAGCCATCTGATTTTCAGCCCTGGGTACACGATGAAGTTCCACTCGATCAAAGAACGGAAGCAGCCTCCTGGCATAATTCATGTATGGCACTAAATTCGCTTGACGAGTTTCCCACTCCCCTTTGATCTGATTGATTACAAGCGCTGGGTCACCATATATGTCTAGATTCTTGATTCTCAAATCAATTGCCTCTTCTAGACCCATAATACATGCTTCATACTCTGCTTCATTGTTGGTAACTGGAAACGTCAGTCTCGCAGTAAACGGGATGTGGGATCCGTGAGGAGTCGTGATGATAGCCCCGATACCGCTTCCATAGGAATTAACCGCTCCGTCGAATATCAACTTCCACTGAGACTTCCTATCTGGCCCCTCATCGGGCAATGGCTCATCGCAATCCTTCGCTTTGAGAAACATAATATCCTCGTCAGGGAATTCGAACTTCATCGGCTGGTAGTCTTCGATTGGCTGTTCGGCAAGGTAATCAGACAATACGCTTCCCTTAATGGCTTTCTGAGAGACGTACTGAATATCATATTCCGTTAACACCATTTGCCATCTGGCAATCCTGCCCGAAAGAGCCTGCTTCTCGAAGACGTACTTGATCGGATCCATCTTCGAAATTAGCATAGTGGTGTGGTTGAGCATATAATGTCGTAGACGTTTGGCGGCCCAAGCTAATGCACAACACGTCTTCTCCAGCATCGAGTATCGAGATTCACACTCAGTGAACTTTTTACTCAAATAATAAATGGCATGCTCCTTTCTGCCCATCTCGTCGTGCTGACCGAGAACACACCCCATACTATT
Source organism: Lathyrus sativus (assembly GCA_963859935.3). NCBI lineage: Eukaryota > Viridiplantae > Streptophyta > Magnoliopsida > Fabales > Fabaceae > Lathyrus > Lathyrus sativus. Next base: position 266,948,838 of record OZ012740.1, read on the forward strand.
CTCCAGAACCGTCAGGTACATGATTAATGGCCGTCCAGCCACTGGGGGTATCAAGATTGGAGGTTCTTGAAGATACTGCTTTATTTTGTCGAATGCCTTCTGGCAATCCTCATTCCAAGTAATCGCCTGATCTTTCTTTAAAAGCTTGAACATCGGTTCACAAGTGGCCGTGAGCTGAGAGATAAACCTTGCAATGTAGTTTATTCGGCCCAAGAAACCACGAACTTCTCTTTCTGTTTTCGGCACTGGCATTTCTTGGATAGCTTTTATTTTCGCAGGATCAACTTCAATCCCTCGTTCCCTAACGATAAACCCCAATAACTTTCCGGACCGCACTCCGAAAGTGCACTTGTTAGGATTCAGCCTCAGCCTGAATTTCCTAAGCCTCTCAAAAAGCTTCAATAAGTTGACCAGATGTTCTTCCTCCGTTTGGGACTTTGCAATCATGTCATCAACATAGACCTCGATCTCATGATGAATCATATCATGAAACAAAGTTACCATTGCTCGCTGGTAAGTGGCCCCTGCGTTCTTCAGACCGAAGGGCATTACCTTATAGCAAAATGTTCCCCAGGGGGTGATAAACGTTGTTTTCTCCATGTCCTCCGGTGCCATCTTAATCTGATTGTAACCGGAGAAGCCATCCATGAACGAAAACACGGAAAACTGGGCTGTGTTGTCGACCAACACATCGATATGAGGCAACGGGAAATCATCTTTAGGGCTCGCCCTGTTCAAATCCCGATAATCGACGCACATGCGTACCTTACCGTCTTTCTTCGATACATGCACTATGTTGGCGACCCATGGAGGGTAAGTGGTAACGGCTAGAAATCCTGCGTCCAACTGCTTCTGGACTTCTTCTTTGATTTTTACAGCCATATCTGGTCTCGTCCTCCTGAGCTTCTGCTTGACTGGAGGGCAATCTTCTCGCAACGGCAAGCGATGAACCACGATATCTGTGTCAAGTCCGGGCATATCTTCGTATGACCAAGCAAAGACATCACTATACTCTCGAAGCATCTCGACCAGTCTATGCTTGACATCACTCTGCAGCGCAGCCCCTACTCTGACATTCCTGACGAGCTCCTCAGAACCCAGATTTACAATCTCAATATCCTCCTCGTGAGGCAGAATAACCTTCTCCTCTTGTCTCAACAAGCGGACCAACTCTTCCGGAAGGTCTTCGTCTTCATCAATCTCATCCTCGGCCTGATAGATCGGGCAATCAAAGTCGTAGTGAGCCGTAGAGGGTCCAGAGTCGATGTCATCTGTTACGTGGATCCTGCAATAACAAGGGTTAAGTTTAAAGCAAGAATATGCAGGTTAGCACAAACCTCGTTGCCATTTTGCTGTTTTTTCGAAATAAACACAAAACAGGAATAACAGAGAACACAATATTTGAGTACGAAGAAAACGCCTTTTATTTATTAACAAAATGCATGTACATAATCCAACAAGGCCCTGACAATAAAACCACTATGCCCCGGGTAGGACATAGGGTTGTACAAAGATTGTAAAAAGCAAATCATTACTCTTCACTTGTCAGCTTGATAATTTCCTTGATGGTCCAATTGTTGAGGCGCTCGCCCGGCTTGCTCGGTTGTATCCAGGCGTCAAGATCACAATCACTATCCCCGCTGTCCTCAGACACTGCGTTGACGCTTTCGAAAATTACTCCCCCCTTGGTGAATAGGATCGGCCCTTTCCCACGAGACGAACTGCTAGAAGAAGATGAAGCTTCAGCTTCAGGAGAATATCCCAATCCAAACTTATCCTGCTTGATTGGTATATCCAAAACATGCCCCCAGCCTGGGGTGGAACCGGCTTCGACGACGGCCCGAGCTTCCTTAAACGAGGAGAGATTCATCTCTTGCTTCTCTGCGACGACAGGAGCTACCTCTTTCGCCTTGACGGTTTCAAATGCTTGGCAGAGCGTTTCATGGATCTCGCCATCCATTTCAACATATTTAAAGGACGACAAGTGGCTCACCATAATGTCCTCCTCACCACAGACGGTCACTATGCTGCCCCCGACAGCATATTTGAGCTTCTGATGCAGCGTGGACGTCACGACACCAGCAGCATGGATCCATGGCCGACCTAAGAGGCAACTGTAGGCAGGAATGATATCCATGATATAGAAAACCGTATTGAACGTCTCTGGACCAACTTGAATTGGCAGGGTCAACTTTCCGAAGACGTGGCGCTTGGTTCCGTCAAAGGCTTTCACTACCAGATCATTGGGCGTGCAAAGCAATCCACGGGTATCTAACTTCATCAGGGCCTTCTTCGGGAGCACGTTAAGCGAGGAACCCGTATCTACCAGGACATGTGACATAATAGTGCCTCTGCACTCTATCGAGACGTGCAAGGCGCTATTGTGATCTCTTCCTTTAGGAGTTAGCTCCAGATCTGTAAATCCCAGCCCATTACCAGCATTAACATGGGCTACCACCTCTTCCAGTTGATTTACTGATATCTCCTGCGGCACGTATGCAGCATTCAATACCTTCAGTAATGCGTTGCGGTGCGCCTCATAACACAGCAACAAGTTAAGAATAGAGATCTTTGACGGAGTCTGATGAAGATGATCTACAATTTTGTAGTCACTTTTCTTGATTAATCGCATGAACTCTTCGGCATCTTTAACTAGCAAATCCTTTTTTGCCCCAGAAGGGACCTCTTCGACAGCTTTACCTTTACCCTTATCCACAGCGTCAGCCCGGACCACTTTCTCTGCTGCAACCTCTGCTGGCACGAACACTCTACCGCTTCGAGTGATGCCACTGACTCCGGTAAGATTCTGCACAGTTGATCCGAACGGCTCAAGCTCTATCTTCTGACCATTGCAGTAGACTTCGGCGCCGTAATGCCATGGAACGGCATTAGTACTCTCGAATGGGATTGGTCCGGCTCTGGTGATAGTAATAGTAGGCGGTCGGGGCGCAGAAATAGTAATAGGGTGATGAGGAATAGTGATGGTAGCAACTTCATCCGCTTGCTTCAGCACGACTTCCCCTGACGCACTTTCAACGCTCCGGCTGAATTGCAGAATACCCTCAGACATCAGACTTTGGATACCTTCAACCAGCTGCTCACACCCATCAGGAAGTGTAGCACAAGCCATACATAACTCTCCGCATCCAGGAAAGAAGCCCTTCTTCAGCAACTTAGCCTTGACAAAACTGAGCGGAGTTTTCAAGTCTTTGACATCAGTCAGCAAGTCCGCACTCTCCTTGGTGATAACGACATTCACTCCGCCCCCCTTATGATGAGGCATAGGGTTCTTGGTAACGTTGGGCACACTGTCAGAAAAGTTGATAACCTTGGCGTCCACCAAGTCCTGGACTTTGTGCTTAAAAGCCTTACAATTCTCAATCGTATGGCCCGGTGCCCCAGTATGGAACTCACAAGTAGCATTGGCATCATACCCCGGTGGTGGTGCCCCTGTTAAGGGAGCCATTGTCCTCTTTTGAACTAATTGGAGCTGAAGTAACGTTTGCAGAAGCTGTGCATACGACATAGGTGGAGTTTCAAACTGACGATTTGCCATAGGAGCCCGATTCTGATATCTCCTATACCCCTGCTGATTCTGCTGCTGAGGCTGCTGCTGCTGCGGCTGCGGTGGAGCAGCTGGGATATTTATGCTAGCAATCTGAGGCTGAGGGCCCTTGCCCTTTCTCCGAGAATTAGTGACAGCACTGGCATCTCCCTCTCGACGCTTTCCAGCGTAAGGTTTCTTGCTACCTCCTCCAGCTGAGGATGATTCGCCCTGAATTTTTCCGATCTTTATACCGTTCTCAACATGCTCGCCCATAGTGATGAGAGCCGAGAATGTTCCAGACATGCCACTGACCATCTTTTCATAGTAGATTCCAGGAAGGGTAGCCACGAACATTTGCACTAGCTCACGCTCAACCATCGGCGGTTGAACCCGAGCAGCCAATTCACGCCACCGCTGGGCGTACTCTTTAAAGCTTTCATTGTTCCGCTGTGAGAGATTCTGAAGCTGAACTCGGTTGGGAGCCAAGTCGCTATTGTATTGATAGTGGAGGACGAACGCTTCTGCGAGGTCTTTCCAGGTGCGCACAGTAGTGGGCTCCAAACCCATATACCATTCGAGCGATGGACCAGAAAGACTATCCTGGAAGAAGTGCATCAGCAACTTCTCATCGTCAGAATAGGCGGACATCTTTCTATAATAAGATCGAAGGTGAACACGGGGGCAAGTAGTACCCTTATACTTCTCAAAGGTAGGCACCTTGAAGTTATGAGGTACCTTGAAGTCAGCAATCAACCCGAGCTTGGACATGTCAACGCCCAATGTGTTCTGGTTTTCAATGTCTCTCATCTTGTCTTCCAGCGCTTTGAACCGGAGTCGAGCTTCAGCATTCAACTCTGCATCTACACCTCTCTAAGAGAATATGTCATCCTGATGGTCCTCCAGCCACGGTTGAGGCACCAACAGATTTCCTGCACCAGCATTGCCGTTGATCGGCCCTATGTTAACATTGGCTCCCAAACTACCATTGCCGACGCCTGCCGCGTTGAGCCCGATATTAGTCATCAGATTGCCGTTAGCACTGCCGTTGCCCCCGGCAACAGGAACAACATTTTGTGGAGCGTCCACTGGAGGAGGAGTAGGCACAACCCCTCCATGAAGTATGTCATTACTGTCAACCCTGGAGATCAGAGGTTGAACCAAAGTACGAAGCTGGTCTTGACCATTAGCGACCACCTGCATCAGCTCCATAAAACGATCCATCCTTTCACGGAGCTCTTGAACATCTGACTGCACCTGGTCCATTATCCTTGTCTGATTAGCGCGAGTTGAGTAGCGGTGAATGAGTCTTTGATCAATCCTGGAGATCGAAAGCAGCTCGGAACCTGAAAAACCTGTCAACAATAAAGGTTAGGAAAAGCAATAAGATATACACCATGCAAATATGCTTCATGCAGATGCATGCGTGTGTCTGTGTGCGCAGGAGATTTTCCCCGATCCTAGTGCCTTAGTGACGGTGCTGACAATAATAAGAGGAAGAAGAAATCTGAGCCCAATCATGGAAACATCAATCTCATATATATATGGAAAGGCCTGTCAAGGCAGTACACAGTATCAGCGAGTACAAAACAAATCAACAGCATGACCTCAGCCAACAAGTCTGGTGATGGTCAGCATACATCAAAGATCAAAACAACAGGAATACAACTAGTCAAGCACGGCCACGGGCGCGATACTCTGCTAATAACTCCTTCGTATCCGGGTGATCTGGCAAAGTGAGCAACCTCTCGACGAGTAGTTCTCTCTGCCTGATGGTATGCTGGAGCCCCTGAACTGAACTCTCCCAAGCTCCCTTGCCAAAGCAATCCTCCAGCTTCCGCTTCTTAGACTCAAACATCAGCTTATGCTCCTTCAGACTGGCAAGAGCTTTGTTGAGACGGCTTTCGGCGGCGTATCTGCGGGCGGTCTCCTCATCAAACCTCCGCTCACTGTCCTTTACTTCGGCTTCCAGCTTAGAAATTTGCAGCATCAGTTTGTCTTCTCGCTCCTTCCTGGTAGCCATGGAGGTCTTCCAATGCTGGTCGAACTTAGATATCCTCCGATATGCTTCCTCCAAATGCTGCTTCTTCGTAGCTAGTACATCATTAGCAGCCCTGAAGTCTTGACCCAAGCGTTCTCGATCAGCAATCTGCTTTGCCAAGTCTGCACCCAGTTGGTTCACCGACTCTGTTTGCTTTTTGAGAGCATGCACAGCTTCGTTCCTCTCACTTCAAAGCTGAGCTAACTCCTTCTCTAATTCTGCATTTGCCCTCTTCAGTTCATCACACTCGGCTAATACCTGGTTGTGTTGATGAATGGACACAGTGGTAGGCTCTTCAACTGGTGGAGGACTCTCTGGTCTGATATGAGGGAATGACATCCCTATAGCGCTGGCTCTGGCTCTGATCCAAGCTGAATAAGGAGGGTAGGCTTGGCTGTTGCTCTTCCCCAACAAAGGCTTTCCTCTCGTGCTGATATTGTTCCATGCATACTGAAGCTTGGACAACAAATCCCCCTCTAGAATACCCGTGAGGTATAGAGATTCCCGTATCTCTTCCTCCTTCGGTGGAGTCCTCAAAGCATATGCAAACTGACGAACTAGCAATAATGGATTGTAGTTGATGCAACCCTTCCTACCTATCAGAGGTACGTTAGGAAACCCACTACAACTGAAGATCACCTCGGTGCCTAACCTGTCTCTGTCAACGAACCAATCAATGTCTTCTGCTGACAAACTCATCAGACGCTCAGGCCACTCAGCTGTGGCTGCCGACAAGACAAAAGAACCCTTCTTGGGCAAATGACTATCAAACCACCTGTACAGCAACGGTACGCAGCATGAGACATTCTTCCCTCTCCGGTTCTCATTCTTGTAATGCACTGAATGGTAGACGTCTCCGATCAGGGTAGGGACTGGATTCCCTGAGGCGAATATGTGGAATGCATCAAAGTCCACGAAATCAGGCATACTGGGGAATAGGATAATGCCATATATGCATAAAGCAAGGATGGCGTTGAATGCGTCCCAACATTTGTCCTTAGCACACTGCTGAGCCTTAGCTATCAGAAACTGCAGAGAGAACCCTGGGACCTTGTTCCAACTCGTCACCACTAACTCAGAAGCGCTCAAATGGAGTGAGGAAGCTAAACCAGCCAGATCAGGCTCAGCATCCATGTGGACAAAAGGCATCTGCCTTTTGATAGGCACACCCAGCATATCAGCATACTCTTCCAATGCCGGCGCGAGAATGAAGTCATGAAAGGTGAAACACCTCAAGGGAGGGTCATAAAACTGCAGAAGAGCATGTAACCCATTCAACTCGGATGTAGAAGGTTTGCAGACCAGACTAAGCAACCTGCCATAAGACTTCCTGAACCTATCCTTCACAGAATCCCCTGCCAGGGCTATCAAACCAGTCAGCTTCGACACATCGGGGGTCGGGAACTTGTACGCAACAGTCTTCCTGAGGGAGGCCATAACAACAGCAGAAGGCGAGAAATCCGGGATCGGGGAAACGGTACCTGCAACACAGACACACGTTAATGGAATGCAGATGGATATGCAAACTAATGCAAGATGCAGGCATGCAATAATATATCCAGGTAGCTGCTGTGGAGATTCGGTATCAACAGTCGCTGATGAGAAGGAAACCCCGGTGTAAGGCCACTAATCTGATCTGCTGAGAATAACCATCTGATAGGACCGAGATCAAAATTCTGCTCTGACAAGAATAAAGGCCTGATAATAAGGACCCCAGGTGCAAGATCAAGTAACATCTGTTGATGAAGTCTTCAGACCCCACTCAAAATCTACTCTATCCTGAACAAACCACTGATGATAATACACTGATCAAAGCCTGCTCTATCAAGAACAGACAAATACCCGATGATAAGATCCTATGACCAAACTCTTGCTCTATCAAGAACACATCTGTAACTGAGAACCCAACATAACTGATTCGCTGTCAAGAAAACCAGGTAGTCTGAAGGTCTAAGTTTCCTGCAATAAACCCAGTCCCGCTCACAGGTATGGACCTAGACTGACTCAAGGTACGACATCCTATGCGTTCATCAGCGTCACAGACTTTCAGAACTGATGATACGATTCCCAGAAGGAGTGGCATCATCAAGTCCTGAAGAGGCCTCACTTAGCTGAATCACAAATGATCGGTCCCCAGAGTCGACAATCCACCAAACCAGCAACCGTCTCAACCCAAAGGGTTGAAAGTGAAGCCAACCAGATGAACCTCGTCTGAGCGTGGATTTCATGAGACACTAGTGCCTGCAAAGCAAGCACGCGCCCACTAATTTCCACTCTAAGTCTATGGTGCACTCAAGCCTGGGTCTGGCTTCTCACTCAATCAGAACTCCCATCCCACAACAACACAAATAATCATATTTTACTGAATATAAAATGCGGGAAAATAAAATGCGAGAAGTAAAAATGCGATAAATAAACGCAACCCAACAAGTGAACACACAAACGATAGGATTGACTCGCACAGGGAACCGTTGGAGTCCCCAGCAGAGTCGCCAGCTGTCGCTTGCGCGAAAATAAGGTGCCGGCATGACAAAAGAGTCGCCACCTTTCGTTATTTATCCCTCAGAGCGGGAAAGGAAACGATCGGAAAAACCTGACGAAAGAGGGTAAGACAAGGTCATCGCAACCATTGTCTGGGTTCGGGAGTCGGTTACGCAAAGGGAAGGTATTAGCACCCCTCACATCCGTCGTACTCGACGGGATCCTCGCTTGTTTGTTTACTTGGACGGGTTGGTTATAATCTATCTACCTATCAAGGCTGGCTGAAAAAGAAAAGAAAAATGACTCGGCAAAGCGTCGCACTTTATGCCTACGTATTCTCATCAGAGTATGAGAAATCAGAGTCAACGTAGTTCGGCCTACGAAGGGTTATGGGGGAAGGTAGCTCGCCAAGACATCGCCATCTTGTGCCTACGTACTCTCAACAGGTATGAGAGATCAGAGCAAACGTAGTTCGGGTAACTACGGGTGAATTTCCTGAAAGAAGTGTTTTTTATTGTGTTTGCGATTTCGACCGCATTAGAGACTATGACCTGAGAGTGAATGCGTCGCATGTCACCCAAAGGGTACCATACTAAACATCCAGACTATGGAAAAAAAACTCTCCCACAATCCTTTCTCAGATAGCTTAAGGCTCGTAACGTACGAAGGAAATCATTCATGATTACTGTATCTTAAACTATTTTGAGATGAGAAGAGAACGAGCCCAACTAGGAGGGAGACTATCAAGTCCTACTGTTATCATGCCATGGATTCATCCTATGGTTGAAGTTTGAACAGGGAACTCCTAGAAGTTGTCATGCATAGGTTTCAACCTAAAAGTCTATCATCAAATCCTTATCAAAGGAAATGAGAGTCCTAAGGGATCATGTCAATGATACACCAAAACAGACAAAAGCATTAGCTTAACAGTAAAATGCATGCAATGCAAGTGAGGGAGGAAATGTGTGTGGGGCTTCAGCCTCCACAAGCTCGTCTCGACCTCAAGCCAGTCATGATATAACAGTAATCATACGGAAAATAAACAACATGCTATCAAGCAATAAACGGTAAACTGCAATCATACAGACAAAAGAAATGAAATGCTATCAAGCAAAACAAACCACATGGGCAAGGGAGCTGGGCTCTACCGAATACCCGCAAGCAAAGCCAGGCAATAACAATACAAGCAGATGCACTCATGCTCTTAAACTGAACTTATTCTAGATGAGCTTAGTCTAATGCAACAGGCAAATCAGACAAGACAAACAATACAGAAAAGGAAAACAGAAGAAAGCCTCAGCTCCTCCAGCAGCTACTCAGTCTTCAGACTTCAGAGATCACCTGCTTTCCAGGTATCAACCCTACAACATGAGTATCAACTCATCTTCTCCCTTAAGCTTCAGCTTCTTTGATCAGCTCCACCTTCAGGCTTCACCATCTTCAGGGAAATTCAGGCATCAACTTGATCTTCACAAAGTCATCAGACTTCAACAATCTTCAAGGAATCATCCTCTTCAAAGCTTTAGCTTCTGTCTTCAATGGCTCCAATGCTCCAGCAAACAAGATTCAGTCAACAAGATGAAGTGAGGATGTTACAGTGCTCACTGACTTCCAAAGGATGCCATTGAGGACTTAACATCAAAGGAAAGGCTCTCTCAAAGTTCTACCTCAGAGGGTAAGGTCACTAATCCCTCCAAAGGAGAGAGGTGGATACCCTTAAGGGACTTTATGTCACAGAGAAGGAAGGAGGTGAACAAGACACTCCTTGTTTATTGAACAAAAGTATTCTATCTAGGGCTCTGCCTATGCACCTATAAACCTATAAACAACAGACAAAAGCTATGCTAAACTCCTCTGCAAGGTCTTCAAAGCTCCAATGATGATCCACAAAGTCTTCAACTCAATCTTCAAAGCTCACACACTCAAAAGAGAGGAAAAGAAAACAATACAATACAAACTATGCCTTTAAGCAACACACATACTAACCATACATTCAAAAATCAATGAAAAATACTAAAACACCATACAATATTCTAGCAAAATTCTAGGGGACTCTATACATGCTTACCCTTAACCCATATATTCCCCATACACTAATTTGGCCTATAAACCCCAAAACAAAATGGTTCAAGTCTACTTATACAACCTAAAACCCTAATTTGAGCACCTAAATGTCAAACAATCAAACTACATCAAATTTTAATCTACAAATTGAGAATTAAATCCTACATGAACTAGGGTCAATACCTAACTATGCCAAAAGGAATGGCCCAAAAATCCTAAGGGAAAGTCCTAAAACAATTTGTACAAAACCAAGTATCAAACAAAATCAATTAAAAATACTATTTACAAGAAAATATGCTAAAAAATATTAAAAGAAAAACAAAATGGAATTTTATTTTTTATTAATTTTCTAGACAAAATCATGAATATGTGAAAAAAGAAGAAATGAAAAATATTGATTTTTATATTTTCTATGAATTTTTGAATATGCAAAGAATTAAAAGAAATTAAAATAAAAAAATATAAGAAATAAAGGGGAGGGGGTGTCAAAAGTAGGGCGCCCCAGTTCATTTTGTGATTGGGCTGAGAACCTGGGGTGCAAATATCAAACTACCAAGGCCCACCTGCGCTCAGAAAATATCAAGAAAAATCAAAAGAAAATTGGTAAGACAACGGTGCAAATAGCAGTGAAATTGCGTTGAAAATGAAATTGGGCCAATGGGTGGGGTGCCAATAGCATTGATTTCTGAGGCCCAGGGTTCCCACTTTAATGAAACGCTGCGTTGCAGCGCAGGGCTTCCCTCCGTTTTCTCGTTTTGAATCATGGTCGTGCGATTAACTGAATTAGTCAACTACGATGGACAATCCAACGATGGAGAGATCATCTTCTCCAACTCAACCCTAGGGTTTTCAGAAACCCTAACTTCATGCAAGGATCTTCTTCAAGCTCGTGCTCCCTCACTACCCAATGAAACCACAAACTTCCAACGACAAAAATGTTCTATTAATCCCCAAGAACACAATGATACCAATAGCCTTCCCTGAAACCTCTTGAATCATCCTAACAGAGAGCTCCAACATTAGGGTTTCAATTCTTTCCTCTGCTATCAATCTTGATGCAACTCAAATCCATTGATATAATCTTGTTCTACACGCTACCCTAACCATCCTACACCATGTCATATCCAATAATGCACACAAAACAGCTTGCTATCAATTCTGCAAGAAATGGTACCCTGCCTCGAAACCTCAAAGATCTTCCTCTAATCCTCAGAATATAGTCCTCTACCCTAGCTTAACCAGTCTAAACCTAGAACTATGGTGAAATTCACATAAATAAGGTGATACGATTGAAGTCACCAACCTGTCAAACTTTAATGGTGGATGTGGTTTCACTACAATTTAGTGCCTGCAACCTTCCTTGATTAATCTCCAATGGCAGATATGAATTCTGTATGCAACAAGATGGATGAACAAGGCTTGAATCTTGTGTTTGATCTCAATATGCTCTTCTTGCAAATTCCTCAAAACAGCTTCAAACTTCCATGGATCTTCCTCTATCTCAGCATGCAAGTAATCACAAGGACCAGAAGGATATGTTTGTGGTGAAGAAAAGAATGGAAATGGCAGAGAATGAAGGTTTGATGTGAAATTTCAAATGGAAGAATCTCCCTTTTTCACACTCTAATCTCACCACTCACCAACAACTATCACCAACCCTGGCCTCATTGAGTTTCACCCTTCTTATAGTAATCAAAAGAATGATATAGATACATCTAGAAACTTGTGGAAAGTGTTAGAAAGTTTTAGAACTTCTCATGAAAGGATACATTGGATATCCATTATCTCATGCCTTAGGCTTGCCAACTTGACTTTAAAATCTCCTTACAAGAGATATTGAGAAAGAATGAGTGAAAAACATGCATTTCCTTGCCTTTGGTTAAGTTTTATCAAGTTGCCTTATTATGCAAGAATGAGAATTACAAAGTAACCCCCATTTCTAAGCTTCAAATAAAAATTCTACTTGAACCATTGTTTTTAAAACTTTGTTTGGAGTCAAAATGACATATTGGATGACCCATTTTGGATTTGTACATCTCCTAAACCAATTTCCAACTTCAACTTTTTAAACTTATAAGCCATTTTTAGGTCATTTTTACCCAATCTTGTAAATCCTTGCTACAAGCTTTTTCAATAACTCATGACCACGTTTCTAGACTTAAAATCCCATTTTGAACAACTTTAATGTTTTGAGTTTTTCCATTTGAGGCTTGGAAATAGGAGATATGGCCTTTGCTTAAAATGACCTATAACTGCCAAATGACCAAAATACCCCTGTCTTGTTCAAACCATAAGTTGAGTTCTACAAATCCTATCAAGGACTTCTAGTACTCTCTAGAAAGCTAAGAAGATGCTCTTCAACATTCATGTTGACCAAAAGATCATAGGAATCATCCTACTAGGGCAAACGTTGTCTGCAAGTTGGGTGACTTTCAAGGACCCAGATTCACACACCTCAGCTGACCTGTACTTTGTCAAAACCATAACTTGAGCTCTGCAACTCCTATCAAGGACTTCTACCACTCAAATTAAAGCTAAGAACAAGCTCTAAAACATTCATGTTGTGGGGAAGATGAGATATCAATCACATCTTGAGCTAAAACTGCCTGGAAGATAGGGATCAAACTAGGGTTTTTCACTGACAATCCCTGGAAACCCTAACTCAAAACTTATCAAACTCCTCAATCATGATGAGTTGGTCTAGGAATCATATTTATAACATCTCTATGCATCCTTCCATGATCTCATGGCCCTTGGATTGGGTCTCAACCTTCTCCAAATCTTCAGCTGATCTAGGGTTGACCCAGTCAAAACCCTAATTCTACCATTCATGGTTGAATCTCCTGAATTCTTGTATAATGACCTCTCTGGGCTTCATGATGGCTTTCAAGACATCTCATAGGCTTTCCCAAAGCTTCAAGTTAATTCTCATAGTCTCAGAATCACCTGAGGAGCACCCACAACTCTCAAGCTATGAAGCACATAACCTTGGTTCCAACCAATTCTTCTGAGGATCTCTTGAACTTTCTGGTGAAGGTATCAACTTTCAAACACTTGATAGGTAAATTAATGTTGGTCAAATTTTGGGGTGCAACAACGTCAACCCAGGATAAGAAGACTCTGAGGAGGCTGTCTGGAAATTTTTATCTCAATCCTGATGGAGTTTTGTATAAAAGAAACCACGATCTCGTGCTACTCAGATGTGTAGATGAGAAAGAGGCGAGTATGCTCATGGAAGAAGTCCATGAAGGCACATTTGGTACGCACGCCAGCGGGCATGCTATGACGAGAAAGATCCTGAGAGCAGGATACTACTGGCTGACGATGGAGTCGGATTACTTTAAATTCGCGAAGAGATGTCATAAATTCCAGATTTATGCTGATAAAGTTCATGTGCCGCCGTGCCCGTTAAATGTCATGTCCTCCCCGTGGCCGTTCTCCATGTGGGGCATCGACATGATAGGCAAGATCGAGCCCACTGCATCTAACGGTCATCGCTTCATTCTAGTAGCTATCGACTACTTCACCAAGTGGGTGGAGGCAGCCTCATATGCTAATGTGACCAAGCAGGTGGTGGCTAAGTTCATAAAGAGGGATATCATCTGTCGTTATGGAATTCCCGAGCGGATCATTACCGATAATGGTTCGAACCTGAATAACAAGATGATGAAGAAGCTGTGCCAGAGTTTCAAGATTGAACACCATAACTCATCTCCTTACCGGCCGAAGATGAATGGCGCCGTTGAAGCGGCCAATAAGAACATCAAGAAGATTGTTCAGAAGATGGTTGTGACCTACAAAGATTGGCACGAGATGCTGCCGTTTGCATTGCACGGTTATCGTACAACGGTACATACGTCAACCGGGGCAACTCCTTCCTCCTTAGTGTACGGTATGGAAGTTGTCCTACCGCTAGAAGTTGAGATTCCTTCTTTACGAGTTTTGGTTGACGTGAAACTCGACGAGGCAGAATGGATTAAGAACCGACTGAACCAACTCATCCTGATGGATGAGAAGTGGTTAGCATCGATTGCATATGGTCGTCTGTACCAAAGCCGAATGAAGAAAGCTTATGATAAGAAGGTGCGTCCCAGAAGCTTTCAGACGGGTGATCTCGTCTTGAAGAAGATTCTTCCTCCAGACTCCGATCACCGGGGCAAGTGGACTCCCAATTACAAAGGTCCGTATGTCGTCAGCAAGGTCTTCTCGGGAGGAGCTTTGTTGTTATCCACGATGGATGGTGAAGATTTTGCATCCCTGGTGAACGCGGACGCAGTTAAAAAATACTTTGCTTAAAAATGACCCGCTGGAATGAAAAAGAATATCCAGGCAAAAATGGGGCATCCTGGCGAACCATAAAAAAGGAAAAAGGTTCGGGCAAAAATTAGGGATATAAATTGAAAAGAATGTACATCCGCAAAGTCGAAAACCCAGATGGGCGACTTTGGCAAAAAAGGATATCCCGGTGAACTGAAAACCCGCAAAGGGCGGTTCACGCAAAAGTTAGGGATTTGAAAAAGCAAATGACTGCGTTCCGCGTGTGGACTTTCATTGTTTAGTGGTTCGGAGGACCTGAGGGCCGTTTATCTGAATCAATCTCTTCTGAAGCTGAAGCGTCGAAGAAGTATCGAAGTCGAGTGGGTCATAGAGGGATCAACTCATGGTGTTCGTCTACGCCTCGTTGCCGACATTTGTATATACTGATGTATATTTATGTTTTATTTTTGCGCGGCTTCCTCATTCCAGGAGCTGGCATCTGTTGTAAAACATTTTTACCCATTCAGGGGTTTGTTATCAATAAAATGTATACTATTCAGCAATTCTGTTTGTCTGTTTAGCATTTATCTGTTTTGTTTGCGAAAAAGAACGCCGATGTTTTTGACAAAATGCGCATACATAAACTTACTGGCCTAGGCCACTGATTGTTGAAACAATGAATTACTTGAACATTTTCACAAGATAATAACCTTGATAGGTCCCTTTGAGAAAGGTATCTTGTTTGTTTGTTTGTATTGTTGCAGGTGTAGCATGTACCAGACAGTGCGCCGTACGCGTCCCAAGCAGGATGATTCCTCCTTCTCCAGCAAGTTCAGCAACCTCTCCCTGCAGAGTCTGAACATGAGATCGTAAAGCATTGATGTGTTCTCCCCAGGCAGAGAAGATTCTCTCCCCAATCAGATGCATCCCGAAGGAATGTCGTCTCCCCAGCACCGGGTCACAAGTGCAGGTCTCGTAGGAGTCATATACTGAAGTGTGCAGCAATTGATAGTTCTAGACTGAAGTCTCCAGGAGAATTGAAATTCCCCACAGAGTCGTACTCTCCCTTGTACGCAGGACGATTCCTTCTTCCCCAGCCGAGTTTGCATATCCCCAAGGGAGCCGAGTCCTTGGAAAGCAGTTTGGGCCATGATTGGTTTTCCCCAGTAGAATGTTGAATAGCTGATGCTGCGTTTCCCCGCCGGAGTCGTTATCTCCCGGAAGGTATTCCTCAGCAAAGTCAATTGCCCAAGATGATTCTTGAATTCCCCAGCAAAGTCAGTTGCCCAAGATGATTCTTAAAATCCCTAGTGAAAGTCGCCAGAGTGGGTTGCTCAAGTTGATGCTTAGAGTCCCCGGTAGAGTGTTTGCTCAGGATGATTCCCGAAATCTCCAGCAGAGTTATGGGTTCAGGATGATTCTTGAAATCCCCACGAAGTTATTTGTCCAAGATGATTCTTGAAGTCCTCAGCAGAGATGATTCGCCCAGAATGATTTCTGGATCCCCGAAGCAGAGTTACTTGATAGTTCTCTAGAATCCCCAGCGGAGATGTGTCATCCCCAACAGGTTTCTGAACAGTGAAGTTGAAACTTCCCTTAAAGACTTGATGATTGAAGTCCAACCGTGTTAACGAAGTATTTCTCTCAGCTGATGCGGAGTGCCTGATGGCGGAAGCTTGGATATCCCCAATTGGTTCATGATTGACCGAGAATTCTATTCCCGACTTACTGATGATGTCCGGCTGATGCCCGAAAGTTTTCTTTGAACGCCCGATGGCGTGATTAACTTGATTGTTGACCTGATGAGTCCCGAGAATCTCGATGCCTGACGGCATGATCGACCATGTATCACCGGTTATCGTGTGACCAATTCCCCAGCTAGTTGCCGTGCAGCTAATGTTTCAGTTTTCGAAAATTTGTTCCCATTAGAGTACCGTGTACTTGTGCAGTTGGAAAATTTCCGGGTTTGTCGGTATTCAACCGTCTTGCACCTTGATTGGTTGAGAGTCGTTCGCTTCTCACCCAGTCAGGTTCAAGCCGTTTGAATAGGGGCAGCTGTTGCACCCCAAAATTTGACCAACATTTCATTCACATTAGTATTATCATTTGCATTTCATTGATATGTGTGCAGGAGATCAAGAGGTATGATTACCAACCAAGAGCTATACAATACTATGAAGCTATCCAAGAAGGTTATTCAAGTGTTCAAGGGTTGATATCTTTTTCAGAGAAGTCATAAGATTCTCAAAGAGAGTGGTTGAAACCACAGCTGTGTGCCTCCTAACTTGAGAGTTGTGGGAAGCTCCTCAGATGATTCTGAGGCTATGAAGAAGGACTTGAAGCCTTGAGAGAGCTTATGAGATGTCTTGAAAGACATCATGAAGCCTAGATAGGTCATGGTGCAAGTTTGAGAAGACCTTGCACCATGACCTATCTGACAAGTTACAGGTCATCTGAAGTATGTGAATCTGGGGCCTTGAAAGTTACCCAACTTGCATCAAACTTTTGCTCAAGAAGGATGCTTCCTATGAACTTTTGGTCAACATGAATGTTGTTCCTTATCTTCTTAGCTTTCTAGAGAGTACTAGAAGTCCTTGATAGGATTTGTAGAACTCAAGTTATGGCTTTGACAAGTCAAGGGCATTTTGGTCATTTGGAGATTACAGGTCATTTCAACCATAAGGCCATAACTCCTATTTCCAAGCTTCAAATGGAAACATCTTCAACATCAAACTTGTTAAAAATGATGTTTTAAGGCTAGTAAGGAGGTCATGAGATGTTGAAAATGCTTGTAGCTCATACTTATCAAAATGGTCAAAATAAAGGAGGATTTAATGTATTAAAGTGACCTATTTTTGGGAATTTTCAATACATGACCAAAACAATGCAAGTGACCTACCAAATTGAATGGAAAAATCATTTTAGAAACAATGGCATTATTACAATTTTGATTTGAGGTCAAATTGCGGGACTTATCGTAAGTTACTTGTAATCTAAGTTACACTTGCAAAACATAAGAGAGATCAATGTACAAGCTATCCAAGCATTCTAACATCTCATACATCTCATCTAAGGAGATTTTCAAGTCAGAACCAAGTGCTGCAATAAGGGAAACATGGACTGGTGTGAGTATGGCTTGAAATGAGAAACCATGACATGAGATTTTCAAAATCTCCTTGGATGGTTCCAGAAGGTGCTAGAGGGTTCTGAATCATTCTATATATGATTTAGAAGAGGTCCATGGAAGGGGTTGGTGAGAGTTGAGGAAGGAGAGAGAGTTGGGATTCTAAATTTTTTCATTGCAAATTGAAATCCATTCTTCATTTCTACACCATTTCAATCGATTCTTTATATTGCAATCTCTTCCTTATGAGTTACTGAGTGATTCCATAGCAAATTGAGAGCAAGAACATGGCTGAATCGTGCATGAACTTTTGAGTTCCATCTGCTGCAAGTCACTATCGGGTTTGGAGTTGCAAGCATCTTCCATCAATTCTTTTGCAAACAGAAGCCATATCTTGATACAAGGAACGATTTTGGAAGGATTGAAGTGTTGAAGTGAAGATTTGGTGCATCTGTTATTCAAGAAATCCCAGGTTTGTAACTTTCACCATACACCTTAATTTAAGCATTGTTAAGTTAGATTGTTAGGTTAGAATGGTTAGAAATGGTTAGGAGATGGATTCTGGAGAATTTGAGAGCATTTGGTTATGTTCAAGATGATGACACCATTTCAGTTTGGATCAAGAACTTGGTGTATAGTGAGTAATAATATGAATTCTATAGGGGAAACTGATCAGTGTAATGTGATGAACGTTTTAGACCAAACAATTTAAAGATTAGAGACAATTGATTCTTGGCCAGAATTTTGATCCACGATCGTGTTTAGGGTTAGAGGATATTTCAATTGTTTCTAAGACCATGGTTGTGTTCAGTGTGGAATTTAGAGTATGTTAGTGCTTTAAACCATGTGTTTCGATGGAGATATGGTAAATTTCGAATTGAGAAGGATCCATGTTTGAACTCTGGTTCTTCCCTCCATTTCCATGGCCAGAGGTAGGAGATGAAGTTATCACCCTCAGATCTTGTTTTGACCCGTTGACTAGAAGCTGATCCAACGGCTGCGTTTTGAAGTTGATTTGTGAAGGATCTGAATAATGAAACGCACCGTTTCATTTATTCAGGCGTTTTAGGCTTAAGTGATGAATCACTATGCACACCCCCCTGAAGGCCCAAGCCAGGATTTTAACTGAAAATGATTACTATCCACACCGCGCGCTTATTTATTTTTGTTGGATTTTCTTCATTTTTTTCATTTTGTTTATGGTTCTTGCAAAACTCATAATTAATTGAAATTTTATCCAATTAAACCCATTCTTTTTTCATATTACTCATGATTGAGTCTATTATTTTTTAGAGAAAAATATTTTCATTTCATGTAATTTCTGATTTAATAGGAATTTTATATTTTAATTGATATTAAAATGATTATGTTTGATGCATATTTTTGTAGAATTTTGTTTGATCTCTTGGTGATGATTTTGAGCCTAATTTTTTGTGTGTGATTAGGTTAGACATGTATGATCCCATAGAATTTTTCTCACATTTTTGTGATGAAAATAGATGTGCTTTCTAGATTGATATTTAGATGCTTCCTTTTAGGGTTTTAGGTTGATACCTTGTAATGTAGGATTTATTTCTAGGTCCAATTTTATGGTTTGATCTTTGAAACTAATGTGGTAGAGTCATGATTGACCTAGGTTCCCATAGTAATTTTTGTAGGATTTTACAATTGATTTTAGTATTTTAGTTAGGATTAACTTTAGTACTAGGTTTTAGGTGATCCTAACTTACTAATCCAACTAGTTTAACTCATTTAGATCCCTTATATTAGGGTTTGTGCTTGGTTTGCCTTGGGTTGAGATTGAAGACAAGTTGAAGACAAGGTGAGGATGCTTGAAGTTGCTTGGAGCTTTGGATTTGTTTGAGCCTGAAGGTGTCTGATGAAGATTAGGACATAGGACATAGGGAGAGCCTTGTAGTTAGAATGATTTCTTTCACAAACATGGAAAGCATCTTGTGCTTCCATTCCTCCCAATGACTAAAATTCCTTCTCAGATATTCACATCCCTCCTTGTGAAGGATGAGTGGCTTTATCTGGGAAGTAGAACTTTGAGGGAACCAGTCTCTCATAATGATGAACCCTTACAGGCTTCCTTTGGTTGTCAGTAAGTTGTTTATCATTTCCAATCACTATGTTAAATCAACTGTCTTCTGGTTTGAGCATCCTGACAGATGTTAGACTTGAGTTTGAAGATGAAGACTTCACTGAAGAGTGTGGAAGAGGATGATTTCTTGAGCATTGCCATTGCAGCTGAAGCTTGAAAAGCAAGAAGAGCAGGTTGATACTTGAAGATCCAGTGGAAATTGAATGAAGAGCTGAGGCTTGAAAGAAAATTGAAGGATGAAGTTGACACTTCTAAGTGATTGAAGATTACTCTGAGAAGCTGAGGCTTGTAGAAGAGAGAAGACCAAGTTGATACTGGTAAAGAAAAGCGAGTTGAAGCTTGAGAACTAAGCTGATACTTATGAAGAGGATTCAATTGAGATTGAGTGTGGAGCTGAGGCTTGAGGAATAAAAGATAAGTTGATACTTAAATTGATACATTTAGAGCCTGAAGGAATCAAATGGATACTTGTAGTTAAGAGTGAAGCCTGAGGGTGGAATTGACTGGAGAGCTGAAGCTTGAAGAAGAAGATTAAGTTGAAACTTATGTTGATGGGTTGAAACCTGGAGAAGCAAGTTGATACTTGGCATGAAGGGTGGTTGAAGTCTGAAGACTAGATTGATGTTAGAAGAGCTGAAGCTTGGAAAGAGAGAAGTTGTTGATCTTCTTTCTTGTCTGTTTTTCTGTGCTGATGTGCCTTGTTTGACTTGCTTGATGCATTAGAATAAGTCCATGACTAGACTGACTTTAATCTAGGAGCATGATTGCACTAGAGGTTGAGTTGCTCCCTCTACTTGTATTGTTACTGTATGGCTTTGCTTGCGGGTATTCGGTAGAGCCCAGCTCCCTTGCCCATGTGGTTTGTGTTTGCCTGATGGCATTTTATTTCATTTCTTCTGTATGATTGCAGTTTATCTTATCTTGCTTGATAGCATGTTATTTCCTCAGTATGATTGCTGTTATTCATTCTGGCTTGAGGTTGAGATGAGCTTGTGGAGGTTGCTGCCCCACACACATTTCCTCCCTCACTTGCATTGCATGCATTTTATTGTATATCCGTTTACTGTTTAAGCTGATGCTTTATCTGTTTATGTTTACCATTGACATGATCCCTTAGGACTCTCATTTCCTTTGATAAGGAAGTGATGATAGAACTTTAGGTTGAAACCTATGCATGATAACTTTTAGGAGTTCCTTGTTTCAAACTTCAACTATAGGATAAATCCTTGGCATGACAACAGTAGGACTTGATGGTCTCCCTTTAGTTGAGCCTGCTCTCTTCTCATCTCAAAACAGCTTAAGATACAGTAATCATGAATGATTTCTTTCATACGTTACGAGCCTTAAGCTATCTGAGAAAGGATTGTTGGAGAGCTTCTTCTCAACAGTCTGGATGTTTAGTATGGTACCCTTTGGGTGACATGCGACGCATTCACTCTCAGGTCATAGTCTTTAGTGCGATTGAAATTGCAAACACAATAAAAAACACTTCTTTCGTAAAAGATAGAAAACAAACTTCAAACCTTTTTGCCCCGTGGGCCCATAAGTCAAAGGAAGCTTTTCTGAAGAAAAGAGTGTCGTTAAACTTCAGCGCCAATGCAAACAGGCTTTGTCCCTAACTGCTGGAACTGCTGTTTAACCCTACTCGATAAAACATATGAATCTAAATCCCCGTAATTCGTAGTATCCCGAACTACGTAAGCTCTGATCTCTCATATCTGTTGAGAGTACGTAGGCACAATACTGATGTATTGGCGAGCCACCTTCCCCGTAACCCGTAGTAGGTCGAACTACGTTGACTCTGATTTCTCATTCTCTGATGAGAATACGTAGGCATAAAGTGTGACGCTTTGCCGAGTCATTTTCTTTTCTTTTTAAGCCAGCCTTGATAGGTAGATAGATAAACCAACTTGTCCAGTAAACACAACAAGCGTGGATCCCGTCGAGTACGACGGACGTGAGGGGTGCTAATACCTTCCCCTTGCGTAATCGACTCCCGAACCCAGACAACGGTTGCGATGACCTTGTCTTATCCCTTTTCGTCAGGTTTTTCCGATCGTTTCCTTTCCCGTTCTGAGGGATAAATAACAAAAGGTGGCGACTCTTCTGTTTTGCCGGCACCTTATTTTCGCGGTAGCGACACAAGTCAAGAAAAAGGTTGGGAAAATTTTGGGGTGCAACACTCTTGTGTGTATAGTACATGGAAGTGGTCTCTATTTGTAGAGAAAGTGAGGCTCTTGGCAGATTTTGAAAAATGTGGATGGCTTTGTCTTTTGGAGGGAGAAAATTCAAATCTTGTTCAAGATCTTGAT
Organism: Lathyrus sativus; assembly: GCA_963859935.3. Lineage (NCBI taxonomy): Eukaryota > Viridiplantae > Streptophyta > Magnoliopsida > Fabales > Fabaceae > Lathyrus > Lathyrus sativus. The sequence goes on from OZ012740.1 coordinate 266,970,765, forward strand.
GCAGCTGGTCTTGAGGGTTCTTGATGCATTGTGATGCATGAGACAAGTTGTATGTAGGCCATAGGAAGTGATTGAAGTGTGTCTACAGGCTAGGGGACTTGTTGCGCCATAATTTCTTAAAGAAAGTTTCTCTTTCCTCTTGATTTTCTTTGAATATAATAATGCCACTTGACTACCAACTTGCCATGCTCTTTAATCCTTCTACACATCCACTCATCATACACTCTTAATATAAGATCCAAGTCTAATCAATGGTTGAGAATCAACTAGATTGATGGCAAATTGGTTTATGTCATGTTTGAGAATGTGCACTTCAAGTGCTTACACCCCAAATTCCCTCCTTCGGAACTCCTAGCTCACAAAGGCTATTGAGGAGTTCTTGTACTTTTTGAAAATCCCTCATCATGCTATACAAATTTCCATGTTATTGGTTATTTAAAATTCCAAGTGGAACTAGGTCAAAAACACCCTTGAAGTTGGCTGAAAACATGACTTGAAAAGTGCTAAAACCATGAAATTTTATTAAGTGTTTTGCCCTCTTGCATTGTTTTTTATCATAACTCAAAATCCATTCATTTTTTGAACATAGGTCACTTTTTCACTTTTGTAGTACTCTTCAAGACCTTTCCAACAAGATTTGAACCACTCCAATTGGATGTGTGGTTAAGAAGTTATGGTTTTGCCCCTTTCAAAACCCTAATTTCCCGATTTTTCGATTACTCTTCAATCCTTGATCCAATGGTCACCAAACTTCATGACTAGATGTGATATATTATTAGGAACATAATTTCCTTCAATTTTTGGTTCAAAACCCTATTCGTCAATAAGTTGACTTTTCAGTCAGACGAACCGATCGATTGAAAAACTCTGAATCGACTGTTGGTGTTCTGGGTCCCCTGAGGTCTTGAAACTTCTTGAGTGGACTTCAGTGAGTCATATAAGCTTCATGGACCATGATTCCATCATTGGAGTGCCATTTAAATCAAAAGTCAAACCACATTTGACTTTTCATGATCTGAAACCCTAATCGGGAGTCCTAGACTGCACTGCCGTTCTTTGGATGACAACCTCATATTGGATTCATACTTGACCCAATGTAGTATCCTTGATGGTGTGGGGGATTTTTTCATGGAAAATCAATCCAAGACATTGACTAATCAAACCATCGAAACCCCGATTCTTGACTGTATGAAACCCTAATTCACCTGTATCTTGACAAAGACAAATTTGAAATAGGTTAAGGTTAGATAAACAAATGATGATGCTCACAAAATGATGATGAAGATCTAAGGGTCAAAATTTGGGGTATAACAATTGTCCCTATTTAAATATCTTCACCAGATGACAATGAGAGATGACAATCCTCATAGAATCGTAGTGAAAGGTATTTAAATATAGCAAACTGAATATTTTGTCCCTTAGATACGATGGTATGTAAAAGGACAAATAATAACATGCGATGAATTCTAAATGATGATGTATGATGCTTGAGGATGCAAGAACAAATGCTGACGTATGAGCAAAAATAAAAGAACAACACTACAACGAGTAAATACTCACAAGGGACCCGACACATTGGGGAAAGATCCAAGGCATAGCAAGCAATAGCTCATACATGGATAATGATGGTACCCAAAGGGAATCTTCCATACAAAGAACACAAACTCCACTAGGGATAAAGGAAAAACTCCACTGGGAAAATGCAAACCTCTAATCGAGGAATGCATTAAGGGAGAAACCATGCAGCGGGACAAAAGTCAACAGACTCAGACACAATCCTTATTGGGGGAGAACCAAATAAAGAACTTCCTATATCGAAGAGTTCAAACCGGATCTTCAGGAAAAGACTAGAAACAAGACCAGACTCGTCAGGGATGCTAGTAACCACTAGATCTCCGAGACTCGACCGGGGATACCAAAGGCTTTGCTGGGAATACCGGTGACAACCAGAAATTCCTGTCAAAAAAACAAATTGTCTTTAAGCGGTGCCAGTGACTACTGGACTTTTTCGGGGTGCTAGTAACAACTAGACTTCTAGGGGAGAAAGGTGACAACCCCAACGATGATACCTAATAGCAATTGAGTTTAGGCGATGCTAGTAACTACTGGACTTCAAAGGGGAATCGGTGACAACCGAGCCTCGGTACCAATAAAAATTGGATTCAAGCAATGCCAGTAACTACCGGACTTAGAAAGATTGGTGACAACCAAAGCGAAGATACCAATATCAATTGGATTTTTAAACAATGCTAGTAACCACTGGACTTCAATGGGGAAATTGGTAACAACCGAATCAAAGGATTCCAATAACAATTAATTTTAAGCAATGCCAGTAACCACTGGACTTATTGGTAACAACCAAATCAAAGTACCAATAACAGTTGGATTTAAGTAACGCTAGTAACTACTAGATTTACACAGGGGAATCGGTAACAACCGAACCAAAGTACCAATAACAGTTGGATTTAAGCAAAATTAGTAACCACTAGACTTAACTTGGGAAGTTGGCAACGACCAACTCATGGTACCAATAATAATTGGGTTTTTAAGCAATGTCAATAACCACTGGTCTTAGAAAGGACTGATGATAACCAAATCAGGGTACGAATCACAATTTGATTTAAACAATGCCAGTAGCCACTGGACTTAAAATGGAAATATTAGTGACAACCTAAAATTGAAGGTGCCAATAGCAGTTGGACTTAAACTATGCTAGTAACCACTGGTCTTTCGAGGATTGGTGACAACCAAATTAAGAATACCGATAACAATTGGATTTCAAAGCTAGTAACTACTAGACTTGTTGAACAAAGTTGGTGGCGACCTGATCTCAAAGGTAAGCATTAGTAAGAAATAATCATCTTGGTAAACATCAGGTAGCATTAGATATTTCTAGTCACAACTAGCTTCCTGGGATAAGAGCAACTTTCTCACAACAATTGACAAAACGGGGTAACAACCGCAAAGCGAGCCCGTGGCAAACAAGACGGAGCGAGAGGATTGGTAACGACCAAAGGACCTCAAATACAAAATCCAAACAACTAGAAACCAAATCATGCAAACAAATGCGAATGCTAATAATATGATGCGAATGCATATGCAGGCCAACCCACGGGGGAGAAGGATAAAAGAAAACCAAGAAACACAAGGAGGAAACCCATCATATTGAGTCCTGATGTCACTAGTCTAGATATAACTTCTTTCCGGGGGGAAGAGAAATGAATCTCTGGAAGTAATCAATGCTCTTGCAAACTTGCAGAAGAGGAATCTCGGCTTAGTAGTGGGGCTGCTGTTGGGCGCAACTTTGGTCAGAGACAACAGCAAGCTTTTTTACTGCTCTTGAGAGTCGTGTAATACCGGCATATCTCCTTTAGAGTTTTGACGTGCTTTGTTAAATTAGTTTGCTTAAACAAAAAAAATTTAATTTCCAAAACACTTTGCTTTTCAAAAATCATTATTAATGAATAAGTGAAATTTCCATAACAACAACATAGATCATAACAATGATTGGTCTGAAATCTGATTTCATTAATAGGCGAGGACTTTACAAAATGGAAAAGTCTCAGGAATAAATACAATTTTGAAAAATGGCAAACAACAAAAAAATGGGTTACAAAATCCACCAATGTTCTGGTCCTACTAACTAGTAGTCCATATGTTTCATTGCTTCTGATGAGAATGGCAGACAATGATCTTCTTCAACACTTTTTTTACGGTGCTTTGCCCCTTCATTTTCCTGTATTGTTCTTTCAAACTTCCGACTTGCTGAGGCACTTCTTTTTTTTCTTGTGTCACCTTTCTAGGTTTCCCATTCAGGCGTAATACTTTCTCACTGCGCCCGAATTGATTGGGTACTTAAGTTGCTCGCCATCCATCGTTTCGAGAATCAAAGACCCTCTGGAAAAGACAGTTTTCACGATGAAAGGGCCATTGTAGTTAGGCATCCACTTTTCGCGCATATCTTTTTGTGTTGGTAGGACTTTTCTGAGTACAAGCTCTCCTTCCTTATACTCCTTGAGACGGACCTTCTTGTCGAAAGCTCTTTTCATCCGTTGTTGGTAAATATGGCTATGACACATGGCAGTCATCCTCTTTTCATCGATGAGATTCAATGAATCGAACCTCTCTGTTATCCACTCGGCTTCTTCAAGCTCGACTTCCATTAAGATCCTTAACAAAGGTATCTTGACCTCGATGGGTAGTATGACGTCCATCCCGTAAACCAAGGAGAAGGGGGGTTTCCCCTGTCGAAGTGAGCGTTGATGTTCTGTACCCATGTAAAGCGAATGGTAGCATCTCGTGTCAGTCCTTGTAGGTTACAACCATCTTCTGTACTATCTTCTTGATGTTCTTATTTGCAACTTCGATTGCGCCATTCATTTTTTATCTGTACAGAGAAGAATTGTGATGTTTGATTTTGAAGTTATCACAAAGTTCTTTCATCGTCTTATTATTTAGATTCGATCCATTGTCGGTGATGATTTGGTCAGGATGTCGGACCGATAGATAATCTCTTTCTTGATGAAGCAGGCGACCACTTGCTTGGTTACGTTCGCATACGATGCTGCTTCTACCCACTTGATGAAGTAATCAATTGCAATGAGGATGAACCGATGGTCGTTGGAAGCTTTTGGCTCTATTGCCCAATCATGCGATGCCCCATATTGCAAATGGCCATGGTGATGTTATCACGTTGAGAGGGTGCGGAGGAACATGCATTTTGCCGGCATAGACTTGACATTTGTGGCATTTTCGAGCAAAGAGAATGCAATTCATCTTTAAGGTTAACCAAAAATATCCATCCCTCAAAATCTTTTTTTCCATGGCATGGACACCAGCATGAGTGTCGAACGTCCCTTCGTGCACTTCAGTCATTAGTATATCTGCTTCTTTTTTGTCAACACATCTGAGTAGAACCATATCATGGTTTCTCTTGTACAGGATGCCATTACTGATGAAAATTTTTGATGATAATCTTCGTATGGCTCTTTTGTCGATTCCGGATGCTGATAACGTGAAATCATATATATATATATATATATATATATATATATATATATATATATATATATATATATATATATATATATATATATATATATATATATATATATATATATATATATATATATATATATATATATATATATATATATATATATATATATATATATATATATATATATATATATATATATATATATATATATATATATATATATATATATATATATATATATAACAATGTACTTTTCTACTAATCAGTGACCGTTTTCACTCCGAATTCGGATATTTCCACACTATTTGCCCAGTATTTTGTAGGTATTCAAAGTCCATGCTCAAATGGAGCAAGATAAAGAAAAGAAGCATTTACAGGTGAAAACCAGGTGAAAATCAAGCCAAAAAGAAGCAAAAACGAGTTCTGCTGATGTGACGACCGTCACAAGGGTGTGACGACCGTCATGCGTGTGACGACCATCACAGGTCCATGACGACTGTCATGCAGTTAAAATACAGTTTTCTGCACGTGCTGTCAGATTATGAAAGTGCCAAAGAGGAGTGGACCACTAACTCCTATATTTTCTGATATCATTCCCACTTCCCGAAGAAATAAACCGTTAAATATCCCATCTATAAAAGGAGGTAGCTGGTACCAGAAAAAGAGAGCCGCATTGAAGAGACGAAGTGCTGCCAATTTACCTTCAGAGCAATTATTCAATTTCCAACTTTCTTATCGTTCTTTTATTTCCTTTTTCTTTTCCTTCCTTGCAATTTTTGTTTTACTTCCCATTTCTATTCTGTACGAGTAATTGGCACAAAGACTAAATCCTGCCGCCATTTTTGAGGATTTCCCAAAAGCCAAATCAAATTGTTTACAGATTTCTATTCTAATCGTAAATTAAATTGTTATTTCATATTGTAATGCGTATTATTATTTTCTGCCATTATTTACGTGTTGTTTATCTATATTCCATGTCTGGCTAAATCTTAAGTAATCGGTATGTAATAAATAATCTGATGGGATTCAATAATTAACCGGTGTATATCTACCTTTTCAAAAACTTATTTATGGCTTCAGTTTTTAAATTGACTTTTCTAAATAAACCTTCGTCGTGACAGCGAGAAATTATTTACAGTAGTTTTGCCACGACAGTGGGAAATTCATAAAGGTACGAACCAACAAGCGACAGCTGAGGCTAAGACCAGATAGTAAAAACTAGGCATTCATTTTAAAAACAGCGACAGCGCTTTAAAGGGAATTAGAACTTAATAGTTTTCAAAAAGTAACTTTAACCCCGAACGGGATAGCGACAGCATACGTTCCGCCTTAGAGTTGCGACTAGCGTCAACAACCATCGTGAGACAAAGGTCTTTAAACCATCATTTTCTTCTTAAACTATTTTGAAAACCTAAAGACACTGGTGACCTATAGAATCCCTGAAGAAATAGCATATTACATACCGATTCAAGCATTCATACCTTAAGTAAAAGCTTTAGTTCCCTTTAGTTTACGCACTTATTTTGTTATTATTCCCTTAAAACATTACCAACCTAGCTAAACACCGTAACACCCGATAATACTAGTTTGATTACGAGTCCCTGTGGGATCGATATCTATTATTACTACGCGATAGACTGTGCACTTGCAGTTAATTGAGTTAGACATAGAAAGTCGCGATCAGATGCGTCAGCCAGATATTCTTGATTTTGAAGAAAATTCTTATTGTCGTGAAAGCAAAGCTTCCTATCAGACTCTTCTTCTACCATCATGACATATGCTGGCATAGTCCTTCTTTCGATGTAAATCAGAGGTGCCTCGTTAACAAAATGGACCTTCCACATCGATGCTAGCATGGCTAAAGCATCTACAATGTGGTTTTATGCTCTCGGCACATGTTTGAAAGTAATTTCATCGAAGTATTCAATCATCTTCAGAATGTGATCTTTGTAGGGGATCAATTTTTCATTTCGAGTCTCCCACTCTTCTCTGAATTGGTAGATCACTAAAGCAGAGTTACCGATCACTTCCAAGATTTTGATATGGAGGTCAATAGCAGCTTCTAATCCCAGGATGCAGGCTTCATATTCGGCTATATTATTGGTACAGGAGAAACAAAGTCTGGCGGTGACGGCGGTATACCCTCCAGTTGGATTTTTCAAGGCAGCTCCAATACCATGTCCATTCTTGTTAGACGCTCCATCAAACATCATTTCCCAATGGGATCCAGGTTTAGGACCCTCTTCGGGACCGGGTTCTGGTTTCTAGCATTGAATGTACATTATGTCTTCATCGGAAAACTCAAACTTGAGCGGTTGATAATCATCCACAGGATGTTCAGCAAGGTGTTCTGACAAGACACTGCCTCTGACAGATTTTTGAGTGACATATTGGATATCATACTCTGACGAGAGCATGTGCCACCTGGCCAACCTTCCAGTTTGAGCCAGCTTTTCGAAGATATATTTTATTGGATCCATCTTGGAAATTAGCAGGGTCGGATGGCAAATCATATACTGTCTCAGTCGCTTGGCCGCCCAAGCTAGGGCACAACAAGCTTTCTCTAGAGGTGAATAACGACTCTCTCAATCTGTGAACTTCTTGCTAAGATAGTAGATCACATGCTCTTTCTTTCCTGACTCGTCAATTTGTCCTAGGACACAACCCATTGAATCTTCCAATACTATCGTGTACATGAATAATGGCTTTCCTGGCACCGGAGGAATACATATTAGAGGCTCTTGTAGATACTTCTTGATCTTCTCAAATGTTGACTGGAAGTTTTCATTCCATACCATTGTTTGATCTTTTCGTAACAACTTAAAGATCGGTGTGCAGGTGGGTGTCAGGTTACAAATAAACCTGGAGATGTAATTTAGTCGTCCAAGGAAACCTCTGACTTATTTTTTTGTTTGAGGAATGGGCATTTCTTGAATTGTTGTGACCTTGTCGGGATCTACTTCAATTCCTCGTTGACTAACAATGAATCCGAGTAGCTTGCCAGAACAAACTCTGAATGTGTATTTAGCCGAATTTAGCCTCAGCTGATACTTTCGAAGTCTCTCAAATAATTTCAGCAAATGATCCAGGTGGTCCTCTTCATTTTGAAACTTTGCAATCATATTGTCTACATAACTTCAATCTACTGATGCATCATATCATGGGAGAGGGAGACCATAGGTCGTTGATACGTTGCACCTGCATTCTTCAAACCAAAAGGCATGACCTTATAATAATAAATGCCCCAGGGTGTAATGAAAGTTGTTTTTTCCATGTCGGTCGGATCCATCTTTATTTGGTTGTAGCCGGAAAATCCGTCCATGAATGAAAATACTGCAAAACTGGCTGTGTTATCCACCAACGTGTCAATATGTGGAAGAGGGAAATTGTCCTTCAGACTAGCTTTGTTTCGATCCCTGTAGTCCATGCACATTCTGACTTTGCCATCCTTCTTTGGGACCGGTACTATGTTGGCCACCCATTCTTGATATTTTGATACTGCTAAAAAGCCTGCATCAATTTGCTTCTTGACTTCGTCTCGGATTTTGAGAGCCATGTCGGGTCTAGATCTTCGAAGCTTCTGCTTGACTGAAGGACAATCTGGCTTCAAAGGGAGCTTGTGCATAACGATGTCAGTGTCCAATCCTGGCATGTCTTGATAAGACCAAGCGAATACATCGACATAATCTTTGAGAAGTGCTATCAGTCTGATCTTGACTTCTGACCCTAACGATGCTCCAACTTTGACTTTTCTCCTTTCTTCTTCAGAGCCCAAGTTGACGACGTTGATCGTTTCTTTGTATGGCTGAAGATAGGCATCTTCGTATTTAGTCATCCTCCTCAATTCTTCAGGGACCTCAGAATCTTCATCACTCTCTTCTTTGGCTTGAAAGACAAATGGACCACTACCAGAAGGAACCGAATTATCAATGGATTATGCGGGTGATGGAGGTGTTCTGCATGGTTTTACAGGTTTGAGAATGATCAGACATGCACGCACAAACATGTAGATGATGGGTTGATTTTAAGTTTTCAAAAAAATTGCCATTTTTCCTTTTAACAAAAAGAGTGAAAATGATAAGGAGGAAACAAAATAAGAGTTTTAACAAAAACACTTTTTCATTCATAGATCTTTTCAAATTGCAAAGTGGCCCATACAAAATGATTCACTGGCCTTGGGAAAGACCAGGAATTTAAAGAAAACAAAGCTAACAAGCAAATGTATTACTCTAAAGGTAAAAAGACAGGGATTTCCACTGTTTCCCAGTTGTGTAAAGCTGCTCCGCCTTTGATCACCAGGATGTCAAGGTTGCTTTCTTCGTCTTCGGCTATGACGACATTCACTTGTACTCCACCGCTCATAAATATTTCCTCCAAGGTCTTCTTCTTCCTGACGCTTTCTTCAGGTGTATCTTATAGAATTGGTTTGTAACCCAACCCTTGTCTGTCATTTTTTGCACAAGCGTTGACTTCTATGACCTCCCCCCATCCCAATGGGAGTCTTGTCTTCATTGCAGCCTTTATGCTCTGAACGAAAGCAAAAGATGGACCACGGGTTATTGCTGAATTGTCGACCAACACAACACGGGACATTTCCAAGGCTTGGCAAGTAGTTACAAGTAAATCTTCATCAACCTCTATATATCTGAAGGAGGACAAGTTGCTCACCATTAGATCTTCCTCTCCAAGCACTATGACTAACTGGTCATTAACAACAAACATCATTTTTTGGTCTAGAGTGTGTCGCTTCCGTGAAAATAAGGTGCCGGCAAAACAGAAGAGTCGCCACCTTTCGTTATTTATCCCTCAAAACGGGAAAGGAAACAATCGGAAAAACCTGACGAAAAGGTATATGACAAGGTCATTGCAACCATTGTCTGGGTTCGGGAGTTGGTTACGCAAGGGGAAGGTATTAGCACCCCTCACGTCCATCGTACTCGATGGGATCCACGCTTGTTGTGTTTATCTGACGGGTTGGTTTTATCTATCTAGCTATCAAGGCTGGTCTGAAAAGAAAAGAAAATGACTCCGCAAAGCATCGCGCTTTATGCCTACGTATTCTCATCAGAGAATGAGAAATCAGAGTCAACGTAGTTTGCCTAACTATGGGTTACGGGGAAGGTGGCTCGCCAATACATCGGTATTGTGTCTACGTACTCTCAACAGGTATGAGAGATCAGAGCTTACGTAGTTCGGGATAATACGGATTACGGGAATTCAGATTCATCTGTTTTATCGAGTAGGGTTAACAAACAGTTCCAACAGTTGGATGTACGCAGCTCGACCCTTGGAGACTTAGGCGTTACCGTTTGCGGTAGAACTGGGATTTAACGACACTCTTTTCTTCAGAAAAGCTTTCCTTTGAATTACGGGCTCACGGGGCAAAAAAGGTTTGAAGTTCGTTTTCTGTCTTTTACGAAAGAACTGTTTTTTATGGATGTTTGCAACTAATATCAGACTAGAGACTATGACCTGAGAGTGAATGCGTCGCATGTCACCCAAAGGGTACCATACTAAACATCCAGACTGTTGAAAAGAAACTCTCTAACAATCCTTTCTCAGATAGCTTAAGGCTCGTAACGTACGATGTCAGTTAACCTTTATTACTGTATTTTAATTTGTTTCGAGATGAGAAGAGAGAGGGACAACTACGGGGAGACTATCAAGTCCTAATGTTGTCATGCCATGGATTCATCCTATGGTTGAAGTTTGAAACAGGGAACTCCTAGAAGTTATCATGCATAGGTTTCAACCTAAAGTTCTAATCATCACTTCCTTATCAAAGGAAGTGAGATTCCTAGGGGATCATGTCAATGATAAACAGAAACAGATGAAGCATCAATTTAAACAGTAAACAGTAAACGACTGTAAAATGCATGCAATGCAAGTGAGGGAGGAAATGTGTGTGGGGCATCAGCCTCCACAAGCTCGTCTCGACCTCAAGCCAGATATGAATAACTGCAATCATACAGGAAGAAATAACATGCTATCAAACATATCAAGTGATTGCAATCATACAGAAGAAGTAAAATAAAATGCCGTCAAGCAAATCACAATCCACATAGGCAAGGGAGCAGGGCTCTACCGAATACCCGCAAGCAAAGCCACACAGTAAAAATACAAGCAGAGGGAGCAACTCAACCTCTAGTGCAATCATGCTCCTAGCTTAAGTTAATCTAAACATGAACTTATTCTAATGCATCAAGCAAATCAAACAAGTCACATCAATACAGTTGCACAGCAAGCAAACAGACAAGAAAAGAAAGCAGCCTTCACAACAACACAATCTTCTGACAGCAGTTTAGTTATCAGTCCTCAACAGCTCTACAAGACCATCATCTTCAATAGCAAGTGTCAACTTGCTTCTCATACATCCACATAAGTATCAACTTATTCTCTCTTCCTCAAGCCTCAGCTCTTCAGTAAATTCCACCTTCAGGCTTCACCCCTAATATCAAGTATCAACTTGGCTCCTTCAGGCTTTCAATGTATCAACATAAGTATCAACTCAATCTTTCTTCTTCAAGCCTCAGCTCCTCACTCAATTCCAATTTGATCTTCTTCACAAGTGTCAACTTGTTCTTCTGGACCCTCAAGCTTCAGTTCTCTCCTCTTTACCAGTATCAACTTGTTCTTCTTCATCTACAAGCTTCAGCTTCTAAGGGTAATCTCCAAACACAAAGAAGTATCAACTTCTAGCCTCTTCAGTCTTCTAACAAGGGACTCCATCCTCTAGCAAGGGAGAAAGATTCATCTAACAAGAGCAAAGTTTGGATGATTGGTAGCAGAGTGAAGACCAAAGGTCACCACTAAGCATCCTATCATCAGAGAAAGGGACCCTCAAAGGTTCTACCAACTTGTAAAGAGCCACACATCCTACCAAAGGAGGGATGAGGCCTTTACAAGGGGACCTTACATCATAGGGAAGAATGGAAGTGATCAACATCTTCCACGTTTATGAAGGAAGAGAATCTATCTAGAAGCTCTGCCTACAAACCCTAATCTCAGCACCTAATCATCACTACACCAAAAGAAGGGAAGATCTTCACATCCAAGCTTCTTCAAGCATTCCATGGTAGCCCAAGCTTGTCTTCAACATCTTCCAAGAGCAAAAGAAACAAAACCCTAATCTAAGGGAACTAAAGAAATCAATCTAGTTGAATTAGTGCATTAGAATCATCTAAAGTTAGCATCTAAACTAAAATCTAACAAAAATAGTAAACTAAATTGTAAATTCCTACAAAAATTCCTAAGGGATCCTAATTCAATCATGAATCTACCATAAAAAAAATCAGAGGTTGAATCATCCACCAAGTTCTAAAAATAAAATCTAAATCACAAGGTATCAACCATAAACCCTAAAAATGGAGCTCTTAACGTTTCAACCTAGAACTACCACTTACATTCATCACAAAAATGTGAGAAAAATCTAGGGGGAACATTCACATCTATGCTAGCAACACACAAAAAATTAGGGCAAGAATCATCACCAAGTGCTCAAACCAAATTCAACAAAATCAAGCATCAACCATGATTATTTTAATGTCAATTAAAATGTAAAAATGCCCATAAAATCAGAAAATGCATGGAATATTAATATTTTTTATCTAAAAAATACTAGATTCAATCATGAATCCATGGAAAAACGAATGGGATTAATTGAGTCATTTTTCAATTATTTATGAATTTTTGAATAACCATGAACAAAATGAAAAATAAAATGAAAAATCCAAGGAAAATAATAGGCGCGTGGTGTGAATAGCAAATGAATTCAGTTCAATATCCAAACTGGGCCAAAAGGGGGGTGGGAGTATCAACTATGGACTAAGCCCAAACCAATCAGATAAATGAAACGCTGCGTTTCATAATAATCCATAAATCCTTCACAAAATTGAAAACAATCGTGGCCGCGGGATGATGTCCTCAGTCAAAGTCCACATAAGATCCAATGGCTATCAAGTCATCTTCTCCATTTTGAATCTCTGAACTCAGCTCACCTGCGCGCGCTAGACTCACCGCCGGTGACATTCTCCGATCAACCTTCCACAACCCTAACTCTCTCTAGAATCCACCATTGCAAATAGTCTCTACACGAAACTTGTCCCAAATCTCACAAGGAATCTTCCTATACCATTTAATCATCCTAAGAGTTCAAGATTCGCAAGAACACAATCTCAACCGAAAATTGGAACAACCCTAATTGGTCACTAATCTCCAAATTGATGATCCAAAAACCTTCCTACATCAATCTACAACGCATCTAACACAATAATACCTGTTGATTCTACCTAATTTGAGCCATGGAATAAGAACTGCATACCTGGTAAAATTGAGCAAACAGAGTTGTTGAATCTTCAAATCAACCCTCAAGAATTTGTAGAATCCTTCACTAGCCTCTAATCAACCTTCTGTATGCAAAGGAAAGAGTTGAAATGCCCTGTATTCTTGAAACCGATTCTGAGTTGCAAGGTTCCAACTCCAATGGCTACTTCACGATTCCTCCACAACTTGGCCTTGAATTTGATCTGGGATCAATCACCAACCTCAGAGCAAGCTATTGAGATCAATTTCTTGGACTGAAATGGCCTCTAACCTTGTAACAAATTTTGATTTGCAATGAGAAATTTTAAAGTGCAATCTCACTCTCCTCTCTCAATTCTCACCAACCTTGGCCTTCGATCACCTCATATGCTTATATAGAACATGAAGGAATGATCTAGAAAGTTCTAGATCACTCTAATGAGAAATTCAATATCTCACTTCACTTGAAAATCCAATCTCATGGTATATTCAAGACAGTCCTTGCATCAGCTTGTATTCATTATGCTTTTCATCCAAATTCTCTCCAAATGAGATTATGAAAGTGTTTGGATTGAAAGGAGCCTTGGTTATGCCTTGCATATTGGTTTGGCAATTGTTACTTATGATGTAAGTAACCACTTTTCAAAGCAAGTCCTCAAATTAACCCTCAATTCAAAATTGTGGCAATGTCAATGTTCTTAAAATGTGTTTTACAATCAAATTGGTATATCATATGGCTTGGTTTGGACATGTAGATCAAAAATCCCAATTTCCATCTTTGGTTCATTTGAAATTCACCCTTATTTTAGGCCATTTTTGTGATTTTGTGAAGCAAGCTATTCCAAGCTCTCATGACCTCTTGGCTAGCCTTAAAACATCATTTTGAATAAGTTTGATGTTGACCATTTTCCCATTTGAAGCTTGCAAATAGGAGTTATGGCCTTATGATTGAAATGACCTATAATCTCCAAATGACCAAAATACCCTTGACTTGTCAAAGCCATAACTTGAGTTCTACAAATCCTATCAAGGACTTATAGTACTCTATAGAAAGCTAAGGGGATAAGCAAAAACATTCATGTTGACCAAAAGTTCATAGGAATCATCCTTCTAGGGAAAACGTTTCATGCAAGTTGGACAACTTTCAAGCTCTAAATTCACATACCTCAGATGACCTATAATTTGTCAAAGCCATAACTTGAGTTCTACAAATCCTATCAAGTAATTCTAGAACTCAAATTAAATCTAAGACCATGCTCTACAACATTCATGTTGGGGTCAAGATGAGATGACAATCACATCTTGAGTTAAATTGCCTTGAAGATAGGGGTCAAACTAGGGGATTTTACACTGTCAAGCCTTAGAAACCCTAGCTTGAAACTTCTCAAACTCTTCAATCATGATGAGTTGACCTTGGAATCATCCTTATAACATCTTAATGAATCAATCCATGATCACATGGCTTTTGAATTAGGTCTCAACCTCCTTCAAATCCTCAGTTGACTTAGAGTTGACCCAGTCAAACCCTAATTGCACCACTCATGGCTGAGGCGTCTTAATCTTGCACAATGACCTGTCTAGGCCTCAAAGTGATCTTCAACACTTCTCATGATCTCTATCAAGACCTCAAGTCCATCTCTCTGACCTCAGAATCATCTAATGACTTCCCACAACTCTCAAGTTAGGAGACACACACTCTTGGTTTCAACCACCCTCTCTGAGGCTCTTTTAACTTCTCTGACAAGGATATCAACCCTTGAACACTTGAATAACCTTCTTAGCTAGCTTCATAGTCTTGTGTAGCCCTTGATTGGTGATCATACCTCTTGATCTCCTGCACACATGTCAATGAAATGCAAATGATAATGCTAATGTGAATGAAATGAAACACAAGCTAGGTGAAGAAATGTTGAGCAAATTTTGGGGTGCAACAACTGCCCCTATTCAAACGGCTTGGACCTGAATGGGTGAGAAGCGAACGGCTCTCAAACAATCAAGGTAAAAGACGGTTGAATACCAACAAACCCGGAAATTTGCCAACTGCGCAAGTACACGGCACTCTGATGGGGAGAAATCTCTTCGGACACCGAAATAATAGCTGCACGGCAACTAGCTGGAGAAATAATGATCTGAACCTCCGTCAGGATGATTCTCTGGTTTATCTGATATCATTGCATCCTCAAATCATCGAGGGGTCACCGGTTACACGGTAACTGGCGATCTGCCAACGCACGGGTAAACGATACTTTGATTGGTAGGCACCTCTTCAAAAACTTAGCATGCCAGTTGCACGACAACTCCGCTGGGGAATTGGTCACACGGTAACTGGTGATACACGGTCGATCATGCCGTCAGGCATCAGAATTCCTCGGGACTCATCAGATCAACAATCAAGTTAATCATGCCATCGGGCATTCAAAGAAGTTTTTGGGCGTCAGCCGAACTTCGTCAGTAAGTCGGGAATAGAATTCTCGGTCAATCATGAACCAAATAGAGGTATCTAAGCCATTGCCCTCACGCATTCCGCGTCGGCGGGGAGGACTGCTTTGACCTTGTAGTTAGACTTCATCAGTAAGTCCAGGGTTTTGGCACTACTACCAGACTTCAATCATCAAGTCTTCAAGGAAATTTCAACTTCTCGGTTTAGAACCCGCTGGGGATGACACATCTCTGCTGGGGATTTTGGAGAACTATCAAGTAACTCTGCTTCGGGGATCCAGAAATCATTCTGGGTGAATCGACTCTGCTGAGGACTTCAAGAATCATCTTGGACAAATAACATCGCCGGGGGCTTCAAGAATCCTCCTGAACCAATAACTATGCTGGAGATTTCAGGAATCATCCTGAGCAAACACTCTGCCGGGAATTCTAAGCATCAACTTGAGCAACCAACTCTGGCGACTTCACCGGGGATTTTAAGATTCATCTTAAGCAAACACCTTCGCTGGAGAATTCAAGAATCATCTTGGGTAAGCAACTTTGCTGGGGAATTCAAGAATCATCTTGAGCAAACCATTCTGTAGAGGAACACCTGCAAAACAAGAACGGTAATGACCTAGCTAATGTTTCATATGCATATGATCGTCAATGGCGTAATGCTCCACACGGTGGAAATGCTACGCGTTTTTAGGGTAAATGCTATGCAATCATACAAAATGCTACGACCCCATCAGCAAAATAAAGGCTGAAGGAAAAAGCCTCCTGTCAAGGAAAAAGAACCACTCTGGTGGAGGAAGGACTCAGCCTGCCAAGGAAAAGAAGTCACACCAATCTCAATTGGACTCCGCCTGGGGAAACAAACTCCAGACGACTACTGCAGGGGAATGAAGTTCTATCAGAACCTAAACCCGCTCAACTAGGTATTCAAACCACAAGCTGCTGAGGAGAACGATGTCAATCGCAGAAATAAACTGCACGGAATTCGCAGCAAAACTTTCCTGGAGATAACGACTACGATGAGGAAATACAGCATCAGCTATTCAGTGCTCTCTACTAGGGAAAACCAATCATGGCCTGAACAGCTTCCAAGGACTCGACTCTCTTGGGGAACTGCAAACTCGGCTGGGGAAGTAGGAATCATCCTGCATACTAGGGAGAGTACAACTCTGTGGGGAATCTCAATTCTGTCGGAGACTTTAGTCTGCGCTATCGAGTGCTGCATACTTGCGGATAGTCTTTCACGAGAACTGCACTTTGATCTAGCGCTGGGGAACGAACACACACTTCAGTGTATGACTCAGCTGAGGAGATGACGATCCTTCAGGATACATCTGATTGGGGAGAGAATCTTCTCTGTTTGGGGAAACATACGGCGTACCGCCTGGAATATGCTATACCTGCAACAACACAAACAAACAGAAAAGATACCCTTCTCAAAGGGACCTATCAAGGTTATCATCTTGTGACAATGTTCAAGTAATTCATTGTTTCAACAATCAGTGGCCCAAGCCAGTAAGTTTATGTATGCGCATTTTGTCAAAAACATCGGCGTTCTTTTTCCGCAAACAAAATAGATACATGCTAGACAAGCGAACAGAATTGCTGAATAGTATATATTTTATTGATGATGAACCCCTGAATGGGTAAAAATGTTTTACAACAGATGCAAGCTCCTGGGATGAGGAAGCTGCGCGAATATAAAAACATAAATATACATCAGTATATACACAAATGTCGGCAACGAGGCGTAGACGAACACCATGAGTTGATCCCTCTATGACCCACTCGACTTCAATACTTCTCCGACGCTTCAGCTTCAGAAGAGATTGATTCCGATAACGGCCCTCAGGTCTTCCAAACCACTAAACAATGAGAGTCCATACACGGAACGCAGTCATTTGCCTTTTCAAATCCCTAACTTTTACCTGAATCGCCCTTTCGGGTTTTCGATTCACCGGGATACCCTTTTTTGCCAAAGTCTCCCTTCCAGGTTTTCAACTTTGCGGGTGTACATTCTTTTCTTTATATCCTAATTTTTGCCCGAACCTTTTTCCCTTTTTTATGGTTCGCCGGGATGCCCCATTTTTGCCTGGATATTCTTTTTCTTTCCAGCGGGTCATTTTTAAGCAAAGTATTTTTTAACTGCATCCGCGTTCATCGGGGATGCAAAATCTTCACCATCCATCATGGATAACAACAAGGCTCCTCCCGAAAAGACCTTGCTAACGACGTACGGACCTTCATAATTAGGAGTCCACTTGCCCCGGTGATCGGAGTGTGGAGGAAGAATCTTCTTCAGGATGAGATCACCTGTCTAAAAGCTTCTAGGACGCACCTTCTTATCATAAGCTTTCTTCATTCGGCTTTGGTACAGAAGACCATGTGCAATCGATGCTAACCTCTTCTCGTCCATTAGGCTGAGTTGGTTTAGTCGGTTCTTAATCCATTCTGCCTCATCGAGTTTCACGTCAACCAAAACTCGTAAAGAAGGAATCTAAACTTCTAACGGTAGGACAACTTCCATATCATACACCAATGAGAAAGGAGTTGCCCCTGTTGATGTATGCACCGTGGTACGATAACCGTGCAGTGCAAATGGCAACATCTCGTGCCAATCCTTATAGGTCACAACCATCTTCTGTACAATCTTCTTAATGTTCTTATTGGCCGCTTCAACGGCGCCCTTCATCTTCGGCCAGTAAGGAGATGAGTTGTGATGTTCAATCTTGAAACTCTAGCACAGCTCCTTCATCATCTTGTTATTCAGATTCAAACCATTATCAGTAATGATCCGCTTGGGAACTCTGTAACGACATATGATGTCCCTCTTTATGAATTTAGCCACCACCTGCTTGGTCACATTAGCATACGAGGCTGCCTCCACCCACTTGGTGAAGTAGTCGATGGCTACTAGAATGAAGCGATGACCGTTAGAAGCAGTGGGCTCGATCTTGCCTATCATGTCGATGCCCCACATGGAGAACGACCACGGGGAGGACATGACTTTTAACGGGCACGGCGGCACATGAATCTTATCAGCATAAATATGACATTTGTGACATCTCTTCGCGAATTTGAAGCAATCCGACTCCATCGTCAGCCAGTAATACCCTGCTCTCAGGATCTTTCTTGTCATGGCATGCCCGCCGGCGTGCGTACCAAATGTGCCTTCATGGACTTCTTCCATGAGCATACTCGCTTCTTTCTCATCTACACATCTGAGCAGCACGAGATCGTGATTTCTTTTATACTAAACTCCATCAGGATTGAGATAAAAATTTCCAGACAGCCTCCTCAGAGTCTTCTTATCCTGGGTTGACGCTCTCTCAGGATACTCCTTAGTCATAAGGAAAGTTTGGATATCATGGAACCATGGTTTGCCGTCGGAGGCTTCCTCGATCGCAAAGACGAATGCAGGTCTATCAAGACGAGAAAGGACAATTCTTGGGGCTTCATTCCAAAAATTGACTTTATACATCGAAGCCAACGTGGCTAGGGCATCAGCCATCTGATTTTCAGCTCTGGGTACATGATGGAGTTCCACTCGATCAAAGAACGGAAGCAGCCTTCTGGTATAATTCATGTACGACACCAAATTCGATTGACGAGTCTGCGACTCCCCTTTAACCTGGTTGATCACAAGTGCCGAGTCACCATATACATCTAGGTTCTTGATTCTCAAATCAATTGCCTCCTCTAGACCCATGATACATGCTTCATACTCCGCTTCGTTATTGGTGACTGGAAACGTCAGTCTCGCAGTGAACGGGATGTGGGATCCATGGGGAGTCGTGATGATCGCCCCAATGCCACTTCCATAAGAATTAACCGCCCCGTCGAATATCAATTTCCATTGGGATTTCCTATCTGTCCCCTCGTCGAGCAACGGCTCATCGCAATCTTTTGCTTTGAGAAACATGATATCCTCATCAGGGAATTCAAATTTCATCGGCTGATAATCCTCGATCGGCTGTTCGGCAAGGTATTCAGACAATACGCTTCCCTTAATGGCCTTCTGGGAAACGTACTGAATGTCATATTCCGTCAACACCATTTGCCATCTGGCAATCCTGCCCGAAAGCGCTTGTTTCTTGAAGACGTACTTGATCGGATCCATCTTCGAAATTAGCATGGTGGTGTGGTTGAGCATGTACTGTCGTAAACGTTTGGCAGCCCAGGTTAGTGCACAACACGTCTTCTCCAGCATCGAGTAAATGACATGCTCCTTTCTGCCTGTCTCGTCGTGCTGACCGAGAACACACCCCATACTATTCTCAAGAACTGTCAAGTACATGATTAAGGGTCGTCCGACCACTGGGGGTATCAAGATTGGAGGTTCCTGTAGATACTGTTTTATCTTATCAAATGGCTTCTGGCAATCCTCGTTCCAGATAATCGCCTGATCTTTCTTTAGCAGTTTGAACATCGGTTCACACGTGGCCGTGAGCTGAGAGATAAACCTTGCGATGTAGTTTATTCTGCACAGGAAACCACAGAATTCTTTTTCTGTTTTTGGCGCTGGCATTTCTTGTATTGCTTTAATCTTCTCAGGATCAACCTCGATGCCTCTTTCACTCACGATAAACCCCAGTAGTTTTCCAGACCGTACTCCGAAAGTACACTTGTTAGGACTCAGCCTCAACCTGAACTTCCTAAGCCTCTCAAAAAGCTTCAGCAAATTGACCAGATGTCCTTCCTCCATTTGGGACTTCGCAATCATGTCATCAACATAGACTTCAATCTCATGATGAATCATATCATGAAACAAAGTTACCATTGCTCGTTGGTAAGTGGCCCCTGCGTTCTTCAGACCGAAAGGCATTACCTTGTAGCAAAACGTTCCCCAAGGTGTAATAAACGTAGTTTTCTCCATGTCCTCCGACGCCATCTTGATCTGATTGTACCTGGAGAAGCCATCCATGAACGAAAATACGGAGAACTGGGCTGCATTGTCGACCAACACATCAATATGAGGCAGTGGGAAGTCATCTTTAGGGCTCGCCCTATTTAAATCCCGATAATCGACGCACATTCGCACCTTACCGTCCTTCTTCGGTATAGGTACTATGTTGGCGACCCACAGAGGGTAAGTGGTGACCGCTAAGAAGCCAGCATCAAGCTGCTTTTGCACTTCTTCTTTGATATTAACGGCCATATCTGGTCGTGTCCTCCTAAGCTTCTGCTTGACGGGAGGACAATCTTCTCGCAGTGGCAAGTGGTGGACCACAATGTCAGTATCAAGTCCGGGCATATCCTCGTATGACCAAGCAAAGATGTCACTATACTCTCGAAACATCTCGACCAATCTCTGCTTGACATCACTCTGCAACGCAACCCCTATCCTGACGTTCCTGACAAGTTCCTCAGAACCCAGATTCACAATCTCAATCTCTTCTTCGTGAGGCGGAATAACTTTATCTTCTTGTTTCAACAAGCGGGCCAACTCTTCGGGCAGGTCTTCATCTTCATCAATCTCTTCTTCGGCTTGATAGATCGGGCAATCGAAGTCGAAGTGAGTCGTAGAAGGTCCAGAGTCGATGTCATCTGCTATGTGGATCCTGCAACAACAAGGGTTAAGCTTAAAACAAGGATATGCAGGTTAGCACAAACCCGATTGCCATTTTATTGTTTTTCAAAACAAATATAAAACAGGAATAACAGAGATCACAACATTTGAATACGAAGAAAAACGCCTTTTGATTTATTGGTAAAATGCACGTACATAATCAAACAAGGCCCTGACAATAAAACCGCTATGCCCCGGGTAGGACATAGGGTTGTACAATGATTGGAAGAAAGTAAATCATTACTCTTTGCCTGTCACTTGGATGATATCCCTGATGGACCAGTTGTTGAGGCTCTCGCCTGATTTGCTTGGCTGGATCCAAGAGTCCAGGTCGCAATCGCTGTCTTCGCCGTCTTCAGACACTGCGTTGACACTTTCAAATATCACCCCACCACTGGTAAACTGGATCGGACCTTTACCTCGCGACACGCTGTGAGAAGAGGAGGCTTCAGCCGTAGGAGAGTATCCTAACCCAAACTTGTCTTGCTTGTTAGGTATCTCTAGAAT
The DNA here is from genome assembly GCA_963859935.3 of Lathyrus sativus. Taxonomy (NCBI): domain Eukaryota; kingdom Viridiplantae; phylum Streptophyta; class Magnoliopsida; order Fabales; family Fabaceae; genus Lathyrus; species Lathyrus sativus. Next base: position 266,992,577 of record OZ012740.1, read on the forward strand.
TCGCCCCCAGCCTGGGGTAGATCTGGCTTGAACAACGGCCCGGGCTTCTTTGAAGGAAGAGAGAGTCATCTCTGGTTTCTCAGTCGTTACAGGAGCCACGTTCTTGACTTTAACAGCTTCGAACGCCTGACATAGGGTTTCGTGGATTTCGCCATCCATCTCAAAGTATTTGAAGGACGACAAATGGCTCACCATTATATCTTCCTCGCCACAAACGGTTACGATGCTGCCTCCGACAGCATACTTGAGCTTCTGGTGCAACGTGGAGGTCACGGCGCCCGCAGAATGGATCCATGGCCGGCCCAAGAGACAGCTGTAGGCAGGCATGATGTCCATAATGTAGAAGACTGCGTCGAATGTGTCTGGCCCAACTTGGATTGGCAACGTCACTTCCCTGAAAACATGACGTTTGGTTCCATCGAACGCTTTCACAACCAGGTCACTGGGTGTGCAAATCAATCCGCGAGTATCCAACTTCATCAATGCTTTCTTCGGAAAAACATTGAGCGATGACCCTGTGTCCACCAACACATGAGACATAATCGTTCCCCTACACTCTATCGAGATGTGCAGAGCACTATTGTGGTTTCTTCCCTTCAGCGTCAGCTCCAGGTCAGTGAACCCTAACCCGTTTCCAGCATTCACGTGGGCTACGACCCCTTCCAACTGGTTGACCGATATTTCCTGCGGTACATACGTGGCATTCAACACCTTCAGCAGCGCGTTGCGATGCGCCTCAGAACACAGCAACAAATTTAGGATGGAAATTTTCGAGGGCGTTTGATGGAGATGATCCACGATCTTGTAGTCACTCTTCTTAATCAACCTCATAAACTCTTCAGCGTCTTTAACAAGTAAGTCCTTCTCTACCCCACGAGGGGTTTCCTTAACGACTTTACTCTTTCCCTTGTGAGTTACATCAGCTTTGTCTGCTTTGTCCGTCACAATCTCAGGTGGAGCAAATACTCTTCCGCTGCGAGTGATTCCGCCAATGCCCACTAGGTTATCCACAGCCGACCCAGATGGTTCCAGTTCCAACTTCTGTCCGTTGCAGTAGACGTCTGCCCCATAATGCCACGGGACAGCATTGGTGCTTTCGAAAGGTATCGACCCAGCTTTGGTGATGGTAATCGTGGGCGGCCTGGGTGCAGAAATAGTTATCGTCCGACGAGGGATGGTGATGGTGGCAACCTCATCATCTTGCTTCAGCATTACCTCTACCGATCCGCTTTCGGCCCTTCGGCTAAACTGCAGGATTCCTTCGGTCATCAGACTCTGAATCCCTTCTATCAACTGTTCACATCCATCAGGACTAGTCGCACAACCCATACACAGTTCTCCGCAGCCCGGGAAGAAACCTCTTTTCATCAACTTGGCTTTAACGAAGCTAAGCGGTGTCTTCAGATCCTTGACGTCAGTCAACAAATCCAAGCTCTCGTCTTCAATAATGGCATTTACTCCACCTCCCCTATGATTCGGCATAGGGTTCTTCGTGACATTTGGCACATTATCTGAGAAATTGATGATCTTAGCGTCCACCATATCTTGCACCTTGTGCTTGAAGGCTTTGCAGTTTTCTATCGTGTGGCCTGGTGCCCCTGAGTGAAACTCACAAGTTGCATTCGCATCATAACCTGGCGGAGGTGCCCCTGTCAAGGGAGCCAAGGTTCTCTTCTGGATCAGCTGTAACTGGAGCATAGTCTGTAACAACTGAGCATAAGACATGGGCGGCGTCTCGAGGTGACGGCTCGACAGAGGTGCCCTGTTCTGATACTTTCTGTACCCTTGTTGATTCGGCTGCTGCTGCTGCTGTGGCTGTTGGACCGCTGGGATGGTTATACTGGCCACCTGTTGGTGCTGGCCCTTGCCCTTCCTTCGAGCGTTGGACACGACGCTCGTCTCTCCTTCCCTCCTTTTGCCACCATAGGGTTTCTTTCCTCCTCCAGCTGAGGATAGATCACCTTGAATTTTCCCTAGTTTGATCCCATTTTCAACGTGCTCACCCGTGATAATGAGATCTGAGAAGCTTCCAGACATACTGCTGACCAATTTCTCGTAATAAACCCTTGGGAGGGTGGCTACGAACATTTCAACAAGCTCCCGTTCAACCATCGGCGGCTGAACCCTAGCTGCTAATTCACGCCACCGCTGGGCGTATTCCTTGAACCCTTCGTTGTTCCTCTGCGACAAATTCTGCAGTTGGACCCGGTTCAGAGCCAAGTCACTGTTATATTGGTAATGGTGCACGAATGCTTCAGCAAGTTTCTTCCACGTGCGCACACTGGTAGGTTCCAGACTCATGTACCACTCCAGGGATGGCCCGGACAAGCTATCCTGAAAGAAGTGCATCAGCAACTTCTTGTCTTCAGGGTGAGCTTACATTTTCCGGTAGTATGATCTCAGATGGACGCGAGGGCAAGTGATGCCCTTGTACTTTTCAAAGTCGGGTACCTTGAACTTGGGAGGCACCTTAAAATCAGCAATCAGTCCCAACTTGGACATGTCAACACCCATGGTGTTCTGGTTCTCGAAATTCCTCATCTTGTCCTCGAGTGCCTTAAACCTTAGCCGTGCTTCAGCAGTCAGCTCCCCTTCAGCACCTCTCTGTGAGAACACATCGTCTTGACGGTCTTCTAACCATGGCTGAGGCCCATATAGATTTCCAACACCCGCATTGCCGTTGCCCGGTCCAACATTGACATTAGCTTCCAAATTCCCATTACCGACGCCAGTCGTATTACCGTTGAGTCCCATGTTAGCGATTACATTGCCGTTGGCACTGCCATTCCCCTCGGTCACGGGAACACCATTCTGAGGAGTTTCAACAGGTGGAGGGGTTGGCACAGTCCCACCATGGAGTACGCCATTGCTGTCAACCCTTGAAATCAGAGGTTGGACCAATGTTCTGAGCTGGTCTTGGCCGTTGGCAACCACTTGCATGAGCTCCATGAAGCGGTCCATCCTCTCTCGGAGTTCATGAACATCAGTTTGTACTTGCTCCATAACTCTGGCTTGATTTTCTCTGGTCGGATAGCGGTGGATATGTCTCTGATCAATCTTGGAACAACCTGCATACACAAAGGGTTAGAAAAGCGACAAAGTGCTTGTTATGCAAATGCTTCATGCAAATGCAAGCGTGTGTCTGTGTGTTAGGGATGCATCCCCCGATCCTAGTGCCTGAGTGCCAGTGCTGATAATAAGAAGTCCGAGTCCAGTCATGGAAATAACATCTCATATATATAAAGAAAGCCCATCAAGGCGGTACATAACGTCACTGGATACAAGCAGAATTACTAGCATGACCTCGACCAACAAGCCTGGTGATGGTCAGCATACAATAATGATCAAAACAAAAGGATCACAAATAGTCAAGCACGGCCACGGGCGCGAAACTCTTCTAACAACCCCTTCGTTTCTGGATGATCAGGCCGAGTGAGCAACCCTTCGACGAGTAACTCCCTTTGCATAATGGTGTATTGAAGACCTTCAACTGAATCTTCCCATGCTCCTTCACCGAAACAATCTTCTAACTTCCGCTTCTTGGATTCAAACGTCAGTTTGCGCTCCTTCAGGTTAGCAAGAGCCTTGTTGAGCTGGCCTTCAGCGGCATACCTGCGAGCAGTTTCTTCATCAAACCTCTTCTCACTAGCCTTCACCTGGGCTTTCAGCTTGGAGATATGTTGCTTCAGCTTATCCTCCCGTTCTTTGCCGTTGGCTAGGGTGGCCTTCCAATGCTGATTAAACTTGGATATTCTCCGGTACGCTTCATCCAAGTGCTGCTTCTTAGTGGCCAGTACATCATTGACAGCTTTGAAGTCTCGACCCATGCGCTCGCGCTCAGCTATCTGCTTAGTCAAATCTGTCCCCAACTGGTTCACCAGCTCCGTCTGCCTCTTGAAGGAATGAACGGCTTCGCTTCTCTCGCTTCTGAGCTGAGCCAATTCTTTCTCCAGTTCTTCATTTGCCTTTTTCAGCTCATCTCTCTCTGCTAACACCTGATTGTGCTGCTGAATAGGCACAGTGGTAGGTTCTTCAATCACTGGAGGGATTTCTGGCTTGGCAGGGGGAAACGGCATCCCTATAGCATTTGCTCTGGCTCTGATCCAAGTCACATATGGAGCGTAGGCCTGGCTGTTACTTTTCCCCAGCAACGGCTTTCCCCGCTTACAGATACCATTCCAAGCGTGCTGAAGCTTAGATAACATATCCCCCTCTAGAAGACCAGTGAGGTACAGAGATTCCTGCACCTTTTCCTCCTTCGGCGGAGCTCTCAAAGCATAAGCAAACTGTCGGACCAGCAGAGATGGATTATAGTTTATACAACCCTTCCTACCTATCAAAGGCACGTTCGGAAACCCACTGCAGCTGAAGATGATCTCGGTACCCAACCTATCTCTATCAAACCAGGTAATATCCTCCGCTGACAGACTCATCAAACGCTCAGGCCACTCAGCTGTGGCTGCAGACGAAGTAAAGGGACCCTTCTTGGGCAGGTGGCTATCAAGCCATCTGTAGAGCAAGCGCGCACATCACGAGACATTCTTGCCCCTTCTGTTCTCATTTTTATAGTGGACGGAATGGTAGACATCTCCTATCAAGGTACGGACTGGATTCCCTGATGCAAAGATGTGAAAAGCGTCGAAGTCTGCAAAGTCGGGCATATTGGGGAACAGAATGATGCCATATATACACAAAGCAAGGATGGCGTTGAACACGGTCCAACATCCGTCTTTGGCGCACTGCTGAGCTTTTCCCACTAAGAACTGCAAGGAGAAATCGGGAACCTTGTTCCAACTAGACAAGATCAACTCGGAGGCATCCAGATGAAGTGAGGGAGCTAGACTAGCCAGATTAGGCTCAACATCCATATGAACAAAAGGCATCTGACTCTTGATAGGCACACCTAACAAATCAACATACTCCTCCAGTGTGGGTGCGAGAATAAAATCCTGGAAAGTAAAGCATCTCAAAGGTGGATCGTAGAACTGCAGCAGGGCGTGCAACCCGTTCAACTCAGACACAGAGGGTTTACGAACCAAACTGAGCAGTTTACCGTAAGACTTTCTGAATTCATCTCTCACAGAATCATCTGCCAAAGCAATCAAACCAGTCAGCTGAACAACATCAGGAGTGGGGAGCTTGTAAGCCACGGTCTTCCTCAGAGAACCCATAATAGCACAGCAGAAAGCAAGAAAACCTGAATCGGGGGAAACGGTACCTGCAGCACAGACACACGTTAATGAAATGCAAATGAGTATGCAAAGCAATGTAAAATGCAATCATGCAGCAGGAGATCAAGACAACTGCGCTATTGAAGAGGTGAAGGTTCTGTATCAACAAAACCACAATACTGCTCTGTCAAGAACACGCATATCTCTGATGAGAAGAAAACCCTGATATCGGACCATAAATTCTGCTCTGTCAAGAACAAACACACATCTGACAATAAGGACCTCTGATACAAGACCATAAATCTGCTATGTCAAGAACACACATCTGATAATAAGGACCTCTGATACAGGACCATAAATCTGCTCTGTCAAGAACACACATCTGATAATGAGAACCTCTGATACCAATAAAACTGATTCACTATCAAGAAAACCAGGTAATCTGAAGGTTAAGTTTTCCTGCAATAAACCCAACCCTGCTCACAGGTATGGACCTAAACTGACACAAGTTCGGCATCCTATGCGGTCATCAGCGTCACAGACATTCAAGAGGGGTGATACGATACCCAGAAGGTGTGGCATCACCATCTCCTGAAGCGGACTCACTCAGTTGAATTCCAAATGATCGGTCCCAAGAGTCGACAATCCTCCAAACCAACAACCCCCTCAACCCAAAGGGTTGAAAAAGAAGTCAACCGGGAGAACCTCGTCTGAGCGTGGATTTCATGAGACACTAGTGCCTGCAAAGCAAGCACGCGCCCACTAATTTCCACAACTAATGCTAGGTACACTCAAGCCTGGGTCTGGCTTCTCACTCATCAGAATGCCCCTCCCACAACAGCACAGATAATCATATCATACTGAAAATAAAGTGCGGGAAATAAAATGCGATAAATAAACACAACCCAACAAGTAATCATACAAGCGCTAGGATTGACTCTCGCAGGGGACGTTGGATCCCCAAACTGACTCGCATAAGGGACGTTGGATCCCAGGAAACTATCAAGTCCCCAGCAGAGTCGCCAGCTGTCGCTTCCGCGAAAATAAGGTGCCGGCAAAACAGAAGAGTCGCCACCTTTCGTTATTTATCCCTCAAAACGGGAAAGGAAACGATCGGAAAAACCTGACCAAAAGGTATAAGACAAGGTCATCGCAACCATTGTCTGGGTTCGGGAGTCGGTTACGCAAGGGGAAGGTATTAACACCCCTCACGTCCATCGTACTCGATGGGATCCACGCTTGTTGTGTTTATCTGACGGGTTGGTTTTATCTATCTACCTATCAAGGCTGGTCTGAAAAGAAAAGAAAATGACTCGGCAAAGCATTGCGCTTTATGCCTACGTATTCTCATCAGAGAATGAGAAATCAGAGTCAACGTAGTTCGCCTAACTACGGGTTACGGGGAAGGTGGCTCGCCAATACATCGGTATTGTGCCTACGTACTCTCAGCAGGTATGAGAGATCAGAGCTTACGTAGTTCGGGATAATACGGATTACGGGAATTCAAATTCATCTGTTTTATCGAGTAGGGTTAAGAAACAGTTCCAGCAGTTGGATGTATGTAGCTCGACCCTTGGAGACTTAGGATTTACCGTTTGCGGTAGAACTGGGAGTTAACGACACTCTTTTCTTCAGAAAAGCTTTCCTTTGAATTACGGGCCCACGGGGCAAAAAAGGTTTGAAGTTCGTTTTCTGTCTTTTATGAAAGAACTGTTTTTTATGGATGTTTGCAACTAATATCGCACTAGAGACTATGACCTGAGAGTGAATGCGTCGCATGTCACCCAAAGGGTACCACACTAAACATCCAGACTATTGAAAAGAAACTCTCCAACAATCCTTTCTTAGATAGCTTAAGGCTCGTAACGTACGACGTCAGTTAACCTTTATTACTGTATTTTAATTTGTTTCGAGATGAGAAGAGAGAGGGACAACTACAGGGAGACTATCAAGTCCTAATGTTGGCATGCCATGGATTCATCCTATGGTTGAAGTTTGAAACAGGGAACTCCTAGAAGTTATCATGCATAGGTTTCAACCTAAAGTTCTAATCATCACTTCCTTATCAAAGGAAGTGAGATTCCTAGGGGATCATGTCAATGATAAACAGAAACAGATGAAGCATCAATTTGAAGAGTAAACAGTAAACGACTGTAAAATGCATGCAATGCAAGTGAAGGAGGAAATGTGTGTGGGGCATCAGCCTCCACAAGCTCGTCTCGACCTCAAGCCAGATATGAATAACTGCAATCATACAGGAAGAAATAACATGCTATCAAGCAAATCAAGTGACTGCAATCATACAGAAGAAGTAAAATAAAATGCCGTCAAGCAAATCACAATCCACATAGGCAAGGGAGCAGGGCTCTACCGAATACCCGCAAGCAAAGCCACACAATAAAAATACAAGCAGAGGGAGCAACTCAACCTCTAGTGCAATCATGCTCCTAGCTTAAGTTAATCTAAACATGAACTTATTCTAATGCATCAAGCAAATCAAACAAGTCACATCAATACAGTTTCACAGCAAGCAAACAGACAAGAAAAGATAGCAGCTTTCACAGCAACACAATCTTCTGACAACAGTTTAGTTATCAGTCCTCAACAGCTCTACAAGACCATCATCTTCAATAGCAAGTGTCAACTTGCTTCTCATACATCCACATAAGTATCAACTTATTCTCTCTTCCTCAAGCCTCAGCTCTTCAGTAAATTCCACCTTCAGGCTTCACCCCTAATATCAAGTATCAACTTGGCTCCTTCAGGCTCTCAATGTATCAACATAAGTATCAACTCAATCTTTCTTCTTCAAGCCTCAGCTCCTCACTCAATTCCAATTTGATCTTCTTCACAAGTGTCAACTTGTTCTTCTGGACCCTCAAGCTTCAGTTCTCTCCTATTTACCAGTATCAACTTGTTCTTCTTCATCTACAAGCTTCAGATTCTAAGGGTAATCTCCAAACACAAAGAAATATCAACTTCTAGCCTCTTCAGTCTTCTAACAAGGGACTCCATCCTCTAGCAAGGGAGAAAGATTCATCTAACAAGAGCAAAGTTTGGATGATTGGTAGCAGAGTGAAGACCAAAGGTCACCACTAAGCATCCTATCATCAGAGAAAGGGACCCTCAAAGGTTCTACCAACTTGTAAAGAGCCACACATCCTACCAAAGGAGGGATGAGGCCTTTACAAGGGGACCTTACATCATAGGGAAGAATGGAAGTGATCAACATCTTCCATGTTTATGAAGGAAGAGAATCTATCTAGAAGCTCTGCCTACAAACCCTAATCTCAGCACCTAATCATCACTACACCAAAAGAAGGGAAGATCTTCACATCCAAGCTTCTTCAAGCATTCCATGGTAGCCCAAGCTTGTCTTCAACATCTTCCAAGAGCAAAAGAAACAAAACCCTAATCTAAGGGAACTAAAGAAATCAATCTAGTTGAATTAGTGCATTAGAATCATCTAAAGTTAGCATCTAAACTAAAATCTAACAAAAATAGTAAACTAAATTGTAAATTCCTACAAAAATTCCTAAGGGATCCTAATTCAATCATGAATCTACCATACAAAAATCAGAGGTTGAATCATCCACCAAGTTCTAAAAATAAAATCTAAATCACAAGGTATCAACCATAAACCCTAAAAATGGAGCTCTTAAAGTTTCAACCTAGAACTACCACTTACATTCATCACAAAAATGTGAGAAACATCTAGGGGGAACATGCACATCTATGCTAGCTACACACAAAAAATTAGGGCAAGAATCATCACCAAGTGCTCAAACCAAATTCAACAAAATCAAGCATCAACCATGATTATTTTAATGTCAATTAAAATGTAAAAATGCCCATAAAATCAGAAAATGCATGGAATATTAATATTTTTTATCTAAAAAATACTAGATTCAATCATGAATCCATGGCAAAACGAATGGGATTAATTGAGTCATTTTTCAATTATTTATGAATTTTTGAATAACCATGAACAAAATGAAAAATAAAATGAAAAATCCAAGGAAAATAATAGGCGCGTGGTGTGAATAGCAAATGAATTCAGTTCAATATCCAAACTGGGCCAAAAGGGGGGTGGGAGTATCAACTATGGACTAAGCCCAAACCAATCAGATAAATGAAACGCTGCGTTTCATAATAATCCATAAATCCTTCACAAAATTGAAAACAATCGTGGCCGCGGGATGATGTCCTCAGTCAAAGTCCACCTAAGATCCAATGGCTATCAAGTCATCTTCTCCATTTTGAATCTCTGAACTCAGCTCACCTGCGCGCGCTAGACTCACCGCCGGTGACATTCTCCGATCAACCTTCCACAACCCTAACTCTCTCTAGAATCCACCATTGCAAATAGTCTCTACACGAAACTTGTCCCAAATCTCACAAGGAATCTTCCTATACCATTTAATCATCCTAAGAGTTCAAGATTCGCAAGAACACAATCTCAACCGAAAATTGGAACAACCCTAATTGGTCACTAATCTCCAAATTGATGATCCAAAAACCTTCCTACATCAATCTGCAATGCATCTAACACAATAATACCCGTTGATTCTACCTAATTTGAGCCATGGAATAAGAACTGCATACCTGGTAAAATTGAGCAAACAGAGTGGTTGAATCTTCAAATCAACCCTTAAGAACTTGCAGAATCCTTCACTAGCCTCTAATCAACCTTCTGTATGCAAAGAAAAGAGTTGAAATGCCCTGGATTCTTGAAACCGATTCTGAGTTGCAAGCTTCCAAATCCAATGGCTACTTCACGATTCCTCCACAACTTGGCCTTGAATTTGATCTGGGATCAATCACCAACCTCAGAGCAAGCTATTGAGATCAATTTCTTGGACTGAAATAGCCTCTAACCTTGTAACAGATTTTGATTTGCAATGAGAAATTTCAAAGTGCAATCTCACTCTCCTCTCTCAATTCTCACCAACCTTGGCCTTGGATCACCTCATATGCTTATATAGAACATGAAGGAATGATCTAGAAAGTTCTAGATCACTCTAATGAGAAATTCAATATCTCACTTCACTTGAAAATCCAATCTCATGGTATATTCAAGACAGTCCTTGCATCAGCTTGTATTCATTATGCTTTTCATCCAAATTCTCTCCAAATGAGATTATGAAAGTGTTTGGATTGAAAGGAGCCTTGGTTATGCCTTGCATATTGGTTTGGCAATTGTTACTTATGATGTAAGTAACCACTTTTCAAAGCAAGTCCTCAAATTAACCCTCAATTCAAAATTGTGGCAATGTCAATGTTCTTAAAATGTGTTTTACAATCAAATTGGCATGTCATATGGCTTGGTTTGGACATGTAGATCAAAAATCCCAATTTCCATCTTTGGTTCATTTGAAATTCACCCTTATTTTAGGCCATTTTTGTGATTTTGTGAAGCAAGCTATTCCAAGCTCTCATGACCTCTTGGATAGACTTAAAACATCATTTTGAACAAGTTTTATGTTTACCATTTTCCCATTTGAAGCTTGCAAATAGGAGTTATGGCCTTATGATTGAAATGACCTATAATCTCCAAATGACCAAAATACCCTTGACTTGTCAAAGCCATAAATTGAGTTCTACAAATCCTATCAAGGACTTCTAGTACTCTCTAGAAATCTAAGAGGATAAGGAACAACATTTATGTTGACCAAAAGTTCATAGGAATCATCCTTCTAGGGCAAACGTTTCATGCAAGTTGGACAACTTTCAAGCTCCAAATTCACATACCTCAGATGACCTGTAATTTGTCAAAGCCATAACTTGAGTTCTACAAATCCTATCAAGGACTTCTAGAAATCAAATTAAAGCTAAGACCATGCTCTCCAACATTCATGTTGGGGGAAAGATGAGATGACAATCACATCTTGAGTTAAATTTCCTTGAAGATAGGGGTCAAATTAGGGGATTTTACACTGTCAAGCCTTATTAACCCTAGCTTGAAACTTCTCAAACTCTTCAATCATGATGATTTGACCTTGAAATCATCCTTATAACATCTTAATGCATCAATCCATGATCACATGGCTCTTGAATTAGGTCTCAACCTCCTTCAAATCCTCAGTTGACTTAGAGTTGACCCAGTCAAACCCTAATTGCACCACTCATGGTTGAGGCGTCTTAATCTTGCACAATGACCTGTCTAGGCCTCAAAGTGATCTTCAACACTTCTCATGAGCTCTCTAAAGACCTCAAGTCCATCTCTCTGACCTCAGAATCATCTGATGACTTCCCACAACTCTCAAGTTAGGAGACACACACTCTTGATTTCAACCACCCTCTCTGAGGGTCTTTTAACTTCTCTAACAAGGATATCAACCCTTGAACACTTGAATAACCTTCTTAGCTAGCTTCATAGTCTTGTGTAGCCCTTGATTGGTGATCATACCTCTTGATCTCCTGCACACATGTCAATGAAATGCAAATGATAATGCTAATGTGAATGAAATGAAACACAAGCTAGGTGAAGAAATGTTGAGCAAATTTTGGGGTGCAACAGAGTGGATGTGACATCGTCTGTTGTGTGTATCCATGGTCTTCCTAGTAGACAACTGTAAGCCGAATTGATATCCATCACCTAAAAAGTGATCTCAAAGATCTGAGGGCTGACAATGATTGTCAAATTGACTTCCCCTATTACAGTTATCCTTGACCCATCAAAAGCTTTTACAACTAGAGAGGTATGCCTCACGTTGAGCGCATAACCTGTATCAACAAGCACCTTGGCTAATGTGTCCTCTTCACATTTGATGGATACATGTAAGGATCGGTTGTGCTTGCGTTTTTCAGCAGTTAGATCACTATCATCAAAGCTTAACGTGTTGCATGTTGTGATGTTTACAACAATTGAGTCAAACTGTCCCACTGTAATATCCTTTGTTACGTGAGCTTGTGTCAATATCTTCATCAAGGCTTGATGATGCACATGGGAGCTTAGCAGCAGTGACATGATAGAAATTTTAGATGGCATTTGGTTGAGTTTATCCACCACCTGATATTCACTTCGGCGGATTATTCTGAAAATTCTTCCTTGTCGTTCTTGAGGACCTTTTTCCCTTTTCTAGTGAGTTCTTTAGAAATCACTTCTTTTTGAGCAACCTCTTTAGTAACAACGATAACAGCTTTAGGAACATCAGTTGTTGATTGAGAAACAGTAGGATTCGCTTGAGGCTGATATACTCGACCACTTCGAGTCATTCTGCTTGCCCTAGCAATGTTGGTGACATCCCCTTGTTTCCTCCCAGCATTCATGTCATACTAAGAGTAATCATACTTGGGAGTTATAGCTCTAGGATGAGGACCGGGTCCTCTTCTCAGATCAAAGCCAGGTTGGTCCTCTCCAAACTTGGGCACAGGGTCATTGCAAAATGCCGGCCTAACAACTTTGTGCCTGGTTGTGTTGTTGTTGTTATTTCTAAAACCCATTTTTTTGTTGGATTCTCCGGGCATATTGAACACTGGATCAATTACCGCCACATCCTCCTTCTTCTTTCTGCTACTGATCTGCAGCATTCCCTGATTGATTAATGATCGAACATCCTTCTGCACAAGGTCACAACCTTGTGGATTCAGTCTGCATCTCTCGCAGTCTTCATGAGAACTTTTGAGTACCCATGCTTGAGCAAGCCTTTTATGGAATTCTACTCATGGTACTTTTATTTTAGAGGCAATTGTGACTGTCTTCACTTTGGACTCTTCCCTTTCTTCAATTATGGCATTTACCCCACTTGGTAGAGGATTGTCCTTCACGTTTGGGTGATTGTCCTCAAATAGAAATATCTTCTTCTCTATTAATTCCCAGACAATATGCTGAAGTGTGAAGCATCCTTCTAGATCGTGCCCAGCGGCATTCTCATGAAAAGGACAATGCACATTTGGATTGTAGTAATGGGGTAAAGGATTAGACGGAGCACCTAATTTCCTTGTCTTGACGAGTCCTCTTTCTACCTGCATAGGAAACAATTTGGTATAACTCATGGGTATGGGTTGTATCCTTGGCTTTCCACTTCGATAGTTTGATCTAGGAGCCTGAGCTTGAGGTTGCTGCATTTGTAGATTGTTGTACGGTTGCCGATTATATTATTGATACTGATTGGGTGCCCCTTGCTGAGGACCTTGCTGAACTTGTTGTTTTTGGAAGACCGGTGTCACCGCTGCTACATACGGTGGTTGCTGATATCGTTGTCACTGATTCCTTTGATTTTGTGCTATTTTTTCATGTGTCACGACACTCACTTCGCCTTCTTTCTTTTTATGAAAGCTGCTGGTTGGCTTCTTGGTTGCACCGGTGCTGGAGATAGCAGTTGAATTTGATACTTTGCCACTTTTCAACCCTGCCTCAACTTTTACTCCCACGGCTAGAGTGTCAGAGAAATGTTTTGTGACACTGCTGATTAGCCTCTCATAAAACTCAAGCCTGACTGTATCTACAAACCAATCAGCTAATTATTTTTCAGTCAGAGGGGGCTCAACTTTAGCCGCTACCCTGCACCACCTTTGCGCATACTCCTTGAAGGATTCAATACTTTTTGTGTCATGCTAAGAAGTTGATGGCGATCTAGGGTCAGATCCATGTTATACTTATACTTCTAGATAAACGCATCTGACAAATCCTGAAAGCAATGTATCTTTGCTTGGTCTAAACTCAGATACCACTTGGCAGATGCTCCCTTGAGGCTATCCTTAAGGCAGTGTATCAATAGCTTATCATTTTCGATGTGCGGAGCCATCCGTCTGCAATATATAATCAAATGAACTTTCGGACAAGTGGATCCCTCGTACTTGTCGAACATTGGCATCTTGAACTTTGGTAGAAACACCAAACCTGACACTAGACACATGTCTTTGGCGTCTGACCCAAAAACGTTGCTTCCTTCAATGTCCCTCATCCTCTTAGCCATGGCGTCCATCTCTACTCTCAACTTCTCATGTTTTTCATCTTCAATTTCGGAACTATCGGGTACATCAAATATTGGTTGATGATTGTTGAAGATAGGTCGAGCATGTGTCGGGCCTCCCGCCTGGGTGAAAAGAGGATCTGTTGTTATTGGAACAACTTGTGGTTGAAAATTGAATGGTTGAGGATTGTTGATCGATGGCAGAAAATCCCTGGATATGCCAAATGGAAACTCAGTTGTTGCAGCTGGAACTATAGGAGGATTTACCGCTGATGTACTAATTTCAGAGATCATAGTAGCCTATGAATCCATCTTTGCTTTTATTCCATTGAGAACTTCCGTAATCTGGATGACGTTGTCTTTGATTCCTTCGATATCATTATCGATCTGGTCAATTCTCTAGTCGTGGTCGGCCATCTTCCTTTGAGCTCTGGCTCAAGTGTTATGTCTGTGGGAATTCAGTGTGACTTCTTTCCTCCCTCTCTCTCTCTGGTGGAAAAGAACAACAGATGAGCTGTGGAACCCATGCAAGACTATATAGATGATATGCAAATGCAAATGCAAATGCAAAACCAACCATTCAAGGAAAGACAACAATCTTGTTTACAAACAACATTAGGAACACACGTAATAATGTGCTTTAAAAGCATATTTTTATTGATAAGTTGAGATCCATTACAATAGATGACTCTTTCTAACAAGCAAGGTATTTCTTACAACAGAAGCAAATACAACATAAGATTATAATCTTAAAGAGAAAACAGGAAATGGGAAGTTTTGATCGTTCTAACTAGACGATGCTTCTCCTTCTTGAGATCTGGGCTGGAGTTGATTCTGACGAATTATCTCCCACAGTTCATCATTTTCACGTTCTGCTTTGACCAAAGCGTACCTCAGCTCCTCCCTAGGCATAAGAGCCTCAGGCTCCATGTTGATCTCATAGGTATGAGTGTAGAACATCCTTAAAGCTATCTCCTTTGACCAAAGTAGATAGGCTCTTGTGGTTAAACAACTCACATTTTCCTCTGGAGTCATCCCTTGAATGTGAGGACGAGACCAAGCAAAACTAGCTTGGGTTTCAAATTCTTCATCGCTGCCTTTTTCACAAAAATAGGCTCTTAGTAGTTCTAGCTCTGGCCTTGTTGAATATCCATGCTGGAGGCGAGCAAGAATTGGGTTGTAACTGATAACTCCTCTAGTACCAATAAGGGGTATGTTCGGGAAATCCTCGAAACTCTGGATCATATCAACACCATTGATCTTGGTATTATACCACTTGATGTCGTAGTGCCTGAGGGTTATTAATTTCTCAACCCACGCTTCTTTGCTGGGGAGGTTCCAAAGAACCTAAGTTCTAGGCAAGTGAGAAATAAACCAATTACTGAGCAAAGTCGTAAAACATGAGAATAGCCTACGATCGTATATCTCTCGGTGATGGATAGTAATATAGGTATCCGCCAGTAGTGTGTTCACAGAATTCTTGATGATAAAGAGCCAGATGGTGTGACACCCTTTTCTACCCCACAATTTTAATGGCAAAATATTAACATTTATCAGGGTAAAATATTAAACTAAAAAAAACCACCTCAAAGGGCGTACATTTCCCAATAAATTAAATATAGGTCAAGGCTCCGTAAACAACGGGTTTTCCCAAAAGTTATCAAAAATTTCATCAAAAGGCAGCGAAACTCGGAAGGCATAATCCAAAGTTTTCCTTGCGCCGCAAGGCAATCAACATAAAAAAAACATCAATAAAATAAGGTTTGACTCAAAGACCCCGACCCGATGTTATGCTATCAGAGCAAGACCCTCTAAGTCAACCATAATGGCCAATGACCTAAAACTTCAAAAGTCCTCGACGACTAAACCTGGTCATTTGCACGTTACCCACGTGGAGGTAACATTCAAACAGGTATGGTGATTAAAACGATTCATAATAATCAATTTAGGAAATCAATATATAAAATGGCGTCATTTTCATATTCAACATCATCATATTCATCAATGGGCATCAAAGTCCACAACATCATAAATTACTCAAGATCATCTCATAAATGCAAATGCAACAAGACTCATGCATATGGTACCAATCACCACAACTCGATGGACATTGGGCCATCAACCCTCCATAGATCCCCATCAATAGGATCGATTCTACTCGAGAACCGAAGCACATCAAAATACCTCACATCAAAATAAAGGTCCTGAACCGAAGTCCGGATGCACATGAATGCATGATGCACACGCCAATAATCATCCTCATAATAACATCATAGGTGCATCATCATTCATCAAAATCATCATCATATATCATGTCATCATATAATCATCAAAATTCATGGAACTATCATCATAACTCATCATCACTACATCATAGGAATCATCATATAATCATGTACTAATCACATAGAAATCATAGTCATACTCATAATAATTCGTCAAAGAAATCACAACATCAAAACATCAAGGCATCACTATACAAAATCAAAATTCGCGAAACACTGCTACGTTCGCTCACAAGTTCGTTGTACGAGTTTGTGGTGAGTTTATTCGCTGTGCGAAGGATTCTTCGTTGTGCGAGTCTGGGACGAGTTTCGTTCGCTGTGCGAAGGATTCTTCGATGTGCGAACACGCGATTACAGCAAGACGTTGTTATGCACCAGAACCTAAAATCAACCCAAAAGTCCAACGATTTCCTCCCACAGTGCCCCCAAAACATCCCTACATCATCCCTAAGGCCTTACAGCGATAAAGGCACAAAATCTATGACTTATTAGGCCAATCTCGTATCATATTCACGCTCTAATTCCCATAATTTCCTTACAAATACACCACAATCATTAGAGTTTCTCACAATCTAATTTCCCTACAGGGTTAAACAAATGTCAAACCAGATCTTTGCCCATGAAGGCCTAATTTCCTTTAACCCCAATCAACCTCGAATCTATCAGGCCATCAGTTCAAATCCCTATACGGTTAAAACCTCAACAACTAGAATTTTGGCCACGAAGGCCTATTTCCCTTTATCTCAAAATCAGCCTCAAACCCTTTAAACCCTTAAATCAGCTTTAAACACATTGAATATAATGAAGGCAATACTTCCCATACCTTAATTGCCGACTTTAAGCCTTCTCCTTGATTCTTAGAAATCTTTCAAAGCTTTTGCCTCACAACCTCTTCCTCAGAGCTCTAGCCTCAATTTCTTCTCTTTTCACGGTCTAACAAGAATGAATCCTAATTCACTCAGAAATCTCTTTTTCTTAAACCTAACTTTGGGCCTATAAATTGGGCTTTTCCAATATTACCCTCACTAACTCCTCAATTTCCAATTTGCCCTTAGTTAACTTATATTTATTTAAATTAATAATAATATCAATATATAAATATTATATACTATTATTTAAATAAATAACTTAAAATCCATAATTCTCCATATTTCACATCAACCACCGAAAATTACCAAAATGCGAATATTAATATTTAAATAAACTAAATAAATATTCCAATAAATTTGGGGTGTTACAGATGGCCTCTTCACCGATGAATTCATCACAGCATGGGAAACGGTACAACCCATAGATTAAGAATGCCAGGATTGCCTTAAAAATCCCTAAGTTCCTGTTATCGTAATGAAATTCGACCATCTCCATGAGTGGTCTTGCTTCCATTTCAGAGAAACCACTCCTAGTTACCAATTCAGCGGGCAACTCTGTTGGCCTGATGTGTAATGCCTTAGCAAGGTCTTTCCTTTTCGGTTTCCCATAAGGAGCTTTAAAGCTAAGAGGAACCCTCAAGTAAGCAGAGTAATCTTCTATTTTCAAAAGTAACTGGAAGTCTAGGATGATGAAACAATGACATACAGGATCGTAGAACTCAACGAGTGCTCGCAGCATGTCCTCGTTGACTCGAATGTTGAGCAGCAGAAGAAGATCTCCGTACTTGGCAATAAAGGCACCGGGGTTCCTGACAAGGTCTGCTAGGATCCTGAGGTTCCCTAGTCTTGGATTTGAAAATGGAAACCTACTTCGCCGTTCCATATCAATGTCTACTAAAGAAATTTTTTGAATTTCCTTGAATGGTTAGTATAATGCAAGAATGCAAATGCAAAATGCAACTGGTTTTACAAAACTCAGAAGATCAATCGTGCCAAACCCTCGTTTCATTCATTATTGAAAAAAGTTACAACTTTTGAAATACAATACAAGAAGCCTAAGTTACATCAAGAAACTAGGTTCCATGGTCTAAACTAAGAACTTCAGATGCGAGGCCTCTTCAACTTCTTCAGTATTGCATTCTCTATTACCAATTTATCCACTATTCCTTTCTAGGCTCCAGAGGTTAGAAGGACATCGGATTATTCGTGAATGCTTTGAGTGGGCTTGATACTAGAGAATAATAAATTCTTCTTTGTTGTTTCCCCGTCGATCACTCGTTATTCGAGCCAATTTATCAATTCGTCTTTTTCTTGTACTTCTCTGATGAGCCTTATTGTTTCGGAGGAGAGCGTATGATACTTTCCTTCCCAAGTGTCCCTCTCAAGTTGAGCTCTTGCAAGAAACTCTTGGTATTCCTCCATCTTCTCAATGGGAATGGCAGAGGATGACGATGCGACGATAATCTGCGCGTTCTTTTCTGGAAGATATGGCATTTTCAATTCTCTTACTCTGGATTGGACCCATTAATTAAATGGTTCAAAAGCTACACAATTTCTTTTTTCCGAAGTCAGCTTTTGTTTTTTTTTTCTGGATATCCTCCCAAGCACCAACTATGTTGTTTCTCATATTTTTCGCTGCTTCGGTATTAAGATAAAAGAAACCTGAGAAGAGCACATTGGTGGGTTTATCCTTCATCGGAAAACCAAACTGACGTCTATCCAAGGCTGGATTATAGCTAATCCCTCCTCTTACTCCTATGAGTGGTATGTTTGGGAAGCTTCCGCACTGATCAAAATAAACTCCTCGGTCGTAGGCAGGATTGTACCAATGAATATCAACTTGTGTTAAGGATATTATCCTTTGATACCATCTCCATCCATTGGGATTCTCTTTGAAAGCGTTGATTTTCGGCAAATGGTTGACGAACCATTTATACAGCAGAGATGCACAACAAAGAATAGTTCCCTTTCCTTGAAGTGTCTGATGATGAATTGAGTGATAAGCATCTCCTAACAAGGTAGGCACAGGGTTGCCACTTAAAAATATGGTAATAGAAGGGAAATTGACAAATTCCTCAACTTCGGAAAACAATACTAATCCATAGATCAACAGGACTAATACTGCTTCAAATGCTTCCATGCTCCCCTCTTTGGCAAGGTAGGCAGCTTTCTTGACTAAGAATTCTGCATGGAAACCTTCGACTCTTCCTTTGGTGGCATGGTTAGCTTTAATTTCATACACTTCGAGATGAAAGCATCTGCTATTTCTTTCGGTGAAGGTAAACTTTCCACTCCACTGTATGGTTTCTGATCCTTCACAGGAACTCCCACATAATAGGCATACTCTTCCAGAGTCGGCATCAACTAATAGTCGAGAAAAGTAAAACAATGATACAATGGGTCAAAGAACTGAACCAAAGTGTTGAGGATTCCTTCTTCCATCCCTGTCTTGACTAGGCTCAAAATCTTTCCATATCTTTTTCCAAACTCTTTTGACACCATGGTCCCTAGTTTTCTCTACTCGGATGTATCAGGCTTCTTGAAATTGTATCTCTTGGTGTTCCTTGTTCCAATATCCATGATATATCTAGGATTTTTCACAAAGAGATCAACTGAGCTTTACAAAACTAGTTGCCACATGAAATGCCATGATGGGATGATGAGATGGTGCACACATAACACAAAGGCAAATATTCACAAATATAATGCACATGCACACACAAGGCTTCCTAAGCTCAAGGTCAAAGCATGGAGTCAAAAGGTCTACCCATCCTCAAGGACTTGTACTATGAGTTCATTGTACCTGTCAAACAGGTTCTATCAAAGTTCCCAGAGTCATAGTAAATCCTTCGGATATTGTCAACTAACAGAAATACTTATGTGAGTCGACAATATTCTCAATATAAACTCATTTGAGTGTAGTATCGCGCAACAACTGTTTCGGAACTACTCCCTAACAGTTTCCGCACTACGTCCTAAAAAGGCTTAGTGGGGTAAAAGTGTTACTAAAGGTCCTCAGTTTCACAGACTCTCAGATTGAAACAATTAATGAATACACGACTACTCATGCACCACTAACCATCTCAAGAAGGTCTCCACTGAGCGTGATTACATCATATGTCAAACTTGTTGGAACTACTCCCAACAGTCAACTATTGATCCTATCAAAATCCTATCTCATGTGTCACTCAAATCCGGGTTAGGATTTATCTCACCACTCAAGGCACCCAAAACAAACAGATATATTAACAAATATACAAGTAAGAAAATATTCACAAATATAGCATGTAATCATACAAAATAGGGTAAACCCTCAAATTCAAGTTATTCCCCAGTGAAGTCGCCATTTCTTTTGCGGTTAGAATCGTGATGTCGAGCTATTGATTAACTTGAATCTTAATTCATTAAATTCACAGTCGGACTTTGATTTATCCAAAGGAAAGGTTAAAGAAAGAAAGACCTTTTACGCGATGTAACAACAACGCTAAGAGATCGGGGATCGGGAGTTGGTTATGCCTAGGGTAGGTATTTCACATCCTAAGCATTTGTAGTACTCTACAGGAACCTTTTGTATGTTTGTATGATATACTTGCTAAATGTTTGCTATGGCTTAGGATTGGGTAAAAGGTTAGGTAAAGACCGAGGATAGTTTCTAAGTTTGCTCGCAAAGATATCGCATCATCTGCCTACGTATCTTGACTAGGATAGAATCAGATCAACCGTAGTTCACCTCACTAGGGATGAACGAAGACCTAATTATGATCAAGGTTCAAGGGGAACAAACATAACCATACTTGCATAGAGTTTAACAAAACTCTCTATTTCTAAGTTGTACACTCAAAGGATATTGACTTTCACAAAAGCCAATGGGGAAGGTAAGAAATCATCACCATGATTCTTATGTAGAGTTAAAAAAACTCTATCTTCAAGTTCTAGTTGAAAGATCTTCCTAACAAGCTGTTGTACCCCAAAATTTGACCAACCTTTTTCTTTGCTTGGCATATGTTTCATTTCATTCTTTAGCATTTGCATTTGCATAGCATTATCCTTTACATGGGATCAAGAGAGGTGTGCCATTCAAGAGAAGATTCTCACAAGGTTTCAAACTCAAGCAAGAGTGCTTATTTAAGTCATCAAGTTCTTACAATCATCAGGAAGTGGTCATAGCTCTTTGAAAGAGAAGATTGGTATGTTTGTTGTTTATCTCGTATCTTGGGGATCAACAGAGGATCATCAGAGGTTCAAAAGTTAATGGTTATGGATAATATATGTTTGAGAAGCTCATTGAGTTCTTTGGAAGCCATTGTGGAGCTCATCTAAACACTTATTTCACTTGCAAGAGGTCACAGTCAAAGTTTGTGCACCAAGGGTTGCATCTGGTCAGCTCAAGGTCAATTGTGAACTTAAGGGAGTTTGAGACTTGGTTTTAAGTCATTGGAGCTATGGGAAGTTATGTTGAGACATCTAGGATGTCACTTCAAGTTCAAATAAAGAAGAATCAAGAGTTCAAGAAGTTACCAAATCAGGGTTTCAAAAGGATCTCAGTGTAAAATCCCTTTCTTTAGTGCTCAACTTCAAGGACAATTTACATCATGATACAAGTTAAATCTCATTTTCTTATGAACATGAAACTTGTAGGGCATGTTCTTAGCTTTCATTTGAGTACTAGAACTCATCTATTGGGTTTGTGGAACTCAAGTTATGATGCCAACAAGTTATAGGTCTCAGATGAACTTATTTTTTGGTCAACAAAAGTCAACTCACTTCCAAGGCTCTTTTGACCTAGAATCATGTTTCTCCTCAACTTTAGGTGAACATGAAATTTTTTCCTCATGATCGTAGCTTTCCAAAAAGTCCTAGAAGTCTTTGATATCATTTGTAGAACTCAAGTTTTGGACCTTACAAGGCAAGGGTATTTTGGGAAAGTTTGATTATAGGTCATTTGTTACATAAGAAATTTTCATGCACTTGTGTACTTCAAATGAACTTTACACCATGAAACTTAAGGATTGTGTGAATTATGGATGGTTGTGAACATTGGGTGGAAATTTCAAGTGAAAAGTGGACTTTAAGGTGTGATTTGGATTCAATGCATTATAGGCCATTTTCATTTTCTATTTTGATTCAATTCTCTTCATGGCACATTCACAAGCAAAATGCACAAATTAGTTTGGCACATGATGAGCAAAAACACGTGAATTTGCAACTTTCTTCACAAAGAAGTTTCACTTTGAAACTCACTAATTGGATCACATACAAAGCCTAAATCCATTCCAATGTGAAATTCAACTCACTAGCTGCAAAACCAAGTGATTTTCATGAGTGGAGGCAAGCATTTTCACGTGTGCATGAGTGAATTCCATTTTGGGCATTTTTTCAAATTCATCCAAACAAGGCTTCATGGTCCTTCCAATTGATCAGATATCCAACATATATAAGTTCAGAATTCGTTCCAAGGGCTCAGAAGGGCAAATTGGAGCAAGAGAGAGCAAATTCAGTATTCAAATTCTCAAGAGAAATTCAAAATTGGTTTTCATTTTTCTCTGCAAATCAAGGCAAATTGAAGTGCTATTAAGCTTCCTTGAAGAATTTGAAGTGGATCTGGATCATTTGGAGCAAGCTTACACGCCTGAGAAGCAACAACGGAGTGTCTCCATTCAGTAAGTTTCCAATAAACGTTTCTCTCATTCTAGGCCATTATCTAGGTTCATATTGGTTGCATCTGAAGCCCTACCTCGTGTAAGCCATGTTTGATCCATTATTGTTCATGTTTGCTTGAGTTTTTAGATGTGCGTCTCAAACTTGTTGACTTCGATTCTTTTGATTTATGAAGGATATGGATGATTGGATCTTGGATTCATGACCTATGTGACTTCAGCTTTAATTTGGTACCAATTTTGTCAAGTTTGGTTGAGTTTGGATGACCTGAACTCCGACCACCTCGCCGGAGAAGACAATCGGAGCTAGGGCTCCGGCGTCTGGTCTTAAACCCACAGATCTGACGTGTTTTTATGTTTGACCTTTTGACCATGTGCGTGGCTATTTGTGATTGACTTGACTATGCTTACTAGGCGCGTTGAATCCACATGGATAAATGAAACGTTGCGTTTCATTTTCCCAACTTTGGCTGGTGGATTAGGCTTTCTTTGCTATTGCCACCCCCAGTTTTGTTCAGCCCAACGCGTTTGAATTGGATTGCTTTGTTTCCAGATTTACTCATACACCCCAGCCATTAGTTGTTTTATTTTTATTTCTTTTATTTTCTGTTTTGCTTTTTAATTATTAAAAATACTTTCAAATGTCAAAAAATTCAACAAAAAATATTTTCCAAGACTTTAAAGTATTAATTAATTTTTCATAATTTTTAATTTTGATTTTCTTTTATTTTTCAATTTAATTTGAATTTTATGATTGGAAGTGTTTTTAATATGATTCTCATTTGTTCTTGCTTGATTTGTGGACCATTTGCAATCACCTATGAGTAAGGCTTCCTCTCCATTTTCATGATGGATTGAGGTGCCTTTGAGGCTGATTTTGGTCAAGGTTTGACCTATTTTTGTTTGACTTTGTGTTGCTTTTGTTTGACCCTCGATAAATATCCTTCAAGGTGGAGCACCCTAGTTGATCAATTCAATTGTTGATGCCTTGATTGGAATTTGGTTTGGTTGTTTTAGCCTCTAGTTTCCAACTTGCTTATGAGCTTTTTTCATTTTATTTAGCATTGATTGAACCATTCTCCTATTTTTGGTGAACCTTGCAAGTCAAGTCACCCTAATTGAGGTTCATATAAACTAGTTGACCTAGTTCTTTTGGGAGATGACCTTTGTGGATCCCATATGCATCCTATGCCTCTTGAATAAAATTCTTGACACGTTTAGGATGCTGGTTTCAATTTTTGTAGGTCACACATTTGTTTGGTTTGTGTTGCAAGTTACTTTTAATTAGGGCTTTCCATTAGGGTTAAACCTTACTTTTAATTAGGGCTCATCTTGATCATGCCTTCATCTCTTTCTTATTTGTTTGCCTTTTGGTTTGGTGATTGATGCTTGAATGGTTGTACGAGTTGTAACTTCTCCCATTTAATCTCAATTTTGCTTGGACTTGTTTAAGTCTTTTTTCTTGCATTTCTTTTTGCTTTGCATTTCTTTGCTTGCTTACAAGAGGTCGAGATGTGCTTGTGGTGGTTGCTGCCCCACACTTTTTTCCTCCCTCTTTTCTTTGTGTTGCATTTCATGTTTGCATCCCTTTCTTCCTTTTCACTTGTGATTGATCTATCTTATGTTTACTTGGTTTTCTTTGCCATGATCCCTTAGGATTCCTAGTCCCTTGGGAGTAGGAGAGACATTAAGTGTTCAATCCAAGCATGCTAACATTAGGATAGCCTTTTCCCTTTTCAATCTCAATCATACGAGCACATTGCATGATAACATTAGGGTTGAGTTTAGTTTCCCCTTAGTTGTGTCCTCTCTCTTCTCGTCTCAAAACTTCATCAAAACATGTAATAAAGGATAATTAGTGTTCTATGCTACGAGCCTTAAGCATTTGGGAAATAATGATTGTGGGGCCTCCTCTCAATTGTCTAGAGTGTTTAGCGTATGCCCTTTAGGCGATATGCGACACATTCGCTCCTATGTCATAGTCTTTAGTGCAAAATGAATTAAAAACACAATTCAATTCACTTCTTCTCTTAAAAGAATAAAAAACAAACATCAAACCTTTTTATCCTTCGGGATTAATTGAAAACCATTTTCAAAAAGAGTAATGTTAACTCTTGGTTCTACCGCAAACAGGTAATGCCTAAGTCTCCAATGGTCGAGCAGCAATACACCTAACTGCTAGAACTAAGGTTTAACCCTACTCGGATAAAAAACACTTGAACCAACCTGTGGTCGTGTCATCCCGAACTACGTTTGCTCTGATTTCTCGTAGCAGACGAGGATACGTAGGCACAAGACGACGATGTCTCGGCGAGCAACCCTCCCCACCTTCACCCGTAGTTTTTCTAACTACGTTGACTCTGACTTTCCCATTGCAAGAGGGAGTACATAGGCACAGAGTGGCGATGCTTTATCGAGTCTCTTTCCTTTTCTTTTGTCTCTGTGGCCTGTAGCTTAGATAGATAACAAGCATGGATGCCGTTAAGTACAATGGACGTGAGGGGTGCTCATACCTTCCCCTTGCGTAACCGACTCCCGAACCCAAGATTTGGTTGTGATGACCTGTCTTTTCCCCTTTTCTATAGTTTTTCTCTAATCGTTTCCTTTCCCTCTCTTTGGGATAAATAACGAACGGTGGCGACTCTTCTATTCTTGTCGGCCCCTCTTCGCAGTGATGCGACAGCTAGCGACTCTGCTGGGGAATATTAGCGACCCCTATGCGAGTCAATCCTAGCGCTCGTGTGTTTTATCTTTGGGGTGTGTACATATGTGTATATGTGTTGTACTTTATCTGCATTTGCATTTTACTTTCCAGCATTCTTATTATCATATTGATGTGATGTTGGGTGGGAATGTTCCACTATATGATAAACCAAAACCCAAGCTTGAGTATAACCATAGCATTAGAAGTGGAAAGTAGTGGTGAACCTGTATATTTGGCATGCACTAATTCCCATGAAATTAGCGCTCAGACGAGATTCTCTTTGATGAATACCTTTCCAGTCTATTTCGGACAGTTGAGAGGATGTTGGATCTGGGGATTATCGACTCTAGGGCTCGATCATTTAGAAGTCAGCTGAGTGAGGCCGCTTCATTAGACTATGATGCCAAACCAGAAATGGTGAACGTATCATCGTTTATCAAAAGTCTGTGACACTGATGACCACATAGGATGCCAGACCCTATCAGTGATAGGTTCGTACCTATGAGTCAAGAGGGTTATGCAGGAAACTTTGACCTTCAACTTACCTAATTTTCTCGTCAGTCTGAACTTTTGATCCTTGATACAGTGTCTCCTTATATCAGTGTTGTGTTATATTCTCGCCGAAGCGAAGCGCTGGTTCTTCTCAGTCAACAGCACAACAATCTTGATCCCCTTTGCATTTGCATTTGCATTTAACATTGACATATATTTATGTTGCATGTGTATATTTTCCTCTCGATTCTGGTGAGCTTATTCCACTTCTGACATGGAGCCCAGCTTGAAGAAGACTGTTGCGTACAAGTTTCCTACCCCTGATATAGCACATTTGCTCAGTTTGATTTCTGTTGATAATCGTAATGTAATGGAAGATTTCAAGAAGTCGTATGGGAAGCTCTTGGGTTGTGTCTGCAAAGCTTCAGTATTTAAGTTGGGAGGTCTTCACACCTTGCTTCAGTTCTGTGATCCACAATTGAGGTGTTTCACTTTCCCGGATTATGTGTTGATGCCTACTTTGGAGGAGTTCTCTATGCTGCTAGGAGTCCCTATTCTGGATCAGATGCCTTTTTATCATACTGAAGATGAACCTAAGTTGACTAAGCTTGATAATGCTCTTCATCTAGATGCTTCGGAATTAGAAGGGAAGTTGGTTAGAAGAAATGGGATGCTTGGATTTCCATTATCTTTCTTGGTTAGTAAAGCTCAACACTTTGCGAAGGAACGTTGTTGGATTGTCTTTAATTCCATCTTAGCTCTGTGCATATATGGTATAGTTTTGTTTCTGAATATTCCTGACTTTGTGGATTTGGATGCTTTCCACATTTTCATCTTAGGAAATCCTGTGCCTACACTTCTAGGAGACGTTTATCACTCCGTGTATTACAAGAATGAGAATCGGAGGGGAAAGACTGTGTTTTGTTGTGTACCTCTTTTATACAGATGGTTTGCGTGTCACCTTCCCAAGGTTGGTCCTTTTGTTGACACTGCAGGCATCTTTCAGTGGTTAGAGAGACTCATGGGCTTGACTTCTGAGAACATCGTATGGTTTGAAAGAGATCAGTTGGGCACAGAGAGTATGTTTAGTTTTGGTGGTTTTCCTAACATCCCGTTGATTGGAAGGAAAATGAGGTATTAACTACAACCCAGCTCATGCAGTGAGGTAGTTTGGGTATGCTCTGAGGGAACCTCCGAAGGAAGAGGAAATACAGGAATCTATGTATCTCACTGGCTTGCTTGAGAATGAGACCTTGATCATAGCAGAGAAAGCTTGGAACAAGATTCACTGTAGAGGGAAGGTTTCTTTGGGTAAGAGCAACAATAGAGCTTACGAGCCTTACGTGGTTTAGATCCAGGAGAGAGCTAGGAGATTATTGATTCCATTTCCAACGTGTGAGCCTTTATATCCTTTGATGATTGAGGAGCCGACTACTGTTGATATCCATAAATTTGAACAGCCTTCCCCACCTTCACCCGTAGTTTACCAAACTACGTTGACTATGACTTTCCCATTGCACGAGGGAGTACGTAGGCACAGAGCGACGATGTTCTATCGAGTCTCTTTCCTTTCCTTTTGTCCTTGTGGCCTGTAGCTTAGATAGATTAACACCCTTTAGATAGATAACAAGCATGGATCCCGTTGAGTACAACGGGCGTGAGGGGTGCTCATACCTTCCCCTTGTGTAACCGACTCCCGAACCTAAGATTTGGTTGCGATGACCTGTCTTTTCCCCTTTTCCGTAAGTTTTCTCTGATCGTTTCCTTTCCCTCTCTTTGGGATAAATAACGAACGGTGGCGACTCTTCTGTCCTTGCCGGCCCCTCTTCGCAGCGACGCGACACAAGGGGTAGGTCTTTTAGACTTAAAGAAAAAGTCTAATGGCAATGGGTTCTAACTTAATTTAGTGTTCAAAGTGACTTAACAAAGTCAGAGAAGTAGGGTAATGAGTTGTTTATGACCCAAGGGTCAATAGAGAGACTTTCCTTTGGAATGGGAAAAGATGAGGCAACTGGATGAGAACTAACAAGTTCCATCACTTGGGGAATAAATTAACAAAGTTGAAGCACAAATAAGCATTCATTCAAACATGATGAACATATAAAAGAGTATGGTAACAGCTAAGGAAGAGATGCAAGCATGTGACAACATCAAAAAAAGATTACAATTAAGTCAAATGGTTACAATTAATAAAGCATAAAGATATTATAATATCTAGAGAGAGAACATGGCAGAGGTTCTTACAAGACCAAGCATAGAAGGTATAATAGACTTGAAGCATCTTAACAAAGATGAAGGGGAACATAGTAACAACCATCAAGGCAACAACATGCAATTTAAACAAGTTTAAATGCAAACAAGTAACAACTTGAGGCAAGCATATCATGTGGTTCAAAGAATGTCAAATGTAACAACATGAGATCATCAATCATACTATGATTACAATCAATTACAAGTAAGCATACAAGAAGTGTTACAACAGATAAAGTAAGAAAGTTCACAATTCATGGGGAAAGCATACAAGTTCATGGAATCATATATTGATTACAATCAAGTACAAGCAAGTCCTAACATATTAAAGTTATAACAAGACAATTAAATAAGTAGGGAAGTCATGGGGAATACACTCATGAGGTTACAACATCAAGAGATAACATGATTCAACAACAACATGCAACAATGTTAATCAACTAGATACATCAAAAGCAAAGATTAAATATGATAAGACCTTGAGTTTAAACAAAACTCAAACACTTAAACAAGTTAACAAACATGTGTAAATCAAGTACAAAACAATCTCAAAAGAATAAATCAAGAAGAAGTTTGAGAAAAACCCAAAAAGACATAAGGTAAAAACCCTAAAAGTACAAGAATTTCAAGTGATGTAAAGTATTTCTAGGATGAATATACTTGAATTATTTTCTCACTATCTGAAAGTAGACATGATTAAGAACATTTTTTAAAAAGAATGGATCAAAAATGTTGAGAAATATTGAAGTTATGAAGTTTTCAAATTTGTGAATAAAACATAAAAGAAACAAGAGATAAAAAGAAACAAATGCACTTGGTAGGTGTTGAACCCACAACCTTTGGGTCACCAGCCTAAAACCTTGCCAAACTAGCTAGTATGCGCGTATGAAAATTCATGGAAAGAGAGAGATATATATCAAAACATGAAATAAAATACAAATGCAAAAGAGTTGATCTCCACACGGATCGAACTCAGGACAAGGGCACGACAAGATACGTGAGCGCATAGATCACGACCACTAGGGTGGTGATACATCTAATGTATCAAACCACCCCAGAAATAGATATGCCTTAAGAGGTAAAAATTCTGGGCAAAACAAAAGTAAATCAAACACCAAAACCAGTCAAAACGTGAAGGCTCAATCTTGATCGAGACTCCATAGTTTTTTGCAAAATTTAGGTCTAACTCACGTGAAATTAAACAAGGAATACAATGGTGCTCTTAGTTTTCTTAAACAAAGAACACAATTTGATATTCGAATGTAACTGCAAAGTGAAGTCTTGAGATGCATTTTCAAAATTTGAGTTCAATGCAAGCAAGCTTGTACTGATTTAAAGGCATGCACATTATAATCATGATATATGCAAAGTTTAAACATAAGGATTCATCAACAAGACACTAGTTTTAAGAATGACATATCAGTTGCAAACTTGCATTTTTTGGATTGAAGGTGCTAGACTGGTTTAGGAAGAATGGTAGAATCAATAACCAACAAGCTTCAATATACACTCAAACAACATATCATGGATTGAACATATATGAAATTGATCAAATAAACAGTCAAAGAAACTTAATAAACAAGGGGTTGTAATGACAGGTTGCAACAAAATCATAATCATGATCTTATCTTAATCAAAACAACAGTACAAAGTGGCATCAGTTTAAGGCATATGTCCTATGATAGCAATCAACAACACTCATGACAAAAAAACACTTATGATTCACATCAAGATATAACAAAACATGGCATGATACAAGAATAAACCTATCCAAGACAGTTGGCACATACAAGATATAATCAAAGTAGATTTGCACATACAAGACAATGGACATATGCATAACAACTTTGAGTCAAACAAGAACTTTAACAGAAACTGCCCTATACTAGATTCAAACAACAAAAAACAAGCATATCAAGAGCAGTGTTAAGTATAAACCAGCAAGATCCTCCAATGCTAATAACCTATCACCAAAACCTAATCATGGACCTCACACTTAATCTAAATAAAAGCAGCAACATTATTCTCAAATGGAAAAGATCAAGATTAGATCCAAAATCACTTACCTTGACAATTCCAAGCATACCCTCCTATTGTTCACACATGACTTAGGGTAATGTCTCAAGGGGTTTCAAAACACAAACACACAAGCACCACATCATTATGAATAAAGAGTGTTACATAAATGAAGGAGCAAAACAACAAAACAAAAACAACATCATACATGAGCTGCATTTATTCTTAAGAACACATTGCAACCAAAACAAGCTAAGCATATTCATGACAGTCCGTGAATGAGATAGTGACTACTAAACTCTTATAGACCTCCAAGAAAGATTACACAATAGGGAATACCTTGAAATTGTTCCAGCTGATATCCAACCAATGCCTTGATGAAATAACAATTTTTCTTGCACTTGAAGCAAATGGAGAAACCTTGTGACAGATTTATGAACAAGTGATGTAGAAGTTATTAGATGTTTTGGACAGTTGATACACCTCAAACCAAAGGTGTTTGGAGTGTTGAGATGGGTAAAACAGGCCTGAGCAAAGATTTATTTGATTTTGTGTGGAAAGTCAAAGTTTGCTAGATTGAATGTTGACTTTTGAGAATATGGAGTTTTGGACTAGTTTAAGAGCTTGAACACCTTCCACACATCATTTATGGATTGTGCAGATGGTTTGTATTGAGTTTATATGTATGGAAATGGTTTTGGAAGGAAAACTGCTCAAGACAGATTTTGAGGAATTTTTGTTGAGTTTGCTTCAACTATAAGAAAACTGAAAGGCAAGGTTTTTGATGAGTTTTATCTGGTTTTGTGAGATTTCTCTTGTGTGTAAAGTACATGGAAGAGGTCTCTATTTATAGAGAAAGTGAGGCTCTTGGCAGATTTTGAAAAATGTGGATGGCTTTGTCTTTTGGAGGGAGGAAATGCAAATCTTGTTCAAGATCCTGATGCAGCTGGTCTTGAGGGTTCTTGATGCATTGTGATGCATGAGACAAGTTATATACAGGCCATAGGAAGTGATTGAAGTGTGTCTAGAGGCTAGAGGCCATGCTGCTCCATATTTTCTTCAAAAAAGTTTCTCTTTCCTCTTGATTTTCTTTGAATATAATAATGCCACTTGACTACCAACTTGCCATGCTCTTCAATCCTTATGCATTTCCACTCATCATACACTCTAGATATCATATCCAAGGCTAATCAATGGTTGAGAATCAACTAGATGGTTGGCAAATTGGTTAATGTCAAGTTTGAGAATGTGCACTTCAAGTGCTTGGACCCCAACTTCCCTCCTTCGAAACTCCTAGCTCACAAAGGCTATGGAGGAGTTCTTGTACTTTTTGGAAATCCTTCATCATTCTCTACAGATTTCTTGTTTTGGATTTTTTTAAAACCCTAGTGGAAGTAGGTCAAAAACACCCTTGAAGTTGGCTGAAAACATGACTTGTAAAGTGTTAAAACCATGAAATTCTACTAAGTGTTTTTCCCTTTTGCATTGTTTTTTATCATAACTCAAAATCCATTCATTTTTTGCACATAGGTCACTTTTGTAGGACTCCTCAAGACCTTTCCAAAAAGCTTTGAACCACTCTAATTGGATGTGTGGTCAAGAAGTTATGGTCTTGCCCCTTTCAAAACCCTAATTTCTCGATTTTTCGATTACTCTTCAATCCTTGATCCAATGGTCACCAAACTTCATTATTAGATGTGATATATTATTAGGAACATAATTGCCTTCAATTTTTGGGCCAAAACCATGTTCGTCAATAAGTTGACTTTTCAGTCAAACGAATTGATCGATTGAAAAACTCTGAATCGACTGTTGGTGTTCTGGGTCCCCTGAGGTCTTGAAACTTATTGAATGGACTTCAGTAAGTCATATAAGCTTCATGTACCTTGATTCTATCATTGGATTTCCATTTATATCAAGAGTCAAACCATAGTTGACTTTTTCTAATTAGAAACCCTAATCGGGAGTCCTGGACTGCACTGCCCTTCTTCTTTGGATGACAACCTCATATTGGATTCATACTTGACCCAATGTAGTATCCTTGATGGTGTGGGGGCTTGTTTTATGGAGAATAAATCCAAGACATTGACTGATCAACCCATCGAAACCCCGATTCTTGACTGTATGGAACCCTAATTCACCTGTATCTTGACAAAGACAAACTTGAAATAGGTTAAGGTTAGATAAACAAATGATGATGCTCCTAAAATGATGATGAAGATTTATGGGTCAAAATTTGGGGTATAACACCAGACCACCCAGATAAAAAGGCAATGCTCTTGGAGGCCTTGGCTTGGAGCAAGGAACATGGTTGTTAGGGTTTATTGATATGACGTTGTCATTGTTTTCTTGTATTTTGATCATCACCAAATTTGTTGGATGAGATCATAGCTTGTGTATCTGGATCTTTATCACTGTTTCTTTGTATTGACTCAGTTTTATTTGATTTATGATTTGTTCGTAGTATTCTTATCCATCTCAGCTATTTCTTATTTGCTTAGAAACTAATATCAAAGGGGAAATTTTACTATGAACACATATACATGTTTGCATCTTCGCATCCTGCATTTCCATTTTGCATAGCAGGTGTGCTTGGTGGTTCTTGATCTTATTTCTGCTCGATTTTCAACAGTTACAGGAATGAAGAACCCAATTTTCACAGGTATTCAACAAGGGGGAATCAAAAGAGAATCATGGATCAAGTGCAAGCTGATTTACAGGAGGTCAGGGCTCGTATGGCGCAGTTCATGAAATTAATGCAGAATGTCACCAGTGGGCAAGAAAAAACGAGAACTATGGTCTAGCCGTTGATAGCACGGGTTGATGAAGAAGGAGTTGTTCATGGAGGGTCTGGTGTTATACATCCATCTATAGGTGGCTCTGTTCCAGTAAGTGGTCCTACTGTTGTTATTCCTCCGGGGGGAGGTGTTGCGAATGAAAATGGTAATGTTGCGGGAGGAAATGTGTGTGATGTACTTGGACCTATGGGGCCTCAGTGGGAAGATAACCAAGATGACGTCATTTCAGTTAAGGATACAGAATGCGGGCTGCCAATTGATGCAGATAAGAGGTTCAAGTTAATTGAAGAGAAAATGAAGTCCTTTGAAGTGAAAAACTCTTTGGGTCTAGATATGGCTGATCTTGGGTTGGTTCTAGGGGTTAAAGTTCCCCTCAAATTCAAAGTACCCGACTTCGATAAGTACAAAGGGACAACCTGTCCTAAAGTACATATTCGGGCATATTACAGAAAAATGTCTGCTTATTCTGAAGATGAAAAGTTTTTGATGCACTTCATCGAGGATAGTTTGGTCGGAGCATCGCTGGAGTGGTATATGGGATTAGAAAGGGATCACATTCGTAGCTGAAAGGATTTGGCAGAGGATTTTGTTTTCCATTACCAATATAATAGTGACATGGCACCAAACAGGGTGCAATTGTAGAGGTAATTTATATGTTTTTGGCTTCGTTACCAGTTGTGTACTTTGAGAAGTTGATAGGATGCATGATTGCTGGGTTTTCTGATCTAGTGATGGTTGGAGAGCGCGTAGAGAGCAGAATCAAGTCCGGAAAGATCTCAAATGCTGGTGGGTCTTCTATAGGAGGATCGAAGATAGTATATTCTGCCAATCACAAGAGAAGAGAAGGGGATACAAACGCCGTTTCACACAGAGATAGTGGCAGAGCACAACATCAAGTTGCCACTGTGGCTATTCTGACTGCACTGCAGCAACAAGTTAAACTCTACGTCCTTACATGGGAAGGCAGAGAATGGATGACAAACAATTTGAAACTCCACCCATTCCATATTCTCTGTTATTACAATATTTGTTACAACTGCAGTTGGTTCAAAAGAGGACATTGGTGCCCCTTACTAGCGTGTTTCCCCCGGGATACAATGCAAATGCCAAGTGTGATTTCCATTCTGGTGCGCCGGGTCACAGTATTGATAACTACAAAGCTTTTAAGCACAAAGTACAAGATTTTCTTGATTCCATGGCCATTAATTTTACCAATGACGGTCCGAATATAAATCAGAATCATATGCCAAACCACGGGGTGGCAAGGACTAACACAATCATTGAATGGGAAAAGCTGAATTTGATAATTAATGTAGAGGAGTTGAAGACTTCGTTGAGCTTTGTGAAGGACAAATTGTTGAAAGGAGGAGTGTTTCCAGGGTGTTCTGGTAACTGTTCATGGTGTGGGGAAAGACATGAGGGTTGTGTTTTAGTGAAAAAAGGAATTCAGAAGATGATCGACAAGGGTTATTTATAATTTGACAGGGTGATTGAGGAGGATGAAGTGAGTACTGAAAAGGACGAAGTTGCTACTATATCTATTCCATTATGGACAATCAATATTTCAGCGCCTGCAAGGCCAACGCCGTTGATTATTACTACTCTAGGACCAATACCATATGAAAGCACTAAGGCCATTCCGTGGAATTATGGGGCCGAGGTATTTTGCAACGGTCAGAAGCAAGATTGGTGAGTTCTTCCTCTGAAGGCTCTTCTGTGGAAAACATAGTTGGTACCGGTGGCATCACAAGAAGCGGCAGGGTCTTTTCCTCGCCACAAAAAATTGTTGATAAAGGAAAGGGGAAGGCTATAGTAGAAGAAGAAGTTCAACAACAAGGGGAGAAAGACTCGCTGGCTAAAGATACTGAAGAATTTATGAGACTTATTCGTAAAAGTGACTACAAGATTGTAGATCATCTACATCAGACACCTTCTAAAATCCCTATTCTATCATTGTTGTTGTGCTCAAAAGCGCACATGAATGCTCTGCTGAAGATCTTAAATACGGAATTTGTGCCACAGGAGATTTCTGTTAATCAATTGGAACGGGTGATGGCCCATGTAAATGCTGGTAATGGTTTGGGCTTCACTGACTTAGACTTGACTCCTTCCAAGAGAAACCATAACCACGCTCTGCACATATCTATAGAGTGCAGGGGAGCTGTTTTATCCCATGTGCTAGTTGATACAGGATCCTCGCTCAATATGTTGCCAAAGAAAGCACTAATGAAGTTGGATATGCAGGGTTTAATTTGCACACCAAGTGATTTGGTGGTAAGGGCATTTGATGGGACCAAGAGGTCGGTATTGGTGAGATCATGTTACCAATTCAGGTGGGACCAAAGGTTTTTGATGCAGTCTTTTATATCATGCACATCCAGCCAACCTACAGTTGTTTGCTTGGGCGACCGTGGATACATGTTGTTGGGGCAGTCACCTCGACTTTGCATCAGAAGTTGAAGTATATAGTGGAAGGGAATGTCGTTGCAGTCTGTGGATAGGGGGATATTATGATCAGTCATTTGTCGTCATTTAAGTATGTGGAAGTAGACGAAGAGATTCATGAGACGTTGTGTCAGGCTTTTGAAACTGTATAGATTCAAGAGAGGCCTCCTGTAGAAGACAAAAGTCCATAGATTTCAATGTCCTTGTTTAAGGAAGCTCGTGCTATTGTAGAATCTTGTTCTTCGCAGAAGTGGGGCCAAGTTCTCAGTGTTCCGAACAAGTAGGACAAGTTTGGTATGGGTTATAAGCCGTCCAGGTCTTCTCAAAGTGCTCAAAGGTTCAGAGGACCAGTACAGTTCACCAGTGGCGGTGTTATCTACGACAGGATTAATGCTATTGGGAAGACGAAGGAGACAGTGATTGTGATATGGATGCTTGGATTCGTCCATGTGTCCCTAGGAAAACGCTTTGCAATTGGTCTGTGGAGGAGGTTATACAAGTTACATCGGAAACGTAAATTTCCATCTTTTGATTATGTTTGGTACTACGCTCTGCCCAAGGCATAGTGACTTTGTTGTGGGGCTCTTTTTTTGACATTTAACTTTATCATGAATAAAAGATGCCCTTTTTGCATTCAAATTTTGTGATCTCTGTTTTCCAATTTTATTTTATATGCATTTTTATAAACAGTAAAATGGAAATGTGTTTTGTGTTTGTTTGCATATCATGATCAGCATAAAACATCAATCATGCAGGTTGTACATCTCAGATACCATTGATCCTGATTTGGCTATTACTTTGTATGACTTTGATAATCCCATTTATCAAGTAGAAGAAGAGACTGATGAAAACTGTGACCTACCTGAGGAATTGGCTACACTACTCAAACAGGAGGAAAGGTTCATTTTGCGTCATCAGGAGGATATCAAAGTTATCAACTTGGGTATCGAGGACGACAAGAAAGAAGTCAGAGTTGGGGCTACATTAGAAGACGATGTCAAGAGAAGATTGATAGAAATTCTCCGTGAGTATAGAGATATCTTCGCTTGGTCTTATCAAGATATGCTTGGGCTAGATACAAATATTGTGGTACACCGTCTACCTCTTCGAGAAGAATGCTCGTTTGTGAAGAAAAAGTTGAGGAGAACTAGACCCGATATGGTAGTCAAGATCAAAGAGGAAGTTTAGAAGTAGTTATATGTTGGTTTCCTTGTTGTTACCACTTACCCTCCGTGGGTCACTAATATTGTTTCTGTACCTAAGAAAGATGGAAAGGTTAGGATGTGTGTTGATTATCGAGATTTGAATAAAGCGGGCCCAAAGGATAATTTCCCGCGCCCTCATATTGATGTTCTGGTTGATAATACAACTCAGTATTCGGTGTTTTCATTCATGGATGGTTTTTCTGGGTATAACCAAATCAAGATGGCCCCATAAGACATGGAGAAAACCACGTTCATCACACCTTGGGGGACTTTTTGCTACAAAGTTATGCCTTTTGGATTGAAGAATGCAAAGTCAACTTACCAATGGGCAATGGTGACTCTCTTTCATGATATGATTCATCATGAGATAGAAGTGTGTGTTGATGACACGATTGCAAAGTCGCAGACGGAGGAAGGACATCTGGTCAATCTTTTGAAGCTATTTGAGAGGTTAAGGAAATTCAGGTTGAGGTTGAATCTAAATAAGTGCACTTTCAGAGTGAGGCCAGGAAAGCTATTGGGGCTCATTGTCAGTGAAAAAGGAATTGAGGTAGATCCTGCCAAAATAAAAGCTATACAAGAAATGCCTGAGCCGAAAACAGAAAAAGAGGTTTGTGGTTTCCTGGGGAGATTGAACTACATTGCAAGGTTCTTATCTCACCTTACAGCCACTTGCGAACCAATATTCAAATTGTTAAAGAAAGATCAAGCGGTCTTGTGGAATGAAAACTGTCAAAGGGCATTTTAGAAAATATAAGAATATTTGTAGGAACCTCCAATATTAATGCCTCCGGTTGTGGGGAGACCTCTGATAATTTATCTCATGGTTCTTGAGAATTTAATGGGTTGTGTGCTCGGTCAACACGACGAGACAGGTAGAAAAGAACATGCTATTTATTACCTGAGTAAAAAGTTCATTGATTGTGAGTCGAGGTACTCAATGCTGGAGAAAACATGTTGTGCACTTGCCTGGGAAGCTAAGCGCTTGAGGCAGTACATGTTAAATCACACAAACATGTTGATTTCGAAGATGGATCCGATTAAATATGTGTTTGAAAAGCAGGCACTTTCAGGAAGAATTGCTAGATGGCAGATGGTTTTAACAAAATACGATATTCAGTATGTTTCCTAGAAAGCTATTAAGGGGAGTGTATTGTTAGAGTATTTGGCTGAACAACCTGTTGAGGATTATCCACCTAGGAGATTTGAATTTCCTGACGAAGATATAATGTTTTTAAGGATGAAGGATTGTGACGAGCCTCTACCTGGCGAGGGTCCAGAAATCGGGTCTCAGTGGAAATTGGTTTTCGACGGTGCTGTTAATTTGTACGGCAACATAATCGAGGAAATTATTACAACTCATCACAGTTCTCATATACCGTTCACCGCCCGATTAACATTTGCTTGCACAAACAATGAGGCTGAGTATGAAGCATGCATCATGGGATTGGAAGAAGCTATTAATTTGAGAATCAAGAATTTGGATGTGTATGGAGATTCGGCATTGGTCATCAACCAGATTAAAGGAGAGTGGGACACCCGCCAGGCTAACTCGGTACCTTACAAGAACTATGCCAGAAGATTATTGCCTTTCTTTGATAGGGTTGAGTTTCATCATGTACCAAGGGTTGAAAATCAGATGTCGGACGCTTTGGAAATGTTATCATCAATGTATAAGGTGAATTTTTGGAATGACGCTCCAACAATCACTATCATGCGCCTTAATAGGCCAACTTTTGTATTTGCAGTAGAAAAAGTGCCAGATGGGAAGCCTTGGTACTTTGACATCAGACATTTTCTCAAGACTCAAGAGTATCCGCATGGGGCATCGAGTAGAGACAAGAAGACTCTGAGGAGGCTGTCGGGTAATTTCTACTTAAACAAGGATGATGTGCTATATAAAAGAAACTTCGATATGGTGTTGCTGCATTGTATGGATGAAAATGAAGCAAGTTTGCTGATGGAAGAAGTCCACGAAGGTTCTTTTGGTACGCATGTCAGTGGGCACGCGATGTCTAGAAAACTGTTGAGAGCAGGATATTACTAGATGACCATGGAGTCCGACTGTTTTAAGTATGCCAGGAAATGCCACAAGTGTCAAATTTATGCTGAAAAGATGCACGTGCCACTGAGTCCTTTTAATGTTTTGACATCTCCTTGGCCCTTTGCTATGTGGGGCATTGACATGATTGGTAAGATTGAACCGGCAACCTCCAACGGACATCGTTTCATACTTGTCGCCATTGATTATTTCACCAAGTGGGTAGAAGCAGCTTCTTTTGCCAACGTCACAAAGCAAGTGGTAGCCCGTTTTATAAAGAAGAACATTATCTGTCGATATGGGATACCAAAACGAATCTTTGCTGGCAATGGCTCAAATTTAAACAATAAGATGATGAAGGAATTGTGCCAGAGTTTTAAGATTGAACACCACAACTCTTCTCCGTACCGACCGAAGATGAATGGTGCTGTTGAGGCAGCAAATAAGAATATCAAGAAGATTGTGCAGAAAATGGTGGTGACTTACAATGATTGGAATGAGACGTTGCCTTTTGCTTTACATGGTTATCGCACTTCAGTACGTACATCTACTAGGGCAATACCTTTTTCGTTGGTATATGGTACGGAAGTTTTCCTACCGTCAGAAGTCGAAATTCCTTCTCTGAATATATTGTCTGATGTGAAGGTTGATAAAGCGGAATGGGTGAAGACCAGACCGAATTAGTTGAGCCTGATTAATGAGAAGAGATTGGCAGTTATCGCCCATGGACGACTATACCAAAGCAGACTGAAGAAGGAATTTGATCAGAATGTACGTCCTCGACATTTCTAGGTAGGCGACTTGGCGTTAAAGAGGATCCTCCCTCCACAAACAGATTACATGGGCAAATGGACTCCTAACTATGAAGGTCCATATGTAGTTAGAAAGGTTTTCTCTAGCGGAGCCTTATTGCTATCAACCATGGAGGTGAAGATTTTACGTCCCTTGTGAACACAGGCGTAGTTAAAATTTTTTTGCTTAAAATAGACCTGCTAGACATAAAAAGAAAAGTCCAGGAAAAAATGGGGCATCCCGACGAACCATAAAAAGAAAAGGTTCGGGAAAAAATTAGGGATAAAATAATTAAAAAAAGTGAACCCGCAAAGTTGAAAACCTGAAAAGGTGACTTTGGGAAAAATGGGTGTCCTGGTGGATTGAAAACCCACAAGGGCAATCCAGGCAAAAGTTAGAGATTTGAAAGCAAACGAATGCGGTCTATGTTCGATCTGTGAATCTATCTTGGTACAAGGTCACCCTGAAGGTCAAAGACCAGTCCAATCAGTCTTTTCGGAAGAAAGAGCATTGGTGAAGCATCAAGGATATACAGGTCATAGCCAAATCGACACATGATGGTTGTCTGTTTCCATATTGCCAACATTTATGTATTTTCTTGTTTTTACTTTCCGCGTAATTTCCTCTTTTCAGGGATTGCATCCAATTATAATTTGCCTATTTATGGGCCCTTTCCAATCAATACAATATTATTCACTCAAAAAGCTTTTCATTTCCTTACTTTTGCTATTTTGTTTGCAAAAAAAAAAGAGGGGCGTCTTTATTTTTGATAAACTTTACAGGTGAAAGGGTAGGGACTCCACAAAGCATGTTTAAAATGAGAATTTACATGAGCGACACCCTGTATGGAAACTGAGATAACTATGTTGCAATCAGGATGCCCTATTTGTTGTTGTGTGATTGCAGGTCGTTAAGGTCATTGCTCTAGTATTGCTCAGCTCCTGTCAAAGAAATTCCAAGAGGGTTTATACCAGTCAAGGTGCTGC
This sequence comes from Lathyrus sativus, assembly GCA_963859935.3. Classification (NCBI taxonomy): domain Eukaryota; kingdom Viridiplantae; phylum Streptophyta; class Magnoliopsida; order Fabales; family Fabaceae; genus Lathyrus; species Lathyrus sativus. The sequence continues at coordinate 267,033,206 of OZ012740.1, forward strand.
TACGCAGTCAGACAAGTGCTTCAGTAAAAGGCTCTTTGTCTTCCTATAGCATGGTTTTTGTCATACCCACAGAGTTTCGTCATCAAATAAAAAATGATGTCGCCGGCAGTGACATACGGTTAAACCCAACAGGGTAAGGATGGAGGACGTTCTTCGACGGTAAAGTGAACCCCACAGTGTGGTTGTTATTTTGGACATATCTCCCCAAGCAAGGATTGTTGTTAATGGGAATATAGTGGTAGTCGATATCTCCAACAAAGTCCAATGGTCATTGGCACATTTCAGAGGCAGTTTCAAGGTTGATTCCCCCAACGAGGTTGGTGCTTAATTCCCCAATAGAGTGGTGTTCTCCTCTAAGGGGACTTGCGTTTATGAAGGTTGTTCAGGGAATTTTCCTCAGTAGGGCCAGTTTGCTGGTTTTCTCGACACTTCTTCTGGTGGTGTTCTCTTGCATTTGCATTTTGCATTACATCCTCCCAAATGCATAGCATTTCCATTTCGTATGGAGCATTACACCATATTCAAACATATGCATCTGAAGCATAAGCCAAGTCCAGTTTCGCTATGGCTAGTCGTTTCTCCAATTGATATTGGTGTGACTTGGGATCTCATCATATTTAATCAGACAGGTCGGTAATAGAAGAGTTTATCTTTTATATCCAGGCAGAGTTAGTTTGTTTAAACATCTTCTGCCCCAGTAGCTTCTTGCTCAGATTGTGAGTCGTTTAATTCTACTTCATGTACCTGTTTCATCCCAACTCTTGATTGGTAGTCTCCGGCATGGTCATCTTTTATTATGAGGTTATTTCGACTCTTGGTTGGTATCCTTTTAATCTCTCCAGCGGAGTCGTTTTCCCAACTTTTGGTTGGTATTCACTGTCATTCCAACTTTTGGTTGGTGGTGTTTATTCGTGTAAATTCTAAATTTTGGTTAGTAACTCTTATTCCAACTCTTGGTTGGTATCCCTCGTTGTTTAGCATCCCAACTCTTGGTTGGTATTCGCTATCATTCCAACTTTTGGTTGGTATTTGCTGTTTTTTCATCCCAACTCTTGGTTGGTATCCCCAGTTTATTATTCTAACTCTTGGTTGGTGCCCCTTTGGGTGTTTCATCCCAACTTTTGGTTGGTAATCCTTATTCCCAGTGATTCTAACTCTTGGTTAGTTACCTGCATTCCAACTCTTGGTTGGTATCTTTTGGCTCTATCCCAACTTTTGGTTGGTATTTGGTGCTTTGGTTTCAACGTTTGGTTGATTAGCTGTTGTTCGCCTTGGATTTCTATCCTCATCATGTTGAATCCCAACTTTTGGTGGGTATTCATTTGTCTTGCATCCCAACTTTTGGTTGGTATTCGTGCTTTGCATCCTGTCGCTACTACGAAAATAAGGTGCCGGAAAAACAAAAGAGTCACCACCTTTCGTTATTTATCCCACAGAAAGGGAAAGGAAACGATCGGAAAAACCTGAAGAAAAGGTATAAGACAAGTTCATCGCAACCATGTCTGGGTTCGGGAGTCGGTTACGCAAGGGGAAGGTATTAGCACCCCCTCACGTTCGTTGTACTCAACGGGATCCACGCTTGTTGTGTTTATCTGACGGGTTAGTTTATCTACCTACCTATCAAGGCTGGTCTGAAAAGAAAAGAAAACTGACTCGGCAAAGAATCGCGCTTCGTGCCTACGTATTCTCGTCAGAGAACGAGAAATCAGAGTCAACGTAGTTCGGCTAACTACGGGTAACGGATGGGGGAAGGTAGCTCACCAATACGTCAGTATTGTGCCTACGTACTTTCAACAGATATGAGAGATCGGAGCTTACGTAGTTCGGGATACTACAGATTACGGGTTTAGATTCATCTGTTTTTCGAGTAGGGTTAACAAACAGTTCCAACAGCTTGGTGTATGCAGCTTTCTCGTCAGAGAGTCGTGCGTTACCGTTTGTGGTAGAACTGAGAGTTAACGACACTCTTTTCATCAGAAAAGTTTCCTTGATTATGGGCCCACGGGGCAAAAAGGTTTGAAGTTTGTTTTCGTTTTTATGGAAGAAGTGTTTTTTATGGACGTCTGTAGTTCGCACAACACTAGATACTATGACTTGGGAACGAATTCATCGCATATCGTCCAAAGGACGTATACTAAACACTCTAGACGATTGAGAGGAAACCGCTCAATTATCATTTCTTAAGTAGCTTAAGGCTCGTAACGCGCTTGTATCAACTTGACTTTGTTACGTTTTTTTACTGTTGTTTGAAGATGAGAAGAGATAGGGGACAACTAAGGGGAAACTATCAAGCCCTAATGTTGTCATGCCAAGGATTTATCCTATGGTTGAGTTTGAAACAGGGAACTCCTAGATGTTATCATGCAAAGGTTTCAACCTAAAGTTCTATCATCACTTCCTTATCAAAGGAAGTGACACTTCTAGGGGATCATGTCAAAGGGATACAGAAAAACAACTGCAAAAATCATTAAAGCAGATAAAACAGCAAATCCAAACAGTAAAGATGCAAATGGAATGCAGCAATACAAGCAGAGGGAGAAACTCAACCTCTAAGCAATCAAGCAAAGAAAACAATCAAAATTAGACAAGCAAAGGGAGCTCAGCTCAACCTTTTCAATGCAAACACATCAGATAAAAAGAAAAACAACACACAAGCAAGGGGAGGATCACCTCAACCCTTAATGCAAGCAAGCAGAGGGAGACCCACTCAACCTTTTAATGCAGCCATGCTCCTAGCCTACAATACTCTAAACATGAGACTATCCTAATGCATCAAGCAATGTCAAACAAGGAAGAGAAATGAAACCAAGATGAGCAACAGAGAAGTCATCCCAGGCTACATCAGGTTGGATGTGTATCGACACAAGAGTCCATCATGGGCTCAACCTCTTGAGGAATGCACAGAATCCAACCGAAGGAAGGATTAGGCTCTCCCAAGAGGGATCCTATGTCAATAGGACAGAGAAACTGGGTATTAGTCCTAGATGTCAATCTAAGGTAACTGGTTTAAGTGTATCAACACAGAATGTCCATCTCAGGCTCAACCTGTTGAGGAATGCACAGAATCCAACCAAGGGAAGGATTAGGCTCTCCCAAGAGGGATCCCAAGAAAAGGACTTGGAGAGGGATGACAGTATATAAACCAAGGGAATATACCATGCCAGGAATGTCAATCCAAGGCTCAACCTCTTGAGGAATGCATAGAATCCAACCAAAGGAAGGATTAGGCTCTCCCAAAAGGGCTCCTCATCAAGACTTGAAGGAGAAAGATAGTACAAACCAAAGGAATATACTATACTGATGAATGTCAATCCAAGGCTCAACCCCTTGAGGAATGCACATAATCCAACCAAGGGAAGGATTAGGCTTTCCCAAGAGGGCTCCTCTTCAAGACTTGGAGAAAGAGGATAGGGCAAAGCCCAGGGAAGAAATCACATAGGGGAAAGAAGGCACCACAACAACTTCTAAGAACCCTAATAACTAGTTACAAGGATCACCTAAGCTGAGGGGATTCAAAAGCTCTATCAAGGCCTAATCAATTCTCTAAAGAGGTATCTACCTAAGTTCTATTCTATAAAGAAAAGATTTGAAGCTTAGAGTTATCTAATGTTCACTTAAAAGACTAATCTATGAAGTAAGCCTAGTTAGGGTCACCTAAGCCATAATCAACTTGGAAAATGTGGGAATAATAGAAGATGACTTCTATAAATGCTAAGGAAAATCCTAGATGATACTAAATGTGTTAGGGAATCATAGTAGAAAACTCAGGGTCAAAACCTAAATCTAAGGGTACTAAACAATTTCTACATCTCAATGTGTGCTAAAAGGAATCCATGAGGGGGAAGCTCTAAAACCTATCTCAAACTCCAACTTAGAATCATCTAAAAAATACAATAAAAATCACACAAACCTATCAAGGAGTCTATAACAAGCATGCAAAATTTCAGCACCAAATTCCAATCCAAGAAATAGTACTAAAATCAGAAAAGAGATCACTCATTTTGAACATTTTTAAACATGTAATAAAAATGGAAAAATAGCACAAAAATGGAAAATTAGCCAAAATTCCAAATGAATGGCATACAAAAATCAGAAATAAGCCAAGGAACAAACATGATTTTTTTCACATTTTTCTGACAATTATTTATATTTTTAATGAATTAAAAATGATTAAAACAATAAAAGAAATTCACAAAATGAATAAAAGAAATAAAATGCTGCAAATAAGTCACAACCATTGGATCAAACGACCAGTCCACTAATCTAATGGGAAAAGGGGCACCACGTGGCTCAGAAGCCTTTTAATGAAACGAATCGTTTCATGAGTGTTCAGGTATGGCTGGTTGACTAGGGTTCACCCTACGTTCTAATCAGGAGCGTTCATGCCAAAAGTATGGCAATCCAATGCCTAATAGCGTGCCACACCAGCGGGTCAAAGGTCAATCTTCTAAGAACGCATCTCACGCGTTAGATCCTCATACTAAGTCCATTAAATCAGAATCATCCAACAGCTCACACTTCGTCTTCAACCTTTGAATTGAACGTGGAAAGGGGGGAAAAACAGGGCGGCCGGAGAAGACTCCGGTCGTCTTCTCCGGCGGGTTCACGATAGCCAAGTCATCAGACAACACCAAACCTTATGAAAACCTCCAGATCCGCTCGTCTCCTCACAAGGATTAACATCATACTCTTCATTTTTTCATTCTTTCAAAGGTCACGCAGATACGTACATGAACATAAAACACGTGTTTTGGAAAATCATCACCAAATGCCAAATTCTTTCTATCAATCTATTCTACACTCATCCCTAATCAAGAATCCATGTTCAATCCTTGAAATCCATCAAGACACAGCCCTAACCGAACCTCTAAACATTTCATCCATGATCGAGAACCTTCACCAATGGCTTCCAAACCTTGCCTAAATCCATCTATGGTTCATACTCTACCTAACCACATGCAATTTCTATCCTAATTAATTATCATCAGAGCATAATAACGAAAAGAAAGAAACCTGGTTTGAGCTTCCACAGAGAGTGCCACAGCCTCGAAACCTTGATCAAACTTGCTCAGAAACGATCAGTGATGCTTGCTGAAGAATCTTGGAGCTTCAAATCCCTCTGCAATGGCCTCCAAGATGAAATACGATTTTCACTTTTGTAATTAACTTTTTTAAGTGCTCCTTACCTCATTCAAGCTCTTCCAATCACCAAACTCGTTATGAAATCCATCATGGCAATATATAGAATTGTTTTGGATCATTATCTGGCCCAGTTATGGCCTAATTCGTCCAATCTAATTTTCTGATTTTTCTTCAAAACTCTTTCATGACAGTCACGATTTCCCTTCTGTTTCAGCTTCATTCTCACCCAAATCCATTGCTGGTGTATTAGTGAGGATGTAGGGCCAGGATTTGTTCCTTGAATCCAACCAATGGTGGATCTTTATTATGTAACTTCATCTTTAAGAAACTTGGAATTATGCCATGAAACCAACTTTAACTCAAAAATGTGAAAATGCCTAAGTGCTCCAAATCCCTTTTACCTTCAAAAAATGCACAAACTTGCAAAGTTGTGCACAAAAAATGAATTGTTTTAGAATTTTCTCTTTTTTATGCCTTTTAATTACCCTTTATGGTATTTCCTTCATACACTTCCATATTTAATCCATATCAATGAATCTTTGGGTCATGGTTGAACAAATAACACCATTTTGAACAACTTTCAAGTTGATCAAAAGTCCATTTGATATGTCTAAGTTGATGAAATTGACCCATAATCACAAATGACCTATAATTCCAAATTCCTAAAATACCCTTATCTTATAAAGCTCATAACTTGAGTTCTACAAATCCAATCATGGACTTCTAGTACTTTTTAGAAAGCTAAGAAGATAAGGAACAACATTCATGTTGGCCAAAAGTTCATGAGAATCATCTTTCTAGGGAAAACGTTTCATGCAAGTTGGTTGACTTTCAAGCTCCAAATTCACATTCCTCTGATGACCTGTAACTTGTCTGGCTCATAACTTGAGTTCTATAAACCCTATCAAGGACTTATAGTACTCAAATTAAAGCTATCATCATGCTCTACAACAATTATGTTAGGGTCAAGGTGAGATGAAACTCACATCTTGATTTATGTGGTCTTGAAGTTAGGCACCAAACCAGGGGATTTTACAATGTCAAGCTTAGCAAAGCTAGCCTAGGAACTCCTCACACTCTTGATTCATGATAATTTGACCTTGGAATCATCCCTTGGGCATATTAAGACATCAATAAATGATCACATGGCCTTGGAATTAGGTCTCAACCTTCTTTAAATCATCTGTTGACCTAGGGATGACCAGATGAAACCCTAGTTGCACTCATCTTGGTTGTAGCTTCATATCCTTTGCATAATGACCTTCCTAGGCTTCAAAATCAACTTTAATACTTCTCATGAGCTCTCTCAAGGTCTCAAGTCCTCTCCCATGGGTTCAAAATCCTCTGAGGACCTCCCACAAATCTAAAATTAGGAGATGTACACACTTGGCTTCAACCACTCTCTCTGAGGATCCTTAACTTCTTTGCTGAGGATATCAACCCTTGAATACTTGAATAAGATTCTTAGCTAGCTTCATAGCCTTGTTAGCCCTTAATTGATAGTCATACCTGTTGATCTCCTGCATACATATCAATGCAATGCAAATGGAAATGCTAAAATGAATGCAATGAAACACAAGCTAGGTTAAGCAAAGGTTAGGCAAATTTTAGGATGCAACAGCTGCCCCTATTCAAACGGCTTGGACCTGACTGGGTGAGAAGCGACTGGCTCTCAAACAATCAAGGTGAAAGACGGTTGAATACCAATAAACCCAGAAATTTGCCAACCACACCAGTACACGATACTCAGAAGGGGACAAATCTTCGAAAACTGAAATAACAGTTGCACGAAAACTAGCTGGAGAATTACTGATCCGACGCATCTGATATCACTATAGCACTTCGTCCTCAAGTCATCAAGGGATCACCGGTTACATGGTAACTGGTGAGGGATAGCTGATATTGATAGTTGCACGACAACTCAATGGTGAATGATTAACTTCATATCTCCGTCAGGATGATCATCTGAATTCACTGTAAATCTTCGTCCTCAGGTCATTGAGGGATCACCGGTTACACGGTAACTGGTGATACATAACTGATATTGCCGTCAGGCATTCTGCGGCACGGCAGCAGAAGAATTCCTCGGACTCATCGGGTCATTAGGAACTTTTGATAATCGACATCGCAGTTGGACTTCATCAGTAAGTCTTGAAACAGAATCCTTAATCAATCACGGACCAATAAGGATCACTGACCTTTAGCCTTCAGGCGCTCCGTGTCAGCTAGGAAAACTTTCTCGACGTTACAGTCGGAATTCATCAGTAAGTCAGGAGGCGTTTGGCACTGCTGTCGGACTTCAATCATCAAGTCTTCAAGGAAATTTCAACTTCTCTGTTTGAAACCCGCTGGGGATGACACATCTCCGCTGGGGGATTCTGGAGAACTATCAGGTAACTCTGCTTTGGGGATTTCAGAATCATCCTGTACGAATAAACCTCGCTGAGGAATTCAAGAATCATCCTGAACAAACAACTTCACTAGGGACTTCAAGAATCATCCTGAACAACAACTCTACTGAGGAACACCTGCACACAAGAACGGTAACGACCTAGCTCATGTTTCGCATGCATATGATTGACAATGGCGTAATGCTTCACATGGTGGAAATGCTACGCGTTTAGGGTGGATGCTATGCAATCATGCAGATGCTACGGAACCAAATCAGCAAAATAAATGCTGAAGGAAGCCCTCCTGTCAAGGATAAAGAACCATTCTGATGGGAGGAAGGAATCATCCTGCCGAGGAGAAGAAATCGCACCAATCTCAATTGGACTTAACCTGGGGCAACGAACTTCAGACGACTTTCTGCAGGGGGACAAAGTTCTACGAGAACCTGTACTTGCTCAACTGGGTATACAAACCACAAAATGCTGAGGAAACGATGTCAATCATAGAAATAAACTGCACGACCTTCGCAGATAGAATCTTCCTGGAGATACGGACTCCGATGGGGAAGTACAGCATCAACTATTCAATAATCTCCTGGGGAAAACCAATAATGGCTTGAACGACTTCCAAGGACTCAACTCTCTTGGGGAACTGCAAACTCGACTGAGGATAGGCAACCAGACACCGGAATCACTCCTACCTGCCGGGGAGAATACCACTCTGTGGGGAATTTCAATTCTGCCAGAGACTTCAGTCTGAACTATCGAGAACTGAACACTTACGGATAGTCTTCTACGAGAACATTGCTTACTGACCCACTGCTGGGAACGAGTATACACTTATGTGCATGACTCAGCTGGGGAGATGATGATCCTGCCTAGGATACATCTGGTTGGGGAGAATCTATCTCCGCTCGGGGAGACATATCAATGCTCACAGTCCCATGTTCAGACTCCGTGGGGAAACACTGTTGAACTCGCTGGGGAGGAAGGAATCATCCTGCTGGGCAACATCTGGCATACTGCCTGGAGGGTGACGTCCCTGCAACAAAATGAACAAACAGACAAGATACCCTTCACAAAAGGACCTATCAAGGTTATCATCTTGTGACAATGTTCAGGTAATTCAATGTTTTAACAATTATCGGCCTAGGCCAACAAGTTTATGTATGCGCATTTTATCAAAAACATCTGGCATTCTTTTTCGCAAACAAAATAGATAAAAGCTGAAGAAAACAAACAAAAAGTATTGAATACTATATGTTTATTGATAAGCGAGCCCCTGAATAGGCAAAATGTTTTACAACAGATGCAAGCTCCTGAAATGAGGAAGCTGCGCAAGCATAAACATAAATATACATCAGTATACACAAATGTCAGCAATGTTGTGTAGACGAACACCATGAGTTGATCCCTCTATGACCCACTCGACTTCGATACTTCTCCGACGCTTCGGCTTCAGAAGAGATTGATTCGGATAAACGGACCTCAGGTCTTCCCAAACCACCAAACAATGAAAGTTCATACGTGGAACGCAGTCATTTTCCTTTCTTAATCCCTAACTTTTGCCTGAACCGCCCTTTTGGATTTTCGATTCACCGGGATACCCCTTTTTGCCAAAGCCGCCCTTTCAGGTTTTCGGCTTTGCGGGTGTACATTTTTCATTTATATCCCTAATTTTTCCCCGAACCTTTTTCCTTTTTTATGGTTCGCCGGGATGCCCCATTTTTTCCTGGATACTCTTTTTTCTTTCCAGCGGGTCGTTTTAAGCAAAGTATTTTTTAACTCCGTCTGCGTTCACAGGGGATGCAAAATCTTCGCCATCCATCGTGGATAACAACAAGGCTCCTCCCGAGAAGACCTTGCTGACGATGTACGGACCTTCGTAGTTAGGAGTCCACTTGCCCCTGTGATCGGAATATGGTGGAAGAATCTTCTTCAGGACGAGATCACCCGTCTGAAAGCTTCTAGGACGCACTATCATAAGCTTTCTTCATTCGGCTCTGGTACAGACGACCATATGCAATTGATGCTAATCTCTTCTCATCCATCAGACTGAGTTGATTCAATCGGTTCTTAATCCATTCTGCCTCATCGAGTTTCACATCAACCAAAACTCGCAAAGAAGGAATCTCAACCTCCAGCGGTAGGACAACTTCCATACTGTATACTAGTGAGAAAGGAGTTGCCCCGGTTGATGTCTGTACCATCGTACGATAACCGTGCAATGCAAATGGCAACATCTCCTGCCAATCCTTGTAGGTCACAACCATCTTTTGTACTATCTTTTTAATGTTCTTGTTGGCCGCTTCAACTGCACCATTCATCTTCGACCGATAAGGTGATGAGTTGTGATGTTCAATCTTGAAGTTCAGGCATAACTCCTTCATCATCTTATTATTCATATTTGGACTATTGTCAGTAATGATCCGCTCGGGAACTCCGTATCGACAGATAATGTCCTTCTTTATAATTCTAGCCACCACTTGCTTGGTCACATTAGCGTACGAGGCTGCCTCCACCCACTTGGTGAAGTAGTCAATGGCTACCAAAATGAAGCGGTGACCATTAGATGCAGTGGGCTTTATCTTGCCTATCATATCAATACCCCACATGGAGAACGGCCACGGGGATGACATGACATTCAACGGGCACGGTGGCACATGAATTTTATCAGCATAAATCTGGCATTTATGACATCTTTTCGTGAATTTGAAACAATCCGACTCCATCGTCAGCCAGTAATATCCAGCTCGTAGTATCTTTCGAGTCATAGCATGCCCGCCGGCGTGCGTGCCAAATGTGCCTTCATGGACCTTCTCCATAAGCAAACTAGCTTCTCTTTCGTCCACACATTTAAGTAGCACGAGATCGTGATTTCTCTTATACAGAACTCCATCAGGATTGAGATAGAAATTTCCAGACAGCCTCCTCAGAGTCTTCTTATCCTGGGTTGACTCTCCCGCGGATACTCCTTAGTCATAAGGAAAGTCTGGATATCATGGAACCATGGCTTGCCACGGAGGCTTCCTCAATTGCAAAAACGAATGCATGTCTGTCAAGACGGGAAATGACAATTCTTGGAGTTTCATTCCAAAAATCGACTTTGTACATCGAAGCCAACGTGGCTAAAGCATCAGCCATCTGATTTTCTGCTCTAGGCACATGATGAAGTTCCACTTGATTAAAGAAAGGAAGCAGCCTTTTGTCATAATTCATGCAAGGGACCAAATTCGACTGACGAGTCTCCCACTCCCCTTTAATTTGGTTAACCACGAGTGCCGAGTCACCGTATACATCCAGGTTTTTGATTCTCAAATCAATAGCTTCTTCTAAACCCATGATGCATGCCTCGTATTCCACTTCATTGTTGGTGACCGGAAAAGTCAATCTGGCAGTAAACGGGATATGGGATCCCTGGGGATTCGTAATGATTGCCCCAATACCACTTCCGTACGAATTAACTGCACCGTCGAATATCAATTGCCACTGGGACTTCCTGTCTGGCCCTTCATCAGGCAGCGGTTCATCACAATCTTTCACTTTGAGAAACATGATATCCTCATCGGGGAATTCAAATTTCATCAGCTGATAATCTTCGATAGGCTGTTCGGCAAGGTATTCAGACAAAACACTTCCCTTGATGGCCTTCTGGGAAACTATTGAATGTCATACTCCGTCAGTACCATTTGCCATCTGGCAATCCTGCCTGAAAGTGCTTGCTTCTTGAAGACGTACTTGATCGGATCCATCTTCGAAATTAGCATGGTCGTGTGATTGAGCATATACTGTCGTAAACGTTTGGCAGCCCACGCGAGTGCGCGACACGTTTTTTCCAGCATTGAGTAATGGGACTCACAATCTGTAAACTTTTTACTCAAGTAATAAATGGCATGCTCCTTTCTGCCAGTCTCGTCGTGCTGACCGAGAACGCAACCCATGCTATTCTCAAGAACTGTCAAATACATGATTAAGGGTCTTCCCGCCACTGGGGGTATCAAAATTGGAGGTTCCTGCAGATACTGTTTTATCTTGTCAAATGCCTTCTGGCAATCCTCGTTCCAAATAGTCACCTGATCTTTTTTCAATAGCTTGAACATCAGTTTACACGTGGCTGTGAGCTAAGATATAAACCTAGCAATGTAGTTTATTCTGCCCAGGAAACCACGAACTTCTTTTTCAGTCTTTGGCGCTGACATATCTTGTATTGCTTTTATCTTAGCAGGATCAACCTCAATGCCTTTTTCACTCACAATAAACCCTAGTAGTTTTCCAGACTGTACTTCGAAAGTACATTTGTTAGGATTAAGCCTCAACTTGAACTTCCTAAGCCTCTCAAAAAGCTTCAGCAAATCGACCAGATGTCCCTCCTCCGTTTGGGACTTCGCAATCATGTCATCGACATAGACTTCAATCTCATGGTGAATCATGTCATGAAACAAAGTGACCATCGCCCGCTGGTAAGTGGCCCTTGCGTTCTTCAGACCGAAAGGCATTACCTTGTAGCAGAATGTTCCCCATGGTGTAATGAACGTGGTTTTCTCCATGTCTTCCGGCGCCATCTTGATTTGGTTATAGCCGGAGAAGCCATCCATGAACGAAAATACGGAAAATTGAGCTGTATTGTCGACCAACACATCAATATGAGGGAGCGGGAAATCATCCTTAGGGATCGCCATATTCAAATCCCGATAATCAATGCACATCCGCACCTTACCGTCCTTCTTCGGTACAGGTACTATGTTGGCGACCCACGGAGGGTAAGTAGTGACCGCTAAAAAGCCAACATCCAGCTGCTTTTGTACTTCTTCTTTGATCTTAATGGCCATATCTGGTCGTGACCTTCTATGCTTCTGCTTAACGGGAGGACAATCTTATCACAGTGGTAGATGATGGACCACTATGTCAGTGTTGAGCCCGGGCATATCTTCATACGACCAAGCAAAGATGTCACTATACTCTCGAAGCATCTCGACCAATCTTTGCTTAACATCGCTCTGTAACGCGGCCCCTACTCGGACATTTCTGACAAGTTCCTCATAACCCAGATTAACAATCTCAATCTCTTCCTCATGAGGCAAAATGATCTTATCTTCTTATTTCAACAATCGGGTCAACTCTTCTTGAAGGTCTTCATCTTCATCAATCTCTTCTTCAGCTTGATATATCGGGTAATCAAAGTCGAAGTGAGTCATAGAAGGTTCAGAGTTGATGTTATCTGTAGTGTGAATCCTGCAATAACAAGGGTTAAGCTTAAGAAGAGGATATGCAGGTTAGCACAAACCGTATTGCCATTTTATTGTTTTTCAAAACAAAAATAAAACTGGAATAACAGAGGTCACAAAATTTGAATGCAAAGAAAACGACCTTTGATTTATTGATAATATGTACATGCATAAGCAAACAAGGCCCTGACAATAAAACCGTTATGCCACGGGTAGAGCATAAGGTTGTACAATAATTGGAAAAAGACAAAGCATTACTCTTTACGCGTCACTTGGATGACATCCTGGACGGACCAGTTGTTGAGGCTCTGGCCTGGTTTGCCCGGCTGAATCCAGGAGTCTAGGTCACAATCACTATCTTCGTCGTCTTCAGACATGGCGTTGACATTCTCAAATATCACCCCACCTATTGTGAACTGAATCGGCCCTTTGACGCACGGCACACTGCGAGAGGATGAAGCATCAGCCGAAGGAGAATACCCTATCCCAAACTTATCCTGCTTGTTAGGGATTTCCAGGACTTGCCCCCAGCCCAGGGCAACACCAGCTTGAACAACAGCTTGAGCTTCCTTGAAGGAAGAGAGATTCATCTCAGATTTCTCGATCGTTGCAGGAATCGCATCCTTGACTTTAACGGTCTCAAACGCCTGGCATAAAGTTTCGTGGATCTCGCCATCCACCTCAACATACTTAAAAGATTACAAATGGCTCACCATTATGTCCTCTTCTCCACAGACGGTCACGATGCTGCCACCCACAACATACTTTAGTTTCTGGTGCAATGTGGAGGTTACTGCGCCCACAGAATGGATCCAAGGTCGGCCCAACTGGCAGCTATAGGCACGCATGATATAGAAAACCGCGTCAAAGGTCTCTGGCCCAACTTGAATGGGTAGGGTTACCTCTCCAAAGACGGTCCGCTTAGTTCCATCAAAAGTTTTTACCACCAGGTCACTGGGTGTACATATCAGCCCTCTCGTATCCAACCTCATCAGAGCTTTCTTAGGGAGAATGTTCAAAGATGATCCCGTGTCCACCAACACATGGGACATGACCGTTCCTCGACATTCTATTGAGATATACAAGGCGCTATTATGGTTCCTTCCCTTTGGCGTCAGCTCGAGGTCAGTAAACCCTAATCCATTCCCAGCATTCACATGAGCAACCACTCCCTCTAGCTGGTTGACGAAGATCTCTTGCGGTACATATGCTGCATTCAGAACCTTCAGCAGAGCGTTGCGATGTGCCTCGGAACACAACAACAGATTCAGAATAGAGATCTTAGACGGTGTCTGATGAAGATGATCAATGATCTTATAATCACTTTTCTTGATCAGTCTCATAAATTCTTCGGCGTCCTTCACAAGCAGGTCTTTCTCTACCTCACGGGAGGTTTCTTCAACGACCTTACTTTTACCTATGTCATTCTTCTCAGCCTTGTCAGCTTTGTCATCCACAATCTCCGGTGGAGAAAACACTCTTCCGCTACGCGTTATTCCCCCAGTCCCAACTAGGTTGTCAACAGATTTCCCGGATGGTTCCAACTCCAACTTCTGTCCATTACAGTAGACATCTTCCCCATAGTGCCATGGTACAGTGTTAGTACTCTCAAATGGTATAGGCCCAGCCTTCGTTATGGTGATCGTAGGTGGCCTTGATGTGGAAATGGTGATTGTTTTACGAGGGATGGTGATAGGGGCAACCTCATCCTTCTGCTTCAGCATTACTTCCCCTGATCTGTTCTCAGCCCTCCGACTAAACTGCAGAATTTCTTTGTTCTTCAAACTCTGAATCCCTGCTACCAACTGATCACAGCCGTCTGAATGATTTGCATAATCCATACACAACTTTCCACAGCCCAGAAAAATACCTTTCTTCATCAACTTGGCTTTAATGAAACCAAGTGGTGTTTTCAGTTCTTTGACATTAGTCAATAAGTCCAAAATCTTCCTCTTCGATGATGGCGCTAACCCCATCTCCCCCATGTTGCACCCTAAAATTTGACCAACCGGGTCCCGTATCTGGCTCGATGTTTCGAAGCATTTCTGCATTCGCATTCGCATACCGCATACAGTGCATTTTTCCAGTTATATTGAGTTTACCGGGATCACAGCCCTCGTCTCGCGTCTCAGGTGTTTTTAGCAAGTTCGGATAAGCAGAGTCGTATTTTTTTGGGAAGTCGCGCTCTTCCCGGTGTTTTCAGCTCGCACTGTTGTTTTTGGGGATATTTCGGTGTCCGTATTTTACTGCTCATTCTGTTATGGTCTCGCGGTCTCATTTGCCCATTTTCACTGTTTTTTTCTCCTTGTGGATTTATTAGGAGTTATCTAGGTTATAGGATTTATTAACCATTTTTCTAGATTTTAAATAGATGTTAATAGAGATTAATAGTTTTCTATTATTTGAATATTAATTTTTAGAGGTTAATTAGATTTTTAGGCTTAATTAGAATATTATTTGTTTAGGGTTAATTGTCTAATTGAGTAGCCTTAATTGACTAGGTTTTATTAACTTTTTTTCAGATTTTTAAATAATTAGTTAATATAGGTTAACCATTCATTTCAATTAGACTTAATGAGTATTAATTTTCATTTGAGTCTTTAATCAATTTTTGTCGATTCTTAATTAGTCTTTAATCCATTTGAGTTCATTTTAATTCATCAGCTTTTTTAGTTTAATCAGTATTAATCCATTTTCGTGGGCCCATTCTTGGAGGCCCAAGTCCATGCCATGTGTCGTTATAAAAGCATGCCACGCGTGTTAATCAGAAGAGGCCACATCATTTTCCAAATTCACCCAGAAACCTTCCACGTGTTTCCCATTCTCTCTCTCTCTCTGCCACGCCACTTACACTTGTCGCTCCGTCTCTCTCCCTCTCACACATGCAGCGGGCCACTTGGCAATCACTGAGCTCCACCGGTTGCATGGCCGGCGGCCATGCAACCACCGCCCCTAACCTACTCTGGTAGCCCCTAACCTACTCCAGCCACCACAACCGTTCGCCGGAAAATCCAAACTCGCCGGAAAACTAGAAAAATCCCCAGAATCCATTCGTCTTCATCGTTCTTCTCAGCTCATCATCAGAAGCATCCTTCGTTCAAGATCTTTGTGAACCTTCATATCATTTTTTCCAGAATTTTCCTAACTCTTCATCTTTCTCCTCCGATCCTCTTCATCATCAACGTTTAAGGGTGCATCGGAAAGACTTGAATCTCCATCAACATCAACAATATTTTTCCAGATCTTTCAACAACGATCATCAAGTTCATCTTCACCGGTTCTTCAAAGATCCAGAGATCGAATTTCATCGCAGATTCGTTCTACTCCAAGAAACCTTCATCGTATTTCCAGAACATCACCTTCTCAGATCTAACCCGTCAGCGACATCATCTTCAAATTGTTTTCCCAGAATCCTCACACATTCATCATTCATCAGAGAACACGAATCTGCGGCTTGAATCTTCACGAGATTAGCGATCAAATTCCTTTTCCAGATTTTATATCTTCATCGCTTCGCTAAAACTCATCCGTTCTCCAACATGCGCACCTCAAGATTTTTCATCCATCGAGCCTTCGTATTCTTCAGTTCTTCAAGCATTCTCCTCGCAAGAACGTATGGCTTCGACACCTCTAATGGATTCATCTGAGATCTTCAGACCGTGGTTGATTCTTGCTTCGATTAATTGCTTGTTATATCGCTGGTGATTACAAGATTACGGTTGCTTTTGGTTTGTGGTGTGAGCAAAGAGGTTGGGGAGAAAGATTGAACGAGAAGGTTGGAACGGAGAAAGGAACATTGTGAGACTGAGATAGATTGAGAGGGAGTATCCGAGAGAGAGATGAAACGAAGGAGAAAGGTTGAGAGAGTGAGGAACGCCGCCAGCAAGTGTGGATGAACAGTGAAGGGGCTTCTGAAAGGTCTTAGGGTTTTGCTCGCGAACTTGGGGCGGGGGATTACATCGTCTGGGCCTAACTAAGCCCATTCTTGTTTTTGCACCAGCCTCTCCGTTTTTTCTCACCCTCCCTCCTGTGTCTGGGCTGGGCCCTGAAGCCAGCGAATGCTAATCATACACCCCCGTTTCAATTTCGGCACCCCCGCTTCTCCATTTTTTTCATGTTTGGCTGAAGTAATGGGCTGGTCCCTTAATGCTGTTTGTTTTTTTTCTGCTAGCTTACCCTTGAACTGCAGTGTACACCCCTTGTTTTTTCTCTTTATTTTCTTTTATTTCATTTGTTTAGTTTTTTTAGAAGAAAGAATATATGAAAAGAAAATATGAGAAAAGAGGATATTTGAAAAAAAATAAAAGAAAGAGAATAGGAGAATATTAAGAGAAAATATTTGGAAAAAAAGAAATACTTGAAAAAAAGGGTATAAAAATATTAGTTTGTAGATTTAATATTTTTCTTTTAGGATACAATTTTTCATAGAGTTTATTTTACCCTTTTAGAGGTAGTTTTAGAAGTCCACTTGTTAGGGGACTATTTTCCATTTGATTTTCCATTGTGAATAGGATAGGGTTTTTTGGAGTTTATTTTTTCAGTTCTCAATCATTGTAACCATTTTTCGGAATATTAATAAAACGAGATTTGAGCTGTGGTCCCGAAGTAGCCGAACTACAGCTGCTCTGATTTCTCGTACCAAACGAGAATATGTAGGCATAGGATGCGATATCCTAGCGAGCACACTAACAACTAACCTTTTGTTCTCTCGCTGCTGTGCGATCGAGACTTTCCTGCTGACGACTGATGTTATCCTTTTCTCTTGCCCGAGTGCATTTGAGACCAGACCGTAGTTTTAGTTCCCATAGGTTCCCGTACCTGTAAAACCAGATTAATTTCTCACTCCTGTGTGAGAACACCCAGTCTACCCGTAGTTAGCCTGAACTACGTAAGCTCTGATCTTCCATGCAGTGTGGAAGTACGTAGGCACGAGACACGAAGTCTTGGCGAGCCAATTTCCCTGTAGTTTCCCGAACTACGTTGACTCTGACTTTCTCTTTTGAGAATACGTAGGCATAGAGTGCGACGCTCTATCGAGTCAATTCCCTTTCGTTTAGATTTAGCAGCCGTAGATAGATTGTTTTTGCATCCTTTAGACAACCCAAGCAAGCGTGGATCCCGTCGAGTACGACGGACGTGAGGGGTGCTAATACCTTCCCCTTGCGTAACCGAATCCCGAATCCAGGTTTTGGTTGCGATGACCATACCTTTCCCATTTTTTGCGAGGTTTACTTCGAGCGTTTCCTTTCCCTCCGTTGGGATAAATAACGCACGGTGGCGACTCTTCTGTCAGCCGGCGCCGATTTTCGCAATAGCGACAGCTGGCGACTCTGCTGGGGACTCCAACGGTTCCCTACGCCTTAGGTTTTTTCCTAGCTGTTTGGGGTCATCCCCAGCAGCTGGCGACTCTGCTGGGGACCCAACATCCCCTGGCTGCTAAGGACTGCGATAGTTCCCCATGCATGTGGGATCCAACGTCCCCTAGGAGAGTCAATCCTAGCGCTTGTTTGCTTGTCTTTTGGGTGTTTATTTTTTTTTATTGCTATTATCTGTTGCTGTTGTGCTGGGGAGGGTGATACTTTGAGTGATAGCCGGACCTGGGCTGCTTGAGTATGCATTTAGACGTAGTTGTGGAGATTAGTGGGCGAACCTGTTTGCTGAGCAGACATAAGTTCCCCACAAAATTCACGCTCAGACGAGGTTCTCTCTGAGGTGCTTCTTTCCGATCCTGAGGATCTGAGGGGAGTCCAGACGTGAGGATTGTCGACTCTGGGGACCGATCAATTGGAAGTCAGCTAAGTGAGGCCTCTTCATGAGATGATGGTGCCACTCCTTCTGGGAATCGTATCGTCGCTTATGAAAGTCTGTGACGCTGATGACCGCATAGGATTTCGTACCTTAGGTCCATACCTGTGAGTGGGAGGATTTTTTGCAGGAAACTTAACCTCCAGACGACCCGGTTTTTTGGTTTTCGCTTCAGAGTGATTATCTCCGTCAGCAGTACAGCAGTATTCAGAGCGTGTTGTGGGGGCTGTGATCCCGTGTTTGCTCCATTGCATTGCATTTGCATAGGCATCTTTGCATCATATTGCATAGCATTTCTCTAGCTGGCCAGAGCTCTTATCCAGCCTTTGTTTTGATTCAGAGGGTGATTCTCGGAGGATTGTTCGAGGCAAGTGTGGATTGTTAGAAGACGACCAAGGGGTTGAAACGGATCAAGCAGAATCAAGCAGTGCCGTCAGTTAAAAGTTGCTGATTAGTCATGTCAGGAAACGACTTCCAGATTGCTGATGCCTTGTCAGGCTTTATTATGACGACCAATCCTTTGTATGATTCCATGTCTGACGAAGGCTTTCCGCAAGTGAATAACCTTACTGCAGCTCAACTTGTGCAGACTTCTGTTAGAGGCTAAAATCTGCATCAACAGTTTGTCATCCCAAGTGAACGCTCTTCTTCTGATGCCGCGAATTATCAGAATGTTATTCCTGCTAGTTTGATCTCCCGAAGAGAAGTTCCGATAGTGAGGACTAATAATCCATTAGCTCTTGTGCAAGCTAAGAGGTTGCACGCATTGGAGGAACAAGTCAAAGCCCTGGAAGTTAAGAACGATGTTGGTCTCAATGCTTCAGATATGTGCTTGGTTCCTGACCTGGTGTTGCCTTATAAGTTCAAAGTGCCGAAGTTTGAAAAGTATAAAGGAGATAGTTGCCCGAGACTACATTTGGTGATGTTCTGCAGAAAGATGACTTTGTTTGTGCAAAACGACAAGTTGATGATTTACTGTTTTCAGAACAGTTTGATTGGGGCATCTCTACGTTGGTATATGCAGTTAGAGAAGGATCAGATTTGATCATGGGTGGGTTTAGCCAGAGCTTTCCTGAAGCGGTATGATTACAATATGGACATAGCTCCCATTCGCATGGAGTTGCAATCTTTGTCTATGGGGATCAATGAACCTTTCAAAAAGTATGCTCGGAGATGGAGAGAGTTTGCTTCCAGAGTGGAACCACCGATCCCTGACCGAGAGTTAGCAGGCATGTTCGTAGATTCCTTGCAAAGCCCGTACTTCGAGAGATTGCTTGGAGTTTCGCTGAACTTCTCCGAATTAGTGGGAGTTGGAGAACGTATTGAGAATGCTATAAAGATTGGAAAAATTCAGGTTGTCTCAAGCGGTCAGGCTAGTGAAACTGAATATCCTTGCGACTATCAGAAGGAAGAAGGAGTTGTGATCAATGTAGCCATGCCAAATATCGAATATCCTCGAAGAGAATCAGTGAATTTTGTTGGTTCTTCATCTTCTCAGAGATCAGTACCTCCTGTATCTTGTTATGCTGGACAGACAATTGTGCTTGGGGCACCATATCAGGAGTCTTATGTCGCTTCCCTTGCAAATCAACGAACTCGTGGCCAAGGTTATCAGACTCAGCGTCAGAATCAGAACAGACCTCGTAGCAATTTGGAACGAAGGAATGCTCATTCTCATCCAGTTCCTGTGTCGTACAGTCAGCTTTTGCCATAGTTGATCCAGAGTTCTTTGGTGGAACCTAAAGCTCTCAAGCCTGTGCCAGAACCTTACCCTCCTGGATACAATCCCCACGTTCAGTGTGGTTACCATGGCGGATCCCCAAGACATGCAACTGAAGATTGTAAAGCGTTTCAGGCGAAGGTACAGCAGTTGATCATCCAGGATTGCATTTCCTTTCAAGAAGGATTTCTGTTTGTTCATACCAACTGCTCAGCTGTCTAAGCTCGTAGATTCAGAAATTATTCCCCAGCTAAAGCCAGTGGTCCAGACAGGCAGGCGCCCTCAGCATTGGCAGTCCTCAGACTTTATATCATTTGCATTTGTAGTTTCTTTTCTGTTAGTTACTACTTGCTTTTAAACATTGTTTGTTTCGAATGGTAATAATAATAAAGTGACTATGCATTTTTCTGAATTAATCATGTCGCTGTCGCTCATTTACTGCATTGCACTGACACTTGCATTTTATTCACTCCACTTTATCACTGTGGCTAGCAAAGACTGGAGGGAGGATGACGAAATAAACTCATAACCGATGATCGTACGCTTTCAGATAAAACCTTGCCGATGACGTACAAGGCATTGTTTCAAATCCCCTAAACACTGGAGATATAAGGAGTTAGTCCCTTGTTAACCACTTCGAGCCAAGAAGTAGAAGTTTTTTCGGACTTTTAAACCCTTACATCTTAACCCTGGGCAGGGTAGTTGTTAGTTAGCTTGACCGAGCATTCAAGTCTTACAGGGGAGTGTTGTCTTTCGAGGACCAATCAGTTTATTCCTCTCAAGAGGTCGTACCTTGTCAACCACAGTGGTTAAACCTCACCAATCAGGAGTGAGGTAGTTACAATCCTTTCGGAGCAATCAAGACAACCAATGTCACACGACTTTGTTCCAAAAGAAAGAAAAAGAAAGCCCGCTAAGTAAAAAGAAAGAAAAAGCTGGAAAGCTAATACTTAGGCAAAAATCAGGGCATCCCGCTGGACTTCAAAAGAAAAAAGAAAAATCGAAAAGAACTCAAAAGGAGTCAGTCCAGGGAAAAATTAGGGAATCAAAACAATGAAAAAGAAAGGATACCAATAGAAAAATCCCGTGAAGTCACAAAGTCGTGTATGCAGACACCGAAAACGAAAAGGAGTAACTGTCACTCCGAAAATTCTTGTGAGTTCCTTAACTGTGGTTCTTACCATTCAACATACCTCTCGAAGAGGCGAGCGCTCGTGCCAGGTTAACTGAACCTTAGGATCGGAGATCATCACGTAGAAGGGGTGGGTACAAATCAAAATTTGAGCCAAATATCCTTTGTTTCACGAACCGTGAACCCGACCACGATACAACCCTTAAAAGACCTAATTGAGGTAGGGTTTATTCTGAAAGCTCATTACGATAAGGTTGAGTAACCTGACTCCCTCATGACTTGCTAGTCACATCCTTGTTGTATTTCTCACTAACCAAATCACGTAAGCACTACGTTTGAACTTTGGTTCATTCGTCACTCACAATCATGACACGTAAATGAGTGACAGCACAAATTTTTTCAAAAAATCTGCATAAACACTACATTAAGATTACCATTCGTAAATAGACAATTTTAATTGCAGGTTAGTAGTTGGCATGAAGGAAATTCCAACAGGGAATAGTCAAGCAGGACCGAGCAATTCAGTAGTCTGAACCAGAATGGTGTATGTTGTGAAGACCTGTGAATCCGGGGCATTGACTTCCAGTGAGTTCGGAATCAGTTAGTCTGAGGACAAGTCCCGAAGCTTCAGTTGATCAGGGGCAGTATGCTTGAGAAGCAGTGGATCAGAAGTGAGTCTTCTCGAGAGCCAATCAGGGGAAATTATACAGAACATGGAGATTTGAAAGCAGATACTTCAGGTGGATAATCAGATCGGGTTAAGTCGCTAGAACGCTCATTCAGGGGCAAGTCACCGCAGAGAGTGTTGAAACCAACTAGGTTGATAGGGGTTTAATGGATATTGAGTCTTTTTGTGTATAGATACCGGGGCAAGTAATCTCGAGGTCGTCTCGTGACAAGCTGTTCAGAGCAGTATTCCCAGGAGTTAGATAGGGGCAAGTTGAGTGCACTGGGGCAAGTTATTCAAGCCAGTCTGTTTCTCCCCAGCCGGAGTTGAGTATCGGGGAATCGTGTCATTACGCTTATCAAAAACCTGAACCTTCCAAATAAGAAGAGCCGTGTTGTCGTTGGATCGTTATCCTACAGTTTAAACCTGTTACGTGTCAGTAACCAGTCGTTTCCAAAGTCCAGTTCTCGCCTGGCAAACTGGTAATTAGTTCTCGTCTGGTCATCGTTGCTTCTCTCCGTAAACATCAGTTCCCGTCTGGTGTAGTTTATTGTAAGCATCAGTTCCCGTCTGGTGTAGTTTATTATAAGCATCAGTTCCCGTCTGGTGTAGTTTATTGTAACCAGTTCTTGTCTGGTCACCGTTTCTTCAAGTGTTGTATCAGTTCTCGTCTGGTACATGTCATCGCGTAATCAGTTCTCGTCTGGTCATCGTGTGTTTTAACCTATGTGTTATACCAGTTCTCGTCTGGTGTACGTCAGCTTTCAACCAGTTCTCGCCTGGTTGTCTATGCCTCAGTCTGTTATTCAGTCAACCCCGTCTGATGTCCAAACACAAAAATCAATTTTCGTTCAATTTTCCTAATCTATTTTGCTATCAGTTCTCGCCTGGTAGTCTACCTCTGAATGCTAGTTCTCGTCTAGTATTTTCCATATCTTCCACTGTGTACATAATCCATGTTTATCCGAAACCAGAAAAACAAAAACCTAAAGGTATCTGACACAGTAATTCCCAATGACTCGCATGTTGTCATGTTCCCCGATACAAAGCTCGATTGATACCAGTGCTCCGATTAATGTTTGAATTCCTTGTGGATGTTGTTAAATCAGAATTGCTACTCTTCAGCAGATGAAAGTTACGTATTATCCCCGCAAGAGTTGAGATTGCATTTTACCCCGCATCAGAGTAGGATCAGGAGTATCCCCAGCCAATTAATATTGATATCCTTGATAGTAGGGGCATTCCCAGCAGTGTGCTGCGCGCAATCAACCCCAATTTGGTCAATCCTCACAGAGCACAATCAGTTGTCAATGGTTTGAAGAGAGCATCCCCAAGCAGGGTTGTTTTTTCTTTCTCCCCAAGCAGGTTTGCCTTTCCATTTCTCCAGCAGGATGGTTATCCCCAGCGGATTTGGTTTCCCTTTTCCAGCATTTATGTTGCTGAGATGATTCTGTGATATCATGTTACCTTCCGTGGAGTTGACGTCTACCTTCGGCATTTATTTTGCCAAGCAGTTGCAGACCTGGTGTTCTCTGGCAGCTCGAGCCTGCATTTACATTTGCATATATCGTCATAGCATTTATAAAAACGCATAGCATTTCCATGTCATATAGGGCATTGCATCATTTCAAGCATACGCATTTCGAAACATGGACCAGGTTGGTTACCTCATGGCTTTCGAGTATGTTCCCTTGCAGAGTTGTTTGGTTAAGCTTCTCTTCTTCCCCAGCGGAGTGATTCTTCAAATTTGGTTGTTACGTCGGCACTGAAAAAAGATTGACATATATCAGATTTCTGAAGCTGCCTCCTGTTGACAGAATGGGTGCCGAGCAGTCGATTCAGAAGTTCCCCAGGAGAATTGTCCTCAAGTTCGCCGTGAACTGTGAGATGATAGGATTTGATCCCATAAGTAAGATGGGAATCAAGGTGTTTGCTATCCGAAGCATTATCTCAATACTTGTGGCGTCACACAGGTAATTGATGTTGAAAAGGAGAGAAATTTTTATCAGATAATTGACCAGTTGTTGCCGTGACAACCAAACTTCAGTTCGTTGGAGGCTATTCCTCAAGCAGTTTTGCAGTATATTCCCATGGTTGGCAAATTTCAGGGTTTCATTTGTATTCAACTGTCATCTACCTTTGAATGTTTGAAGGTTGAGCGCTCTTCAACCATTCAGGTCCAAGCCGCTTGAATAGAGGCAGTTGTTGCACCCTAAAATTTGACCAACCGGGTCCCGTATCTGGCTCGATGTTTCGACGCATTTCTGCATTCGCATTCGCATACCGCATGTTGCACCCTAAAATTTGCCCAACCTTATTCACTTGGTTTATGTTTCAATGTCATTAGCATTTGCATATAGAGTCATGTACATAGACTAACCATCTGCATAGCATAAGCATAGCAAGTCATACAACAGGGGGACCAATCATTATTCTCATCTCTAGAAGCCTATCAAGAGGTTATTATCTCATTCAAGTCATCAGGAAAGAATTTGAAAGCAAAGAGTTCAGCAGATCAAGTCTTGAGTCCATCTCCTAGCTGAGGGTGTCTGAGGGTCAGCAAGAGGGTTGTGAGCTGTGAGGTGAAGGCATGGAGAGTATCTAGACATTATGAGAGACTTAGAAAGTCATTTGAAGAAGGAGACAAGTCATTGATGAGAGCACAAGAGCTATAGCTGAAGGCAGTCAACTAGGGTTTCATCTGGGTCAACCCTAGGTCAACCCTAGGTCAATTGACTGATTTAAGGGGCATTCAAGTCTATTGGAGAGATGTGGGGTTCATCATTTGACATATAAAGAAGGATATGGAGATATGCCAAGGAGAATTCAAGAGAAATCAAGGAGAAGAGGAGTTTCTAAATTAGGGTTTCTGTGTAAAATCCCCTAGTTTAGGTCAAATTTCCAAGCAAGATAAGTCAAAATGCAAGCTTCAAATGGCTTCTTGGCCAACATGAAACTTGTAGAGGATCTCAAGACCTTTAATTTGAGTGGTGGAAGACATCAAGGAGATTTATAGAACTCAAGTTATGGTCCTTGCAAGTTACAGGTCATCTGAGGTATCTGAATTTTTGTCTGTGAAAGTGACTTGACTTCCAAGCTAGTTTTGCCCCTCAAGGAGATTTCAAATGAATTCTTGGTCAACATGAGAATTGTTCCTCATTGTCTTAGCTTTCTAGAATGGTATAGCATGCCCTCATATGATGTGGAGAACTCAACTTATGGTCTTGGCAAGCAAAGGGTATTTTGGGCATTTGTGAATTACAGGTCATTTTAACCTATGTCCAAAACTCATACAAGGAGGCCTCAAATGGAAAAACTTACAACATCAAACTTGCTCCAAATGGGATTTTAAGTCTAGAAAGAAGGTCACAAATTGTTGGAAAAGCTCATAACATGAAGTTGCATGATTGGTCCAAATTTGAACTAAAAAGGCTTATAATTTGAATAAAGTCAAGATGGAAAATGGTTTGGGAGATTTATGAGTCCAAATGGAGACTTCCAATATATGATTTTGAATGGAAAAGCAATTCTAAGAACAATGGTTCAAACATTTTTTTGAGTTTAGAAGGAAAAAAGGAAGATATTCATGGTTACTTGCATTTTAAGAAACATTTCAAAAATGGACCAAAGTTGGAAGGCAAGGGAATGTGTAAGAGGGATCTAGAATGTTCATGTGAACACTATATATTCATGAAAGGAAGATTGATCAAGGGTTGGATCCATTTTTCACCAAGAATTCCCCAAATTCTCTCATTCTTTTCTCATTGCAATTTCACTTCAATCTCACAAAATCTTCATCAATTTTCATCCACATTGATTCTTCTACATTCAATCATCATCCTGGATCATAATTGAAGCAAAGATTTGGTGGTTAGAATCCATTTTCGTGCACTTTCTTCAAGAACATACAAGCTGCAAATTCGGTTGTAGATCAAGATCCAAGCCAAGTTTCATTCAAGTGTTGCATACAGAAGCAAGAGCTTCACTCACTGATCAAGATCTGAGCATTGGTGTTGGTGGATTCACAAGTTTCCATAGCTGTCTTCAAGCTTTTGCACCAGGTGTGTTTTCATTCAAACAGCTTAATTCAATTAGGTTAGCATGATTTTATTAGTTTAGATGTAATGTAGGATGTTAGTAGAGTAATTAGGATGAATTTGGAGTGGTTTGGTGATGATGATTAGCAGGTTGTAAAAACTGTTTGGATCAAGAACTCTTAGGTTAGTGCATTATAATGTTAGGTTGTTAGCGCAGGATAATCACCATTAGTTATAGATTAGATTAGTGCAAGTTTGATTGAGAATTGTTGTGATGCATCTCAGAGTATATCCATGGTGACCAGGACTTGCATCGATCGGGTTGAGAGTTGTGTTGAGTTTCAGATCAATCTAGTGCCATAGGATTGTAGAGGGAAGGATTTAGAGTAAGTTTCATGTTCATATCGTGGCATTTCATGGCCTAGAGAGAGAGAACCGAGAGCTTGAACATTGGACGTTCATGGCAGGTGCATGAGGGTTTCAGAAACCCTAGATGATCAAATGAAGGAGACGAAATCTTGTGCGTTCATTTCATGTGGACTTTTGACCTCAGAGAGTAATCCTAGGGCTGAGATTTAATTCTGATTTGGAGGGAAATGTGTTGGAGCCAAACGCACCGTTTCATTAATTGAAACGGGCGGGCCTAAGATGATGTTGATATTCCCACCACCAGTGCGTGAGCCCAAACCAGTTTGAACGTGATTTCCTATTCTATTTTCACCCCCTGCGCTGTTTCTTATTTTTTCATTATTGCTGACTCAAGCTGGGCCTTAACCAATTGCTATACGCACCCCTGTCTGCTTGGCCCATCCTAATTTTAACTGAGCGCGCCTACTAACTACACCCCTCCCCCATTTATTTCTTTCATTTTGTTTTTTATTCCTCTTAATATTTTTATGCATTTTCATTAATTCCTAATAAATACATAAAAAATTATTTTCAAGTCATTCTTTTTACACTATTTTCATTAGAATGTCTAGAAAATTATAGAAAAATAAAATTGCATTTTTATTTTCATTTCATATTTTTTCCATATTTTCTAAATAAATGTCATTTTAAATAGGTTCATTTCATGCATGATTTTACTAATTTTTGTTCTATTACATGCTTTCATATTTTTTTGTTCATTCTTTTTAGGGTGTTTAGATTAGATATTGAACTTGTAGATTCAATTTAGTTCCCATTTATAGGAATTAATTTTAGGTGATTAATGTAGTCTTGAACAACATGAACAAATTAGGGTTTTTTAGGTGATGACTTAGGAAGTTTGATTCTTTCCCTTAGGACTTAGGATTTAACTAGATTAGTTATGGGACTATAGGGGTTATGGGTAGTTATTAGATCCCCTTAGAAAAGTCAGGATTCCCCTACTGCTATTATTACTGTCTGTATATCTGATTGACTGGTGTGGTGTGCCCTCTGGGGATTATTGCTTGCTTGTTTGGGTATTGGGATTGTCTGGGGCCTTGGGAGAGCTGAAGACTTGAAGAGATGAAGACCATTGGAGATCCAGATGTTGAAGATCCACTTCCAGAGTTGAAGAGAAGATTCTTGCTAGCAGATGCTGAGGAACTAGGGTTTAGGAGCTAGGCAGAGCTCTAGGTTAGAAAGTTTGTTTCTCAAACATGGATTGCCTTGTCTGCATCCATTCTTCTCTGTGATTCAGAGTCTCTCTAAGACACTCACCCCCTTCCTTTGGAAGGCTTGGTGATAGTGTCTATGAGATAGAACTCTTGAGAGAAAATGTCTCTTGTGTTAGAAGCAGTCTGTTCACCACCCTTGGTAGTCAGCTGATTGCTTAACACCCAATTCACTCTTGTGACTGATTCCTCATCCTGGAGGTTTGAACTTGAAGAAAAGCCATTGCAGATGGAAGACTGATGATCAAAGCCCTTGCCTAAAGGCCATGAAGATGGAGATTGATGCTTGTTGAAAACTGTAACTGATTGGAGAAGCCAGATGTTGATTCAGAGCTGCTGAAGCTGTTTGTTTTATTGCTGTATTTCATTTCTGATGTATTGATTGGTTTTCTGGACTGTATTGTTTGCTGTTTACCCTGCTGGGTTGAAAGTGAAGTCTGTTCACTTTTGCCTATTGTTTTCTAGGTTCGAGGTTGAGTGGGACTCCCTTGCCTCGCTTGTACTGTTGCATCCATGCATTTTACTGCTTTACTGTATATATCTGATATTGTTTCTGTTTCTGCCTATCCCGTAGGATCTCTGTTTCTCTCTGCGCAAGAGAGGAGCATGATAGACACTAGGTCTTAACCCATGCATGATAACATTAGGTTAGTTTGTTTCCCTTCGCAACCATAGGTTAGAGTTCTGTCTCTTCTTTCTAAAAACAAACAGAAAAATACATAAAGATTTCAAACACAACAAAAGACACTTCTTTCGTAAAAGAAGGTGAACTCATCAAAGCGTCATTTTTGTCCGCCGGGACTGCTAATCAAGAAACCTTTTTCAGAAGGAATAAAATCAACCAAGACAGACTTGTGTCGTACGTGGCCCGAACTACGTTTGCTCTGATCTTCCATGCAGTGTGGAAGTACGTAGGCATAGGATGCGATATCCTAGCGAGCAACCTTCCCCTCCTTTCCCGTAGGTAGGCGAACTACGTTGACTCTGATTTCTCGTTCCAGACGGGAATACGTAGGCATAAAGTGCGATACTTTGCCGAGTCATTTTTATTTTCATTTTATTTTCTTTTTAACCCCTGACCTATAGTTTAGATAGAATAACAATCCATACCCGAAAACAAGCGTGGATCCCGTCGAGTACGACGGACGTGAGGGGTGCTAATACCTTCCCCTTGCGTAACCGACTCCCGAACCCAGGTTTTGGTTGCGACGACCATACCTTTCCCGTGTTGTGCGAGGTTTACTCTGAGCGTTTCCTTTCCCTCCCGTGGGATAAATAACGCACGGTGGCGACTCTTCTGTTCAGCCGGCGCCGATTTTCGCAGTAGCGACAGCTGGCGACTCTGCTGGGGACCCAACGTCCCCTGGCTGCTAAGGACTGCGATAGTTCTTATGCATTTGGGATCCAACGTCCCTTAAGAGAGTCAATCCTAACGCTTGTTTTCCCGTCGAGGATTTTGTATGAAGTTATTTTGTATGTCTAACCTTGTATTTTCAGCTTTATATATTGATTATTATTGCTGTATCTGGGGTGTGACGGGTGTTCTGATATTGAGAGATAAGCCGGACCTGGGCTTGAGTGCACCTAGAATTAGAGTAGAAATTAGTGGGCGCCCGCTTGCTTTGCTTGCTTTGGTGTCCCATGAAATCTACACTCAGACGAGGTTCCTCTGGTTGGCCTCCTGCCCCTTCCTTTGGTTGGCGTGGGTTGCTGGTTAGTTGGATTGTCGACTCTGGGGACCGATCATTTGGAAGTTGGCTAAGTGAGGCCTCTTCAGGAATTGATGATGCCACTCCTTCTGGGAATCGTATCATCAACCCTGAAAGTCTGTGACGCCGACGACCGCATAGGATGCCGTACCTTGTGCCAGTTATAGGGCCACCCACCTGTGAGGGGATTCAGGGTTATGCAGGTAACTAGACCTTCAGACCACCGGTTATTTCTTGATCAGAGATCCTGGTTATTTATGGAGTGTTATGAGGTATGTCAGAGACTATTTGGAGAGGTGTTCTGAGGTCTGTCAGAGACCAGTTGGAGAGTTATGAGGTCTGTCAGAGACCATTTGGAGATGTGTTTTGAGGTCTGTCAGAGACCAATTAGAGATGTGATTTGAGGTCTATCAGAGACCAGTTGGAGTTATGGTGTGAGGTCTGTCAGAGACCAGTGTTGGAGTTTTATTTTAGGTCTATCTGAGACCAGGGTTTGAGGACTTCTGGATGGTCTATCTGAGACCTTTCTTGATTGGGTTTAGGCTATTCAGCTGCAGCTTTGGTCCCTGTTGCATGTTACTTGCATTGCATTGCCTGCATATCCATTACCATTTGCATTTCACTAACGTGTGTCTGTGCTGCAGGTGCATTTGCATTTCCCTAGTTCTAGTGCCCAGACTTCTGAGTGTTTGATCATGACTAGCTTAAGGAGAACGGTTGCTTACAAATTGCCTACGCCTGATATTGTTCCTCTACTTGGGTTGATCTCTCTTGCTGATGAGGGTGTTCGTAGGAGCTTCCGGATGAGCTATGGTAGATTATTGAGATTGGTGTGCAAACCTACAGAGGTAGAGTTAGATGGGCTGTATGCTTTGATGCAATTCTACGACCCTGCTCTGAGGTGCTTCACGTTCTCTGACTTTGTTATGGGACCAACCCTGGAGGAATACGCTGAGTATGTTGAGCTGCCCGTGCAGAACCAAGTTCCATTCATCCATTCTGGCGCCAAGCCCAAGCCGGAGGACTTGGCAAAAGCTTTGCATATTGACGCCTCTGAACTATTGACTACTGTTTCCCGTGGAGTTCCAGGCTTCTCACTCCAGTTCTTAGTTGGTAAAGCCCAGGAGTATGCCAAAAGCGGGTGCTGGGTTGCTTTCAATGCTGTGTGGGCCTTGTGCATTTATGGCATAGTCTTGTTTCCCAATATACCGGATTTTGTGGACTTCGACGCCTTCTACTTGCTTGCCGCTGGTAATCCTGTACCTACCTTACTCGGAGATCTCTACCACTCACTGCATTACAAGAATGAGAAGGGAAGAGGGAAGAATGTTCATCTGTGTGTACCCTTGTTGAGTAGGTGGTTTGAGAGTCACCTTCCTAAGAGAAGATCTGTTGCAGAGACTACAGTCCCAGCTGGTTGGCCAGAGCGCCTGATGAGGCTATCGTCGGAAGATATGGAGTGGTTTGATCGAGACCTGTTGGGATCTGAGCTCATCTTCAGTTGTTCTGGGTACCCTAATGTGCCGTTGATAGGAAGAAAAGGGTGTATCAAGTACAACCCTTCTCTATTCATTCGCCAGTTCGGATATGCACTGAAGAATCCACCTCAGGAGGAAGAAGTACAGGAATCTCTGTACTTCACAGGTGATTTGAAGGGAGAATTGCTAGCTGAGTTGCAACACGCCTGGACACGTATTAACCGCAAGGGGAAACCGCTGTTAGGTAAGAACGATTGCCAGGCCTATGCACCTTACAGGGTTTGGATCCAGGAAAGAGCAAGTCAGTTATTAATGCCATTTCCAGATGTACCAATCCTTGTTCCTATTCCGGTAGCGGAGCCAACTACTGTTTCTAGGGAAGTCTGTGAGCAAATTGTGAGAGAAAAAGAAGCCTTGATGAAGATCAACGAAGGGTTAGAGCAAGAGCTAGCTCAAGTACGCAGTGAGAAAAACAAGGCCGTATACGCTTTCCAACAACAGATCGAGCTAGTAAACAGACTAGGGGCTGAGTTGACTGAAGAAAAGAAAAAGCGCGAACGTCTGGGGCAAGAGTTCAGAAGTTCCCATGACATGCTGGAATCAAAAAAGAAGGCGCTCGACGCAGCACACCGAGAGATATCTTCTTGCAATAAGACTTGGAATGCTACGCTCACCAATAATAAGAAGAGGGAAGATAAGCTGAAGCAGCAAATTTCCGACCTCGAGGAGAAGCTGAAGTCTAGCATCAAGAAGTGTGAGGAAGAAGTGATGACCCGGTATAGTGTCCAGCATGCACTGAACAAGGCAATCAAATCCAGAGATGAAGCGGTGTCTCAGAAGCGAAAGCTAGAAGATTGCTTCGGAGAAGCAACATGGGAAGAAATTGCTGAAGACGTACGCCGTGTCCTTAAAAGGAGAAACCAGCTTGTCGAAGGGCTGCTTGATCGACCAAGCCATCCGGAAACCAAGAAGTTGATAGAGGAGTACCAGACTTTTGGGAGGATTTGATCATTTCATGGAGTTACTTGTATGCTTTATTTGCATAGTGCTGACCATCACCAGGATTGTTGGTTGAGGTCATGCCTTCTTTGTACTCTCAGTGATATTGTACCCTGGGCTTATTGATTCTCTCTGCAATATATGAGGCTTTCTATGATTCAACTCCGATATTCCTATTGTCAGCACTGTCATTGCACTGGCACCTTCGCACTAGAACTGGGGGAACGAATTTCCCTAATGCACAGACACATTGCATTGCATTCATATTCATATTGCATTACAGGTAATCTTTGAATGGTGTCTTATTTCCTGCTCTGTATCAGGTACTTAACAGGATTCCAGATCAACATCCGCACCGCTATTCTACACGCTCCAATTGTCGAAGAATCATGGACCAAATTCAGAACGAGATGCAAGATGTGCGCGAGAAGCTCGCTCTCTTCATGCAAACCATGGAAGCTATAGCAAAAGGGCAAGAGAATTTGCAGGCCATGGTCCAGCCTCTGTTGGCTCGCAACGTTGGTCATGGTAATGAAGATCATCAGTCTGTCCGGGTTGATACTGCTCATGGAGACGGCACTCCCACGCCAGTAGCTCCGCCTGTGGTCAATATACCTGCTGCTAACGTCAACAACGCTACCGCTGCTGTGAATGGTAACGTCGGAGTGGGGAATGAGACCGCTGTCCATAATGCTGGGCTGGGTGATGTCAATTTGGGAGATAATCTAGGAGGCAATGGCTTTGTCAATACTGGGTTCGGATTCAACGATCAAGGATTCGATAACACTGGCAAGTATGGCTTTAATGCTCAAGGCTTTGGGCAAGATGGTTATGGTATGGTCAATCAGGGTTACGGAGGCTTTGGAAACGGAAACGGTACTGGATTTATGGCTTTTGGTCCTGCTGGAGGTGTTCAAGGGTACGGCAACAGAGGCCGAGGTCCGGGGATGAATCAGATCAGAGCTGGACGTAATAATGCATATGATGGGTACGGAGCTGGAAATGGTATGTGGCAAGAGGATCAGCAGGAAGACGCCTTCTCCAGAGGAGGTTTTGAAGGGCCGATGGATGATTCCCAAAAGATTAGGATGCTGGAAGAGCAGATGAAGGGAGTCTTAAATCAGAGTGCTGTGGGATTGGACATGGCAACAATGGGCTTGGTACCTGGCTTGAGGGTGCCAATTAAATTCAAAGCGCCTGCGTTCGACAAGTACAAAGGAGACACATGTCCGAAAGTGCATGTACGAGCTTATTACAGAAAGATGTCTGCATACTCAACTGATGAAAGAATGCTAATGCATTTCTTTCAGGATAGTCTGTCGGGCCCTTCCCTAGAGTGGTACATGGGGTTGGAGCCAACTGATATCAAGACCTGGAAGCAATTGGCGGAGGCGTTCGTAGCCCATTACAAGTATAACAGCGACCTGGCACCCAATCGGGTCCAGTTGGCCGGGCTTTCGCAAAAGAAGGGGGAGAGTTTTAAAGAGTACGCGCAAAGGTGGCGCGATATGGCTGCCAGGGTCCGTCCTCCTGTAGAAGATAAAGAAATGAATGATATGTTTGTCGGCACATTCACAGGGTTGTTTCATGATATGCTGTTTCATACGTCTCTGGCCAGTTTTTCAGACCTGATTCTGATGGGGGAAAAGATTGAACGTAACATTAAGCAAGGAAAGTTCCAAGTCGACGAATCAACTGCATCTGGCAGTAATAGGAAAGCTTATGGTGGGCGCCGTCAGGGCGAAGCTAGCGCGGTATTTGGAGGCCGAGGCCGAGGCCGAGGCAGGGGACGAGGTCAATACCGTCAGCCGCAGCAGGTGTCGAGTGTTACTATCCCCTATCAACAACAACCACTCCAGCAACAACAACCGGTTCAGCAGCAACCAATGCCACAGCAGCAGCAGCCTCAGCAGGGGGCACAGCAGGCTCAACGAAGATTCCAGGGTGGTAAACCGAGAAGAGTGTTTGAGAAGCCTCCCTCAACCTATGCTGATTTGTTGCAGACATTGTTGGGATTGAATCTGGTAGAGAAAAGAACTCTGGCGCCGATAACGGGAGCTCCCCCGTTCGGCTACGATGCAAGCAGGCACTGTGAGTTTCATTCTGGGGCCCCGGGTCACGATATAGAAGGTTGCCATGCTTTTAAGCACGTTGTGCAGGATCTCTTAGACAACAAGACTATCAATTTCGGAACGGCAGGTCCGAATATAGTCCAGAAACCCATGCCTAATCATGGGGCAAACGACGTTCTGATTGAGGAAGGTCTGAATCTTATCATGAATGTTGAAGATTTAAAGACGCCGCTGAGCGAGATAAAGAGC
Source organism: Lathyrus sativus (assembly GCA_963859935.3). Classification (NCBI taxonomy): domain Eukaryota; kingdom Viridiplantae; phylum Streptophyta; class Magnoliopsida; order Fabales; family Fabaceae; genus Lathyrus; species Lathyrus sativus. Next base: position 267,067,471 of record OZ012740.1, read on the forward strand.
CGACTGTTACAAGGAGGTGTTTACCCAGGATGTAACGAGTATTGCTTAGACTGTTGGACCCTAGCTGGGGGGTGTGAGGATTTGAAGAAAGGCATTCAGGCTTTAATTGATGAGGGCATATTGCAGTTTGATCGAGCGGCAACTGATGAGCCTGCAGGGGTAGTAGTGGATAATCGGAGTGATGTGGCCACGGTGACGATTCCTCGGAAGACGATCACTATTGCAGCACCAGTTCAGCGACCACCGATTACCATAACTAAGGCCGGGCCGATCCCGTACGAGAACACGAAAGCAGTCCCATGGTCATACGGGTTGGAAGTATATTGTGACGGGATAAAAATCGACGTTAACAAGCAGCCAGCGGAGATTGTGGATAATGTTGTTGGCTCAGGAGGCATGACAAGGAGTGGCAGGATCTTTATATCTCCTGAAGTGGAGGCTGAAAGGCTAGCGAAAGGAAAAGGGAAAGCGGTTGAAAATGTTCCGGTACAAGCAAATGAAAAAGAAGCAGCATCGAAGGATATAGAAGAGTTCATGCGCTTGATTCGGAAAAGTGATTATAAGATTGTAGAGCATCTGCAGCAGACGCCGTCCAAAATATCTATCTTGTCATTGCTGTTGTGTTCGGAAGCTCATAGAAATGCTTTGCTGAAAGTCCTGGACACTTCTTTTGTACCCCAGGATGTCTCCGTAAATCAGCTAGAAGGAGTACTGGCACATGTGAATGCAGGCCACAGTCTGGGCTTTACCGATTTTGACTTGACTCCGAAAGGGAGAGATCATAATATGGCATTACACGTATCGGTTGAGTGTAGAGGATCGGTAATGTCGCACGTATTGGTTGACACCGGATCGTCTTTGAATGTGCTGCCCAAGAAGGCGATGATGAAGCTGGATGTTCGAGGGATTTTGTGTACACCCAGTGATTTGGTAGTCAGAGCGTTTGACGGCACGCGGAGAACAGTCTTCGGATCGATTACCTTGCCTCTGCAAGTGGGGCCGGAAGTGTTTGCAACGGAGTTTTATATCATGGATATACAGCCTGCGTACAGCTGCTTGCTTGGAAGACCCTGGATTCATGGGGCAGGGGCTGTCACGTCTACCCTGCATCAGAAGTTGAAATATATGGTCGGGGACAGCGTAGTCACCGTGTGCGGAGAAGAAGACATCCTGGTCAGCCATCTATCTTCATTTAAATATGTGGAAGTCGACGGGGAGATCCACGAGACACCATGCCAGGCATTCGAAGGTTTACGCACCAAGGACAAAGGTCCCGGGCCGAGCAAAGTGCCAGAGATAGCTGTCTCATCGTATAAAGAAGCTCAAGCTCTAGTAGAAGCAGGAGAAGCCAAGGGCTGGGGCAAAGTGCTGGACATTCCTGTGAAGATGGACCGGTTCGGGCTGGGGTACCGACCGTCGTCATCGACTCCTTCCATGGGGGCCCCCCATTTCAGAAAGTCAATCACCATCGCTGCCAGTGGAGTATGTCATGAAACTGTCAATGCTGCTTCGGAGTCTGATGAAGGAGACAGCGACTGTGATATGGATGCCTGGATTCAGCCAAGCACGCCAGGACAAGGACTGTGCAACTGGTCTATTCAGGAGCTTGTTCCTGTGACTTTTAAACAGTAATGCTTTGCTTTATTAATTGTTGAATAATCTGATGTCTTGCCCGGGGCATCAGGATTTGCTTAGGGCTGTGTTGTTATAAACATTGCGTGTTAATCATTAAATAAATGGCGTTTTTTCATGTGCAAATACTGTAATCCCTGTCTTTCCTGTTTTGTATTTTTCAATAAAAGGGCAATATGGTTATTCGCTTTATACGCATTTTGAAGCACTTAACCATTCCTTTTGCAGGATAACATTTTCAGATGACATCCTTGAACCACCTATGACTCGTCCCGACTTCGATCACCCGGTATTCCAGACCGAAGAAGAGGTTGTCGGAGATAACGACGTTCCTGAAGAACTGTCTTGGTTAGTGAAGCAAGAGGAAAGAGCCATTCTGCCTCACGACGAGGTCATCGAAATTATCAATTTGGGGTCGGAAGGGGTTGAGAAGAATATTCGTATTGGGGCCGCACTGCAGAGTGATATCAAGCGAAGACTGGTTGAAATGCTCCGAGAGTATAATGATGTATTCGCTTGGTCATATGAAGATATGCCGGGGCTCGATACAGATATGGTTGTGCATCGCCTGCCACTGAAAGAAGATTGCCCGCCAGTCAAACAAAAGCTTCGCAGAACGCGACCAGATATGGCAATGAAGATCAAAGAGGAGGTGCAGAAACAGTGGGACGCTGGTTTCTTGGCTGTGACGAAGTATCCCTCATGGGTTGCCAACATCGTACCAGTGCCAAAGAAAGATGGCAAGGTTCGAATGTGCGTGGATTATAGAGATCTGAATAAAGCAAGCCCAAAAGACGATTTTCCACTTCCTCACATTGACGTGTTAGTTGATAATACCGCTCAATACTCTGTATTCTCCTTCATGGATGGCTTTTCAGGCTACAATCAAATTAAAATGGCGCCAGAGGATATGGAGAAGACTACTTTCATAACGCCTTGGGGAACATTTTGCTACAAAGTGATGCCCTTTGGCTTGAAAAATGCTGGGGCAACATATCAGCGTGCGATGACGACTTTCTTTCATGACATGATGCATAAAGAGATCGAAGTTTATGTTGACGATATGATTGCCAAATCCCAGACGGAGGAAGAGCATCTGGTGAATCTGTTGAAGTTGTTTAAAAGACTTAGGAAGTTCAGGCTGAGGCTGAACCCTAACAAATGCACCTTCGGGGTGAGATCGGGTAAACTGCTGGGGTTTATCGTAAGCGAAAGAGGAATAGAGGTCGATCCTGCTAAAATAAAAGCGATTCAAGAAATGCCGACGCCTAAAACAGAGAAAGAGGTGCGCGGGTTTTTAGGGAGATTGAACTACATTGCCCGGTTCATATCTCACCTAACTGCTACGTGTGAACCATTATTCAAGCTGTTGAAGAAAGATCAAGCTGTAACGTGGAACGAAAATTGTCAAAAGGCGTTCGATAAAATAAAGAAGTATCTGCAGGAGCCTCCTATTTTGATACCCCCGGTGGCAGGTAGACCCTTGATAATGTATTTGACGGTTCTTGAGGGAAGCATGGGTTGTGTTCTCGGTCAACATGACGAGACAGGGAGAAAGGAGCATGCAATCTATTACTTGAGTAAGAAATTTACAGACTGTGAATCTCGATACTCAATGCTGGAGAAAACTTGTTGCGCGCTAGCCTGGGCCGCCAAGCGTTTGAGGCAGTACATGCTGAATCATACAACCATGCTCATCTCGAAGATGGATCCTATCAAATATATATTCGAAAAGCAGGCGTTGTCAGGTAGAATTGCCCGTTGGCAGATGGTCTTGACTGAATATGACATTCAATACGTCTCGCAAAAGGCTATAAAGGGGAGTGTGCTGTCTGAGTATCTGGCGGAGCAGCCTATTGAAGAGTACCAATCGATGAGATTTGATTTTCCTGACGAGGATATCATGTACTTAAAGATGAAGGATTGCGAAGAGCCGTTGCCAGACGAAGGACCAGAGTTGGGGTCCCAATGGAAGATGATATTTGACGGAGCTGTGAATGCTTACGGTAGCGGAATAGGGGCAATCATCACTACGCCGCACGGGTCGCACATCCCGTTCAGTGCCCGATTGACCTTTGCCGTTACCAACAATGAGGCCGAATACGAAGCTTGTATAATGGGGCTTGAAGAAGCCATTGATTTGCGAATCAAACATCTAGACGTATACGGAGACTCAGCTCTGGTGGTGAATCAGATCAAAGGGGAATGGGAGACACGGCAGCCTAATTTGATACATTACATGAACTATGCAAGGAGATTGTTGCCTTTCTTTGACAAGGTTGAATTGCATCACGTACCGCGGGCAGAAAATCAAATGGCTGACGCCCTTGCCACTTTGTCTTCCATGTACAAGGTCAACTTCTGGAACGAAGCTCCCCAAATCACTATCTCTCGGTTGGACAGGCCAGCTTATGTATTTGCTATCGATGAAGCATCTGATGACAAACCGTGGTATTTCGATATCCTTAATTTCCTGAAGAATAAAGAGTATCCGGCTGGGGCATCCAGTCAAGATCAGAAGACTCTCAGGAGATTAGCGGGTAATTTCTACTTGAATCCAGATGGCGTCTTGTACAGAAGAAACCACGATTTGGTGTTGTTGCGGTGTGTAGACGAGAAAGAGGCAAAGCTTCTCATGGAGGAAATTCACGAAGGTACCTTTGGTACACATGCTGGCGGGCATGCTATGACGAGAAAACTGCTGCGGGCAGGTTATTTTTGGCTGACGATGGAAACTGATTGTTTCAAGTTCGCAAGGAAGTGCCACAAGTGCCAAATCTATGCTGACAAGATACACGTGCCTCCAAGTCCTCTGAATGTGATGTCATCTCCATGGCCATTCTCGATGTGGGGAATCGATATGATTGGGAAGATCGAGCCGACGGCTTCTAACGGGCACCGGTTCATCCTGGTAGCAATCGATTATTTCACTAAGTGGGTGGAAGCGGCGTCATACGCAAATGTAACGAAGCAAGTGGTGGCTAGATTCATCAAGAGAGATATCATTTGCCGATATGGGATCCCCGAGCGGATAATCACGGACAATGGTTCAAATCTGAACAACAAAATGATGAAGGAGCTCTGTCAGAATTTCAAGATCGAACATCACAACTCCTCCCCTTACCGACCCAAGATGAATGGCGCTGTCGAAGCGGCCAATAAGAATATCAAGAAAATTGTTCAGAAAATGGTGGTGACCTATAAGGATTGGCACGAGATGCTACCTTTCGCTTTGCACGGTTATCGTACGACGGTACGCACATCAACCGGGGCAACCCCGTTCTCGTTGGTATACGGAATGGAAGCAGTATTACCATTGGAAGTTGAGATCCCTTCTCTGAGGGTATTGCGAGATGTTCAGCTGGACGAGGCAGAGTGGGTAACGAATAGATTGAACCAACTGAGTTTGATGGATGAGAAGAGGCTAGCTTCTCTGGCATACGGTCGTTTGTACCAAAGACGAATGAAGAAAGCGTACGATAAGAAGATGCTTCCGCGAAGCTTTCAGACGGGCGACCTTGTGCTGAAAAGGATTCTCCCGCCGCAAGCAGATCACAGGGGCAAGTGGACCCCCAACTACGAAGGGCCATACATTGTCAGAAAGGTCTTTTCAGGAGGAGCGTTGTTGTTGTCCACCATGGACGGAGAAGACTTTGCGTCACCTGTGAATTCGGACGCAGTTAAAAAATACTTTGCTTAAAATAGACCCGCTGGACAGAAAAAGAGAGTCCAGGCAAAAATGGGGCATCCTGGCGAACCAAAAACAGAATGAAAGGTTCGGGCAAAAGTTAGGGATAAAATTGAAAAAATGTACACCCGCGAAGTTGAAAACCTACATTGGGCGGCTTCGGCAAAAAAGGGTATCCCGGTGAACTGAAAACCCGTAAAGGGCGGTTCACGCAAAAATTAGGGATTTGAAAAGCAAATGACTGTGGTCCGAATTTGATATTGTAATGAACATCAATGCGGGAGAATACATTTGAGGAGTCAGTTATCGGATACAACCTCTTCAGAAGTGGGGATACCGGGAAAGTATTAGAGTCGGATGAGTCATGGGAGGATCAGTTCGTGGTGTTCATCTGCATCCCGTTGCCGACATGTGTACAAAATTTAATTTGTCAAAATATTCATGCTTCTTGTGCATACTTGCATACTTATGTACTTGCTTTGCGTAGCTTCCTCATTTCAGGAGTTACATCCCGTGTACAAAAACTCCGCCCATTCAGGGGCCCAATCAATGAAAATATGTTATTCAGTACTTGATGTTGGTTCTTTACTGTTTTGTGCATGATAAAACGCCTAAGTTTATTGAAGCTAGCATGAGTATAACATCACTGGCCCTTGCCGACGATTGTTAAAGCTTTGAATTAACTGAGTGTAACGTCACTAACCTGAATTGATTTGATTGCATAGGCTTGTCGTGTCTTGTTTGTGTTGTTGCAGGTTTCATAACCATACGAAGAAGGTGATCAAAAGATTGCGATAACGAAAGACTTGATCCCCACGCAGGTCATGCATGTTCTTCCTGAAGAAGGATAGAATTCCCCAGCTAGCCGTAGCTTATCCAAAGGACGTGCTCCAGAAAAGTTATTCGTCCTCAACAGAGTTTGGCGAGTCCAAGGTCATAAGGCTGTATTCAGACAGGTTCATCTTTCCCCGCAGGGTCACGCACTCTCCCCCAGTGGAGTCAGTTAATTTTCCCCCAGAGAATTATCCCATCCCCAGCGGAATTCTCTTTGCAAGTGTTTTCATTCCTTCCAGTGGAACTCGAAGATCAAGACTCTCCGAAGCAGAGTTGATGGTGGTACCTGTCATTTATTTTGTCAGAGGTACTGGTGATATCAGTTCACGTTCCAGCAGAAAGTTCAATCGTACTATGCACATCTGCTATTCCCCAGCAAAGTTATATTCCCCAGCAGGGGGTTACCTCAATAGGGTGTGTGGTTTGAGTTCCCGATTCCCCAGCAGAGTTGACTTCACCCTTCCAGCATTTATTTTGCTGGAATAGTTCTGTAGCATCTGGCTATCCCCGGCGGAGTCGGCTTTATCCTTCCAACATTTATTTTGCTAAAGCAGTTTCTGTACTCCAGCAGTTCAGGTGGAGAGAACTCTTGCTCAAGTGAATCACCAAACATTCAAGATCTCAGCATGAGACATCCAATGATAATGTCAGTTTCGGCAGTATTCCCCCACAGAGTTAGTATGATGAGATTCTCTTTGTCTCTAGCAGAGTCATTTATGCAAATGTCTCTTATTTTCCCCGCCAGAGTTACCAGGATAAGTTTCTCTTTATTCCCAGGCAGAATCAGCTGTCATCAGGGGTTCCATGAGTCAGAATTCCAGAGGCCACCGCCGGTTATCAGAACAGGCGTCCGATAGTTGGTTTCCAGACATCCCCAGTAGAGTCCGCCTCAAAGTCACTGTCATGTCAGTGCTAAGAAGTTTGTGGGTGAGGATCATTGGAGAACTAAGTCCTGGACAACTTACTCCTAGATTGACGGGATTTCCTCAGAAGTGGGCGTCCTAACGTGGACAGGTTTATTTCCCCGGATTGGTGAGGTGTGTTAGTCCTAGCGTGGACAGATTCGGGTTCTCGAAGTTAGTGGAATGGGAGGTCATGACGTTGACGAAAGTGATTACTCTTTGTGTTGGTGCCCTGACGTGGACAGATCAGACCAGCGTGTGAGTCCTTACGTGGACAAGTCTTACTTCCTCAGCGGGTCGAAGACGCCTGAGTCCTAACGTGGACAAATCAAGACGAGACCGGTGTCCTGACGTGGACGAATCAAAGAAATTGTTATTCCTAACGTGGATGACGGAGTCCTGACGCGGACATATCGGAAAGAGGTGATTCCTAACGTGGAAAGTATGGAGTCCTTACATGGACAGATTAAGATGGCATTCCTTACGTGGAAAAATGTAGTCCTGACGCGGACAAATCGGAAAGAAGTTGATATTCCTTACGTGGAAAGATCAGAGTCCTTACGTGGACATATTAAGAGCATCCCTTACGTGGAAAAAGATAGTTTCCTTACGTGGAAATAACAGCATTCCTGACGTGGAAAGATGTAGTCCTTACGCGGACATATCAAGATTGATTCCTGACGTGGAAAGAAAGAGATTATTCCTGACGTGGAAGAGTTTAGTCCTGACGCGGACAGACCAAAGAAGTTATTCCTAACATGGAAGAAGAAGATTTAGTCCTTACGTGGACAGATTCAAGAAAAGTTGAGTCCTGACGGGGACAGATTCAGAATCAAAGTTGAATTCCTTACGCGGAAAGATTGGGAGTCCTGACGCGGACATATCAAGTGGTATTGGAGTCCTTACGTGGACAGACCGATATAGAAAGAAGATTGATTCCTGACGTGGAAAGATAGTTTAGTCCTGACGTGGACAGGTTTCGGGAAGGATGGAGTCCTAACGGGGATTGGGCCAGACGAGGTGTTACTCCTAACGTGGAAGAGTTTTATTCCTAACGTGGACGATTCAGTTTATGGAAATGCAGACAAATTATCCCTAGCGGAGTTGCCGAGATTTTTCTAGGTCAATAGCAAGTGGAGTCCTAACGTGGACAGGTTTTAGTTGAGATTTCTTCGTATTGATGACAGACAGAGTCCTAACGTGGACAAGCAAGCAATCTGTGATGACAGAATCCTCTTCAGAACGATGAAGATAATCCCCAGCACGGTCGCGCGAGATCAGTGGGTTGCTGTAACAGTCAGATTCAGCTGATGAATGTCGTTCCCCAAGCAGGAGCGCAATTTGGCTTTGCGGTTGGAAAATTTTTGGTTTCATTAGTATTCAACCGTCTCGTATCGCGAATGTCTGAAGGCTCCGGGCTCTTCACCCAATCGGGTCCAAGTCGCTTGAATAGGGGCAGCTGTTGCACCCTAAAATTTGCCCAACCTTATTCACTTGGTTTATGTTTCAATGTCATTAGCATTTGCATATAGAGTCATGTACATAGACTAACCATCTGCATAGCATAAGCATAGCAAGTCATACAACAGGGGGACCAATCATTATTCTCATCTCTAGAAGCCTATCAAGAGGTTATTATCTCATTCAAGTCATCAGGAAAGAATTTGAAAGCAAAGAGTTCAGCAGATCAAGTCTTGAGTCCATCTCCTAGCTGAGGGTGTCTGAGGGTCAGCAAGAGGGTTGTGAGCTGTGAGGTGAAGGCATGGAGAGTATCTAGACATTATGAGAGACTTAGAAAGTCATTTGAAGAAGGAGACAAGTCATTGATGAGAGCACAAGAGCTATAGCTGAAGGCAGTCAACTAGGGTTTCATCTGGGTCAACCCTAGGTCAACCCTAGGTCAATTGACTGATTTAAGGGGCATTCAAGTCTATTGGAGAGATGTGGGGTTCATCATTTGACATATAAAGAAGGATATGGAGATATGCCAAGGAGAATTCAAGAGAAATCAAGGAGAAGAGGAGTTTCTAAATTAGGGTTTCTGTGTAAAATCCCCTAGTTTAGGTCAAATTTCCAAGCAAGATAAGTCAAAATGCAAGCTTCAAATGGCTTCTTGGCCAACATGAAACTTTTAGAGGATCTCAAGACCTTTAATTTGAGTGGTGGAAGACATCAAGGAGATTTATAGAACTCAAGTTATGGTCCTTTCAAGTTACAGGTCATCTGAGGTATCTGAATTTTTGTCTGTGAAAGTGACTTGACTTCCAAGCTAGTTTTGCCCCTCAAGGAGATTTCAAATGAATTCTTGGTCAACATGAGAATTGTTCCTCATTGTCTTAGCTTTCTAGAATGGTATAGCATGCCCTCATATGATGTGGAGAACTCAACTTATGGTCTTGGCAAGCAAAGGGTATTTTGGGCATTTGTGAATTACAGGTCATTTTAACCTATGTCCAAAACTCATACAAGGAAGCCTCAAATGGAAAAACTTACAACATCAAACTTGCTCCAAATGGGATTTTAAGTCTAGAAAGAAGGTCACAAATTGTTGGAAAAGCTCATAACATGAAGTTGCATGATTGGTCCAAATTTGAACTAAAAAGGCTTATAATTTGAATAAAGTCAAGATGGAAAATGGTTTGGGAGATTTATGAGTCCAAATGGAGACTTCCAATATATGATTTTGAATGGAAAAGCAATTCTAATAACAATGGTTCAAACATTTTTTTGAGTTTAGAAGGAAAAAAGGAAGATATTCATGGTTACTTGCATTTTAAGAAACATTTCAAAAATGGACCAAAGTTGGAAGGCAAGGGAATGTGTAAGAGGGATCTAGAATGTTCATGTGAACACTATATATTCATGAAAGGAAGATTGATCAAGGGTTGGATCCATTTTTCACCAAGAATTCCCCAAATTCTCTCATTCTTTTCTCATTGCAATTTCACTTCAATCTCACAAAATCTTCATCAATTTTCATCCACATTGATTCTTCTACATTCAATCATCATCCTGGATCATAATTGAAGCAAAGATTTGGTGGTTAGAATCCATTTTCGTGCACTTTCTTCAAGAACATACAAGCTGCAAATTCGGTTGTAGATCAAGATCCAAGCCAAGTTTCATTCAAGTGTTGCATACAGAAGCAAGAGCTTCACTCACTGATCAAGATCTGAGCATTGGTGTTGGTGGATTCACAAGTTTCCATAGCTGTCTTCAAGCTTTTGCACCAGGTGTGTTTTCATTCAAACAGCTTAATTCAATTAGGTTAGCATGATTTTATTAGTTTAGATGTAATGTAGGATGTTAGTAGAGTAATTAGGATGAATTTGGAGTGGTTTGGTGATGATGATTAGCAGGTTGTAAAAACTGTTTGGATCAAGAACTCTTAGGTTAGTGCATTATAATGTTAGGTTGTTAGCGCAGGATAATCACCATTAGTTATAGATTAGATTAGTGCAAGTTTGATTGAGAATTGTTGTGATGCATCTCAGAGTATATCCATGGTGACCAGGACTTGCATCGATCGGGTTGAGAGTTGTGTTGAGTTTCAGATCAATCTAGTGCCATAGGATTGTAGAGGGAAGGATTTAGAGTAAGTTTCATGTTCATATCGTGGCATTTCATGGCCTAGAGAGAGAGAACCGAGAGCTTGAACATTGGACGTTCATGGCAGGTGCATGAGGGTTTCAGAAACCCTAGATGATCAAATGAAGGAGACGAAATCTTGTGCGTTCATTTCATGTGGACTTTTGACCTCAGAGAGTAATCCTAGGGCTGAGATTTAATTCTGATTTGGAGGGAAATGTGTTGGAGCCAAACGCACCGTTTCATTAATTGAAACGGGCGGGCCTAAGATGATGTTGATATTCCCACCCCCAGTGCGTGAGCCCAAACCAGTTTGAACGTGATTTCCTATTCTATTTTCACCCCCTGCGCTGTTTCTTATTTTTTCATTATTGCTGACTCAAGCTGGGCCTTAACCAATTGCTATACGCACCCCTGTCTGCTTGGCCCATCCTAATTTTAACTGAGCGCGCCTACTAACTACACCCCTCCCCCATTTATTTCTTTCATTTTGTTTTTTATTCCTCTTAATATTTTTATGCATTTTCATTAATTCCTAATAAATACATAAAAAATTATTTTCAAGTCATTCTTTTTACACTATTTTCATTAGAATGTCTAGAAAATTATAGAAAAATAAAATTGCATTTTTATTTTCATTTCATATTTTTTCCATATTTTCTAAATAAATGTCATTTTAAATAGGTTCATTTCATGCATGATTTTACTAATTTTTGTTCTATTACATGCTTTCATATTTTTTTGTTCATTCTTTTTAGGGTGTTTAGATTAGATATTGAACTTGTAGATTCAATTTAGTTCCCATTTATAGGAATTAATTTTAGGTGATTAATGTAGTCTTGAACAACATGAACAAATTAGGGTTTTTTAGGTGATGACTTAGGAAGTTTGATTCTTTCCCTTAGGACTTAGGATTTAACTAGATTAGTTATGGGACTATAGGGGTTATGGGTAGTTATTAGATCCCCTTAGAAAAGTCAGGATTCCCCTACTGCTATTATTACTGTCTGTATATCTGATTGACTGGTGTGGTGTGCCCTCTGGGGATTATTGCTTGCTTGTTTGGGTATTGGGATTGTCTGGGGCCTTGGGAGAGCTGAAGACTTGAAGAGATGAAGACCATTGGAGATCCAGATGTTGAAGATCCACTTCCAGAGTTGAAGAGAAGATTCTTGCTAGCAGATGCTGAGGAACTAGGGTTTAGGAGCTAGGCAGAGCTCTAGGTTAGAAAGTTTGTTTCTCAAACATGGATTGCCTTGTCTGCATCCATTCTTCTCTGTGATTCAGAGTCTCTCTAAGACACTCACCCCCTTCCTTTGGAAGGCTTGGTGATAGTGTCTATGAGATAGAACTCTTGAGAGAAAATGTCTCTTGTGTTAGAAGCAGTCTGTTCACCACCCTTGGTAGTCAGCTGATTGCTTAACACCCAATTCACTCTTGTGACTGATTCCTCATCCTGGAGGTTTGAACTTGAAGAAAAGCCATTACAGATGGAAGACTGATGATCAAAGCCCTTGCCTAAAGGCCATGAAGATGGAGATTGATGCTTGTTGAAGACTGTAACTGATTGGAGAAGCCAGATGTTGATTCAGAGCTGCTGAAGCTGTTTGTTTTATTGCTGTATTTCATTTCTGATGTATTGATTGGTTTTCTGGACTGTATTGTTTGCTGTTTACCCTGCTGGGTTGAAAGTGAAGTCTGTTCACTTTTGCCTATTGTTTTCTAGGTTCGAGGTTGAGTGGGACTCCCTTGCCTCGCTTGTACTGTTGCATCCATGCATTTTACTGCTTTACTGTATATATCTGATATTGTTTCTGTTTCTGCCTATCCCGTAGGATCTCTGTTTCTCTCTGCGCAAGAGAGGAGCATGATAGACACTAGGTCTTAACCCATGCATGATAACATTAGGTTAGTTTGTTTCCCTTCGCAACCATAGGTTAGAGTTCTGTCTCTTCTTTCTAAAAACAAACAGAAAAATACATAAAGATTTCAAACACAACAAAAGAAACTTCTTTCGTAAAAGAAGGTGAACTCATCAAAGCGTCATTTTTGTCCGCCGGGACTGCTAATCAAGAAACCTTTTTCAGAAGGAATAAAATCAACCAAGACAGACTTGTGTCGTACGTGGCCCGAACTACGTTTGCTCTGATCTTCCATGCAGTGTGGAAGTACGTAGGCATAGGATGCGATATCCTAGCGAGCAACCTTCCCCTCCTTTCCCGTAGGTAGGCGAACTACGTTGACTCTGATTTCTCGTTCCAGACGGGAATACGTAGGCATAAAGTGCGATACTTTGCCGAGTCATTTTTATTTTCATTTTATTTTCTTTTTAACCCCTGACCTATAGTTTAGATAGAATAACAATCCATACCCGAAAACAAGCGTGGATCCCGTCGAGTACGACGGACGTGAGGGGTGCTAATACCTTCCCCTTGCGTAACCGACTCCCGAACCCAGGTTTTGGTTGCGACGACCATACCTTTCCCGTGTTGTGCGAGGTTTACTCTGAGCGTTTCCTTTCCCTCCCGTGGGATAAATAACGCACGGTGGCGACTCTTCTGTTCAGCCGGCGCCGATTTTCGCAGTAGCGACACCGCATACAGTGCATTTTTCCAGTTATATTGAGTTTACCAGGATCACAGCCCTCGTCTCGCGTCTCAGGTGTTTTTAGCAAGTTCAGATAAGCATAGTCGTATTTTTTTGGGAAGTCGCACTCTTCCCGGTGTTTTCAGCTCGCAATGTTGTTTTTGGGGATATTTCGGTGTCCGTATTTTACTGCTCATTCTGTTATGGTCTCGCGGTCTCATTTGCCCATTTTCACTGTTTTTTTTTTGCTCCTTGTGGATTTATTAGGAGTTATCTAGGTTATAGGATTTATTAACCATTTTTCTAGATTTTAAATAGGTTTTAATAGAGATTAATAGTTTTCTATTATTTGAATATTAATTTTTAGAGGTTAATTAGATTTTTAGGCTTAATTAGAATATTATTTGTTTAGGGTTAATTGTCTAATTGAGTAGCCTTAATTGACTAGGTTTTATTAACTTTTTTTCTTCAGATTTTTAAATAATTAGTTAATATAGGTTAACCATTCATTTCAATTAGACTTAATGAGTATTAATTTTCATTTGAGTCTTTAATCAATTTTTGTCGATTCTTAATTAGTCTTTAATCCATTTGAGTTCATTTTAATTCATCAGCTTTTTTAGTTTAATCAGTATTAATCCATTTTCGTGGGCCCATTCTTGGAGGCCCAAGTCCATGCCATGTGTCGTTATAAAAGCATGCCACGCGTGTTAATCAGAAGAGGCCACATCATTTTCCAAATTCACCCAGAAACCTTCCACGTGTTTCCCATTCTCTCTCTCTGCCACGCCACTCACACTTGTCGCTCCGTCTCTCCCCCTTTCACACATGCAGCGGGCCACTTGGCAATCACTGAGCTCCACCGGTTGCATCGCCAGCGGCCATGCAACCACCGCCCCTAACCTACTCCGGTAGCCCCTAACCTACTCCGGCCACCACAACCGTTCGCTAGAAAATCCAAACTCGCCGGAAAACTGGAAAAATCCCCAGAATCCATTCGTCTTCATCGTTCTTCTCAGCTCATCATCAGAAGCATCCTTCGTTCAAGATCTTTGTGAACCTTCATATCATTTTTTCCAGAATTTTCCTAACTCTTCATCTTTCTCGTCCGATCCTCTTCATCATCAACGTTTAAGGGTGCATCGGAAAGCCTTGAATCTCCATCAACATCAACAATATTTTTCCAGATCTTTCAACAACGATCATCAAGTTCATCTTCACCGGTTCTTCAAAGATCCAGAGATCGAATTTCATCGCAGATTCGTTCTACTCCAAGAAACCTTCATCGTATTTCCAGAACATCACCTTCTCAGATCTAACCCGTCAGCGACATCATCTTCAAATTGTTTTCCCAGAATCCTCACACATTCATCATTCATCAGAGAACACGAATCTGCGGCTTGAATCTTCATGAGATTAGCGATCAAATTCCTTTTCCAAATTCCTTCAGACCGTGGTTGATTCTTGCTTCGATTAATTGCTTGTTATATCACTGGGGATTACAAGATTACGTTGCTTTTGGTTTGTGGTGTGAGCGAAGAGGTTGGGGAGAAAGATTGAACGAGAAGGTTGGAACGGAGAAAGGAACATTGTAAGACTGAGATAGATTGAGAGGGAGTATCCGAGAGAGAGAGATGAAACGAAGGAGAAAGGTTGAGAGAGTGAGGAACGCCGCCAGCAAGTGTGGATGAACAGTGAAGGGGCTTCTGAAAGGTCTTAGGGTTTTGCTCGCGAACTTGGGGCGGGGGATTACATCGTCTGGGCCTAACTAAGCCCATTCTTGTTTTTGCACCAGCCTCTCCGTTTTTTCTCACCCTCCCTCCTGTGTATGGGCTGGGCCCTGAAGCCAGCGAATGCTAATCATACACCCCCGTTTCAATTTCGGCACCCCCCCTTCTCCATTTTTTTCATGTTTGGCTGAAGTAATGGGTTGGGCCCTTAATGCTGTTTGTTTTTTTTCTGCTAGCTTACCCCTGAACTGCAGTGTACACCCCTTGTTTTTTCTCTTTATTTTCTTTTATTTCATTTGTTTAGTTTTTTTAGAAGAAAGAATATATGAAAAGAAAATATGAGAAAAGAGGATATTTGAAAAAAATAAAAGAAAGAGAATAGGAGAATATTAAGAGAAAATATTTGGAAAAAAGGAAATACTTGAAAAAGGGTATAAAAATATTAGTTTGTAGATTTAATATTTTTCTTTTAGGATACAATTCTTCATAGAGTTTATTTTACCCTTTTAGAGGTAGTTTTAGAAGTCCACTTGTTAGGGGACTATTTTCCATTTGATTTTCCATTGTGAATAGGATAGGATTTTTTGGAGTTTATTTTTTCAGTTCTCAATCATTGTAACCATTTCTCAGAATATTAATAAAACGAGATTTGAGTCGTGGTCCCGAAGTAGCCGAACTACAGCTGCTCTGATTTCTCGTACCAGACGAGAATATGTAGGCATAGGATGCGATATCCTAGCGAGCACACTAACAACTAACCTTTTGTTCTCTCGCTGCTGTGTGATCGAGACTTTCCCGCTGACGACTGATGTTATCCTTTTCTTTTGCCCGAGTGCATTTGAGACCAGACCGTAGTTTTAGTTCCCATAGGTTCCCGTACCTGTAAAACCAGATTAATTTCTCACTCCTGTGTGAGAACACCCAGTCTACCCGTAGTTAGCCTGAACTACGTAAGCTCTGATCTTCCATGCAGTGTGGAAGTACGTAGGCACGAGACGCGAAGTCTTGGCGAGCCAATTTCGCTGTAGTTTCCCGAACTACGTTGACTCTGACTTTCTCTTTTGAGAATACGTAGGCATAGAGTGCGACGCTCTATCGAGTCAATTCCCTTCCGTTTAGATTTAGCAGCCGTAGATAGATTGTTTTTGCATCCTTTAGACAACCCAAGCAAGCGTGAATCCCGTCGAGTACGACGGACGTGATGGGTGCTAATACCTTCCCCTTGCGTAACCGACTCCCGAATCCAGGTTTTGGTTGCGATGACCATACCTTTCCCGTTTTTTGCGAGGTTTATTTCGAGCGTTTCCTTTCCCTCCGTTGGGATAAATAACGCACGGTGGCGACTCTTCTGTCAGCCGGCGCCGATTTTCGCAGTAGCGACACCCCATGGTTAGGCATATGGTTCTTCGTAACATTCAGAACATTATCAGAAAAGTTGATTATCTTGGCGTCAACCATATCTTGCACTTTGTGCTTGAATGCCTTACAGTTGTCAATTGAATGGCCAGGTGCCCCCGAATGAAACTCACATCTCGCATTCGCATCGTATCCTGGTGGAGGTGTCCCTGTCAAGGGAGCCAAAATTCTCTTCTGAACTAGCTGCAACTGAAGCAAAGTCTGCAAAAGCTGAGCATATGACATAGGTGGGGTTTCAAGATGACGACTTGACAATGGTGCTTTATTCTGGTACCTCTGGTACCCTTGTTGGTTCTGTTGCTGCTGCTGCTGAGGTTGCTGGAAAACAGGAATAGTAATGCTAGTGACCTGCTGGCACTGGCCTTTTCCTTTTCCCCGAGCATTAGACACTGAGCTCGCCTCACCTTCACGTCTCTTACCACTGTGAGGCTTATTTCCCCCTCCAGTTGAGGATACATCTACACCCTGAATCTTTTCGAGTTTAATGCCATTCTCTACATGTTCTCCAGTGATTATTAGGTAGGAGAAGCTTCCCGACATACCACTGACAAGCTTTTCATAATAAACTCCTGGAAGAGTAGCTACAAACATCTCGACAAGTTCCCGCTCAACCATCGGTGGCTGAACTCTTTCTGCCAGTTCACGCCACCTCTGGGCGCACTCTTTAAATCCTTCGTTGTTCTTCTGAGACAAATTTTGTAGCGGAACTCGGTTAGGATCCTGATCGCTATTGTACTGATAGTGGCGTACGAATGCTTCAACAAGGTGTAACACCCCATTTCTAACCTAACGGATAACATCAAAATACAATCAGAGTACACAAAATTTGGACGCGTGACGATCGTAAGGGTCCTGTGACGGTCGTCACACTACCAAAAACCTGGGCGTCACATATTCAACTTACAGAAACATACATATCACAACTTAATTAGACAGCATGCATTTAGTAACGATACATAGCACAGAAGCTTGGATGAACATACAACAACTTGCTTAACATCTCGATTACAGTGCATCTTATTAATTTAAAGTGGAATATAAAACATTTCCAACATTTATAATGATTAAAGCAAGACCATAAAACTTGCAGCAACACCATTAAAATTCAGCAAGTAAAAGTCTTAAGATTCAACAAAAACAACTAGTTCAACCATAGAAATCAACACTACCGATTCACCGGCTTAGTGTGTACAACTAACATTTAGTACTCGACAGTAACAACCAATTAAATTAAGAATATTCAGTCAAATTCAGCAACAAGAAAGTCAAATAAAACAGTAATATTCATCGTTCATCCCCCGAAGACTGCTACGTCTCAGAGCGACCGACGACACCTTAATGGAAAGCTACACTCTATTCCTGATTACCCGCAAATTACCACCAATGGAGGTAATATACAACGTAAAGGGTGAGATATCAACAACATAACATAAGGCATGATAAAAGTCATATCAGAATATTATCACAGTATTATAATTCTAGCAGTTCACAAAATATTATCGATAATTAAACCGCAACAATTCGGTATTCATATCCACAACCAATATCATTAAATTAAGTAACTCAACAATGCAACTCAACAATGCAACTCAACAATGCAACTCAACAAATGCAACTCAACTATGCATATGCATGTGGTACCATTTCGGAGTAAAACTCCACAACCAATTCATTTGCCACTAAGGGCCGCCAATACAGGCCAACAATTTGCCACTAAGGGCCGCCAATACGGGCCATCCAATATGATATGCCATGAAATGCAACTATTATGGACTACAACATAATCGTAACAACTAATTCAACAAGGCATTTAAGCCTACAACCAATTGGTCCATAACAGAGGCATACCCATCATCATATAACTACAACATATCAACATAATCAATTGAGAATATTATAATAACATTTTCTCAACAATAACATAACAACTTCATGTGCATCAAGTATTCATCATCTCAATCTGTTCATGTAAGGGAACAGTAACAATATCATTATCAACAAATAAGGACTCAAGACATTATCACGGTGAGTTTCGTCAATCTTCGACCGGTAATTGACATGGTATCACATAGACCAATGACACACAATACTACTTCCGACACAGACAATTCTTATCTCTAATATTTATCAATCTACGAAACTAAACCCATGATTCCATACCCTCCATGAAATCCATCATACCCTTGGTTATAGAATTGAACCCCACCCTTACCTTAGAATTGAGGCCAACTCTACGCTTCTGGTTCTGGTTCTGTTCTACGATAACTCTTCTACAATTCTCCTCCAATTTTCACCGATCGACAATTCTTCCGTTCTCCACTTCTCTCAACTACGATACTTTTCTTTTTAGTTATCTTTTTTCCAAACAACGACAAAATGAGAGTAAGTGAAATATGGAATAATCATACTAAAATTCCCCACGTTCCAATTCTGCAGTTACTGGATTTTATTACTATGACGATCGTAACAAGCGTCACGACCGTGAAGGCCATGACGAGCGTAACAAGTTCATGACGAGCATCACGATCGTGACGACCGTCACATGCCTATGACGACCATCACATTTTCAAAATTTCATTTTTCCAAGACATAACATCTCTTAAGATTTCCAACGCTTTGAACGGGGACTAAAACCGACTTACGGATCAAGAGATATAAATTTTCGAAGTTTCCCCTAAAACTGCTACGGGATTTTGCACTTTTGCCCGAAAATTCGACCGATTCAATTCCTTTCTTCGAGACAAACACATACTCAAATACGACTACGACACAATAAGACACGGCAACATCGTAATTAAATTTAATCAAAATAAAACGGGCGTTACACAAGGTCCTTCCAAGTACGTACACTTGTGGGTTCCAAACCCATATACCACTCCAGCGAGGGGCCTGACAGGCTGTCCTGGAAGAAGTGCATCAGCAACTTCTCATCTTCAGAATGTGCAGACATCTTTCGGTAGTATGACCTCAGATGGACACGGGGGCAAGTGGTGCCCTTATACTTCTCGAAGTCGAGTACCTTAAACTTGGGAGGAACCTTGAAGTCTGAGATTAGTCCCAGCTTGGTCATGTCAACGCCCATGGTATTCAAGTTCTCGAAACTC
Source organism: Lathyrus sativus (assembly GCA_963859935.3). Taxonomy (NCBI): domain Eukaryota; kingdom Viridiplantae; phylum Streptophyta; class Magnoliopsida; order Fabales; family Fabaceae; genus Lathyrus; species Lathyrus sativus. The sequence goes on from OZ012740.1 coordinate 267,086,951, forward strand.
TTCATCTTGTCTTTGAGTGCTTTGAACCTTAAGCTGGCTTCAGAATTCAGTTCGCCCTCAGCTCCTTTCGTTGAGAATAAGTCCTCTTGACGATCCTCTTGCCATGGTTGATAGCCATTACCCTGAGCAAACCCAACAACATAAAGACCATACAGATTACCAGCACCAGCATTCCCAGCATTACCCATTTCGCCAGTATTGCCATTGCATATACCAGCATTACCATTAGCCTCAAAGTTTCCTTTTCCGGCTCCAGTCGTATTCCCATTAGCTCCAACATTAGTAACAACATTACCATTGCCACTTCCGTTCCCTCCAGTCACAGGGATGTCAGCATGAGGGGTCTCAACAAGCGGAGGGTTCACCACATTCCCACCATGTAGCACGCCGTTGCTGTCGACGCATGCAATCAGAGGTTACACCAGAGTTCTGAGTTGATCCTGGCCATTAGCGACCACTTGCATGAGATCCATGAAACGATCCATCCTCTCCCTGAGCTCTTGAATGTCAGTCTGAACCTGTTCCATTACTCTGACTTGATTTGCCCTGGTAGAATACCGGTGAATCTGCCTTCGTTCAATCCTGAAATAACCAGCAAACACAAAGGGTTAGAAAAACAGCCCGTTGTACCTGTTATGCAAATGATTCATGCAAATGCAAACGTGTGTCTGTGCCTTGGGAGAGATTCCCCCCCCCCCCCCGATCCTAGTTTCCAAGACAAATAAAGTCCAACATCCAATCATGGAAAGAAATCCTCATATATATCTGAAAAACCCGCGTGGGCAGCGTACAACTGCAATCGAATACAACTGAAGCAACAAGGCGTGACCCCAACCAACAAGCCTGGTGGTGGTCAGTATATCAATGCATAAAAGGTACACAGAAATACAAAGAAATCAAGTGCGGCTACGGGCACGGAAATCCTCTAATAACTTCTTCGTAGTGGGATGGTCAGGCTAGGTGAGTAGACCCTGGATCAGCAAATCCTTCTGCCTGATAGTATCCTGGAGATCCTCGGCAATGTCCCTACAAACACCTTCCCCGGAACAGTTTTCCACTCTACACCTCTTAGCATCAGTTCTGAGTTGACAATCCTTCAGGTTTGCCGTAGTTTCAACTAACCGGTATTGAGCGTCGCGTCGAAGTGATGCCTCAGCCTCAATCTTCTTGTCCTTGATCTCAATCTGGACCTCTAGCTCGGCTATTTGCTGCTTCATCTTTTCCTATCGCTCTTTGTACTTGGTTAGGGTGTTTCTCCACAATGTCTCGTATTTGGATAACTTCAGGTACACCCTATCCAGGTCTTGCTTCTTGGTGGTCAACACACTGTGCACAACCTTCAGGTCTAACCCAAGACATTCTCTAGAGTCAGTCTCCTTGGTCAAATTAGCGCCCAAGTGGTTTATCAATTTTGTCTGCTTCTCGCAGGTGTATACGGCTTCGCCCTTCTCGCTCCGGAGTTGAGCAATCTCCTTCTCTAATTCTTCGTTGGCTTTTCGTAGCTCTTCTTTCTCTTGGAGAACCTGGTTGAACTTCTGAATATCAACTGTGGTGGGTTCTTTGACCACGGGAGGATATAATGGTTCCATTGCAGGGAATGGCATCAGAAACTTGGCGGCTCTTTCTCGGATATAGGCCACATATGGATCAAAGGCCTTGTTGTTGCTTTTTCCTAGCAAAACTTTTCCTTTTCTATGAATTTTTCTCCAAGCATTCTCTACCTTAGCCAAAGTGTCACCTTCAAGCAACCATGTGAGATACAGAGATTCCTGTATCTCTTCCTCTTCAGGAGGACCTCTTAGTGCATACCCAAATTGTCGAACCAACAAAGAGGGATTATAATTGATACACCCGTTCCTTCCGACAAGGGGGACGTTAGGAAAGCCACAACAACTATGCACGATCTCTTTGCCCAGTAGATCTCTATCAAACCAGATGATATTGTCAGTAGACAAACCCATCAAACGTGCAGACCATGGTGAAGACTCAGCAAAATCAATGAACGGACCCGTCTTAGGAAGATGGCTGGCAAACCACTTATACAGTAAAGGAGCACAACATGCCACATTCTTCCCCTTTTTGTTTTCATTCTTGCTGTGAACTGAATGATAAACGTCTCCGAGGAGAGTGGGCACAGGATTCCCGGAAGCAAATATGTGGCAGGCATCCATACCTATGAAGTCCGGATGACTTGGGAATAACATGATTCCATAAATGCAAAGGGCTAAGATGGCATTGAATACAGCCCAGCAACCCTTCTTGGCAAACCTTTGGGCCTTCTCCACCAGGAAAGGAAAAGAGAAACCATAAACTCCAATCTTTCTGAACAACATCCCTTTCAACTCTGAATCATCTAAATGAAGGGCCGTAGCTAACATACCCAAGTCAAGTTCACCATCAACACGGTAATAAGGCATCTGATTCAACAAAGGCACCCCCAGCAAGTCAGAATACTCTTTTAAGGTCGGAGCTAGGACATAGTCGGGAAAAACGAAGCATCTGAGTTGCGGGTCATAAAACTGCAGAAGAGCGTAGAGGTCGTTCAACTCATACATAGAAAACTTACACACAATATTCAGAAGTCTCCCATAACTTTTCCTGAAATCCTCCATCACTTTCTTATCAGCCAAAGAAATCAAAGCCCGTAACTCTCGGATGTCAGGTGTTGGTAGCTTGTAAGCCACTGTCTTCTTCAGAGATGCCATGTTAGCCATGAGGATCAAGATCCCTAGGACCAGGGGGGAAGTATGCACCTGCAACACAGACACACGTTAATGATATGCAAATGAGGATGCAAAAATGCAAAATGCAATCATGCAGCAGGAGATCAATATGACTGTGCTGTTGGTTGAGAAGGACCAAAACTCTGCTATGTCAAGAACAAACACATCTTTGATGATAAGAACCCTCTGATACCAACAATACTGATTCACTGTCAAGAAAACTAGGTAGTCTGAAAGTTAAGGTTTCCTGCAATAACCCGACCCTGCTCACAGGTATGGACCTAATCACGGACAAGGTTCGGCATCCTATGTGTTTCCCAGCGTCACAGACTTTCACGAAATGATGATGCATTCACCATTTTTGGTTTGGCATCATCACTCCCTGAAGAGGCCTCACTTAGCTGAGTCACAAATGATCGATCCCCAGAGTCGACAATCCTCAGATCCAAAATCCCCTCGAGTCCAAAGGACCGATAGGAAGTCATCAAAGAGAACCTCGTCTGAGTGTGGATTACATGGGAACTGATGCAAGCAAAGCAAGCACGTCCACCACTAATCCACTATAATGCTAGATTTTCTCTTAAGCCTGGGTCTGGCTTCTCACTTATCAGAATCAGTCCCTCCCACAACAGTACAACAAATAATCATATTATACTTAATGTAAAATGCGGAAAGTAAAGTGCGATAAATAAATGCAAACCCAACAGATAAACACGCAAGCGCTAGGATTGACTCGCATAGGGGATGGGAAACAGTCCCAGCATAGGGGATGGGAAAATTCCCCAGCAGCTATAGATCCCCAGCAGAGTCGCCAGTTGTCGCTACTACAAAAATAAGGTGCCGGCAAAACAGAAGAGTCGCCACCTTTCTTTATTTATCCCACAGAAAGGGAAAGGAAACGATCGGAAAAACCTGACGAAAAGGTATAAGATAAGGTCATCGCAACTATGTCTGGGTTCGGGAGTCGGTTACGCAAGGGGGAAGGTATTAGCACCCCTCACGTCCATTGTACTCAACGGGATCCACGCTTGTTGTGTTTATCTGATGGGTTGGTTTATCTATCTACCTATTAAGGCTGGTCTGAAAAGAAAAGAAAACTAACTCGGCAAAGCATTGCGCTTCGTGCCTACGTATTCTCGTCAGAGAACGAGAAATCAGAGTCAACGTAGTTCGGCTAACTACGGGTAACGGATGGGGGAAGGTAGCTCGCCAATACGTCAGTATTATGCCTATGTACTCTCAATAGATATGAGAGATCATAGCTTACGTAGTTCGGGATACTACGGATTACGGGTTTAGATTCATCTGTTTTTCGAGTAGGGTTAACAAACAGTTCCAACAGCTTGGTGTATGCAGCTTTCTTGTTAGAGACTCGTGTGTTACCGTTTGCGGTAGAATTGAGAGTTAACGACACTCTTTTTATCAGCAAAGTTTCCTTAATTATGGGCCCACGGGGAAAAAAGGTTTGAAGTTTGTTTTCGTTTTTTACGGAAGAAGTGTTTTTTATGGACGTCTGCAGTTCGTACAACACTAGAGACTATGACTTGGGAACGAATGCGTCGCATAATGTCCAAAGGACGTATACTAAGCACTCTAGACGATTGAGAGGAGACCGCTCAATTATCATTTCACAAGTAGCTTAAGGCTCGTAACGCGCTTGTATCAACTTGCCTTTTTTACATTTTTTACTGCTGTTTAAAGATGAGAAGAGAGAGGGCACAACTAAGGGGAAACTATCAAGCCCTAATGTTGTCATGCCAAGGATTCATCCTATGGTTGAGTTTGAAACAGGGAACTCCTAGATGTTATCATGCAAAGGTTTCAACCTAAAGTTCTATCATCACTTCCTTATCAAAGGAAGTGATACTCCTATGGGATCATGTCAAAGGGATACAGAAAAACAACTACAAAAATCATTAAAGCAGATAAAACAGCAAAGCCAAACAGTAAAGATGCAAATGGAATGCAACAATACAAGCAGAGGGAGAAACTCAACCTCTAAGCAATCAAGCAAAGAAAACAATCAAAAATAGACAAGCAAAGGGAGCTCAGTTCAACCTTTTCAATGCAAACACATCAGATAAAAAGAAAAACAACACACAAGCAAGGGGAGGATCACCTCAACCCTTAATGCAAGCAAGCAGAGGGAGACCCACTCAACCTCTTAATGCAGTCATGCTTCTAGCCTACAATACTCTAAACATGAGACTATCCTAATGCATCAAGCAATGTCAAACAAGGAAGATAAATGAAACCAAGATGAGCAATAGGGAAGTCATCCCAGGCTACATCAGGTTGGATGTGTATCAACACAAGAGTCCATAATAGGCTCAACCTCTTGAGGAATGCACAGAATCCAACCAAAGGAAGGATTAAGCTCTCCCAAGAGGGATCCTATGTCAATAGGACATAGAAACTGGGTATTAGTCCTAGATGTCAATCTAAGGTAACTAGTTTAAGTGTATCAACACATAATTTCCATCTCAGGCTCAACCTGTTGAGGAATGCACATAATCCAACCAAGGGAAGGATTAGGCTCTCCCAAGAGGGATCCCAAGAAAAGAACTTGGAGAGGGATGACAGTATATAAAGCAAGGGAATATACCATGCCAGGAATGTCAATCCAAGGCTCAACCTCTTGAGGAATGCACAGAATCCAACCAAAGAAAGGATTAGGCTCTCCCAAGAGGGCTCCACATCAAGACTTGAAGGAGAAAGATAGTACAAACCAAAGGAATGTACTATACTGATGAATGTCAATCCAAGGCTCAACCCCTTGAGGAATGCACAAAATCCAACCAAGGGAAGGATTAGGCTCTCCCAAGAGGGATCCTCTTCAAGACTTGGAGAAAGAGGATAGGTCAAAGCCCAGGGAAGAAATCACATAGGGGAAAGAAGGCACCACAACAACTTCTAAGAACCCTAATAACTAGTTACAAGGATCACCTAAGCTGAGGGGATTCAAAAGCTCTATCAAGGCCTAATCAATTCTTTAAATAGGTATCTACCTAAGTTCTATTCTATCAAGAAAGGATTTGAAGCTTAGAGTTATCTAATGTTCACTTAAAAGACTAATCTATGAAGTAAGCCTAGTTAGGGTCACCTAAACCATAATCAACTTGGAAAATGTGGGAATAATAGAAGATCACTTCTATAAATGCTAAGGAAAATCCTAGATGATCCTAAATGTGTTAGGGAATCATAGTAGAAAATTCAAGTTCAAAACCTAAATCTAAGGGTACTATACAATTTCTACATCTCAATGTGTGCTAAAAGAAATCCATGAGGGGGAAGCTCTAAAACGTATCTCAAACTCCAACTTAGAATCATCTAAAAAAATACAATAAAAATTATACAAACCTATCAAGGAGTCTATAACAAGCATGCAAAGTTTCAGCACCAAATTCCAATCCAAGAAATATTACTAAAATCAGAAAAGAGATCACTCATTTTGAACATTTTTAAACATGTAATAAAAATGGAAAAATAGCACAAAAATGGCTAATTAACCAAAATTCCAAATGAATGGCATACAAAAATCAGAAATAAGCCAAGGAACAGACATGATTTTTTTCACATTTTTCTGACAATTATTTATATTTTTAATGAATTAAAAATGATTAAAACAATAAAAGAAATTCACAAAATGAATAAAAGAAATTAAAAAGAAATAAAATGCTGCAAATAAGTCACATCAGTTGGATCAAACGACCGGTCCACTAATCTAATGGGAAAAGGGGTGCCACGTGGCTCAGAAGCCTTTTAATGAAACGAATCGTTTCATGAGTGTTCAAGTGTGGCTGGTTGACTAGGGTTCAACCTACGTTCTAATCAGGAGCGTTCATGCAAAAAGTATGGCAATCCAATGCCTAATAGCGTGCCACATCAGTGGGTCAAAGGTCAATCTTCTCAAAACGCATCTCACGCGTTAGATCCTCATACTAAGTCCATTAAATCAGAATCATCCAATGGCTCACACTTCGTCTTCAACCTTTGAATTGAACGTGGAAAGAGGGGAAAATCAAGGCGGCCGGAGAAGACTCTGGTCGTCTTCTCCGGCGGGTTCACGGCAGCCAAGTCATTAGATAACACCAAACCTTATGAAAACCTCCAGATCCGCTTGTCTCCTCACAAGGATTAACATCATACTCTTCATTTTTTTCATTCTTTCAAAGATCACGCAGATACGCACATGAACAGAAAACACATGTTTTGGAAAATCATCACCAAATGCCAAATTATTTCTATCAATCTATTCTACACTCATCCCTGATCAAGAATCCATGTTCAATCCTTGAAATCCATCAAGATACAGTAATAACTGAACCTCTAAACATTTAATCCATGATCAAGAACCTTCACCAATGGCTTCCAAACCTTGCCTAAATCCATCTATGGTTCATACTCCACCTAACCACATCCAATTTCTATCCTAATTCATTCTCATCAGAGCATAATAATGAAAAGAAAGAAACCTGGTTTGAGCTTCCACAGAGAGTGCCACAGCCTCCAAACCATGATCAAACTTGCTCAGACACGATCAGTGATGCTTGTTGAAGAATCTTGGAGCTTCAATTCCCTCTGCAATGACCTCCAAGATGAAAAAAGATTTTCACTTTGTAACTAACTTTTTCAAGTGCTCCTTACCTCATTCGAGCTCTTCCAATCACCAAACTCGTTCTGAAATCCATCATGGCAATATATAGAATTGTTTTGGATCATTATCTGGCCCAGTTATGGCCCAATTTGTCCAATCCAATTTTCTGATTTTTCTTCGAAACTCCTTCATGACAGTCACGATTTCCCTTTTGTTTCAGCTTCATTCTCACCCAAATCCATTGCTGGTGTATTAGTGAGGATGTAGGGCCAGGATTTATTCCTTGAATCCAACCAATGGTGGATCTTTATTATGTAACTTCATCTTTAAGCAACTTGGAATTATGCCATGAAACCAACTTTAACTCAAAAATGTGAAAATGCCAAAGTGCTCCAAATCCCTTTTACCTTCAAAAAATGCACAAACTTGCAAAGTTGTGCACAAAAAATGAATTGTTTTAGAATTTTCTCTTTTTTATGCCTTTTAATTACCCTTTATGGTATTTCCTTCATACACTTCCATATTTAATCCATATCAATGAATCTTTGGGTCATGGTTGGAGAAATAACACCATTTTGAACAACTTTCAAGTTGATCAAAAGTCCATTTGAGATGTCTAAGTTGATGAAATTGACCCATAATCACAAATGACCTATAATTCCAAATTCCCAAAATACCCTTATCTTATAAAGCACATAACTTGAGTTCTACAAATCCAATCATGGAATTCTAGTACTTTCTAGAAAGCTAAGAAGATAAGGAACAACATTCATGTTGGCCAAAAGTTCATGAGAATCATATTTCTAGGGAAAAAGTGTCATGCAAGTTGGTTGACTTTCAAGCTCCAAATTCACATTCCTCTTATCACCTATAACTTGTCTAGCTCATAACATGAGTTCTATAAGCCCTATCAAGGACTTCTAGTACTCAAATTAAAGCTATGATCATGCTATACAACAATCATGTTAGGGTCAAGGTGAGATGAAAATCACATCTTGATTTATGTGGTCTTGAAGTTAGGCACCAAACCAGGGGATTTTACACTGTCAAGCTTAGCAACCCTAGCTTAGGAACTCCTCACACTCTTGATTCATGATAAGTTGACCTTGGAATCATCCCTTGGGCATATTAAGACATCAATACATGATCACATGGCCTTGGAATTAGGTCTCAACCTTCTTCAAATCATCTGTTGACCTAGGGATGACCAGATGAAACCCTAGTTCCACCCATCTTGGTTGTAGCTTCATATCCTTTGCATAATGACTTGTCTAGGCTTCAAAAAGAACTTCAATACTTCTCATGAGATCTCTCAAGGTCTCAAGTCCTCTCCCATGGGTTCAAAATCATCTGAGGACCTCCCACAACTCTCATGTTAGGAGATGTACACACTTGGCTTCAACCACTCTCTCTGAGGATCCTTAACTTCTTTGCTGAGGATATCAACCCTTGAATACTTGAATAAGGTTCTTAGCTAGCTTCATAGCCTTGTGTAGCCCTTAACTGGTAGTCATACCTCTTGATCTCCTGCATACATATCAATGCAATGCAAATGAAAATGCTAAAATGAATGCAATGAAACACAAGCTAGGTTAAGCAAAGGTTAGGAAAATTTTGGGGTGCAACACATCCCTGCAGGTTGCAAATTTCGGGGTTCTTTTGGTATTCAATCATCTATTACCTTGAACGTTTGAAAGCGGTTGCTTTTCATCCCTTCAGGTCCAAGTTGTTTGAATAGGGGAAGTTGTAGCACCCCAAAATTTTCTCATCTTCTCGTGTGTTCTTGGATTACATTTATTTACATATTCATATTCATGTTTGCATAGCATTTGTTCTTGGCAAGGGATCAAGGTATCGTGGTTTGTTTCTCGGGAAAGAAGGTTGTGTTAATTCAAGTTCAAGCAAGGTGTTCTCTATGACTTTGTGGGTTTCTCAACCCTAGAAGTCCCTCATCATTAAATGTGGTTCAAGGCAACATCATATGTGTTTCATCATGGCTTATTATGCAAGAAATCATCAAGAGATTCAAGTTTGGTGCAATGTGTTTGACCTAATTTAGCAATTTGTGGGTGCTATGACCAAATGGGCATAACTCCTTCATTTTTCAACATCTTGGGGTGGTTCTTTTTCTAATGAATTCTTCTCGTCATCCCTAACAAGGTCTCTTTGCAAGGAAATATCAAATTATGCTTGGAAGGTCATCAAAAGTTCCAAGACATTATAGGTCATTTTGAGTTTTAGAAGATTTTCTTAGTCAATTTCAAAAAGGCATAACTTGGTCAATTTTCATTATTTAGAGCCCATTATTTTTATAAAATGAACTTGAAGATATTCTCTACAAATTTGATTCAACACGGAAGAGCTAAAAACCCATGGAAGGTCTTGGTTTTCATCAAAATATTATAGGTCTCTTTTTGGTCCCTAAAAGACTTGAAATTTTTCTAAGTGTTTTGTGATTTTCACTTCTTTCATGGAGGCTACTTTGACAGGCCATATCTCTCAACTCAAGATGACAAATCAATACTTTCTTTTCACATTGCAAATATTGCATCTCACTCTATCCAATGCTAGAAGAATCATCTCAAAAAGCCTCCTACATTGTGAGCACCATGGTTGCAAAGTTTGAATTTCAAAGTTGCGATTTCTCTCCAAGTCAGAATTGGAATTGTTTGAATTGGCCTCTAATCACCAAATTAAGCCACGAATTCAATCTAAACATGATTAACCAACTTGTCTGGGTTGATTAGAGCCTTGAAACGCAGCTTTTGAGTGAGTTTTGACAGATTTCAGGTCACACTTTGAGCATGCTGCAGGTGTGCATGATTTCCATCCAAATTGCCTCATTCACCCTCCATTTTGATTTAGATAGCTTCTCCTATAAATAGGAAGTCATTTCCACCCATTTCCACAAGCTTTTGATAGCCAAAACCACTCTGCCAAGATCCCATTTGAACTCTTGAGCTTGAATTTCGAATTTCCATTTCCATGCCTTAAACCCTCAAATTCTCCACTCAGTTAGCTTCACCAACATTCAGTGAAGCTAACCAGCTCAAGAACTTGAAGAATCGTGGCCTGAATCAAGCTAGGGAACTCCATTTTCAGAGCTTTAAGGTTGAGCTTCAACAGGTATAATCCTCAACCATTTTGATTCAAATTTGTTGCTAAAATCTAGCCCATGGCATGCTGATGATGTTTGTATAGTTAGCTTTTAGTTGTAGTTGAGTTTTGTTGCTGAATTTTCAAATTCGTGTTTGAATCTTGTTCTGGTTTGTTTTAAATTGAGTGAGTTGTAGTTTAAAGAAATTTGGCGCGATAATATGGTTGAGATCGTCTTGAAAAGACGCATCAAATGAAACCACTATGAGCTCCATTGGTTATGGTTTGAAGGATCGATGATTTTCTGCAGATCCTTGGTAGTTTCAGGTGGTTGGAGGTTGAAGATGATGATCTCAACGTCCATCGTGCCACCTGTTCTAATCTGATGCTTTTGACTTTTTTTGGATCTGTGTGGGTGAGTAGACTAGTGTCCATTGTGGATACGCGCTTTCTGATCCTTAGATCAACCACGTCATTTAATGAAATGAGATCCAACACGCTGTGTTTTTTCTGTTTTATTTCTTTTTTCTAATTTTTTTTAATTCATTTTATTTTTAGAAATTCATAATAAATTCATTTTTTATTAGAAAAATACCAAAATATTTTCTAAAATTCTTTTTCTTTCTCTTTCTGATTTATATTTTTGCGCATTTTTATTTTGCATTTTTGTATTTTTCATGATTTTTATTTATTTTGCATGATTTTAATTGGTTTAAAAATACTTTTGAGTCTTTTAAAATTATGAAATTATTTTCATATGATCCTATGAATAAATCGATCAAGAAATCAAGGTAACAAAAAATAGTCTTTTTTGTTTATTAACTTTAACCCTTTCCTTAGACTTTAAACTTACATATCCCGATAGGAATTTTGCAAAATCCTAATTTGTGGAAAAAATATGTTGGTTTGTAACCTATGGTGATCTTCTTGGATTTTTGTTTTCTGTTTTAGGTATTTTCATGTAATTTTGATTTATTTACTTGATTTTTATTAATTTGAATTTTTTTTTTGAGCATTAGAAAATGTTGAGGAAATTTTCACATGATCCTATGATGGTCCTAAACCTATGGTGATTCCTTTGAGTCTTCTCTCATGCCTTGATCTCCTTTTTCCTTTTTTTTAGGGTTTTTCTTCCTTTTATTTGTTTTTATTTTGATTTTTATTTATTTATTTTGGTGAACTAATGATTTAGATCCATTATGAGGTGTTTCTCTTGACTTCTCCTCATTCCATTGTGGATTTTTGATGTTTTCCTTGGTGTTCCCTCAATTGTGTTTGTTATTGATGGTTTATTCACTTTAAAGTTTGACTTTGACTGACAAACTCAACTGATCCCTCTTGTGCGCTTATGATTGGATGTATACCATTTGGTTTTGTTTTATTGCTGCCCCATCTTATCTCTTGGTTCATTGGATTGCATGATGCTTGGCTTCTTGCTTTGCTTCTTGTTTGGTTCATCTGATTGAGCATTAGGTGGTTTGCTTTGCTTTTGGTGTTTGTCTGCATTTTGGATTTGTTATGGATTTGGGATGCACCTATGATATGTTGATTGGCGATGTTCTTGTCCATCTTGTTTGGGTTTGAACCTTATTTGTTTGTTCTTCATCTTTCTTCTTCTATCTCTTTGTGACTTCTTTTATCCTTGTTTTCATCTGTGATTGAGTTGGATATTGTTTACTTGTGCTTGCTCACATGATTCCTTAGGATTCCTAGTCCCTCTGTTTAAGATGGGAGTAGGAGAGACACTAGGCTTTCAATCCTGTGTATGATAACAATTAGGATAGTCCCTCTCATCTCAACTCTAGGTTCATCATTTGTATGATAACATTAGATAGACTTCCCTTTCATCCTAACCTTAAACCATTTTGCATGGTAACATTAGGGTTTCTAGTTTCCCTTTAGTGTTTGTTTGCGCGTCCTCTTCTCATCTCCAACTTCTCTAAGACACTTAATAAAGAACGACTAACATTGTACGCTACGTGTAATACCCCAAAATTATTGGAATATTTATTTAATTTATTTAAATATAAATATTCGTATTTTTGGTGATTTTCGGTGGTTGGTGTGAAATATTGAGAATTATGGATTTTAGGTTATTTGTTTAAATAATAGTATATAATATGAATATATTAGTATTATTATTAATTTAAATAAATATAAGTTAACTACGGGCAAATTGGACAATTAAGGAGGAGTTAGTGAGGATAATATTGGAAAAGCCCAATTTATAGGCCCAAAGTTAGGTTTAACAAAAAGGAATTTTGAGGGAATTAGGATTCTTTCTTGTTAAATTTGAAAAGGTAAGAAATAGAGGTTAAAGCTCTGAGGGAGAGGATTGAGGCAAAAGCTTCGCGAGGTTTCCAAGAATCAAGGAGAAAGACTTAGAGTCGGCAATTAAGGTATGGGGAGTATTGCCTTCATTGTTTTCAATATGTGATTCAATGTATTTAAAGCTGATTTAAGGGTTTAAAGGGTTTGAGGCTGATTTGAGATAAAGGAAATTAGGCATTCATGGCCAAAATATATTAGTGAGGTTTTAACTGTATAGGGGTTTGAACTGATGGTCTGATAGGTTTGAGGTCGATTTGGGTTTGAGGGAAAGTAGACCTTCATGGCCAAAATATATTATTGAGGTTTTAACCGTATAGGGATTTGAACTGATGGTCTGATAGGTTTGAGAGTAAAGGAAATTAGGCCTTCGTGGCCAAAATCTATTGTTGAGGTTTTAACCCTGTAGGGTAATTAAATAGTGAGTACTCTAATGACTGTGGTATAGTTGTAAGGAAATTATGGGAATTAGAGGCGTAAATATGATACGGGATTGAACCTATATCCCTTAATTTTAAAGGTTTTAGGCATAATCTTAAAACAATGATTAGATGGTTTAATTGTATTAAAATTGTAAATTCACTTGAGATAATTACAGTGTTGAATGGGTTATAATTTTCTGAGAGTTTGGGTTTTTACAGAATCGAAATCGGAGGTTCGGAAGGCCTCAAACGGTGAAAACATGGAAAACTCTGCATGTTGTCCGTCACGACCGTTCATGTTTTCGGTCGAAATCGTTTTTGACGTAACTTTTGATCCGTAAGTCCGTTTTGGTCCCCGTTTGAAGCGTTGGAAAACTAATGAATAGGGCTATAACATGGTATAGATAAGAGAATTAGTTTCCCAATATATTTTTATCTAATATGTTTGGGAAGTCAATTATGTTCTAATTCAGTGATGTCTTGATGCTTTGATGATGTGATTTTCTGGGTGAATTACCATGAGTGTAACTGTGATTCCTATGTGATTAAATGAATATATGATGAATTACCATAAGTATAATTGTGATTTATATGTGATTAATAGATGATTGCATAATGAATTCCCATGAGGAACTATGATGATTTGTGATGTTGACTCTATGAGTTTTGATGATTCTATGATGACGTGATTCTTATGATTATTTTGATGAATGATGATGCACCTAATGAGATTATTATGAGGATGATATTGACGTGTGCATCATGCATTCATGTGCATCCGGACATCGGTTCAGGACCTTGATTTCTTTGGTTACAGTCCCGTTATGCATATGTGAGATATTTTGATGTGCTCCGGTTCTTGCATAGAATCGATCCTATTGATGGGGATCTATGGAGGGTTGATGGCTCAGTGTCCATCGAGCTGTGATGATTGGTATCACATGCATGAGTCTTGTTGCATTTGCATTTATGTGACAATTTGGTGTAATTTATAATGTCGTGACCTTTGATGTTCCTTGATGATTATGATGATGTTGAATATGAAAATGACATTGTTTTATATATTCATTCATATATTGATTATTATGAATCGTTTTACTCACCCTGCCCGTTTGAATGTTTCCTCCATGTGGGTAACGTGCAAATGACCAGGTTTAGTCGTGGATGCCGTCGAGGACTTTTGAAGTTTTTGGGTCGTTGGCCGTTGTGGTTAACTTATAGGGTCTTTCTCTTATAGTGTAACATCGGGTTGGGGTCCTTAAGTCAAACTATTTTATTGAGTTTTTGTTATGTTGATTTCCTTGCGGTAAAAGGAAAACTTTGGTTTTTTTGCCTTTTTGAGTTCCGATGCCATTTGAGAACTTTTGAGTAATTTTGAGAAAACTCGTTGCTTACGGAGCATTGACCTTGATTTGAATTTATTGAGAAATGTACGCCCTTTGAGGTGATTTTTATGGTGTTTAAAATTTTACTCTGATAAATGCTATTATTTAGCCATAGTATTCGTGGGGTAGAAAAGGGTGTTACACTACGAGCCTTAAGTACATGGGAAATAATGAGCAGGGGGTTTCTTCTCACTTGTCTAAAGTGTTTAGTGTGTGCTCTTTAGGTGATATGCGACACATTCGCTCTTATGTCATAGTCTTTAGTGCAACATGAGTCTCAAACTAACCCAATCCACTTCTTTAAAACCAACAAACAAAATTCAAACCTTTTTATCCTTCGGGATTGTTCTTCAAATTATTTTCAGAAAAGAGTACGTTGTTTTTCCATTCTACCACAAACAGGCATCGTCCCTAACTGCTGGAATGGGAACATAACGTCGCTCATGAAAAACACTTAACCAACTTGTGGTTTCGTATCCCGAACTATGTTTACTCTGATTTCTCATACCAGATGAGGATACGTAGGCACAAGGCAGCAATGTCTTGACGAGCAAACTTCCCCCCATCACTTGTAGTTTTCCGAACTACGTTGACTCTAACTTTCCCATTACACGAGGGAATACATAGGCATAGGGTGACGATGTTCTATCGAGTCTCCTTTTCTTTTCCTTTTCCCGATTTAGCAGTAGATTTTAGATAAATTACCCCTTTATAGGCAACAAGCGTGGATCCTGTTGAATACAACAGACATGAGGGGTGCTCATACCTTATGCTTGCGTAACCGACTCCCGAACCCAAGATTTGGTTGCGATGACCTCATCTTCTCCCGTTCTTTTAGGTTTTCTTCAATCGTTTCCTTTCCCTCTCTTTAGGATAAATAACGTTTGGTGGCGACTCTTCTGTTTGTTTTCCGCCGGCCCTTTTCATAGTTGCGACACAAAGGAATTCTTCTCCCCAATACAGTCAGCCTTCTCTTGGACTTTGTTCAATTTACTTAACCTTGAAACACTTCATTAAAGAGAGGATTATTTCTTGGTGAAACCTCTTCTTTAAACCCTTTTATCCCTGGAATAGTTCAACAAAGAGAGGATTACTTCCCGGTGAAACCATTCTTGAAATCTTCTTAGACTTGAAAAGTATCAATTCCCAGCCTCCTCTTGGGCTTCATACAAGGACTCACAAGCTTCCTAAAAGCATATGATATATCCTAGTCAGCTTTATCAATACACCAAATCCCAGGAGAGTCAAAACCTCTAGGACATTGAATCTCATCCTTTAAGTTTCTTCTAATCATCAATAATGGTTGGCTTTCACTTAAAAATTCCCAACCAGGGTCAGTTTACAATCAAGAAATCCCTAGAAGAATTAAAGCCCTTGTGGCATTTAATAAATCAATTATGTTCTAATCTTCAGCAAGAGTCAGTCTCCACTTAAATTTCATCAGCCTCCTCTTAGGCTTCATATAATGATTTCCCTAGTCATCCTCAATCTTGAGCCTTGTACAAGACAAATATAACACTCCCCAATTGAGTCAGTTTTATTTTTTTTTCAGCTTCAACCTTGGGCTTTGATCAAGGCACAAAATTAAATATCCCCACAAATGAGACTATGAGTCCTCTCTGTAGGAGGATATCCCTTCTATACATCACATTTCAAATCAAATCAAACTATTTTACATAAAGAAGGATGTGGCATTGCTTTGGATATTTCAAAGTCCAAGTTAAAAGCTTTTTCCCTTATGTTAAAACTCATAAATGAGGATGTGGCATTGCTCTGATATTTCAAACTCCAAGTTAAATGCTTCTTCCCTTATGTTAAAGTTCATGAAGAAAGATGTGGCATTGCTATGGATATTTCAAAGTCCAATTTCAAAGCTTCTTCCTTCATGACATTTCACTTCTCCTATAAAGGAAGATGCGGCATTGCTGGATTCTACACATCCTAGTTAAAGCAACTTCTCTTATAACTTTTTCTTCAATGTTTGTGATGAATTGGTGAGATATCTCCCTTTAGAGATAATAAATTCTCTCTAAACCAAACTTTTAGCTTTAATCTTGGGCTTTAAACAAGGCACAACTACTCTTTTAGCTTTAATCTTGGGCTTTTAACAAGACACAAATACTCTTTTAGCTTCAATCTTGGGCTTTGACCAAGACACAAAATAATTTCCTCCCATATATTTAGAAGGAACTATGAACACTCTGATTTCTCAGTTTCCTTTTTGAGAATACGTAGGCATAAGATCGTGAAATCTTAGCGAGCACACTAATGAAAAACCCTTAGGTCCTGGCACCTACCAAAAATAATAGAAAATCATAAAACAAAAAAAAAACATTTCCTCAATCTTTACAAAGGAGAAACTTTCCTATTTAAACAGCAGATCAACCTAATCAAATAAGTAATTCAATAGTAGAAATATGCAATAAAGGTTCCTATAGTGTACTATAAATACTCAGGGTATTAATAGCTTTCCTTAGTATAACCAACCCCCGATTCCAAATCTCTTAGAATTTATAGGAAAAATATATGCGAGCAGGGTTAGTTTGAGATAGCTTCCCCTTTCTTTTAAGCATCATAGGATAAATTTTGAAATCAGAAAGTAGCACTAAATGTGGTAGTGGTCACGTCACTAAAACCGGAGCTACACCAGTGTTATAGAACTTCAGTCTAGTATTGTAGGATGGTACCACATGCATGGGAGTAGAGAATTTATTCATTGCATAATGATTGTATGTTGTAAATTGTGCGGATTTATTATATGTTGATATGGAGTATCCTTCATGTGTTATGAACCATTAACATATGTGAATGTACTATCACCCCTGGTTTGTTTCCCATGTTATTATTTATGCATATGGTGTAGATACTCAGGTAGAGCCCGAGGAGCATTAGATGTTGCATGTGTCGGAGGATGGCGTAGTTTGCCTTTTTATTTATTGTTTTTGCATTGTTTAGTTATCGTAAGTTGCTCTAATAGTGTAACAATTGGGTTGTGATTATTCGGTGATGTTTTATGTGAATTGTTAAGTTTAAATGAGTTAAGATTTTAATAAGGTTGAGTTGTACTTCATGAGATAATTGAAGATGTTTTTAATTTTTTTAATTCTGCTACGATTATATTTTGAGAAAGATGTTTATGCTGAGAAAATATGATACGTTGTTTTGAGAATTTTTTTGCATTATGTTTTAAAATCATATGTTGGGGTTTAGGGAGTTACACACTGGGTGATTTTCTAGGTCGATAGCTGACTTATTATCGACAAATAACTTCATTTTCCTAGGTTCCATTATCTTAAGCTCTTCAAGTAGCATTTCTATCCATTATAGTTGACATGTTACATATGATGCAACCACATGCTCAACTTCACATGATGATAAATCTAAAATGCTTTGCTTCCTTGAGCTACATGAGATTTGAGCACCTTCGATCATAAATATGTAGCTTGCAATACTCTTCTTCTTATCTTAAGCTCCACTAAAATCTAAATTTTTGTAGCCATATACTTCTGCTTATGTGTCGATCTTCTTCTACCTTGGCATCAGCAGACCATGATCAGTTGTACCCTTTATGTATCTCAACACTCTCTTAATTGTAGTGAGATAACATTCTTGGGGTTTCTTCATAAATCTGCTCAACAGTCTAACACTTTGATAAATATCTATCCTAGTATTGAAAAGATTCCTCAAGGATCCAATGATTTGCATGTATAGTGTCGCACTTATAATTCATCATTTATCTCCTTCTTCAACTTTGCTCCAAATTCTAATGGCATGGCAGCCGCATTACAGTTGCTCATCTTGAACTTCTTCAAGATATCTTGGGAATACTTCTTTTGGTCCATGAACATTCCTTCACCTGTGTGTTTGAACTCCATGCCTAAGAGCACTACTACGAAAAAGACATTGAACCTCATACGCAAAATGCATTTAACCTCGGCTACATTATCGAGTTTACAAAGAGCGTCATGAAAAGATACCACTTTACCCTCGGTTATTTAAAAACCGAGGGGTAATCTGCACATATACCAGCATCTGCATTTTTATTTATTTTTAGAATTGGGTGGCGCACCCAATATTAAATCTCAGTTTTGTGTAAAACCGAGGTAATAGCCCAATATTTTTACCTCAGTTATATGTAAAACCCGAGGGGATAACATTATATTATATTATATATATATATATATATATATATATATATATATATATATATATATATATATATATATATATATATATATATATATATATATATATATATATATATATATATATATATATATATATATATATATATATATATATATATATATATATATATATATATATATATATATATATATATATATATATATATATATATATATATATATATATATATATATATATATATATACTTTCGTTTGTACCTATATTACAGAACCATAACACTGAATATAAAACCAAATTTTGCAGACTTCTGAAATAGAAACATTGCACATTTTGCTAATTTCTCAAATAGAAAACTTGTACCACAAATATACATTGTTTACACCAAATGCAAAGCCAAAATGACACATACCTTATAATTTTACAACAAAACTAAAAAAATGATTAACCAAAATGGAAAGTCTTGAAGGTTGTTCAAAAGTTCTATGCTAAGATTTGTCTCTGGCCGTTAAGCACCTATAATTTAAACAACATTTAAAATGAATTAGGATAATTAACAAAATATTAAATCTTTAGTAGAAGGAATAAAAAAGAGTAAAATGAATAATTATGAATTTATAAGTGATATTAAATATTTACTTACTAGTTTTTCCATATCCCCTATTTATGATTACAACGAATAACATGTGCATCATCTGAATTAGTTTCTTCAGATGAATGACGTAGATGTGTTATGAAACTAGAGGACTCATAGTTAAATCTTGATTTTCATCAGTTCTATAAGAAAGATATTTTCAGTGAAGAACAATTGACCATCTAATGAATGGTTCGTTCATATAAGTCACCACTCAGAAATCAACCCGTGTGAATTCTAATTCATCCGTTTCTACACTAGTGTTACTATCAATCTACTTGCTCTTAAATAAATGCTCTTTAAAAGCAATATAATTAATCTCCAAAATATCCTCAATGACCTCAAAGTACGCTCTAGATGCTAGTACACGATTGTTATCTTTGGAACTAGAGAAGTACATGGATTCAAATTCAATCATAACCCCACTATATTGCATGAAACTACGATCTCAAGGTGGCATGAAACACAAAAAATGGGGTTTTGAATTGGGTTTCTAAAAATAAACAATACTTTTTTAAAAACCAATTCACCAGGCAAACACACAATAATAAAAATAACAAGTTATTTTTATACTGGTTTGATGTTAACTTAGTTACCTTCAGTTCACCCTACCAAGGTGATTTTGCCTTCTTAATAAGACTTAACCCACTATAATCAAACAGATTACAGATACCACAAGTACAACCATCCTTAGTCACTCAAGGTAATCACTCAAACAGATTTGAGGTTATATAAACTGTGTTTACAAAGATTACTTCTACAAACAAGATTAACACAATGTTTAAGTACAATGAGAGATCCACAAAATATGAATAAAATTTCTAAGTATGTTAACAATATTCACAAAAATAATGTTGTCATAGAAAATGTAGTAGCGTGTGAATAACGTGTTAATATTGTTCACAAAGTAGCAGCATGTGAATAGCGTATTGATATTGTTCACAAAGTAGCAGCCTGATCCATTATATCAATTCTTCCTTATATAGTCAAAGAAAGATCCGTTAGAGGGTAGATCTAGAATTTTCATGTATGAGCTGGCACCTTGAATAACCGTCACCAATGGTGGGAGACAAAATCATACAACATAAATGTACTATTTATCTCACGTAACAGTTTGTTCTTATCATCATAGGCTACTAAATAAAGTTGTTGAAGCATGGCTAGAATAATCAAGGGCCTTATTTAGAGTCTTCAGAACTAAAGTCTTCAGACTCTTGACACTATTCATCAAAACCTGGTATTCAGAGTTTTCAGCACTTCGTTCTTTAGAATCTTCAAATCTTGAGCACAGAGTCTTTGAAGAAAACAAAACCTTCATAGACTTTAAACATAGTCGTAATCAGAGGCTTTAGCATGAACGTTCTTCAAAACTGTTGTCTAGCCGCTTTCTAAATCTTGAATACATCTTGTAACACACTTGTTTCTCTTTAGAGACAAACTGTGTTGATTCAAAATTTGATGATGTCACTCGTCAAAGCTTTCGAGTTAGAAATTGTATAACAAAAACCACACACTTGACATAAAACATTAGAATACAAAATTGTTCTTTATGAATCAATGTATTGTTATCATCAAAACTAAAGGTGATGACTCGATTTTGTATTGTACTTTTTGATTCATTTTTTGCATTTTTATCTGTTGTTTTATCGAGTCATTGTCGTTTTAGTTGTTGATTACTTATGTTTTCTTCTATTTTAACATGATAGGTGTTATATCGGCAACATAGAAGAAAAAGATCAAAAGATGAGCTAAGCAATGAAGAAAACCCCCCAAAAAGTCAAGTTCTGACCTCCTCAGGGCAATGGCGCTCGCCATGGCCTGAGGAAGGCGGTCGCCATGCAAGAAAAGGAGGGAATCTCATTTTGAAGCAAATGGCGGTCGCCATTCAACGCGGTAACAGTTTTGGCAGTTCTGAGGGTTTTTGAATTTAAACCTCATGGAACCTACCCCCTCTATATATAGACTTAGAGAAGTACTGAAGATTCCAGCCCCTCCAATATTCGAAGATGATAACTGGCATGAGCTATATAAAGATGACAGTCTAAGAGAATGCCTAGCACACACACCCGATCCAATGCCATGCCCTAAGAAACCATTTGTGGAACTTAAAACATTACCCAAGGAGTTGAGATATGAATTCCTAGATACTGAACTTGAAAAACCCGTGATAGTTAACGCCAATTTGGGATAGTTAGAAACAAAGAGATTATTGGAAGTCTTAAGGAAATATCCCTCAGCTTTTGGATACAACATTCCGATCTAAAAGGGATAAGTCCCTCTATATGTATGCATCACATTATGATGGAGGAAGATTGTAAGACATCTAAAGAACATTAAAGATGGTTGAACCCTATCTTAGGAGATATAGTCAAGAAAGAAGTACAAAAGCTATTGGAAGTAGGAATCATATACCCGATATCTAACAGTACATGTCGTACCAAAGAAGGGTGGTGTTACGGTTATGACTAACGAAAAGGGAGAGTCCGTAGCAAAACGAACTCAAACTGGATGAAGGATGTGTATAGATTATAGAAAGCTGAATAAGGCCACTAGAAAAGATCATTTTCCTTTACCCTTCATAGACCAGATGCTTGAACAGCTAGCCAAACATTCACATTTTTGTTACTTAGACGGGTACTCAGGATTATTTCAAATACCTATCCATCCTGATGACCAGGAAAAGACTACATTTACTTGCCCCTATGGCACATATGCATATTGGCGAATACCGTTTGGACTATATAATGCTCCCACAACATTTCAGAGATGCATGATGTCGATCATTGCAGATTTCATAGACGGCATAATGGAAGTGTTTATGGACGATTTCTCTATGTGTGGGGGAAGTTTTGAACACTGTCTGTCAAACCTTGAGATGGTACTCGAACGATGCGTTAAGGTGAACCTTGTGTTGAATTGGGAGAAATGTCATTTCATGGTGCAACGGGGCATAGTCCTTGGACATGTAGTATCTGATAGAGGTATTGAAGTAGACAAAGCAAAACTAGAAGTCATAGAAAATCTTTGACCTCCCAAAATAGTTAGAGAAGTACGAAGCTTTTTAGGACACGCCAGTTTTTACCGACGATTTATTAAAGACTTCTCTAAGATTACAAAGCCTCTTACTAGACTACTAATGAAAGAAGTCTAATTCATATTCGATGAAGAATGCTTGGGAGCATTTGAACATCTGAATAGTGCTCTTATTATCGCACCCATCATGCAACCACCTGATTAGAGTCTACCGTTTGAAATAATGTGCAACGATAGCGATTATGTTGTAGGCGCTGTCTTAGGACAAAGAAAGGACAAAAAGTTTCATGCTATTTACTACACAAGTAGAACCCTGGACAACACACAGATGAACTACACAACCACAGAAAATGAACTCCTGGTCGTTGTATTCGCCCTAGATAAATTTCATTCCTATCTAGTAGGAGCAAAAATCATTATCTATACCGATCATACCGCGATTAGGTACTTGTTGACTAATAAGGATGCCAAACCAAGACTCTTGAGATGGATCTTACTTTTGCAAGAATTCAATATGGAAATTAAGGATAAGAAAGGCACAGAGAACGTGATAGCAGACCATCTCTCTAGGATTGAAGGTCTGGAACCCGAAGAAGTGCCTATAGACGATGCATTCCCTTACGACAGACTAGTAGCCCAATTGGAAAGCGAAGGCGACACTGTAGAACATTCCTTGTTATTTAACGATGCAAAAACATACGAAGAAGTAGAAGCAATCTATACTAAAACCACGTTTCCATGGTATGTTGACTTTGTTAACTACCTAGCAGCCAAAGTGCTTCCACCAGATCTAACATACCAACAGAGGAAGAAGTTCTTCCATGACCTCAGACACTACTATTGGGACAAACCCCTATTATTTAAGAGACGCGCCGATGGAATATTTCATTGATGTGTCCCTGAATCGGAAGTAGCGGATGTCATATCCCACTGCCATGCCACAACATATGGAGGACATGCCAGTACGTCAAAAAACGTGCGCGAAGATATTTCAATTTGGCCTCTTTTGTCCAAACCTTTGGAAGGACGTCCACATCGCTATTATGAACTGCGATCAGTGTCAACGCACTGGGAACATTTCTAGACGCGATGAGATTCCGCAAAAGGGAATCTTAGAAGTTGAAGTATTTGATGTATGGGGCGTTGATTTCATGGGACCTTTTCCATCTCCCTTTGGAAACAAATACATACTTGTAGTAGTTGATTATGTATCAAAGTGGATTGAGGCAATAGCCTCTCCTACAAATGATGCACGAGTGGTGGTCCAACTTTTCAAACACATAATCTTTCCCAAATTCGGTGTACCAAGAATTGTCATTAGTGATGGAGGTTCCCATTTCATTTCAAATGTCTTCGGGAAACTATTGCTCAAATACGGAGTAAGACACTGAGTAACGACACCCTATCACCCTCAAACAAGTGGACAAGTGGAGGTGTCAAATAGGGAGATCAAGAAAATTTTAGAAAAAACAGTTGCAATATCTAGGAATGATTAGTCTACTAAACTTCATGAAGCTCTGTGGCCTATATAACAATTTACAAGACCCCTATAGAGACCACACCATACAAGACGGTTTATGGAAAATCATGCCATCTTCCCGTGTAACTTGAGCACAAAGCTTATTGGGCCGTTAAGACCCTGAATATGAATTATAAGGGAGCCGACGAGAAAAGGATTCTGGATATCCATGAACTAGAGGAACTAAGACTATATACATATGAAAATGCACGAATATACCAAGAAAGAGCCAAGAAATGACATGATAAAAGGATAGCGAAGAAGGAGTTTAATGAAGGAGATATAGTTCTTCTATTTAACTCTAGACTTAAACTTTTTCCTGGAAAACTGCATTCTAGGTTGTCCGGTCCTTTTGAAGTTACAAAAGTCCTACAAAGTGGAGCAGTTGAAATTAAGGGAAAGTCGAATGGGACGTTCATCGTGAAAGGCCAAAGACTCAAGCAATACCACTTAGTAGAAAACAAGGAATTCTGCACATACTATAGGTTGGAAGAGCCTCCCGCTCTTCCTGGCTAATGACACCTTTTTCAAATCTAATGTCGAGCTTCCGACATTAAACAGAGTGCTCCTTGGGAGCTAAACCGTGATCTTTAGTTCTTGCTATTTATTTTGTTAGTTTTAGGACATTGTATGCATGATTAGTATAGAATTTACCTCTTATGCATTCCAATGTTGTCGCTATTATTATTTTACCATTAGTATCTTTATCTTAATTGTACTAATGCGTAGTAATATTATTTCCCTAATAGTGTATTATTTTCTTTTGATCTCCAGGATAACCCTCTCTAGGATACCTTTGACCTGAGACCATGCATTCATTCGAGAACCATACTGTCACCTTCAGGAATGATGTCCAAAGACGTCGATTTGAGGCTTTGTCTCAAAGATATTTTGGTCTGTCCATTTACCCTGACAGCTCTGCTATGCAAACCCTTAGTATCCGGGACAATGTTGTTTACCTTATAAGCCAAATAGGTTGGACCCACTTTGCCTTAGAAAAGAAATTTAGCACCTACCGTAACCTGACCTTGGAGTTCCTCAGCTCTCTTTATTTGATCCCAACCGTGGTTTCGAATTTGGCCGTGGACTGGATACTTTTAGGTTGTTTGGAAACAAGTAAAGGTTCACACATCATGAATTTGCTGACTTGTTAGGTTTCCCTAATGAGCCCGATGATGTAACCAAAACTCTTGTTGATGCCTTTACTAGTTTTGATCTTCGACAATTCTGGGGTACTTTATCTAGAAGTAGTAATGCGGAACCCGATGCTATGTTCTCTGAGAACATCCACAACCCAGGATGGAGATATTTTCATAAGATTATTTCTCACACCTTCTTTGGTAAGGAAGAGAACATCACCTCTGTGTCTAGGGACGAGTTGTATATCATGCTTTGTGCATCCCAAGGAAAACCTATCAATGCTGGCCCGTTCTTGCTTGCAAATTTTAGTCGTCTCGCTCGTGATTCTTTTGAGTCGATCTTAATAGGTGGGTTGGTAACGATGATTGTTGATGCAGTTGGAATGAGGTATCATCTGAGTTATTCTTTTGCTTTCGGTGGCGTTCGTTTGATGGACATTAACTTTTGTTTCAATCGACACATAATTATAAATCTTGGTCCTGTTGAATTTGAATTGCTTATCGATAATGTTGTAGTTCATACCTTTACCCTGCGCAACCATGAAAAAATAAGTGTGCACAACAGAATAACTAGCTTTATGACTTGGAGTTCTTCGATGAGTTTCTAACTCCTCCTAACTTTCCCCAAGCTTACGAGAACCGTGATACTATTATGTCTGCCTCTGCAAATCAAAGTTCAGAGGTTAACCCCGCTGATCCAACTATCAATGTAGCTACCTCTATTAATTGCATACAATCCAAATTGGATTTCATTCGGAATGAGATTTCGTCCCTCATAATCGATTTCATTGGACTTATGGATGTTGTCCATGAGGAGTTAGACCATTTGTTCCAGATGGTCTATTCCCCTGCACAACACCATAGATGAATGCCAAGATGCATCCTTTTCTCTATTTTTCTTAGGATAGATTGTTTCTCTGTATAGTGTTTTCCATTCTCGTATTGTCTGTACTGTTAATTTTCACTCTACTGTATACCGTCAGAATATCGACGCGAAGTTGTAATGTACCTCAGTTTCGTTCAATGCAAGTTTCTTTTAAGTAATTATGTTTTAAGGGTTCTAAAGCCCTATATAATTCCTTTTAGTGTAGCATTTCATTGTTTGTAAAAGAAAACAAGAAAACACCAAAAATTTGATAACAGAATAACATTCTGCCAAGCCTAGAACCAAAACTCGTGCCTGAGACGAATGGCGGTCACCATAAGCCTAACGGCGCTCGCCGTTTGGTCCTGGGGACAGAACTATTTAAAAAATTTTAAAATATGTTTTGCCTCTTCATTTTTCCATTCTTATCACACTTGCATGTTCCCTATGCACATTAACCACCCCACAAACTCTCCATCATCCCTCTCAAACCATTTTCCATTTTCCACCCATCTTAGAAACCAAAAAATGGAAGCCAACTAAGAAATCAATTACATGGGCATTAAGTTCCCCGAAGGAGTACTTGGAAACACCATGCGCACAAACTTTCATAGAATCTCCACGTGACCCATCTATGCGACAAGGTACCCTGACCCGGAAGCTCTTTGCACCTTGGGTCTCTACCAAAGCGTCTCTTGGATGCTTAGGAACCTCGATATGACTCATTTATGCTCCATGTTTAATGCTTCTTCCGTTAGGCTTACTTATGAATTTCTTAGTTCGCTCTGGTATGTCCATGACCTTTGTCGCACCACCAGAACCATTCATTTTAGACTGTTTAATGTCGATTATTTGCTAACTCATGAGCAGATAGCAAAATATTTTGGTTTTCCCACCAACAAGGGGTTTGTTACTCAAGCACCTCTAGAAATTGACTAGGAGGGCTGAGCTTTTCAGTTTTGGAACCAAATTACCAACACCACAACCACCAAATGGGAAGGCCTAAAGGACACTACCATCCACAACCTAGCCATCAGGTACTTACACCATATCCCCGCTTCCACCATCTTTGGACATGAGAATCCAGACAATGTGAACTTAAAAGATCTATTATTTATGCATTGTGCTCTCCTCTAAACCCCTGTGAACCCCACATCATTCCTCTTATCCCATCTTATCAGTGTGTCGAATAGAACTAGTGGTCCCATCTGCATTGGTGGTATCATCATTACTATAACATGCTCTTTAGACTTAGAGGCCGATTTACAAACCGTCGATTGTATACCATGCCTCTACGTCGATATTGACTTTTGCCGTCATATGCGGCTTGTCAAAAGTTTGCCTAGTGGTAAGTATCACATTGTGGTCCGTACCAGTGATTTCCGAGGTTTCTCTTTACCTTGTTCTGAGCGTATCGATGTGTGCCAACGCGCTAATTGGTTGATTGATTTAGGTGTGTCAGATTTAGAGGAGGAAAATATAGAGAGACAATATTGTGAGGTTGCGGGACAGCCTTCCGAGCGGCCCCGTACTCGTAGGTGCACCGCTGACACACCTGGGTCTAGCTCCCGAGAACATACTGCACCTTTTCTTGATTTTGTAGGTATTTGATCATCGCTGGATGACATCTTATCGGAGCTCAGGCAGCAGAGAGAGAGATGCCGAGCGTGACACAATGATGCAAAAGATTTAGAGGCGTCAATATGAGTTTATGGGCAGAACCGAGTTGGGCTTGAGAGAAGTTGTCTCCGAGATGGTGGGCTTGTGCAGAGAGGTAACCTGTATTGCAGACTGTGTCCAGAATGTCCCACGGGACAACCCAGCTATCAGACAAGACATACACCATCGTGGAGGTCGTGGGCACTACCACTGACTTCTCTAGGTTCCATCGCTCTTTCTTTCACCTTAGACTAGGCCATTGAGGATAATGTCTAGTTTAAGTGTGGGGGAGGAGCCGTTTACTGATTTTATTTACTTTCTGTCATTTCTAGTTTTCTAGTTTTAGTTGTTTTTTGTAGTCATATGCGCATTTGAGTCAATAATTGCTTTACATTTTTCGTATTGTCTGTTAACTCCCCTATTTTGACCATAATTTAAAATTTGACTCATGGCACGACACTCTGAAAGTATATAGATTGATCAGGTTGTGTTAGATAGACTTGGGAAACTTTTGAAAATATCGGTATCGTTCCTACACCTTAGATTCCCTAAGTATGTGATATTGATTTAAATAGACGTTATGCCAAGACCTTATGCCTAGTTTCTTAGAAGTAGCCTCTTGATTAGTTTATACTAGCAGTCAGCACCATCCTTGTGTGCAAACTAAGTAACGAACCAATGCAAATGTGTGTTAATCTCAAAAATTTGAATAATGTGATTTTTATAGAAAACGAATGAAAGACATGATCCCGCTAAGTTAGGTGGTCCTCACCCGGCCATTTAGCCTTAAGGTTCAGACTCTTGAAATTTGTAAGCAAAAGAAAACATAATGTGTGAAAAAGAAATTTTTTTTGAATGTAGAGATCATATAACACAAACAGGTTCGCTTACCATGTAAGTGCAAGGGATAACAGGCTTAACGTGATTACGCGAGAATGAAAAAGAGGTGAAATAGGATGAAGGATATAGGTCTGGTCATAATTTCATGATTTGAATTGGTATTTCATAGGAAGGGAGTATTTGACCGTAAATGTGGAGATGTGCCGTTACGTGTTGTACCCTAAATTTTGACCCATAGATTCCATCATCATTCTAGAAGCATCATCAATTTTATCTAACCTTAACCTATTTCAAGTTTGTCTTTGTCAAGATGCAGATGAATAAGGGTTCCATACAGTCAGGAATAAAGGGTTTCTTTGGTTTTATAAGTCAAGGTTTTGGATTGATTCTCCATATAATAACTCTCTACATCATCAAGAATACTATATTGGATCAAGTATGAATCCAATTTGAGGTTGTCACCCAAGGAAAAGAGCAGTGCAGTCCAGGACCTCCGATTAGGGTTCTTGATCGGGAAAAGTCAACTGTGGTTTTACTTTTGATTTAAATGGTATTACAATTGTGGAATCATGTTCCATGAAGCTTATATGACTTATTTAAGTCCCCTCAAGAAGTTTCAAGACCTCAGGGAACCCAGAACACTAACCGTCGATTCAGAGGTTTTCGATCGTTCGGTTCGTTTGATTGAAAAGTCAACTCATTGAACAACAGGGTTTTGACCCAAAATTGAAGACAATTATGTTCCCAATGTTATATCATATCTAATAATGAAGTTTGGTGACCGTTGGATCAAGAATTGAGAAGTAATCGAAAACTCGGGAAATTAGGGTTTTGAAAGGGGCAAGACCATAACTTCCAAACTACAAATCCAAATGTAGTGGTTCAAAGCTTGTTGGCAAGGTCTTGAGAAGTCCTACAAAAGTACAAAAGTGACCTATGTGCAAAAAATTAATATATTTTGATTTATGATCAAAAACAAGTCAAGAAGGGAAAACCACTTAGTGAAATTTCATGATTTTGGCACTTTTAAGGCATGTTTTCAGCCAACTTCAAGAGGATTTTTGACCTAGTTCCACTTGGAATTTGCAAAAGCTTAAAACAAGAAAGTTGTAGATTATGATGAGGGATTTCCAAAAATTATAAGAACTCCTCCATAGCATTTATGAGCTAGGAGTTTCGAAGGAGGGAAGTTGGGGTCCAAGAACTTGAAATGAGCAACTTCAATTTGACATGGACCAATACACAAACCAGCCAATTGGTTCTTAACTATTTGTCTAACCTTTGAGCTGATGTATATATGTGTGATGAGTGAAAATTCCAGAAGAATCCATGAGCAAAGCCTAGGTTCTGGTTAAAAGCATTATTAAAATCCAAGAAAGTACAAAATCACATGATGAAAGAGATTGCTTTTGGAGGAAAATCTGCTGCAGCATGAAGATTCTTCTCTTTCCATCCCTCTAGTCACTTCCTACAACCTAATCACATCCTATGTTGAGGCTAAGATGCATTGGAAACCAGCTTAGTTCTGCAGAAAAATATCACAAGTTGATAAGTTGAGATTTTCCCTCCAAAAGACAAGGTTCAAGCTATGACTTCAAATCTGTCCAAACCCTTGGCTCCTTTGTCTCCTCTATAAATAGAGAAATTCTATATGCATCAAGGAAACCAGAACAACCCTTAAATCAAGAAGAAACAAACCTTTCATCCTTGCTTTGCTCTTTCTTGCAATTGAAGCAAAACTCACAAAAAACTCCAAAACGTTGTCTTGAACAGATTTCACACCAAACTCATTTCTAACCTTTGAAACCTTCCATCAACACTCCATACGAATAATAAATCATGTTTTGAAGTTGTTCCAACCATTGAATCAACCAAAAACCTTTTATTTCAAAAAGTAAACCCTCAACACTAAGAACTTTGACTTTTTGCATAATCTAGCACCACTCACGGCTCAGACCTTCTCTAACCCTCATGACACCTCAAACACCTTGGATATTAGGTGTATTAACTATTTTAACCATCAATAACCAACTGTATCATCATTTGGTAGATCCGTCACAAAGAACTCCTTGTTGCTTCAAGTGTAAGCAAATTTGTCTTGCACAAATTTTGATTGGAAGAAGTTGGAACTGCTTGGCATTTGTACTAGAGGTGTGGAGGAGGCCTTCAACTAATTCTCACTCAACGAGGCAGCTTGGCATCAAGGATTTCATTGGATATCTTCAAGATGTAAGTGACCTCTGCTAAATATAACTCATTTTTGTACCATGATCATGTTTGATGTGCATTAGTTTAGATCTGCCTAGAAAAACCACAAGTCATGTTTGAACTTGGATTGTGTTTATCCTTACAAATTTTCATTTGTCATGAAGGTTATATGTGGATTTGTATTGTTGTTTTTCCATTTGATGAATCATGTTCTAATTATGTTTATATTTGAGGTAATGTTTGTGTTTGAACATATTTATAGGTCATGACTCATGTGTAAGACCTCTATATAATGTGACATGTTTGTTGCTATTTTGATACACTTAGATTGCTTTGACATTTTAAATGAGAAAAGTTGTTGGTTTCTGTTTATAGGTCATGACTCATGTGTAATACCTCTATATTTCCATCACTCTTTTTCATGATTTCTTCACAAACTTCAAAACATCATAACTTATTCATTTTTCGTCATTTTTACCCCATTCTTTTTACAAAATGTTCTTCATCATGTTTATTTTCAAACAGTGAGAAAATAATTCAAGGATGCTTATCCTAGAAATACTTTAACTCACATGGAAATCATGTTGTTTTTTAGGGTTTCACCTTGTTTCTTTTGAAACTTTTCTCAACTACCACTTGTTCTATTGTGTAAGATTGATTGTGTTTGATCCACATATGTTTGTTAACATGCTTGAATGATTAAATTTTGTTTGATTCAAGGTCTTATCTTGTTCAATCCTTGTGTTTGTGAATACATCTAATTGAGAACAACATTTTGAACTTTGTTTATGAACCATGCTATACCTCTTGATTTTGTAAATAATTGAGTATGTTCTTTATGTCTTCTTCTCTACTTGTTTTGGTGTCTTGTTAGAACCATAACATGCTAGGGCTTGCTTTATTTTGGTTGTCACCATAAACTTGTATGTATTTCCCCATGAAATCTTGAATTCTTACTTGAACTGTTGTAAAACTTCTTGTATGCTTACTTGTACTTGATTGTCATCAATACATGATTGTTGGTCTCATGTTGTTACATTTGACATCCTTTGATCCCTATACATGCTTGCCTCAAGTTGTAACTTGTTTGCATTTAAACTTGTTTTAATTACATGTTTTTGTTTGCCTTGATGGTTGTTACCTCATTGCTCTTAATCTTTATTAAGATGTTTAAAGATGATTTTGCCTCATATGATTGGTCTTGTGAGAAATTTTATCATGTTTTCCCTCTTGATATTGTAATATCTTTGTGCATTATGGTTGTAACCATTTGACTTGATTGTAATATTTGCTTGATGTTGTCACATGCTTGCATCTCTTCCTTGGTTGTTACCATACTCTTTTATATGTTCATCATGTTTGAATGGATGCTTATGTATGCTTTTGAATTTGTTAAGTTACTCCCCAAGTGATGAAACTTGTTTGTTCTCATCCAGTTGCTTCATCTTTTCCCATTCCAAAGGAAAGTCTCTCTATTGACTCTTGGGTCATAGACAACTCATTACCCTACTTCTCTGACTTTGTTAATTCACCTTGAACCCCAACTTAGTTAAGTTAGAACCTACATCCATTAGAATTTGCTTTAAGTCTAGAAGAAATACCCCTTGTTAGGAGTACTCCTCAACTAGAACTTTAAGATGGAGTTTCTTAACACTATGTAAGAATCATGGTGATGATTGCTTACTTTCCCTATGTCTTTTGTAAAAGTCAATTTCCTTTGAGTGTAAAATTTAGAATAGAGAGTTTTTTTAAACTTTGTACAAGCATCGTTATGTTTGTTCCCTTAGAGTCTTGACCATAGTCAAGTACTTTATCCCTAGTGAGGTGAACTACAGTTGCTCTGATTCTATCCTTGTTAGGATACGTAGGTAGAAGATGCGATATCTTTGCGAGCAAGCTTAGAGACATAAACCTTAGGTCTTTACCTAGAGCTAAACTCAAACCCTAATCCCAACCCATACCAAACATTTAGCAAGTATAGCATACAAACATACAAAAGGTTCCTGTAGAGTACTACAGATGTTTAGGATGTGAGGTACCTCCCTAGGCATAATCAACCCCTGATCCCCGATCTCTTAGCATTGTTGTTACATCGCGCAAAAGGTATTTCTTTCTTTAACCTTTCCTTTGGATAAATTAAATTCCGATTGTGAATTTAATGAATTAAGATTCAAGTTATTCAATAGCTTGGTATCACGATTCTCACCGCAACAGAAACGACGACTTCACTGGGGAACGACTTAAAACTTAAGGGTTTAGCCGATTTTGTCTATTTGTATGCTATATTTGTGAATATTTGCTTACATGTATATTTGTTAATATATCTGTTTGTTTGTTGTGGACATTGGGTATCATGAGTAGTGAGATAAGTCATAACCCAAACTTGAGTGACACATATGATAGGATGTGATATGATCAGTATTTGACTGTTGGGAGTAGTCCTAGCAAGTTTAACATATGATGTACTTGTTAGACGATGGCTTGGATCTAGAAGGGGGGTTGAATAGATCCCAATTAAAATCAGTCGGCGCTACCAATTAAAAATTGGTTTTTCAAAATATTTGTTTCAAATTTGCGGAAGCTGCCGTGGAAAAATTACCTCTAAGAACGAACTGTTATTAGAAGACCAGATATGCGTTTAGCCTTATGGAAATGATAATAAGCAAAATTTGATTCAACACTCTAGTCACACTATCAGTTGATTTTATCACTTATTAGTAGAACTAGCATCAATGATCTATAATGCCCACAAAGTAGGCAAATGGACTAAGTAAACTTTGGTGTAGGCAATTTATCAAACACTTGGTGTGCAATACACTCCAAGTGTGGTTTGGCTTGAGTAAGATGCTTTAAGTTCCTTGTGCAATGTATTATTGCACTAAAGTTCAAAACAGTAATAAGTACTTACTCAAATCAACCCAACTTATGATATAACTGCTTATACTAAAATCACTTAAATTTTAAGCCAAAATTGAAAGTCCTGAAAAGTAAAGGAGACAAAGATTTGTTGAGGTAGTTCCACCGCCGTCCTCGCTTCGGGGTACGTCTGCCCTCAATTCTAATAATAGAATTGAGATCAATATATTAGATATCGCCTGTAATGTAGAAATGTTTATATAAGAATTGATACGCAAAATGTACAATCAAGCCCTCTGGAAGTTGATGATGCCATCGCTTCTTGCTCCTTGATTCGATTCGAATCAAGTTCTCTGATTGTTGTGAGTAGACCTCCGATTCTAGCCCCTTTGTTGAACAACCTTCCGTTCTTCAAACCCTCGGCCCGGCTGGTCTCACGCACAAACAAATCGAACCCGGAACACTCTTGCAGACATCACTAATTTCCGCTACTAGATTGAAAAAGATTGCCGCTTCTCAATCACCTTCACTTAGCTAAAGTAGGTAGATATGCTCTGTACCGAAAAACACCCAAAATATCCAAATCTTGAAGGGTAAAACCTGCTAGGTTTTATCCAAGAAAAACCTGCCTTCAAAATCACCCCGAACTGGATTTCCGATCACCGCTTTGGACCTTATCACCTTGAACAAGATCACAAGCACCCCAAGAATTGTTGTGTGTAATTGTTGTGTTGTGGGTTGTAAAAGATGAAGACTGATGAACTTTGATGGCACCTCTTTCACTTTTCTTGATTTGTGACAATTGACTCAAATTCACAATTGTTGTTGATAAAACTGAACAAAGTTACTATATATAGTAACCAACCAAACACCAAACTTAACAGCTTTTCAAAACATAGTGGGAAGTCTTTAAAAAACAGCACAAACGCGCGAACGGTCGACCATAGCAGGTCTATGCGTCGATGCATAGACTGCGGATTTGGGCAGATTTGAAGAGGCACCAGTGTGCGTCGATCATAGGTCGGCGTGCGCTGACCCGTGAGAAATGTAAGAGCTTCATGCGTCGACTCATGGTCTTCATGCGTCGACTCATACCTTCATGCGTTGACCCGTGAGAAAAGCGCAGATACATGCACTGACTCAATGGTCGACTCATGGCCTGAAAATCTGCAGAGAATTGTTAGTTATTTGGTTTTTATGCATTTAGTCATAACCACATATCATTCGTATATATTGTATCAAGTAAAGCACTTTAAATGATATAGGAAGGATATGGTGGGTGGAATATTTGCATTTGTCTTTGTAGAGGTGGAACCGATAATGTCGATTCATCCATGATTGTAATTTGTCATCATCAAAACTCAAGATCGTATGTTGTATGATGGTTTGCCCTCACATACTCCCCCTTTTTGATGATGACAACCTGTGCGAAACTAATGAGACTCAAATGCAATATTACACCTAAGGTAGAATAAGCTCCGCCTTTCTTTTTCAATCCTGTACTGGTGTGGTCTTCTTGGCTTTGATCTCTTCTCCCCCTTTGACAACATCAAAAAGAGAAAGAGAGCGATTTAGAGTAATATGTTCAAATCAACAAGATTATTAACAGGAAATATCTCATCATAAACCAATATTCACACATAATATTGACAATGAAAAAAATAATGCAATGAATACTCAAAGGATAAATAACCGAAAGACAATGCATTTAGAAAGCCCAAATAGTTCATGACAATCCAAACAAGTTAAAGATAAAACATCATAACAACACAAAAAAATAACATAAAAGGAGCACAGAAATCTAATGCCCTCGGCCACACCCTCGTCCCCTTTCATAGTAATGTGGATGACGGTAAGGATCTGCCAAGTTAGTGAATTCCACAGTGATGTTGTTCAGGTAATTCAAACTATTGGTAATGTCCCTTTTCTGAGCTTCATGGGACGTAACAAGAGCTTCAAATCGGGCGTCCATTCTGGTGGAGAAGTTGTTGAGCCGTTCATTTTGTATTTGGAGTTGGTTTTAAATTTGAGCGAATCACTTATCTTGAGTGTGCATAAAGTTTTGTTGTTCGAGTTGCATGGACTGCATCATGTTTAGAATGTCAGACGTGTTGGATTGCGGAGGAGATGGAGGCGCTTCAATATATCCATGATACAGATCATAGTATTTCCCCAGAGTGGTCCAGCCAGTGTTCTGCCACTCCCCCTAGCCTTGATTGTTGTAGTCTTCTTCGTCCTCAGGTTGAGCTGTGTATGGAACCCAATCATTATTTGTGTACCCAGGTGACTCAGTTGGATGATAACTGTCATATGCCTCATGCGTGGGTTCTTCTTCTTCTTCTTCTGCCTCTTCAGATGCTTCTTGTTCTTCTTCAGCACTGTCTACCCTTTCCTCACTTTCTTCAGACGCTTCAACCACTCTAGGTGTAGTTGCTATGTGAACAAAACCATACATTCTTCGTTCTTGGCACCAATAGTATCCCATCATTGAAAGGGTCTTTGTGCTAAATTCCTTATCGGAAGAGATTGATTTGTATGGAAATGTTGGATATACCACATTTGCATCGGTGAGAACTTCCTGAATGAGCGACCCATATGCGAGAGCAGTTCCTCTGCCGGAGTCCCGTAACGCGAACATGCGACTGACGATATAGTGAGGCCAGTTAATTCTGATTTGATTTTTCAGAATGTAAATGAGATGAACTTCAGCCTGTTCAACTCTGGAAAACCCACCTTTCTTTGGCCGCAGAATGCGCGCCACAATCCACTGAAGAATGCGCTCACCTATTCGTAATTTCCCTGTAGTGACGGTTCTAGGGAATGCATCACTCCTTGTAGTGACAGTTCTAAAGAATGCATCACTATTCAAAATGTTTGCTGGATACGACCTTTTTAACATGGAATTTAAAGCTGTTTTGAATTCATAACCAGCCACTGTTTGAGAATCCGTTACCTCAGGAAGAGGATTTTCACCAGCCGCTAATTGTAGAATGAAATATTTATTCCACACAGCAGAGTTAAGATTTACCTTTGTGGAGCCTACTTGGGAGTGAAAGAACTGACCGCCGAACCTGCCATTGATGTCGATGTAGAAGACTCGAACCAAGTCTTCACTATACTTAGAGTTGCATTCCAAGAAGTTGGTAATGCCTTGAAACTGTAGCAAGGATAAAACTTCGGTGAGATGAATGTGTTATGCAGTGAGCTTGTAGAATGCATGCTGCTTAACTACCCCCCGTTTTCCGAAGTCTGTGTTGAATTTCTCAGCAAGAGTTTGAGGAACTAGGGATGCAGCAGTGACCGGTATGGAAGATGATGATGAATGTTCTCTTGACCGCTTGCCGGTGATTCTGCGGGAAGAGGAAGCCATTGATAGTGGTTGGAGAGAATTTGAGAATGTAGAGAGAGTGAGTGTGATTGCTGCGATGGTTATAAGTGTGATTTGCACAGAGGGAGGAATGCCCTTTTTATAGATGAAACTTTTAGGGTTTTTCTTTTTGAGAAGAGGGAAGGTCAGGAGACAATAGGCATGGTAGGTTCAATTCACTAAGAATATGAGTAAATGTGTATAGCATGCTTATAAAGTGGTATTTAATGCACAGGAAGATGAAATGATTTGCAGAAAATCTGGAGTTTCGTGCGATGCGTCGACCATACCTCTACATGCGTCGACGCATACTGATTAAATTTTGGCAGATTCAAACGTCTATTGGTGTGCATCGACCAGTCCCCTGTTATGGTCGACTCATACAGGCAGAAAATGTAGATTTTCATATTTATGCATATATGAGCATATATTAGATGCATAAATAGAATGCCACACCATAATAAGCAACCAAACATATATAATACACGAAAAATGTCATATATACATGGTATTTGTCAGAAAGTATCACTTTTTGAGAATGAAATGTGTAGAGAGAGAGAGAGAGAGAGAGAGAGAGAAAGAAATAATATCACCTCTATACCAAGTTTGCTTGAAGAATGATACAATTTTGCTTGCAATAATTTCAACGAGTTAGATGTTCAAAGCATAATTGTAACTAAAATAAGATGAATCATACAATTATGACACCCAATCCGAAAGATCGAGAATGCCTAGTTCTCGACGGATATGAAAGAAAGGTTCTGTAGCTAGCGGCTTTGTGAAAATGTCTGCTAGTTGATCTTTAGTGTTCACATGTTCAAAAATAACATCACCTTTCTCTACATGATCCCTAAGAAAGTGATGGCGAATCTCAATATGTTTGGTGCGAGAATGTAACACAGGATTTTTGGTGAGATTAATGGCACTAGTGTTATCACAAAAGATGGGAATACATTCTAGTTTTAGGTTAAATTCCAATAGTTGTTGCTTAAGCCATGGGACTTGAGCGCAACAACTACCGGCAGCAACGTATTCCGCTTTAGCGGTTGACAAGGCAACTGATACTTGTTTCTTGCTATGCCAACTGACCAAGGAGTTTGAAAACAGATGACATGCACTACTAGTGCTTTTCCTATCCGATTTGCAACCGGCAAAATCGGAATCAGAGAAACCTACCAATGAGCAATCATTACCTTCGGAATACCATAGTTCATACTTCGAAGTACCAGATAGATATCGAAGTATTCGTTTGACAGCTTTTAGATGGGATTCCTAGGAACATGATTGGTATCTTGCGCACATACACACGCTAAACATAATGTCGGGTCTAGAAGCAGTAAGATAAAGAAGTGAGCCAATCATACCTCTATACCTTTTTACCTCTACGTCTTTACCATTTTCATCTTTATTCAAGTTTGTGCATGTAGGCATAGGTGTGTCTATGGCTTTGGAGTTTGCCATGTCAAATCTCTTGAGCAGTTCCAAAAAATACTTAGTTTGACTCACGAAAGTTCCTTCCTCAAGTTGTTTAATTTGCAATCTGAGAAAGTATGTGAGCTCCCCCATCATACTCATCTCGAACTCACCCTGCATAAGGTTAGAAAACTCTCTCACAAGATTCATGTTAGTTGACCCAAAAATGATAT
Organism: Lathyrus sativus; assembly: GCA_963859935.3. Taxonomy (NCBI): domain Eukaryota; kingdom Viridiplantae; phylum Streptophyta; class Magnoliopsida; order Fabales; family Fabaceae; genus Lathyrus; species Lathyrus sativus. The sequence goes on from OZ012740.1 coordinate 267,125,414, forward strand.
CATCCACATAAATTTGTACTAATATTAAGTGCTTTCCTTTACGCTTAATGAAGAGGGTGGTGTCCACTTTGCCTCTCGAATACCCTTGATCAAGAAAGAATTTGCCCAGACGCTCATACCAAGCTCTAGGAGCTTGTTTGAGTCCATACAAGGCTCTTTTTAGTTTGTAAACATGATTAGGATATTCGTGCGACTCAAAACCCGGAGGTTGAGCAACATACACTTCTTCATTAATGAAACCGTTAAGGAATGCACTCTTAACATCCATTTGGAATAGCTTAAAGTCTTTCGCACACGCGAAGGCAAACAAAAGGCGTATAGCCTCGAGTCGGGCAACCGGCACATAAGTTTCCTCATAGTCGATGCCTTCCTCTTGGTTATACCCTTGCGCGACTAAACGCGCCTTGTTACGGGTTATTACTCTATTTTCGTCCAACTTATTCCTAAACACCCATCGGGTGCCGATTACTCGATGTCCTCGCAGAGGAGGGATAAGGTCCCATACCTTATTTCTCGTGAACTGATTAAGTTCATCTTGCATTGACAAAAACCAGTTTTCATCGAGTAAGGCTTCTTTAGGGTTTTTAGGTTCCATTTGTGAAACGAAAGTGAAGTGATAACAAAAATTACTTATCTTAGATCGGGTTGTAACACCCTTGGATATGTCTCCGAGAATGTTGTCAATTGGATGGTCTTTGGAAGACTTCCAAGCTTGAGGGAGATCATCTTTTGGAGGCGGATGAACTTCCTCAGTTTCTTCATGATGGACATCTTTTTCCTTCTCAATTTTAGCTTGGTCAGGCTGATCAATTCCTAGCTCGGCATCTTTGAGTATGTCTTCTGTAGATGTACCTGCGCCATGAAACACACTACCTTTTCCGACATTTCTCGGATACGATTCGTCAAATGTTACATGTACTGATTCTTCGATAGTGAGTAATCTTTTATTGTAGATTCTATAGGCTTTACTTGACTGAGAGTATCCAAGGAAAATACCTTCGTCAGCCTTAGAGTCAAATTTACCCAAATTTTCCTTTCCATTATTTAAGACAAAACATTTGCAACCGAAAACATGTAGGTGAGACACGTTTGGCTTGCGCCCTTTTAAAAGCTCGTAAGGTGTTTGGTTTAGAATGGGGCGGCTGAGCACCCTATTCAAAACATAACAAGCCGTACTTATGGCATCGGCCCAAAAATATTTCGGTAGTCCACTTTCATTGATCATTGTTCTTCCCAACTCTTCTAAAATGCAATTTTTGTGCTCCACCGCCCCATTTTGTTGAGGAGTCCGTGGAGCTGAGAAGTTATGATCAATACCGTAATTACCGCAATATTCTTCAAACAAATGGTTTTCAAATTCACCTCCATGGTCGCTTCTAATTGACACAATGTTTGTGCTTAATTTATTTTGGGAAAGTTTGGAAAATCTCTCAAAGGCGGTGAATGTATCGCTCTTGCTAGCCAAAAAGATAGTCCAACAAAATCTAGAGAAGTCATCCACTATTACAAATCCATAATAATTTCCACCTAGGCTTTTAATTCTAGATGGCCCAAATAAATCCATATGGAGAAGCTCGAGAGGTCTCGTAGTTGAGACAATATTTTTAGATTTAAAGGAGATCCTTGTTTGCTTTCCCATTTGGCAAGCATCACAAAGGTGATCCTTGGTAAATTTTATTTTGGGGAGGCCTAAGACTAGATCTTTTGAAACTACTTTATTTAGCAAGTCAAAGTTAACATGTGCTAAACGCCTATGCCACAACCACGAGTCTTCACTCATTGTCATGAGACATTTCTCACTTGTTAACGATACCTCATTCAAGTCTAGCATATAGACGTTCTTCACTCTTAGGCCATTAAACATATTCTGCTTGTCATCATTATGCACAATTTTGCAACACTCTTTTGAAAAAGATACATTGTATCCTTTGTCGCATAATTGGCTAATGCTAAGTAGATTATGTTTGAAACCCTCGACAAGTAACACATCGAAAATAGTAGTGGAAGAAGGGTTACCTACACTACCTTTACCAAGTATTGCACCACGATTATTGTCACCATAGGTTACATACCCTTTCTTCTTTGATACGAAGTTTATGAATAGGGATATGTCTCCAGACATGTGTCTTGAACATCCACTGTCAAGAACCCATCTTCTCTCGGTGGTCTCGACACATTGTACCTATGAAAAAATAATCAACAAGAGGAGGTACCCAATGGCATATTGGGTCCTAATTTGTGAGTGACAAAGTGGTTGCATTTGGGCAACCATTGATAGATGCCTTTAGGAACCAAAAATCTCCTAAATCGGCACTTAGCAATGGAATGGCCTTTCTTGAAATAATATAAGCATGAGAAGTCAACTTTAGAATTGCCTTTGCTCTCTTGATCCCATATTACATGTGTATTTTTGATATGGATTCACCATACTTTTTCTAAAATCAGCTTTATCGATAGCAAATGTAATTTTGGGCTCAAGGGCCTTGTTAAGTTTGGCCTTTAGATTTCTAACTTCACCTTGCCAAATATAACAAGTATTGCATCCAAAGTCGAGAAATCTGCTAGGATCCTCACAATCCGATTTATTACTTTCCACCATGGAAGCCTTAAGTTCCTCAAGTTTCCTTTCGGACTCTTTAATTTTGTGCTCTAGGTAAGTAAAGATTCTTTTATTAGAGGCAAGTCTCTTAAAGGCTTCTTTTGCTTCATCGTGTAAAGTATTAAATGCGGCTTGTAATTCGAAATGAGACATATTTGAGGAGTTTTCATATTTAGAGTGATGTACCTGTGTTTTCTTATTCTTTTGATGTGCGAAAAGACATAAGTTCACAGATTCTTCTTCATGACTTGAGCTTTCATCATCAGAGGAGGAGTCGCTATCGATTTCCCAAGCTATATATGCTCTTCTCGACTTTGATGACTTCTTATGTGATTTAATAGATTCCTTTTCTTTGCCCTTTTTGTTTAAAGGATAATCCGGTTTGTAATGACCGGGGTTTCCGCATTTGTAGCACGATCCTCTGGTTTTACTTCCTTTGGTGTCATTATTTCGAGAGTTCCTTGATTGCTTTCTGAAGTTGACAAGGTTCTTTTCTGAGTGTTTAATGTCGTTCTTTCTCACATACTGATTGTAACGCTTTACGAACAGCCCCATATCCTCACTCTTGTCATCTTCTTCATCGTCACTTGATGAATAATCACTGTGCTCCTTAGATTGAGACTTCGAGGAGGAAGTCTTAAGAGCAATGTATTTCTTCTCAACAGTCTTTGTTTTTTCCTTCTTTTCTTTCTTTTCATGTTGGTCGAGGCTTATGAGCACTTGTTCGTGCTCTTGTAGCTTTCCGAATAATGTTGTTAAGTCCAAAGTTGTGAGGTCAGTTGCTTCTTTGATGGCGGTTACTTTCGGCTGCCATTCCCTGTTAAGACATCTCAGAATTTTGTTAGTAGCAACATCATTGGCCACTGGCCTACCAAGTGAATGCAATCTATTGATAAGATAAGTAAATCTCTTTTGCATGTCTGCAATGGTTTCCCCTTGCTCCATGTAAAAGAGATCAAACTCTTGTGTTAGTGTGTTGATTCTAGAAAGCTTCACATCATTTGTCCCCTCATGGGCGACTTGAAGTGAGTCCCACATAGCCTCCAAGTGTGGTTTGGCTTGAGTAAGATGCTTTAAGTTCCTTGTGCAATGTATTATTGCACTAAAGTTCAAAACAGTAATAAGTACTTACTCAAATCAACCCAACTTATGATATAATTGCTTATACTAAAATCACTTAAAGAAATGTACGCCCTTTTGTGGCTTTTTAATGAAAGTTAATATTTTACTCTGAAATCCGTGTTATTTTGCCATAATATCTTTGGGGTAGAATAAGGGTGTTACAGTGCCAGCATGCCTATTTTGCTATTTTTCATGCTTGTTTTGTTGCTCACTCACTTCGAATCTTCATGAATCAATATGACGCATTAGGAGTGAGTTGTTTTGGATATATGTCACTGTTCTTGATTGTTTAATCATGATTTCACCGACACACGTGTTTGTTTTCCACTTGAATGCATACTCGTGTATGTTGTTCAAAGTGATGTTTATCTTTAGTCTTTGCTTGAGTTTGAAGAATGATTTGGTTGGGATGTGCTTGTGGTGGCTGTTGTCCCACACTTTTTTCCTCCCACTTTTCTTCGGTGATTGATGCTTTAATGATTGTAGGGGTCATGACTTCTCCCATTGCATCTCACTTTTGGCTTGAGCTTGTTTAAGCTCATTTGTGTGCTTATGTGTGCATTTTATTTTGGTTCTTGCATTTCTCATTTGCATGCTTGAGGTTGAGATGTGCTTGTGGTGGTGTTTACCCCACACTTTGTTCCTCCCTCACTTTCATTCTAATTGTGCATTACATGTTTGCATATTGCATTTTTTTTCTTATGTTTTCTTCTTCTTCTTCTTTTGTCTTTCTTTGCCATGTTCCCTTAGGACCTCTAATTTCTCTTTTTTAAGAGAGGTTATGATAGACCTTAGGCTTGAACCCATGCATGATAACATTAGGTTGCATTCCCTTTATCCCAATTATAGGTACACTTTGCATGAGAACACTAGGTTGAGTCTTAGTCTCCCTTTAGAGTGTGTCTCTCTCTTCTCATCTTCAAACATCTCAAATCATCTAATAAAGATTAATTTGTGTTGTACGCTACGGGCCTTAAGTACTTGGGAAATGGTGATTGGGGGGCTTCCTATCAATTTCTTAGAGTGTTTAGTGTACGTCCTTAGGACGATATGCGACGCATTCGCTCCTAGGTCATAGTCTTTAATGCAATATGAATTACAAACAATAATCAATGCACTTATTTTAAAAAAAAAAAAACAAAAAAACAAACTTCAAATCTTTTTATCCTTCAGGATCTTAATTTGGAAAACCTTTTTCATAAGGAGAGTTTTGTTAACTCTTGGTTCTACCGCAAACAGGTAACGCCTGAGTCTCCAATGGTCGAGCTGCATACACCTAACTGCTAGAACTATGTTTTAACCCTACTCGGGCCTAAAATATTTTGAACCAACCGGTGTTCTCGTTAGCCCGAACTACGTTTGCTCTGATTTCTCGTACCAAACGAGAATACGTAGGCAAAAGACGGCGATATCTTGGCGAGCAACCTTTCCCCACTTTCCCATTGCACGAGGGAATACATAGGCATAGAACGGCGATGCTCTATCGAGTCTCTCTTTCCTTTTCTTTTGTCCCTGAGCCGTAGCTTAGATAGTTCAACAAAGCATGGATCCCGTCGAGTACGGAAGACGTGAGGGGTGCTAATACTTTCCCTTACGTAACCGAATCCCGAACTCGAGATATGGTTGCGATGACCTGTCTTCTCCCCTTTTCGTTAGGTTTTCTCTGATCGTTTCTTTTCCCTATTTTAGGATAAATAACGAACGGTGGCGACTCTTCTGTCTTTGTCGGCCCTTCTTCGCAGCGATGCGACACCACCAACTTTCTCCTAGTAATTCCAGTAGTTACTAGCATTGTTATCGATACATTGATTTGGTTGTTACCAATCTTTTCTAAAGTCCAGTGGTTACTGGCATTGTTTAAATCCAATTGTTATTAGTACCTTGAGATATGGTCGTCACCTATCTTCTCTTTGAAGTCCAATGGTTACTGGCATTGTTTAAATCCAATTGATATTGGTATCCTTGGTTTGGTTGTCACCAATCTTTGGCAAGACCAGTGGTTACTGACATTGATTGAAATCCAATTGTTATTGGTACCTTGATTTGGTTGTTACCAATCTTTTCTAAAGTCTAGTGGTTACTGGCATTATTTGAAAAATCCAAATGTTATTGGTATCCTTGATTTGGTTGTCACCAATCTTTGGCAAGACTAGTGGTTACTGGCATTGATTGAAATCCAATTGTTATTGGTACCTTTAATTTGGTTGTTACCAGTCATTCCAAGTCCAGTGGTTACTGGCATTATTTGAAAAATCCAATTGTTTTTGGTATCCTTGATTTGGTTATCAGCAGTCTTTGGCAAGTCTAGTGGTTACGGGCATCGTTTAAATCCAATTATATTTGGTATTTGGCTCATTGTTACCGATTCCCCATTGAAGTCTGGTGGTTACTGGCATCGCTTAAATCCAATTGTTATTGGTACCTCGAGTTGGTTGTTACCAATATTTGTAAGGTCCAGTAGTTACTAGAATTGTTTAAATCCGATTGTCATCGGTACTTCAATTTGGTTGTCACCAATTCCCCAGTCAAGTCCAGTATTTACTGGCACTACTTGAAACCCAATCTTTATTGGTATCACTACTTTGGTTGTCACCATATTCTCTTGAAAGTCTAGTCGTTACTAGCATCCTCCGGAAGTCCAATGGTTACTGGCATTGTTCAAAACCATTTGTTATTGGTAAGAAGCTCTGGTTGTCACCAATATCCTCAGTAAAGCCTTTGGTATCCCCAGGTGGAGTCCCGAGGAACTAGTGGTTACTAGTTTCCCTGGTGCGTCTGGTCTTGTTTCTAGTCTTTTCCTGGAGATCTCGTTCGAGCTCTTTGTTATAGGAATTTCCCCATCTGGTTTGTCCCCCGATGAGGTTCGTGTCTTTGGTCTTTTGCTTCCTCGGTGAAGATTTATCTTTCCCCCAATGAAGATATGTCTTCCCCGTTGGAGTTTGTGCCACCTGTGGAAGATCCCCTTGAAGTACCATCATTAGTCATGTATCAACTATTAGTTGTATTTCCTTGGATCTTTCCCTAGTGTGTTAGGTCTCCCGTGAGTAGTTACTCGTTGTTTCACTGTTCTTTTCCTTTTGCTCGTGTGTCAGCATTGTCTTACATTCAACCATCATTTAGAACTCATTACATGTTAGCATTTGTACTTTTGCATACCATTCGTATCTAAGGGACAAAATATTCTATTTGTTATATTTAAGTATCTTTCACCACGATTCTATTTGTCATCTCTCATTGCCATCTAGTGAAGATATTTAAATAGGCGCAACTATTGTACCCCAAATTTTGACCCCTGGATTCCATCATCATTCTAGGAGCATCATCATTTTTTATCTAACCTTAACCTATGTCAAGTTTGTCTTTGTCAAGATGCAGATAAATTAGGGTTCCATACAATCAGGAATCGGGGGTTTCTTTGGTTTGACCAGTCAAGGTTTTGGATTGATTCTGCATATAACAACTCTCTACATCATCAATAATACTATATTGGATCAATTATGAATCCAATTTGAGGTTGTCACCCAAGAAAAAGAGCAATGCAGTCCAGGACCCCCGATTAGGGTTCTTGATCAGGAAAAGTCAATTGTGGTTTGACTTTTGATTTAAATGGTATTCCAATGGTGGAATCATGGTCCATAAAGCTTATATGACTTATTGAATTCCCCTCAAGAAGTTGCAATACCTCAGGGAACCCAGAACACTGACAGTCGATTCGGAGGTCTTTGATCGTTCGGTTCGTCTGACTGAAAAGTCAACTCATTGACCAACAGGGTTTTCACCTAAAATTGAATATAATTATGTTCCCAATGATATATCATATCTAATCATGAAGTTTGGTGACCATTGGATCAAGAATTGAGAAGTAATCGAAAAGTCGGGAAATTCAGATTTTGAAAGGGGCAAGACCATAACTTCCTAACCACACATCCAAAAGGAATGGTTCAAAGCTCGGTGGAAAGTTCTTGAGAAGTCCTACAAAAGTTAAAAAGTGACATATGTGCAAAAAATGAACAGATTTTGATTTATGATCAAAAACAAGTCAAGAAGGGAAAAACACTTAATGAAATTTCATGATTTTGGCACTTTTAAGTCATGTTTTCAACCAACTTCAAGAGGATTTTTGACCTAGTTCCACTTGGAATTTGAAAAATCTTAAAACATGAAAGTTTTATAGGGTGATGAGGGATTTCCAAAAAGTACAAGAACTCCTCCATAGGATTTGTGAGCTAGGAGTTTCGAAGGAGGGAAGTTGGGGTCCAAGAACTTGAAATGAGCAACTTTAATTTGACATGGACCAATACACAAACCAACCAATTGGTTCTTAAATATTTGTCTAAACTTTGATCTGATGTCTAGAGGTGTGATGAGTGAAAATTCCAGAAGAATCCATGAGCAAAGCCTGGGTTCTGTTTAAAAGCATTATTAAAATCCAAGAAAGTACAAAAGTACATTATGAAAGAGATTGCTTTTAGAGGAAAATCTGCTGCAGCATGAAGATTCTTCTCTTTCAATCCCTCTAGTCACTTCCTACAACTTAATCACAGCCTGTTTTGAGGCTAAGATGCATTAGAAACCAGCTTAGTTCTGCAGAAAAAGATCACAAGTTGATTTGTTGAGATTTTCCCTCCAAAAGACAAGGTTCAAGCCACGACTTCAAATCTGTCCAAACCCTTGGCTCCTTTGTCTCCTCTATAAATAGAGAAATACTCTATGCATCAAGGACACCATAAAAACCCTTAAATCAAGAAGAAACAAACCTTTCATCCTTGCTTTGCTCTTTCTTGCAATTGAAGCAAAACTCACAAAAAACTCCAAAATCTGTCTTGAAACCTTCCATCAACACTCCACACAAACCATAAATGATTTTTTTGAAGGTGTTCCAACCATTGAATCAATCAAAAACCTTGTATTTCAAAAAAAATAACCCTTAACACTAAGAACATTGACTTTTTGCATAATCTAGCACCACTCACTGCTCAGACCTTCTCTAACCCTTATGACACCTCAAACACCTTGGATATAAAGTGTATTAATTGTCTACACCATCAAGAACCAACTGTATCATCATTTGGTATATCTGTCACAAAGAACTCCTTGTTGCTTCAAGTGTAAGCAACTCTGTCTTGCACAAATTTTGATTGGAAGGTGTTGGAACTGCTTGGCATTTGTACTAGAGGTGTGGAGGAGCCCTTCAACTCATTCTCACTCAACTAGGCAGCTTGGAATCAAGGATTGCATTGGAGGTCTTCAAGAGGTAAGTGACCTCTGCTAAATATAACTCATTTTTGTACCATGATCATGTTTGATGTGCATTAGTTTAGATCTGCCTAGAAATACCACAAGTCATGTTTGAACTTGGATTGTGTTCATCCTTACAAACTTGCAACTGTCATGAAGTTTAGATGTGGATTTGTATTGTTTTTTTTTCATTTGATGAATCATGTTCTAATTCTGTTTAGGTTTGAGGTAGTGTTTGTGTTTGAACATATTTATAGGTCATGACTCATGTGTAAGACCTCTATATAGTGTGAGATGTTTGTTGCTGTTTTGATACACTTAGATTGCTTTGACATTTCAAATGAGCAAAGTTGTTGGTTTCTGTTTATACCATTGTTAGATTGATTTGGAAAACCTCATATGTATGTCTTTGTGTCTATTAAAACATATTTGGATGTTGGTTTGTTTCTGTTACAAACCATGTTGAAACTTTTCATTGCAACTCATTTTGCACAACTTTAATACCATAAGTCATGTTTTGTTCCAACTTGAATTTGAGTTCCATTTGTTCTTGAAATTCATATATGTTGTATTTAGAGTATGTGTAAGCTCTCAAACTGTTCCAAACATGATTGATTTGAACTCTAGCTTTGAAAATACATTTTAACATGTAATCTGCAGATGCCTTCGAATTTTAAGTTGTGTGTGTTTTTTAAGAAAACTAAAATCCCCATTGGATTCCTCATTCAATTTCAAGTGATTTAGACCTAAACTTTGTTAAAATCCATGATGTTTTGATAAAGTTTGAAAGCTTCACGTTTTGACATGTTTTGCTTGCTTGGCTTGCATTTTGCCTAGAAATCATTGTCTTTAAGATTTATCTATTTCTGGGGTGGTTTGATACATTGGATGTATCACCACCCCAGTGGTCATGACTTGTGCGCTTTACATTGCTTTTCCATGCTTGCTTGAGTTCGATCCTTGTAGAGGACAACTCTTTTTGCTATTTTGTGATTTTTATCATGTTTTAATATTTATTCTTTCTTTCTCCTTGTTTGATCACACGTGTGCCGTGGATGATTTGGTGAGGTTCTAGACCTATGAATTAGAGGGCGTGGGTTCAAACCATAAGGATGACACTTTCTATATTTTTATCACTATTTTTCATGATTTCTTCACAAACTTCAAAACATCATAGCTTACTCATTTTTCGTCATTTTTACGCCATTCTTTTTACAAAATGTTCTTCATCATGTTTATTTTCAAATAGTGAGAAATAATTCAAGGATGAATATCCTAGAAATACTTTAACTCACTTGGAAATCATGTTGTTTTTTAGGGTTTTCACCTTGTTTCTTTTGAAACTTTTCTCAACTACCACTTGTTCTATTGTGTAAGATTGATTATGTTTGATCCACATATGTTTGTTAACATGATTTAATGATTAAAGTTTGTTTGATTCAAGGTCTTATCTTGTTCAATCCTTGTGTTTGTGAATACATCTAATTGAGAACAACATTTTGAACTTTGTTTGTGAACCATGTTGTACCTCTTGATGTTGTAAATTCTTGAGTATGTTCTTTATGTCTTCTCTACTTGTTTGGGTGTCTTGTTAGAACCATAACATGCTAGGGCTTGCTTTGTTTTGGTTGACACCATAAACTTGCATGTATTTCCCCATCAAATCTTGAATTCTTACTTGAACTATTGTAACACTTCTTGTATGTTTACTTGTACTTGATTGTCATCAATGCATGATTGTTGGTCTCATGTTGTTACATTTGACATTCTTTGATCCCTATCCATGCTTGCCTCAATTTGTAACTTGCTTTCATTTAAACTTGTTTGAATTACATGTTGTTGTTTGCCTTGATGGTGTTACCTCATTGCTCTTCATCTCTATTAAGATGTTTAAAGTTGATTTTGCCTCATATGATTGGTCTTGTGAGAACTTTTATCATGTTTTCCCTCTAGATATTGTAATATCTTTGTGCATTATGGTTGTAACCATTTAACTTGATTGTAATCTTTGCTTGATGTTGTCACATGCTTGCATCTCTTCCTTGGTTGTTACCATACTCTTGTATATGTTCATCATGTTTGAATGGATGCTTATGTATGCTTTTGAATTTGTTAAGTTATTCCCCAAGTGATGAAACATGTTAGTTCTCATCTAGTTGCCTAATCTATTAACTCTTGGGTCATAGACAGCTCATTACCCTACTTCTCTGGCTTTGGTAAGTCACCTTGAACCCCAACTTAGTTAAGTTATAACCTACATCCATTAGAATTTGCTTTAAGTCTAGAAGACCTACCCCTTATTAGGAGTACTCATCACTAGAACTTTAAGATAGAGTTTGTTAACTCTATGTAAGAATCATGGTTATGATTGCTTACTTTCCCCATGGCTTTTGTAAAAGTCAATTTACTTTGAGTGTATAATTTAGAATAGAGAGTTTTGTTAAACTTTGTACAAGAATTGTTATGTTTGTTCCCTTAGAGTCTTGACCATAATCAAGTACTTTATCCCTAGTGAAGTGAACTATGGTTGCTTTGATTCTATCCTTATTAGGATACATAGGTAGAAGATGTGATATCTTTGCGAGCAAGCTTAGAAACATAAACCTTAGGTCTTTACCTAGAGCTAAACCCAAACCCTAATCCTGAACCATAGCAAACATTTAGCAAGTATAGCGTACAAACATACAAAAGGTTCTTGTAGAGTACTACAAATGTTTAGGATGTGAGGTACCTACCTGTTGTACCCCAAAATTTGCACAACCTTTTTCTTTACTTGGTTTATGTTTCATTTCATTGTTCTAGCATATTGCATTGCATAGCATTTTGCAGGAGATCAAGAGATGTGTGTGCAACAAGAGGAATGTGCCAAGGGTTCTAAACCTAATCAAGGGTTTTAATTCAAGTTGTCAAGTGGTTATCATCATCAGAGACAAGTCAAAGCCCTTTGGACAGGCAGAAAAGTGTATGTGGTTCACCTCCTGTTTATGAGGTCAGTTGAAGGTCATCTGAGGATCACAAGCCCATCGTTATGGAGGGAGATTATCACTTAAGCTCATTAGAGGCCTTGAGGGTCATTGTGGAGCTCACCCAAGTGTTTATACCAAGTGCAAATGGCTACAGTTGAAAAGGGTGAAATTAGGGTTTCAATTTTAATCAAGATAAAGTTTGTTCCTTCAAGAAAACTTGTTTCCATGGACCTACATATGTACTAAGGTGTTTGGGGATGTGAGATTGACCATCAATTTTTATCGTAAGAGCTTCAATTGGCCAGTCAATTGAAAACCAAAAGATTTGGGGGAAAAGTCAACTGTAGTTTGACTTTTGATTTAAATGGTGTTCCAATGAGGGGATAATGGTCCATGAAGTTCATATGGCTTAGTGAAGTTTACTCAAGAAGTTTCAAAGCCTCAAAAGACACAGAACATCAACAGTTGACTCGGCAGTCATCGATCGATCGTTCGGTTGACCGAACAGTCAACTCTGCAATCATAAGGAATTTGACCTCAAAGTGTGAATAGAAAATGTTACTAATGGCATATTGAATTTACCCATGAAATTTCATGACCATTGGATCAAGGGTTGAGGAGTAACCGAAAAATCGGGAAATTAGGGTTTTGAAAGGGGTAAGACCATAACTCCCTAACCACACATCCAATTGAGTTGGTTCAAAGCTCATTGGAAAGCTCTTGACAAGTACTACAAAAGTCCCAGTGGTCCATGAGCAGAAAATGCATAGATTTTGAGTTATGGCAAAAATCATTACAAGAGGGAAAAATAACTTAGAAAAATTCTAAGTTATTGAACTTTTTAGGCATGTATTTCAGCAACTTTGAGTGGATTTTTGACCTAGCTCCATTTGGAATCTGAGGATCATGAAAACATGGAAGTTATAGAGCTACATGAGGGCTTTCCAAAATGTACTATAACTCCTCCATAGCCCTTATGAGTTGAAAGTTATGAATCCAACAAGTTGAGGTTTAAACACTTGAGTTCAACATTTTCACTTTTTCACAAACTCACCTTTTGATCACTTGAGCTATTCTCAGCCATTGGATCTTGTTTCTATCTGTTACTTAGTGAGTATGATGTGAAGAAATGCAGAAAATCAAGAGTAGTGATGTGTCTTGCAAGTGGGAAGCAAGTGGCATTATTTTAATGGAAGAAATGAGGAAAGAGAAACTTTATGGAAGAAAAGTCTTGCAGCTGCAGTTCTCCTACTCCTAGCCATACTTCAGTCACTTCATTTTCATTCATGCCACTTGATTTATGCATAAACTATAGCCAAAAGCTTGGATTTGGAGCTGTCCACAATCTTGAACAAATTCGCACTTTACAAAATCCCTCCAAAATGCAAAAGACAAATCTATCCCAAGCCTTTCCTTGCCTATAAATAGAGGTCTTCTCTATGTTAAGAGGTACACCAGAGCACTCTACAACCCAAGAGAAAACCCTTGCTCTCATCTTGCTTTGCATTTTCTTACAAGTGAAGAAAACCATCCAAAACCTCAAAAATCTGTCTTGAGCAAAACAGCTTCCAAAACCATTTTCACTCAACCAAAATCACCACAAACCATCCACACAATCCACAAATGATTTTTGGTAGGTGTTCAAGCCTTTAAACCATTCATAACCCTCATTTTCCCAAAAGTCAACTTTCAACCAAAGGAAAGTTTGACCACACACACCAAATCTGCCAAAACACATACCAGGCCTGTTTTGATCTTTGTAAACCTCCAAACACCTTAGGTTTATGGTATACCAACTGTCCATAACCTAAAATCCCATCATCATCACTTATTCTAAGTTCTGGTCCAAGATCCAATTGTTTACTTCAAGTGCAAGAAAGGTCACCATTCTCGCCAAGGCATTGGATTGGATTTCATTTGGAGGCTCCAAGGTTTTCCTTCTACATTAACTTGCTTGGAGGTCTACAAGATGTTGGTAGTTACTATCCTCCTTTAAACTGTCGTGAATGTGTTTGATGTGCATTAATGGTTACAATGTGTTTTGAATACCATGTAGTTTATGTATGAATCTGTCCCATTTTGTTTGTTTGTTCATTAATAGATATTGCTCTTATGATCATCATCAACATGTTGTGCTGCTATGTGTTGAACTTTGAGACTCTCTTGAGTGCCATTTTATGCCATGTATGAACATGTAAGGATGTTGGCAACTGTTATGAAAGTTTGGGACTGTTTTGGTTCTGTTTCTGTTTGTGAAAGATGACGATCTGTTTCTGCTGCAGCAACCTTCTTAGGTTTTGATCTGTTTGATGAATGTTGATTAGAAACCCTCATGTATGTGTTTATGTGATGTTTGAATTGTTGAAAACTGGCTAGGTTTTGTTCTGCACAATTTCTGTTCTTGCATTTCCCCAAATCATGTGCATTTTCAACTTATAAGTCATTTTTAGTTCTACCATCTTTGAAGATCATTTGTGTGTTTGAGCTTGGTCTTTAATACATTTTGAACATGCTTGTGAGTGGTTCTGCCTCATTGAACTTGTCAAGGGTCATTGGAATGACTCATGTGAATAATGAGGACCAATACCTATTTTTGCTATCTTGATGTTTGTAACTGTCATGACATGTGCTTTGAACTTGATACTTGCCTTTTGTTATGTTAATTGTGCCTTCATATTGCTTTGAGCTTTTGCTTTGTGTTTGACTTGTGTTTGTTAACATGAGAGCCTTGTTACCTTGGAATCATGTGTTATGTTTGGCACTGTGATATTTGCATCAGTTGGTGTTTTCTTTAGGTCTATATGGTATGATTGTTTTCAAGCTTGATGTGTTCATATTTTATTAAAAGTTGTTGCCTACCATTGTCCTTTGTTGCATATGTTTGTTAACATGAAATCTGATACTCTTTGAATCATGGCATTGTTTATACTTGCATCACTACTGTCATCCTTAGGCACTATGATAGGGCTGGGGTTGTAACCATGTTTTGTTCACATATTGTTTACATTGCCAACTGTGATAAGCTTGTGTATTTTGTTTTGATGCATTTTGAGCCTTTAGTGTGAATCTGTTTTGAATTGTTGTTCAGCCTCATTGATTAAAATTTTGAATACTTGCATCCATATGCCATTGAGAACCAACTGTTATGATGCCTCTGTTAAGTTTGCAAGCTGTTGTATGCATTAGGAATATTAGGACTGATTGATGTTTGTGCTAGCCTTGCCCTTTTTTTAAAATCCACACCTGCTGCCACAACTGCCTGGAGTCTTGAAACTGTCATAGTACCATTTTGTTGTAGACTAGCATTTGACATGTGTTTTGCAAGATGATGTGTGCATATAGAATTAGGGTTAAACTATTGATCATTGGTATTGTCATATGTTGCTGTCATAATTGCTCAAATTCATGAACATTACCATGCTACTATGCTTTGTTCTCAACCTTTGCCAATCTTGCTTGTCTTGATTTATTTGTGAACAGAACATGTTGTTTGTGATGGTTAGCATGCTAGAACTAGGTTTTTCTGTTGGAACTGGTTTGTATTCATTACTATAGTGTGGTAGCTTCCATTGCAAGGCATGAATTAATTGAGATGTTTGATGCTGCTCCTGTTATCATGTTTGTTGTACCAAAACCAATCAACATGTTTAGTTTGATAGACTGCTTTACTTAAGGCCAAGTTATTTTGTTGTGTATGCATTTGTTTGATATGATGCTAGCTGCTAGAACTGTCTAAAGCCAAATTGCCATTATCTTTCCAATCTGTTATGTACATTGAGTCATATGTGTATACATGTTGTTGTGATAACCAAACCTAGCTGCAGCTCATGTTGTTTCTGTTGATATGTTTGATGTGCAAAGTCATTTTACCATGATTAATTTGTTAGGCTCTTTTGTTCAAGTTCAAGTTGCCTTAATTTGAAAACCATGTATGTGTGTATGCTGTTTTGTTCAAGAGGCAAGCTGCTGCCAGTTTCTGTTTTATGCTTTCAATTCATGTGCGATCTGTTTTGATCTTGCAAGATACTTTGAATACATGTTTTGACAGTTGAGAACCCTTTAAAGTGTGGTGATTGCATTGTGTATGTATGTTGAACTGATCTTATTCTTCAAAACCACATATCAAGCATTTTGGTCCATAATTGCAACTTACATGCTAGTTTTGGTTTGGAACTGATTTTGACTGATCTAGGCATGTAGGATCATTGAATAACATATTTAGAAGATGTGCACACCTTCATTTAACCATGATCCCTTTTGTTTTGAGCTATGGCCATCATAATGCATTTCCAAGGAAAATTGTGCAACTTACACATCAGTTTTTGATTGGACTTGTTTTTGTATGACTTTTGCATCAAGAATCATTGGTTTATGTATTTTGAAGTTGTGCATACCCTCACCTGTCCATATCCATTTCTGTTTTGAGTTGTGGTTTTCAAATTGCATTTTTAAGCTTCACCTTACCACTTGCATATCAGTTTTTGATTGGAGCTGTTTTTGTGTGATCCTTGTGTCGCTACCGCGAAAATAAGGTGCCGGCAAAACAGAAGAGTCGCCACCTTTCGTTATTTATCCCTCAGAACGGGAAAGGAAACAATCGGAAAAACCTGATGAAAAGGTATAAGACAAGTTCATCGCAACCATTGTCTGGGTTCGGGAGTCGGTTACGCAAGGGGAAGGTATTAGCACCCCTCATGTCCATCGTACTCGATGGGATCCACGCTTGTTATATTTATCTGACGGGTTGGTTTTATCTATCTACCTATCAAGGCTGGTCTGAAAAAGAAAAGAAAATGACTCGGCAAAGCGTCGCGCTTTATGCCTACGTATTCTCATCAGAGAATGAGAAATCAGAGTCAACGTAGTTCGGCTAACTACGGGTTACGGGGAAGGTGGCTCGCCAATACATCAGTATTGTGCCTACGTACTCTCAACAGACATGAGAGATCATAGCTTACGTAGTTCGGGATAATACGGATTACGGGGATTCAGATTCATCTGTTTTTCGAGTAGGGTTAACAAACAGTTCCAGCAGTTTGGTGTATGCAGCTCGACCCTTGGAGACTTAAGCGTTACCGTTTGCGGTAGAACTGAGAGTTAACGAAACTCTTTTCTTCAGAAAAGCTTCCTTTGACTTATGGGCCCACGGGGCAAAAAGGTTTGAAGTTAGTTTTCTGTCTTTTATGGAAGAACTGTTTTTTATGGATGTTTGCAGCCAATATCGCACTAAAGACTACGACCTGAGAGTGAATGCGTCGCATGTCACCCAAAGGGTGCCATACTAAACAACCAGACTGTTGAAAAGAAACTCTCCAACAGTCCTTTCTCAGATAGCTTAAGGCTCGTAACGTACGACGTCAGTTAACCTTTATTACTGTATTTTGATTTGTTTGTAGATAAGAAGAGAGAGGGACAACTACACGGAGACTATCAAGTCCTAATGTTGCCATGCCAAGGATTCATCCTATGGTTGAAGTTTGAAACAGGGATCTCCTAGATGTTATCATGCATAGGTTTCAACCTAAAGTTCTAATCATCACTTCCTTATCAAAGGAAGTGAGATTCCTAAGGGATCATGTCAATGATAAACAAAAACAGATAAAGCATTAGCTTAAACAGTAAACAGTAAATAACTGTAAAATGCATGTAATGCAAGTGAGGGAGGAAATGTGTGTAGGGCATCAGCCTCCACAAGCTCGTCTCGACCTCAAGCCAGATATGAATAACTGCAATCATACAGAAAATAAAATTCCATCAAGCAAATCACAAACCACACAGGCAAGGGAGCTGGGCTCTACCAAATACCAGCAAGCAAAGCCATACAGTAAAAATACAAGCAGAGGGAGCAACTCAACCTCTAGTGCAATCATGCTCCTAGATTAAATCAGTCTAGATATGAACTTATTCTAATGCATCAAGCAGATCAAACAAGTCACATCAATACAGTTGCATAGAAAGCAAACAGACAGGAAAGAAAGCAGATCAACAGCTTCCACGGCTTCACAACAAAGCTCTCATTTGACAGCAGCTTGGTCCCCAGTCTTCAATTGCTCTTCAAGTCTATCATCTTCAATAGCAAGTATCAACTTGCTTCTTCAAGCTTTCAACACATCAAACATAAGTATCAACTTATCCCTCTTCTTCAACTTCAAGCTTCAGCTCTTCAGTAAACTCCACCTTCAGGCATCAATGCATTAATCATACAAGTATCAGCTTGCTTCTTCCTCAAGCTTCAGCTTCTTCACTCAATCTTCAATGGATTCCCATCACAAGTATCAACTTGTTCTTCTTCTTCTTCTTCAAGCTTCAGCTCTTTCTTCTTCACAAGTATCAACTTGCTCTTCCTGATCTTCAAGCTTCAGCTTCAATGGCAGTCTTCAAACACAGAGAAGTAGCAACTTCTAGCCTCTTCAATCTTCTAACAAGGAACTCTATCCTCTGGCAAGGGAGAAAGATTCAGCTAACAAAATCCAGGTTTGGATGATAGACAGCAGAGTGAAGACCAAAGGTCACCACTAAGCATCCTATCATCAGAGAAAGGGACCCTCAAAGGTTCTACCAACTTGTGAAGAGCCACACATCCTACCAAAGGAGGGATGAGGCCTTTACAAGGGGACCTTACATCATAGGGAAGAATGGAAGTGATCAACACCTTCCATGTTTATGAAGGAAGAGAATCTATCTAGAAGCTCTGCTTACAAACCCTAATCTTAACACCTAATCAACACTACACTAAAAGAAGGGGAATCCTCACATCCAAGCTTCCTCAAGCATTCCATGATATCCCAAGCTTGTCTTCAACACCATCCAAGAGCAAGAGAGGCCAAACCTCTAATCTAAGGGAACTAAAGAAATCAATCTAATTGAATTAGCAAGTTAGGATCACCTAAAACCTAGTACTAAAGTTAATCCTAACTAAAATACTAAAACCAATTGTAAAATCCTACAAAAATAACTATGGGACCCTAGTTCAATCATGAATATACCATACAAAATTCAGAGGTTGAATCATCCACCAAGTTTTAGAAATAAAACCTAAATCATAAGGTACTAAACATAAACCCTAAGAATGGAACACCTAAAGTTTCAACTTAAAACTAACACCTACATTCATCACAAAAATGTGAGAAAAATCTAAGGGGAACATGCATATCTATGCTAGCTACACACAAAAAATCAAGGCAAGAATCATCACCAAATACTCAAACCAAATTCATCAAAACAAGGTATCAACCATGGTCATTTTAATATCAATTAAAATTCAACAAATGCAAATAAAATAAAAAATGCATGAATTATTAATATTTTTTATCTAAAAAATTTTAGATTCAATCATGAATCAGGGAAAAAAAGAATGGAATTAATTGAGTTAGTCTTCTATTTTTTATGAATTATTTACTAAGTCACATGAAATGATGAAAATTAAAAGAAAATAAAAGAAATTGATATGAATGCGTGGCAAATAGCAAAAATAACTAGTTCATTTCAATGTTTGGGCCAGAAAGGGGGTGTGAAGAGCAAGGACTTCATAGGCCCAGGCGCTTGGATCCATTTGCATTTTCTTCAGCAATTAGAATGAGAGAAAAACATTCACAAGCCATGGTTCGAACTCGTGCTCTTTGGTCCACGCAGCGAAGCTCATCAGACTACTAAACCAAACGGTGCATTTAAGGGGAGGGGGTATGTGGCGCAACCTGAGCCCTGGGATCCATAGACCAATTTAATTCTTCCACACAAATGGACGTCCTAGATTACGTCTTCTTCAATTCAAATTTCTGCAGCTTCTCAACCTGCGCGCGCGAAGGCCACCGCCGGTGGCTTTTCCGGCCACCATCAAGCAACCCTAACTCCCTCTATAATCAACCATTTCACACGATTTCGGAATGAAAGTTTCTCTAAATTTCACCAGGAATCCAACTATACTAATCAATCGTGCTAAAAACTCCAGGATCAGAAAATATCCATCTCAACCAAAAATGGCATCATCCCTAAATTGTCACTAATCTTCAAATTAATTATCCAGAAAGCTTCTAGCAATGATCTACAATGAATATGCCCTATCAAAACCTAGCCAAACTACATGGATTATGCTACACGATGAGAATTACATACCTGCAAATTTTGAATGCACAGAGCACTGAAACCATCAAATCAACCTTCAAGAATCTCCAGATACCTTCAGTGACACCAAATGAAACTTCTATATGCAACAAATTGGATTGAAACTCCCTGAATCCTTGAATTCGATTTTGACTTGCAAGCTATGAACTCAAAGTGCTCTCTCACGATTTTGCAATGATCTTGGCTTGAATTCTATCTGGAATCACTCATACACTCAAGAGGAAGCTGTTGAAAGCAAGAATTTGGACTGAAATGGATCAAAACCGTGTAACTGAATTTGATTTGCAAGAAGAAAATTCAGTTTGCAATCTCTCTATTCTCTCTCAATTTCCACCAACCTTGGCCTTGATTCAGTTCTAATGCATATATAGAACCAGTAGGAATGATCTAGAAGTTTCTGGAACCATCTATATGAGATATCCAATATCTCTTGTTCTTGAATTTCTCATCTCATGCTCATCCATGACATTTCTGCTTTGGCCAGTTGCAGCACCTCATTCTCCTCCAAAATTCTCCTCAAATGACATTTTGAAATGTGTTTGGATGGATTGGGACCTTGGTTTTGATCTTGTGCATAGTTTGGCATATGTAACTTACATCATAAGCTACTAAATGCAAATCTTTGAATTGGACCTCAAATGAAAAAACCAACATTGCCATTGTCTTTAAAATGTATTTTCCAATCAAAATGACCTATAAGTTTGTATCATTTGGTCACAAAATGACTTATTTGAATTTTTGACCATTAAATCCTTTTAATTCTTCCTTTTTTTCAAAATTTCTTGAACCAAGTCTCTCCTTGAGCCATTTCAATGCCTCCTTGATGCATGGTCAAGGTCAAAACCCCATTTTGAGCAACTTTCTAGTTGAACAAAACTTCATTTGAAGCCTCTAAGTTGGTGAAAATGGCCTATGATCACAAATGACCTATAATCACCAAATGTCCAAAATACCCTTGACTTGTCAAAGCCATAACTTGAGTTCTAAAAATCCTATCAAGGACTTCTAGTACTCTCTAGAAATCTAAGAGGATAAGGAAAAACATTCATGTTGACCAAAAGTTCATAGGAATCATCCTTCTAGGGCAAAAGTGTCATGCAAGTTGAGTAACTTTCAAGCTCCAAATTCACATACCTCAGATGACTTGTAACTTGTCAAAGCCATAACTTGAGTTTTACAAATCCTATCAAGGACTTATAGAACTCAAATTAAAGCTAAGATCATACTCTACAACAATCATTTTGGGGGTAAGATGAGATGACAATCACATCTTGAGCTAAATTGCCTTGAGGATGGGGGTCAAACTAGGGGATTTTACACTGTCAAGCCTTAAAAACCCTAGCTTGAAACTTCTCAAACTCTTCAATCATGATGAGTTAACCTTGGAATCATCCTTATAACATCTTAATGCATCCATAAATGATCACATGCCTCTTGGATTAGGTCTCAACCTTCTTTGAATCATCAGTTGACATAGGGTTGACCTAGTCAAACCCTAATTGCACCACTCATGGCTGAGCCTTCTTAATCTTGCACAATGACCTGTCTAGGCCTCAAAGTGATCTTCAACACTTCTCATTAGCTCTCTCAAGACCTCCAGTCCAACTTCATGGCTTCAGAATCATCTGATGGCTTTCCACAACTCTCAAGTTAGGAGACACACCCTCTTGGCTTCAATCACTCTCTCTGAGGATCTTTTAACTTCTCTGACAAGGATATCACCCTTGAACACTTGAATAACCTTCTTAGCTAGCTTCAAATTCTTGTGTAGCTCTTAATTGATACTCATATCTCTTGATCTCCTGCATACATGTCAATGAAATGCAAATGATAATGCTAATGTGAATGAAATAAAACATAAGCTAGGTAAAGAAAAGTTGGGCAAATTTTGGGGTGCAACACCTTGCACCTAAATTCATGAATGACATATTTGAAACTTGCTCAAGCCATCACATGAGTTTAAAGGCATCTAGTTTGGTCCTTTGTTTTCAAAATGCATATCTCACATTCACATGACAGCTGCTATCGAATTTTAATTTGGGCACATTATCTTGGAAAACTAATAATGCCATTGCATTCCTTTTTGAATTTCGCCCAAGATAGACCTAAATTTTACTGAAAATGATTGAGTTTTGACCAAGTTACGATGTTCTCGTTTTCATGTTATTGCCTTGGGTTCTTGCTAGCTTGCCTTGCCCAGAAAATCATGCTTGTTTGGTATATGAATACATGGGGTGGCATTAATACTTGGATGTATCGCCACCATAGTGGTTAAATGCCTTGCCTTTCACTATCATGTCCCCGGTTCGAGCCCAGCTTGGGGCGTTTTGCTTTTTATTTCTTTTATTTTCCATGCTTTGCATTTATTATTTTTCTTGCCTTCAATTGCACACGCGTGCGCCTTGGCTCACTTGGTAGGATTTTGAGTTGGCAATAATAAGGTGGTAGGTTCAACACCCACCAAACGCATCTCCCATCTTTTTATCACTAAAATGTTTATTTTTCCTTTTAAATTTCCAAAATTCATAACTTTGTCAATTTTTGTTATTTTTGATTGTTTCTTGTTGCAGTTTTCTCATATTGTTGCATATTTTCATATGATATTTTAATATCCTAGGTTTTTAATTTCATTTTGAATTCATCCTTTTTTTTCTTTCTCATTTCATCTGTGATTGATTTATCTGTTGTTTACTTGGCCTTGTGTCATGATCCCCCCAGGATTCCTAGTCCCTCTGTTTAGGATGGGAGTAGGAGAGACATTAGGTGTTCAATCCTATGCATGATAACATTAGGATAGTTTCATTCCCTTTCATCTCAATCTTAGGATCACTATTGCATGACAACTTTAGGTTTGGATTTAGTCCCCCTTTTAGTGTCCTTTCTCGTCTCATCTCAAAGCAATCATAAAACACTTAATAAGGTTAATGAGTATTATATGTTACGAGCCTTAAGCTACTTGGGAAATGGTTGTTGAAGGGTTTCCTTTCAATGGCTTGATTGTTTAGTATAGCACCCTTTGGGTTATATGTGACGCAATCACTCCTAAGTCATAGTCTCTAGTGCAATTTGAATTGCAAACCAATTCAAAAACACTTCTCCTCTAAAAAACACAAAAGCAAAATCATTCAAACTTCTTTTTGCCCTTTGGGGCCTTTAACTTTGGAAAATCATTTTCATAACAAAAGTGTTGTTAAATCTTAGTTCTACCGCAAACGGTAACGCCTAAGTCTCCCATGCTCGAGCTGCATACACCAACTGCTAGAACTACTTGTTAACCCTACTCGGACCTAAAAAACAGTTGAACAAACCTGTGTTCCCTCGTTAGCCCGAACTATGTTTGCTCTGATCTTTCATACCAGATGAAAGTACGTAGGCACAAGATGGCGATGTCTTGCCGAGCAACCTTCCCCTTTTTTTTTCACCCGTAGTTAGTCGAACTACGTTGACTCTGACTTCTCATCCCATATGAGATACGTAGGCACAAAGCGTTGTTGCTTTGTCGAGTCATTTCTTTTTCTTTTACCCTCAAGCCTTTAGCTAGATAGTTTTAATCATCCTTTTAGATAGACAACGAGCATGGATCTCGTCGAGTACGACAGACGTGATGGGTGCTAACACCTTCCCCTTGCGTAACCGACTCCCGAACCCGAGATTTGGTTGCGATGACCGATCTTATCCCTATTTTCATTAGGTTTTCTCTGAGTGTTTCCTTTCCCTCTCTTGGGATAAATAACGCACGGTGGTGACTCTTCTATCATTGTCGGCCTCGATTTTCGCAGTAGCGACAGCTGGTGACTCCGATGGGGACAGTAATATCCCCTATGCGAGTCAATCCTAGCGCTTGTTTGTTTATTTTTGAGGTGTGTACATATGTGCTTTATCTTTATATCATTATTGATGTGTTGTGGGGAGGGATTGCTCCGTTGAGAGATAAGTCAGACCCAGGCTTGAGTATAGACTTAGCATTAGAAGTGGAAAGTAGTGGTAGGCCTGTATGCCTTTCATGCACCAGCTAGCCATGAAATTCGCGCTCAGACGAGATTCTCTTTGACGATTTTCTTTCTGGCCCTTTGGGCTCGAAGGAATTTTGGATCTAGGGATTGTCGACTCTGGGAACCAATCACTTGTGAGTCATCTAAGTGAGGCCTCTTCAGGAGATGATGATGCCAAACCAGAAATGGTGAACGTATCATCATTTCTAGAAAGTCTGTGACGCTGATGAACGCATAGGATGCCAAACCTTGTCAGTGGATAGGTCCTTACCTGTGAGAGGGATGGGGGCGCAGGAAACTCTAGCTTTCAGACTACCCGGTTCTTTATAGTTTGGATTCGTGTTCTTGATGTCAAGGGGTCCTAATGTCAGTGTGTGGTTATGACTAAAGCGAAGCGCCGGTCGTCTCAAACTACAGCACAACAATCTTGATCTCCTATTTGCATGTGAATTTGCATTTTCATTTGCATTTCATTCACATGTATTTATGTTGCAGGTGTATTTTTCTCCCCGATTCTAGTGGTCTTTGTTCCTTTTCTGACATGGAAACTTTGAAGAAGACAGTTGCCTATAAGCTCCCTTCTCCCAACATCAGTTCTCTGTTGAGTTTGATTGCTTTAGTAGATCATAAGGTAAAGGTAGAGTTTAAAGAATCGTATGGGAAGCTGCTCAATCTGGTGTGCAAACGTTCAGTGTTCGAGTTGAATGGGTTATATGCTTTGCTACAATTTTATGACCCTTAGTTGAGATGTTTTATCTTTCCTGACTACGTCCTGGCGCCGACTTTGGAAGAATATGTTGTGTTACTCGGAGTTCCAGTATTGGATCAGATGCCTTTTTACCATGTTGATATCGAGCCTGATCTAGCTAAGCTTGCTGTAATTGTTCATCTTGATGCTTCAGAGTTCTCAGGAAGATTGACCAAGCTAAATGGGGTATATGGGTTTCCTCTACCTTTTCTGGTTGACAAGGCTTTACAGCTCGCCAAAGACGGTTGTTGGATTGTGTTCAATGCCATTCTCGCTCTGTGCATATATGGTATCATTCTGTTTCCCAACTTGCCAGACTTTGTGGATACAGATGCTTTCTATATCCTTGCTTCAGGGAATCCAGTGCCAACGTTGTTAGGAGATGTTTACCATTCCATCCATTACAAGAATGAAAAGCGAAGAGGTAAAAATGTGTCTTGTTGTGTACCCTTGCTGTATAGGTGGTTCTTCATTCATCTACCGAAGACAGGTCCGTTTGTTTCTACTGTTGGCACCTCAAATTGGTCTGCTAGGTTGATGGGTTTATCTGCAGAAAACATCGTATGGTTTGATCATGACATACTTGGCACCGAAATCATATATAGTTATAGTGGTTTTCCGAACGTCCTGTTGGTCGGAAGGAAGGGCCGTATTAACTATAATCCATCTTTGTTGATCAGACAAATTGGATACGCTTTGAAGAGTCCTCCTAAGGAAGAAGAGATACAGGAATCTCTGTATCTCACAGGCTTGTTGGAAGCTGATGCTTTGGTTAGAATGGAGTATGCATGGAGTAACATTCACAGACGAGGTAAGGCAATGTTAGGAAAGAGCAATAATCGAGTTTATGACCCCTACGTGGTTTGGATCAAGGATAGAGCTGCTAGGTCTCTGATGCCATTCCCTTCAGTTGCACCTCTGTATCCACTCATGATAGAAGAATCCACTACCGTGGACATTAAGAAATACAATCAGGTATTGTTGGAGAAAGAAGAGTTGAAAAAATCAAATGAAGAATTGGAGAAAAAAATCATTTAACTCCGAAGTGAGAAGATCGATGTTGTCAATTCTTTCAAGAGACAAATTGAGCTCGTCAACAGACTAGGTACGAATTTGACAAGGGAAACTAGTGACAGAGAATACGCAGGCCGAGATCTGAACATTGTCTATGGTGTGCTTGCTACCAAAAAAGAGGATCTAGACAAGGCTTACTTGTGGATCTCCAACTTTGAATCAGTATGGAATGTCACGCTCACTAACAACAAGGAGCAAGAGGATAAGCTGAAGCAATAGGTCACCAAGTTAAAGAGTCAACTCAGATCAAAAGACGAGAAGATCTCAGCGGAAGAAGCTCTCAGATATCACAGCGAGCATAAATTGAGCCAAGCTATCGCAGACCTGAAGGAGTGTAGATTGAGGGCAGATACCAAGAGAAGCAAACTTGAAGCATGCTTTGGAAAAGGAGCCTGGGACGACCATGTTGATAGTCTACAGTGCACCATCAACAGACGAGAGCAGCTCATACAGAGTCTACTTGCCAGACCTGATCATCCTGAGACGCGGAAGCTGCTACAGGATTTCCGGTCTCGGCACTCAGCTTGATTATCTTTCGTTGTATCTTGTTGTTTTGCTTTTTGTATCGACCATCATCAGGCTTGTTGATTGAGGTCATCTCTTATTTTGTACTCAGCTGATGTATGTACATTGTTGTTTGGTTTGTTATTATATGAGGAGTTGTTTTTCTATTCACTTGTCTGTGGGATCTTTCATGGTCACTGCTTCTTTTGGGAACTAGAATCGAGGGGGAAATTTCCCTGAAACATATTTACATGTTTGCATTTTTGAATCCTTCATCATTTTGCATAGCATGTGTTCTTAGAATTGTTAATCTTATCTCTATGTGGTTTTCTTCAGAGAGTTTGCAAGATAGCAGACCCGACAGTCCACAGGTATTCTACGAGGGGGAATCAACAAAGGATTATGGAGCAAGTTCAGCTTGAGCTTCAAGAATTTTGCGAGAGGATGGCGCAGTTTATGGACATGATGCAGGGCGTAGTCAATGGCCAAGAACAGTTGAAGACATTGGTGCAACCTCTGGTGTCGAGAGTTGATGGAAGTGGGGTCTTACATGGTGGAACCCCTGCTGTACCTCCTCCAGAAAACAGTACGCCACGGGCAGATGCTATCCCGACGGTTATCCCTCTGGGTGGAGGAAACCAAACTGGAATTCCCATCCCAGTTCAAATGGGTCCTGTACAAGGTAACAACGGTCCCCAGTGGGATCAAGATGATCAAGAAGATATTTTATCTCTGGGAGATATTGGGGCAGGATTGCAACCCGATGCTGATAGAAGATTCAAGGCGATAGAGGAAAAGATGAGAAGCCTGGAAAGGCAAAATACTATGGGTCTGGATATGTCGAACCTAGGATTGATTCCTGGACTCAGGATTCCTCCAAAGTTCAAGGTGCCAGATTTCGATAAATACAAAGGAACAACGTGTCCAAGGGTGCATCTTCGCTCCTATTTCCGAAAGATGTCTGCGTACTCCGATGATGAGAAGTTACTGATGAATTTCTTTCAAGATAGTTTGTCGGGACCATCCCTCGAATGGTATATGGTTTTAGAGCCAGTTAATGTCAGAAGCTGGAGGGATTTGGCAGAGGCTTTCGTTAAGCACTACCAATACAACAGTGACTTAGCGCCAAACCGAGTACAGCTTCAGAATTTGTCGCAGAGAAGTAACGAATGCTTTAAAGAATACGCACAGAGATGGAGAGAGCTTGCTGCCAGGGTTCAACCTCCCATGGTGGAGAGAGAACTAATTGATCTGTTTGTGGCCACATTACCAGGGATTTACTATGATAAGTTAGTGAGCAGCATGTTTGGAAGCTTTTCGGACCTGATTATTACCGGCGAGAGGGTCGAAAACGGTATTAAGATGAGAAAGATATAGCCAGGGGAAGGGATCTCATCTGGAGGTGGAAGAAAGATTTTTGGTGCGAAGAAGAAAGATAACGAGACAAATGCAGTGCCCGGCTTTAACAATCGAAACAGATATCTGAATCAACGTCAACAACGACTGTATTATCAGCAACCACCACAAGTAGCTAGTATTGCCATCCCGGCGGTACAACCTTAGCAACAACAACCACGTCAGCAACAGCAACAACGACCTCAACAACAAAATTATGCACCGAGGCAGTTCCAAGATCGGAGAAGGTTGATGGATAGGCACTTTGACACACCACCGATGCCCTACGCTCAGTTATTACAACACTTAATTCAACTGCAGTTGGTCTAGAAAAGAACAATGGAACCTCTAACTGGCCAACCACCTCTCGGGTATGACGCCAACACTAGGTGTGAATTCCACTCCGGCGCCCCCGGCCACAACATCGATAATTGTAAAGCTTTCAAACACAAGGTACAAGACCTTATTGATAGTAAGGCTATCAACTTCAATCAGGATGCGCCAAACGTGGATCAAAATCCCATGCCTACCCATGGTAGGGGTGGTGGTGTGAATGCTATTGTCAGTGAAGAAGGCCTAAACTTGGTGTCCAATGTGGAGAACCTGAAGACGCCGTTAAGTTTTGTGAAGAGCAAGTTGTTAGAAGGAGGGGTGTTCCCGGGCTGTGGAGAGGATTGTGAAGACTTTGTGATTTACCCCGAAGTATGTCAGAATCTGAAGAACCATATACAACGCATGATGGATGACGGTCTATTGCAATTTGATAGAATCTGTAAGAAGAATATGGAAAAAGTAGTCATTAAAGATAAGGACGAGGTGGCCACCATCTCCATCCCGTACAAAACAATTACAATTTATGCGCCTCCGGCAAGGCCCACTATTATATTCACAAAGGTAGGACCTGTACCCTATGAGATCTCTAAAGCGGTCCCTTGGGACTATGGGGCCGAGGTCTATTGCAATGGGCAGAAGCAGGAATTAAAGAATTCGCCTTTGGACTCGATTGATAACTTGGCAGGAACTGGAGGAATGACTCGAAGTGGGAGGGTATTTGCACCTCTCGAAGTAAACACAGGTAAAGGAAAGGTGGTGATTGAAGAAAGCTCTCAGACCAGAGAAAAGGAAGCCTTGCTGAAAGACGCCGAGGAATTCATGCGTTTGATAAGAAGGAGTGACTACAAAATTGTGGATCACTTGCCACAGACTCCTTCAACGATTTCCATCTTGTCGTTGCTATTATGTTCTAAAGCTCACAGGAATGCTTGGCTCAGGGTTTTGAATAATGCTTATGTACCTCAAGAGATATCCATGAATCAGTTGGAAGGAGTGGTGACCCATGTCAATGCAGGTAACGGGTTGGGATTCACTGATCGTGATTTGACACCGAAAGGGAAAAACCACAAATTGGCTTTGCATATTTCACTTGAATGCCGAGGAACAGTGATGCCGCATGTCCTCGTTGATAGGGGGTCGTCCTTGAATGTGTTGCCAAAGAAAGCGTTGATGAAGATAGACCATCAGGGTATTTATTGTATGCCTAGTGATTTGATTTTGCGGGCCTTTGATGGAACCCAAAGATCTATTTTTGGGGAGATGACTCTGCCTATCCAAGTAGGCCCGAGGTGTTTGAAGCAGTTTTTTACATAATGGATATCTAGCCTACTTATAGCTGCCTTTTGGGCCGGCCTTGGATACACTCAGCAGGGGCTGTGACATCAACTTTGCACCAGAAATTGAAATACATGGTGGATGGGAATATTGTGACTGTTTGTCGAGAAGAAGACATCATGGTGAGCCATCTGTCTTCATTCAAGTATGTGGAAGTCGATGGTGAAATTCATGAGACACTGTGTCAGGCCTTCGAGACTGTCCAAATCAAGGAAAAGGCGCTGATTGAGGTCAAAGCTCCAGAAATTGCCATGTCGTCATACAGGGAAGCCCAAGCCGTAGTGGAATCTGGAGCAGCTCAAGGATGGGGGAAGGTGGTATGCGTCCCCAACAAACAAGATAAGTTTGGATTGGGATACAGCCCATGTGCATCTTCTTCACAAAATGCTCCGTGTTACAAAGGACCTATTCAGTTCACCAGTGGTGGGGTGATATTTGAAAGAATAAATGCCGTATGTGACGAGGAAGGAGACAGCGACTACGACATGGATGCGTGGATCAAGCCATGTGTCCCTGGCCAGGGTGTGAAGAATTGGACCATAGAAGAAGTCATCTTTGTGACCTATGAAGAGTAATTACTTTGTTTTGATTAATATATTGCCATATACTCCACCCAGAGCATAGTGGTCTTTATTTTGTAGGGCCCTATCTATTATGTGTGCAAACAATCTTTTATCATTATCAATCAAAAAGGCGTCTTTTCATTCAAAATTTTGTGATCCTTGTTTTTCTTGTTTTATTTTCTAACAATAAAATGGCAATGTGGTTTGTGTTTGTTTTGTTTGCATATCATTTAAGCATAAAATCATCATCATTGCAGGTTACACATTTCAGATACCATCGACTCAGACTCGTCTATGACTCGGTGTGACTTTGACAATCCGATCTTTCAAGCAGAAGAAGAGATTGATAAAGACAAAGACCTGCCCGAAGAACTTGCCAGATTGTTAAGACAAGAGGAGAAGGTCATCCTGCCTCGTTAGGAGGAAGTTGAAGTTGTCAACCTGGGAACCGAGGAAGATAAGAAGGAAGTCAGAATTGGGGCCGTATTGCAAAGCGATGTCAAGCGAAGACTGGTTGAGTTACTCCAAGAGTATAAGGATGTCTTTGCTTGGTCATATGAAGATATGCCTGGACTCGACACAGATATTGTAGTTCACCGCCTGCCTCTTCGAGAAGAGTGTCCTCCTGTTAAACAGAAATTAAGGAGAACCAGGCCTGATATGGCAGTGGAGATCAAAGAAGAAGTCCAGAAACAGTTAGACGTCGGATTTCTTGTTGTGACTAATTATCCTCCGTGGGTTGCAAACATCGTTCCCGTGCCTAAGAAGGACGACAAAGTCAGGATGTGTGTTGATTATAGAGACCTGAATAGAGGAATCCCAAAGGATGGTTTTCCGCTCCCTCATATTGATGTGCTTGTTGATAACACCGCACAATTCTCAGTGTTTTCTTTAATGGATGGTTTTTCAGGCTACAATCAGATTAAGATGGCGCCGGAGGACATGGAGAAAACAACTTTCATTACGCCATGGGGGACATTCTGCTATAAAGTAATGCCTTTTGGTTTGAAGAACGCAGGGGCAACTTATCAACGAGCTATGGTGACTCTCTTTCATGATATGATTCATCATGAGATTGAAGTATATGTCGATGATATGATCGCAAAGTCCCAAACAGAGGAGGAGCATCTGGTGAATCTTCTAAAGCTGTTTGAGAGATTGAGGAAGTTCAAACTTCGGCTGAATCTATCTCAAGTGTACTTTCGGCGTGCGGTCAGGAAAGTTATTGGGGTTCATTGTCAGTGAAAAAGGTATAGAGGTTGATCCTGCAAAGATCAAAGTGATTCAAGAAATGCCAGCACCAAAGACCGAGAAACAAGTCTGTGGTTTCTTAGGTAGATTGAACTACATCGCTCGGTTCATATCTCATCTCACAGCCACTTGTGAGCCATTATTTCAGTTACTAAAGAAAGATCAGGCGATCGTTTGGAATGAGAATTGTCAGAAAGCGTTTGAGAAAATAAAGGAGTATCTGCAGGAACCTCCAATACTGATGCCCCCGGTGGCTGGAAGACCGTTGATAATGTACTTAATAGTTCTTGAGAATTCCATGGGTTGTGTTCTCGGTCAACACGACGAGACCAGGAGAAAAGAGCATGCAATTTATTACTTGAGTAAAAAGTTCATAGATTATGAGTCCAGATACTCAATGTTGGAGAAAACTTGTTGTGCACTGGCTTGGGCCGCCAAACGCCTAAGGCAGTATATGCTAAACCATACAACCATGTTGATTTCAAAGATGGATCCGATTAAGTACGTATTTGAAAAGCAAGCACTGTCAGGAAGGATTGCTAGATGGTAGATGGTTCTAACAGAATACGACATTCAGTACGTGTCTCAGAAAGCTATTAAAGGGAGTGTTCTGTCAGAGTATCTCGCAGAGCAACCAATTGACGACTATCAGCCAATGAAGTTTGATTTTCCCGACGAAGACATTATGTACTTGAAGATGAAAGATTATGATGAGCCGTTGCCAGATGAAGGTCCTGAGTCGGGTTCCCAGTGGAAATTGATATTTGACGGTGTTATTAACTCCTACGACAGTGGAATTGGGGCAATCATTACAACCCCCCATGGAACACATATACCCTTCACTGCCAGGTTGACATTTCCTTGTACAAACAACGAGGCCGAATATGAAGCATGTATCATGGGTGTCGAGGAAGAAATCGATTTGAGAATCAAGAACCTTGATGTCTGCGGTGATTTAGCTTTAGTAATACACCAGATCATAGGCGAGTGGGAGACGCGCCAACCAAATCTGATCCCTTATATGAACTATGCAAGAAGATTGCTACCTTTCTTCGATCATGTGGAGTTTCACCATGTGCCGAGAGCAGAAAACCAGATGGCAGATGCCTTGGCTACACTATCTTCAATGTACAAAGTGAACTTCTGGAACGATGCACCAAGAATTGTTGTCTCGCGCCTCGGTAGGCCAGCATTTGTTTTTGCAATAGAAGAAGCTTCTGATTGCAAGCCATGGTATTACGACATCCAGAACTTTCTCAAGAATCAAGAGTATCCGCCTAGGGCATCGACCCGGGATAAAAAGACCTTGAGGAGGTTATCTGGTAACTTCTAGATGAATCCAGACGGTGTACTCTATCGAAGGAACTTTGACTTAGTGCTGCTAAGATGTGTGGACGAAAAAGAAGCGAGTTTTCTTATGGAAGAAGTCCACGAAGGAGCCTTTGGGACACATGCAGGGGGGCATGCCATGTCTCGAAAGCTGTTGAAAGCAGGGTATTATTGCTTAATTATGGAGTATGATTGCTTCAAGTACGCCAAGAAATGCCACAAGTGTCAGATTTATGCCAACAAGATTCCTGTGCCGCCGTGTCCTTTGAATGTCATGTTATCTCCATGGCCTTTCTCCATGTGGGGCACCGATATGATTGGCAAGATCGAGCCGACTGCGTCCAATGGGCATCGTTTCATTTTAGTGGCGATTGACTATTTCACCAAATGGGTCGAAGCAGCCTCATATGCTAATGTCACAAAGAAAGTTGTAGCCCGGTTCATCAAAAGAGACATCATCTGCCGCTATGGGATACCTGAAAGGATTATTACCGATAATGGCTCCAATCTGAATACCAAGATGATGAAGGAGTTGTGCTAGAACTTTAAGATTGAGCATCACAACTCATCTCCTTATCGTTCGAAGATGAATGGCGTTGGGGAAGCGGCCAACAAAAACATAAAGAAGATAGTGCAGAAGATGGATGTGACTTACAAGGATTGGCACGAGATGTTGCCTTTTGCGTTACATGGATATCATACCTCGGTGCGTACTTCAACCGGGGCAACTCCTTTCTCGTTGGTGTATGGTATCGAAGCTGCCCTACCATTAGAGGTCGAGATACCTTCCTTGAGAGTTTTGGATGACGTCAAACTAGATGAAGCAGAATGGGTGAAGAATAGGTTGAATCAGCTCAGTCTGATGGATGAGAAAAGGTTGGCGTCCATCGTGTACGGTCGTCTATACCAAAGCAGGATGAAGAAAGCCTTTGATAAGAAGATACGTCCTCGAAGCTTTCAGGCCGGTGATTTGGTATTGGAGCGGATTCTCCCACCACAGAACGATCACAGGGGCAAATGGACTCCCAAATATGAAGGTCCGTATGTTATGAGCAAAGTCTTCTCCGGAGGATCCTTGCTACTTTCAACCATGGATGGTGAAGATTTTACGTCCCCCGTGAACACGGACGCAGTCAAAAAATACTTTGCTTAAAATAAGACCCGCTGGAAAGAAAAAGAAAATCCAGGCGAGAATGGGGCATCCCGGCGAACCATAAAAAGACAGTTTCGGGAAATAATTAGGGATATATAAAATAAAAAAAATGTGTAAACCCGTAAAGTTGAAAACCTGAAAGGGCGACTTTGGCAAAAATGGGTATCCCAGTGAATCGAAAACTCACAAGGGCGATTCAGGCAAAAGTTAGGGATTTGAAAAGCAAACGACTACGGTCCGCACATAGATCCTCGAAGCATAGTGGATTATGGGAAGACTCGAGAATCATCCATCCAAATCAATCTCTTTAGAAGACGAAGCATCGGAAAGGCGTCGAAGTCACGCGAGTCATAGTTGAGTCGTTCTATGGTGGCTGTTTGTGCCACATTGCCGACATTTTTGTAATTCTTGTGCATTTCTGTATTTTGCTTACGCAACTCTCTCATTTCAGGAGTTGCGTCCCTTTATAAATTTGCCTATTTACAAGCTATTTATCAATAAAACATACTATTCATAAAGCTTTTGTTTTGATTCAGCTTTACCGTTTTGTTTGTAAAAGATGCCTGATGTTTTTGATAAAACTTTGCATACATAATTTTGTGGGCTCTGCCAACTATAATTGAAACATTGCTTTTGCTTGAATAATGTCACAGGTGATAAGTAAAATGACGTTTGCTGCACAGAACGTATTTTCCTGTTTGTTATTTGCAGGACTTCCAGCCTCGAAACTTTTCCAGAAGTCCCGTGACTAAAGGAAATGCGCAAACTAACAGCTTGAAACTTCATGCGGTTACGGCTACCCTCAGCAGGTCAAGATTGGTGTCTCCGGCAGAGTAGGAGCATTTCCAACAGGTAGAGGTGGATTTATCCCCAGCAGTGGAATGGATGCATAATTTCATCTTCCCCACAAAGTCTGAGCAATTGGCCTCTGTCCCCTCACAGTCCAGGACGTTGTTTCATTTCCCTAAGCAGAGGTCGATATTGTTGAGTACTGTGCTCATTTTCCCTAAGCAAAGATCGATGTCGATTCCCTCCTTACCTAATTCCCAGCCAAGTCAGTAGGTTGGTTTTCTCCCCCTGAGATTATTTATTCTCCATCCTCAACAGGGTTTGATTTTGATTCCTAGCAGAGTGGATTTGTGCTTAGTAGAGCAGCTTTACCCGGAAGTTATCTCGGAGGCCATCTGAGGCTTGTATTCCCCAGCATGAGTCCGTAGGCACTAGGCGTGCCTAGTTTTCCCCCAGCGGAGTTGTTTTCCTCTCTTCAACATTTATTTTGTTGAGGTGGTTCTTTTGCATTTGCATCGTGCATAACATCCTCCCAAACGTGTAGCATTTCCATTTCGTATGGAGCATTACGCCATACTCAAACATGTGCATGTGAAACATAAGTCAGGTCATTATCTCTTTGTTTCAGGTGAATCTCGCAGATGATTAGTATCTTTGCCCATGTGTTGGCTAGACTCCGGCTCATGCTGTTTCCCCAGTGGAGTTCTTTGTGATTATCATCGATGGATGATCTTAATTAGCGAAGTTTTGGCGGCGATGTCAAGTGATTTGGTTTTTCAGCGGCGATGTTGGATGTTTGTTTTTGGCGGCGATGTCAAGTGTTTTGGTTTTTCAGTGGCGATGTTGGATGTTTGTTTTTGGAGGTGATGTCAAGTGATTTGGTTTTTCAGCGGCGATGTTGGATGTTTGTTTTTGGCGGCGATGTCAAGTGATTTGGTTTTTCAGTGGCAATGTTGGATGTTTGTTTTTGGCGGTGATGTCAAGTGATTTGGTTTTTCAGTGGCGATGTTAGATGTTTGTTTTTGGTGGCGATGTCAAGTGTTTTGGTTTTTCAGTGGCGATGTTGGATGTTTGTTTTTGGCGGCGATGTCAAGTGTTTTGGTTTTTCAGCGGCGATGTTGGATGTTTGTTTTTGGCGGCGATGTTAAGTGATTTGGTTTATCAGCGGCAATGTTGGATGTTTGTTTTTGGCGGCAATGTCAAGTGTTTTGGTTTTTCAGCGGCGATGTCAAGTGTTTTGGTTTTTCAGCGGCGATGTTGGATGTCTATTTTTGGCGGCAATGTCAAGTGATTTGGTTTTTCGGCGGTGATGTTGGATGTTTGTTTCAAGCGGCGATGTCAGAGGATCGTATCTTTGGATTCAATGTTTGTTTGTATTTAACAGAGGCCTGACAATGATGTCAGATGCTTTTACTTGACGGTGAAGTCAGATTGTGTTGAGAGATGACGTCGAAGTCAGATGATTTTGGGAGATGACGTCGAAGTCAGGTGTTTCTGGGAGATGACGTCGAAGTCAGGTGATTTTAGGAGTTGACGGTGATGTCAGATGCCTTTACCGACCGAATGTCGAGAATTGATGGCAAAGTCAGACATTATTGAGAAGTTTACGACGAAGTCAGATGGTTTGGAGATTTGATGGCGAAATCAGATTATTATGTGGAGTTTTCGATGGCGAAGTCAGATAATTTCGAGAACCGACGGCGAAGTCAAATGTTTCACAGATTTAACATTGAGAACTGACGGCAAAGTCAAATAATTTTGTTTGTTTTCTGACGGTGAAGTTAGATGTTTGTCCTATGACGGTGAAGTTAGATGTTTTGCCTTCTGACGGTGAAGTTAGATGTTTGTTGTTTTTCTGACGGTGAAGTCAGATATTTGCCCTCTGACGGCGAAGTCAAGTTATTTTTGTGTTCTCTGATGGCGAGGTCAGATGTTTATTATTGTGAGGAATGACGACGAATTCAGATGATTGATTACCAACGGTGAAGTCAGATTATTGATTACCGACGGTGAAGTCAGATGATTATTGACTGATGGCGAAGTCAGATATTCTACTTGATATAGGCTCCTGACGGTGATGTTGGAGGTTTCATTCTGCGGTTGGCAAATTTCCGAGTTCTTTGGTATTCAACCGTCTTTTACCTTGAATGTCTGAAAGCCCTTCGCTTTTCATCCCTTCAGATCCAAGTCGCTTGAATAGGGGCAGCTGTTGTACCCCAAAATTTGCCCAACCTTTTTCTTTACTTGGTTTATGTTTTCATTTCATTGTTCTAGCATATTGCATTGCATAGAATTTTGCAGGAGATCAAGAGATGTGTGTGCAACAAGAGGAATGTGCCAAGGGTTCTAAACCTAATCAAGGGTTTGTATTTAAGTTGTCAAGTGGTTATCATCATCAGAGACAAGTCAAAGCCCTTTGGAGAGGCAGAAAAGTGTATGTGGTTCACCTCCTGTTTAGAAGGCCACTTGAAGGTCATCTAAGGATCACAAGCCCATGGTTATGGAGGGAGATTATCACTTAAGCTCATTAGAGGCCTTGAGGGTCATTGTGGAGCTCACCCAAGTGTTTATACCAAGTGCAAATGGCTGTAGTTGAAAAGGGTGAAATTACGGTTTCAATTTTAATCAAGATAAAGTTTGTTCCTTCAAGAAAACTTGTTTCCATGGACCTATGTATGTCCTAAGGTGTTTGGGGATGTGAGATTGACCATCAGTTTTTATCGTAAGAGCTTCAATTGGCCAGTCAATTGAAAATCAAAAGTTTTGGGGGAAAAGTCAACTGTAGTTTGACTTTTGATTTAAATGGTGTTCCAATGAGGGGATCATGGTCCATGAAGTTCATATGGCTTAGTGAAGTATACTCAAGATGTTTTAAGGCCTCAAAAGACCCAGAATATCAACAGTTGACTCGACAGTCATCGATCGATCGTTCGGTTGATCGAAAAGTCAACTCTGCAATCATAAGGAATTTGACCTTAATGTGTGAATATAAAATTTTCCTAATGGCATATTGGACTTACCCATGAAATTTCATGACCATTGGATCAAGGGTTGAGGAGAAATCGAAAAATCGGGAAATTAGGGTTTTGAAAGGGGCAAGACCATAACTCCCTAACCACACATCCAATTAAGTTGGTTCAAAGCTCATTGAAAAGCTATTGACAAATCCTGTAAAAGTCCCAGAGTGGTCCATGAGGAGAAAATGCATAGATTTTGAGTTATGGCAAAAATCATTACAAGAGGGAAAAATAACTTAGAAAATTCTAAGTTATTGAACTTTTTAGGCATGTATTTCAGCAACTTTTAGTGGATTTTTGACCTAGTTCCATTTGAAATCTGAGGATCATGAAAACATGAAAGTTGTAGAGCTACATGAGGTCTTTCCAAAATGTACTAGAACTCCTCCATAACCCTTATGAGTTGAGAGTTATGAATCCAACAAGTTGAGGTTTTAACACTTGAGTTCAACATTTTCACTTTTTCACAAACTCACCTTTTGATCACTTGAGCTATTCTCAGCCATTGGATATTGTTTCTATCTGTTATTTAGAGAGTATGATGTGAAGAAATGCAGAAAATCAAGAGTAGTGATGAGTCTTGCAAGTGGGAAGCAAGTGGCATTATTTTAATGGAAGAAATGAGGAAAGAGAAACTTTATGGAAGAAAAGTCTTGCAGCTGCAGTTCTCCTACTCCTAGCCATACTTCAGTCACTTCATTTTCATTCATGCCACTTGATTTATGCATAAACTAAAGCCAAAAGCTTGGATTTGGAGCTGTCCACAATCTTGAACAAATTTGCACTTTACAAAATCCCTCCAAAATGCAAAAGACAAATCTTTCCCAAGCCTCTCCTTGCCTATAAATAGAGGTCTTTTCTATGTTGAGAGGTACACCACAGCACTCTACAACCCAAGAGAAAACCCTTGCTCTCATCTTGCTTTGCATTTTCTTAAAAGTGAAGAAAACCATCCAAAACCTCAAAAATCTGTCTTGAGCAAAACAGCTTCCAAAACCATTTTCACTCATCCAAAATCACCACAAACCATCCACACAATCCACAAATGATGTGTGGGAGGTTTTCAAGCTTTAAACCAGTCATAACCTTCATTTTCCCAAAAGTCAACTTTCAACCAAAGGAAAGTTTGACCTCACACACCAAATCTGCCAAAACACATACCAGGCTTGTTTTGATCTTTGTAAACCTCCATACACCTTAGGTTTATGGTATACCAACTGTCCATAACCTAAAATCTCATCATCATCACTTATTTCAAGTTCTGGTCCAAGATCCACTTGTTTACTTTAAGTACAAGAAAGGCCATCATTCTCACCAAGGCATTGGATTGGATTTCATTTGGAGGCTCCAAGGTTTTCCTTCTATATTAACTTGCTTAGAGGTATACAAGAGGTTGGTAGTTACTATCATCCTTTAAACTGTCATGAATGTGTTTGATGTGCATTAGTAGTTACAATGTGTTTTGAATACCATATAGTTTATGTATGAATCTGTCCCTTTTTGTTTGTTTGTTCATTAATGGATATTGCTCTTATGATCATGTATGAACATGTAAGGATGTTGGCAACTGTTATGAAAGTTTGGGATTATTTTGGTTCTGTTTCTGTTTGTGAAAGATGATGATCTGTTTCTGCTGCAGCAATCTTCTTAGGTTTTGATCTGTTTGATGAATGTTGATTAGAAACCCTCATGTATGTGTTTATGTGATGTTTGAATTGTTGAAAACTGGCTAGGTTTTGTTCTGCACAATTTTTGTTCTTGCATTTCCCCAAATCATGTGCATTTTCAACTTATAAGTCATTTTTAGTTCTACCATCTTTGAAGATCACTTGTGTGTTTGAGCTTGGTCTTTAATACATTTTGAACATGCTTGTGAGTGGTTCTGCCTCATTGAACTTGTCAAGGGTCATTTGAATGACTCATGTGAATAATGAGGACCAATACCTATTTTTGCTATCTTGATGTTTGTAACTGTCATGACATGTGCTTTGAACTTGATACTTGCCTTTTGTAATGTTAAGTGTGCCTTCATATTGCTTTGAGATTTTGCCTTGTGTTTGACTTGTGTTTGTTAACATGAGAGCCTTGTTACCTTGGAATCATGTGTTATGTTTGGCACGGTGATATTTGCATCAGTTGGTGTTTTCTTTAGGTCTATATGGTATGACTGTTTTCAAGCTTGATGTGTTCATATTCTATTAAAAGTTGCTGCCTACCATTGTCCTTTGTTGCATATGTTTGTTAACATGAAATCTGATACTCTTTGAGTCATGGCATTGTTTATACTTGCATCACTATTGTCATCCTTAGGCACTATGATAGGGTTGGGGTTGTAACCATGTTTTGTTCACATATTGTTTACATTGTCAACTATGATAAGCTTGTGTATTTTGTTTTGATGCATTATGAGCCTTTAGTGTGAATTTGTTTTGAATTGCTGTTCAGCCTCATTGATTAAAATTTTGAATACTTGCATCCATATGCCATTGAGAACCAACTGTTATGATGCCTCTGTTAAGTTTGCAACTTGTTGTATGCATTAGGAATATTAGGACTGATTGATGTTTGTGCTAGCCTTGCCCTTTTTTTAAAAATCCACACCTGCTGCCACAACTGCCTGGGGTCTTGAAACTACCATAGTACCATTTTGTTGTAGACTATCATTTGACATGTGTTTTGCAAGATGATGTGTGCATATAGAATTAGGGTTAAACTATTGATCATTGGTATTGTCATATGTTGCTGTCATAATTGCTCAAATTCATGAACATTACCATGCTGCTTTGCTTTGTTCTCAACCTTTGCCAATCTTGCTTGTCTTGATTTATTTGTGAACAGAATATGTTTTTTGTGATGGTTAGCATGCTAGAACTAGGTTTTTCTGTTGGAACTGGGTTGTATTCATTACTATAGTGTGGTAGCTTCCATTGCAAGGCATGAATTAATTGAGATGTTTGATGATGCTCCTGTTGTCATGTTTGTTGTACCAAAACTAATCAACATGTTTTGTTTGATAGACTATTTTGCTTAAGGCCAAGTTATTCTGTTGTGTATGCATTTGTTTGATATGATGCTAGCTGCTAGAACTATCTAAAGCCAAATTGTCATTATCTTGCCAATCTGTTATGTACATTGAGTCATATGTGTATACATGTTGTTGTGATAACCAAACCTGGTTGCAGCTCATGCTGTTTCTATTGATATGTTTGATGTGCAAAGTCACTTCACCATGATTAATTTGTTAGGCTCTTTTTTTCAAGTTCAAGTTGCCTTAATTTGAAAACCATGTATGTGTGTATGCTGTTTTGGTCAAGAGGCAAGTTGCTGCCAGTTTCTGTTTTATGCTTTCAATTCATGTCCCATCTGTTTTTGATCTTGCAAGATACTTTGAATACATGTTTTGACAGTTGAGAACCCTTTAAAGTGTAGTGATTGCATTGTGTATGTATGCTGAACTGATCTTATTCTTCAAAACCACATATCAAGCATTTTGGTCCATAATTGCACCTTACATGCTAGTTTTGGTTTGGAACTGATTTTGACTGATCTAGGCATGTAGGATCATTACATAACATATTTAGAAGATGTGCACACCTTCATTTAACCATGATCCCTTCTGTTTTTAGCTATGGCCATCATAATGCATTTCCAAGGCAATTTGTGCAACTTACACATCTGTTTTTTATTGGACTTGTTTTTGTATGACTTTTGCATCAAGAATCATTGGTTTATGTATTTTGAAGTTGTGCATACCCTCACCTGTCCATATCCATTTTTGTTTTGAGTTATGGTTTTCAAATTGCATTTTTAAGCTTCACCTTACCACTTGCATATCAGTTTTTGATTGGAGTTATTTTTGTGTGATCCTTGCACCTAAATTCCATGAATGACATATTTGGGTTTACATAGTGGGAATTCAAATATATCAACATCATTACACTCTTTCTCCCCATTTGTCATCAATCAAAAATAATAAAGATACAGAGAAAATAAACCAAACAAAAAGATAATTTTCATTAATCAGAAAATATTAGTGAGTACATAGAAGAAGGAAAGACAAGAACAAAATAAGGATAACACAAAGTTTAAAAAAAAACAAAGGTGCAGGGGATTTTTAGGTATTCTAGAAAGAATCTCTCCAAGCAACCCTTTGATATTTGACGAACTTTCTTTCATTTATGAGTTCTCTGCAGCCAGAAACTCCAACTTCTTCAAAACATAATCCTCAGAACCCAAGGTATCCTTGGTGCCACAAACACTAGCAGCTTCTACAGAAGTATCAACAGAAACCAATGAAGTTGGAACAGGGGGCAAAGGAATCACTTATGGTGCTGGGAGCATAATAGTGGCTGGAACCTTCTGAAGTAGAGGTTCTACCATACTAGAGAGTCTGGTATTGAAAGTTCCTCTTGGCTTCATTCAGCCAGGAAACCTTCAACTCTTCATAACTAACTGCAATCCATCTTCTGAAAGCCTCAGTCAGATCACATACTTTAGAGAAGTTTGCATTACATCTGCAAGCTTCAATGAGAGCATAGAATCTGCCAGAAGTATCCTCTTTAAACTGGGAAAATAAATCATCTAGGGGAGTGTCATACCCGAAATTTGTCCTACATGTCTATAACCTTCATTTGCACATCCATCCACCAATTGTTATTCAGAAAATTAAAATAATATGTTGTGCAAGTTTAAATTCGAGATGCCAGGTTAAGTGTGTGTTTGGTATTGAGTAATATTCATGTGGTTAAACCTAGTTTTGGTCAGGCAAGCTCGTTTCAAGAATAAAGACAGGGTGTGCTCTATTCAAGTTGTATTTGTGTAGGTTAGTAATCAGGGCTTTTGTTCAATGAAGTTATTCAGAATTTATGGGTGATTCAAATTTCAAAGTTCAAGATTGGTGTTTTAGTTTTCAAGAGAAGCATAGTTCATTTGGTTCATGATATTTTCAAGTCCACTACAAGAAAGTTAAATCCACGATCAAAGTCATTTTACAAGGCATTATGGAATCCATAACCAATTCAAGGCCCAAATTCAAATCCTACAAAAGTCCATCATCATTTGCACAAAGATTGTTATTACACAACAAAAATTCATTAAAATCCAAATAGAAGATCAAAAGCCCAATCACAATTCAAAAAAGCCTTTTTTTCATAAAGCCCATCATTACAACAACGATTGCCATAAAATAAAAATAAAAATAAAAAAGGGGCTCATGGTCAAAACGCAACATCCTGCGTATATCCTTCCAGAAAAAACTACACTCACCACACAAGAGAAGTAATACGCAGCAAATACAAAAAAAAAACTAGTAATTGGATTTGTAAGGATATGCCACATAAGGACGATATGAAACAAACAACAAGTCGGAAAACGACAAAAGTGTACAACCTGCCAATACCCACAAACTTTTCTTCCGCAAATCTCGGGCTCGTACGCACCGCAACCATGAGGCCAACAATTTGTAAAACCATAAAAGATTCCACTCTTCTCAACCGTGAGTGCCATGTTTTTCTTCCTTGAAGAAACTTTTGAAAAGACACAACAAAACCACACACAAGCTATCTGTTTTTCCTTCAACCTTTCTTTCAAATTCAAGTGGCCACCAAGTTCTGTAAAGAAAAAAGCCCAAAAACTACCTTCACTTGTCAACATTCTCAGAACAAAATTAACCCTTCCTCTTCACCCAACAATAATAATCTGAATCTTCAAATCCTCTTCATACAAATACACAAAAACATCTCAATACAACCCCAAATCAAAATAAACCCATACTCTACCCAAATCAAATCCGACCAGAGAGACAAAACTGGAGAAGAAAGTCTAAAACGAAAACTTTGAACCAAATCGGAACCGAGAAAGGAGAGAAGAAGAATGATGAGCAATAAAACTAGAACAAATCTAAACGGTGAGCGATATAGCGGTGAAGCTGAGAAGGAGTTGGAAAGGTTGGAGTATCATTCGCGTGTGATTTAACAAATGTTGTTTTTAAAAAAAACCTTATTTTTTCTTCTGAAATTTCTGGATTTGCGGATGATTGATTTGTTGTTGTGATTTACTTCTTAAATTTGTTTTTCTTCTAGTACTAATGTTTTTAATTTTTTTCTCATTACATTTTGGTGGGCCTGATGAGCTCGTGTTAATTTTCGTCCCCCCTTTCTTTCTTTTTTTCAGAATGTTTTCTTTGTGGATGAATGGGCCCTAGGGCCCATAATGATTCCACTTGTCTTTAACCATATCATGCCCTCTAATCACTTTCACACCCTTATTAATTTAAGTTCCTTTATCTTTTTTGTTATGTTTTTTTATTTAGAATTTTAAATTTTCATTTAATATTCGTGCTTTGTTAATGGTTTCGTTAAATATTTCATTAAGTTTTTTAAATATTATGTGATTTTCTTAAACCTTTTTTTATTACATTTTTGGTTGACATTCTATTCTATTTCTCGATTTATCTTGACTTTTTATCCCCATTTTCATCTTCAATTTTCCTTTTCTCGAATTTTGTGGTCGATGACGAAACTCAAAAAGTCACTGTTGGTCAAACTATTGATAAATGGTGACTAATCCGAGACAACCTTCTTTTTCTCTTTTCATTTTCTTCTCTATCTCGATTTTATTTCATTATTCAAATCGATGAAGTCTTTCGATTCACGAACGTTAGTTTTCGAGATTGTTAACCTTCATTATTTCAAATCTGTAGAAAATGATCATTTGGATCATTTTTCTATACTTTGGGGTCGTGAGAGGTTACCCTCGATTAATTAACATGAGTTTGTGATTAAGACGAGATCCCACTCTTTTTGGT
This sequence comes from Lathyrus sativus, assembly GCA_963859935.3. Taxonomy (NCBI): domain Eukaryota; kingdom Viridiplantae; phylum Streptophyta; class Magnoliopsida; order Fabales; family Fabaceae; genus Lathyrus; species Lathyrus sativus. The sequence goes on from OZ012740.1 coordinate 267,169,748, forward strand.
TCATGCGACACGATTAAATCGGAGAATGATCCTCAATATCATTTCTCTATCTTGTTTTTAGCACGGATATCAATTTACGTGACCTCCTATAGTTCAACTTTCGTCATAAGTCGAGCTACGACAGTTTAGCACTATATTTCGTCTCTATTCAATTCACAAAATTGACTAACCACTAACTTTACTTTCTGTCAATATACAACTGTTTTATTTTCAGTCAAATATACAACTGTTTCATTTTCAGTCATTATATCTCAATTATATTATATTGTTCATATTATTGTGGATATTACCCTGATTATATTGTTATATATCTTGTCATATTATTCATAATTCTTCATATTCATATTGTTCATTCTCATTCACACATATTCGAAAACACTTAATAAAAGATCGAAACGCTAAAAGCCTGAATTGGTGGACGGTTGGATCATTGGACCATTTCAGGAACCCTAGCTTGGATTTTTTCCTGACTTTTTCCTCTTGGGCTACCTGACAATGAACCCTTTTATTTTGTGTGAACCCGTGTAACTTACATGTACCCCTCTCCCACTCTGATGTATGCATTTGTATTTCTTTGATTGTGGTTTATCTTCTAGGAGCACCCTTAGGGACTAGCGTAGATCAAACTGTTTTCAAACTAATTCTCGATTCGTCATCGAGCCATTCTCAAACACCCATCTGTAAGTCGAGTGCTCATCCGCATTCGCCATCAACCTATCACACACACTGTAATATTTCATCGTGGTTTCGATATTGGGGGCACCCTCAGGGACTAGTGTCGTTTCTCACAACCTAACCCTTGAATCTCTGTCAAGCCGGTTCCATTTTTCAACCAAACCCCTGACTCGTCATCGAGCCATTTTCAAACCCTACTTCCATTCCACCACGGTTTTGCATACGAATATTAGTCAAACCCTTGATCCAACGTCAAGCGCATTTTCTCAATCAACTATCAATTCAATTAACAATTATTTAACTCTTTCAAGGTGAAAAGAGGGTGATTGAGCCTTTGATCTCCCTTCAGTTGTTTGGATGCGAGTTGTCTTACTCGTGTGTGAGCGAGTGACACCTCTAAATAACATTTCCAACTCGATAACATTCAACCATCTCCCAAACACTCAACATTCAAACACCATTCAAACACAACCTCTTTTCAAGATGATAAAGAGAGATAGCCAAGTCTTTGACTCTTTCTCCCGATTACTTGGGCCCGAGGAGGCTTTCTTAAGCTACGAGTAATCGTCATCTGTACCTAGCTTCAACTCAATTCAAACCTTCATCTTTTCGTGGTCGTTACCATAAAGTACGGACGCTCTAATTCTTCGTTCATTCTTGAATGTAAGATAGGTAGGCACAAGATTGCGATGATCTTGGCGAGCACACTTCTATCTTTCCTCATTATTCCGTTCACAATTCCTTCCCTCTTCTGTTTCCCCCATCCTTTCCCGTAGTCAAACCACGACGCTCTGATTTCTCATTCTCGTATGAATGAGCATACGTAGGCACAAGGGCCCCGATCCTTCGCGAGCACCCTATCCTTTAACCACCCATTTCCCCAAGCATCTTTATCCCTTTATCACACTGTTTCTGATGAGTACAGCGGACGTGAGGGGCGCTAATACCTTCGCCTTGTGTAACCTACTCTTGAACCCGAAACATCGGTTGCGACGACCCTGTTCCTATCCTTTCATTTTAAAAGGTTTTCTCGATATTTTCCTATTCCTTCTTTAGAATGAATAAAGTTCGGTGGAGACTCTGTCGAACTGCATTTCCGCGTCTTTTGCGCGAGGGTCGTATGTTCGAATGAATTTTCAAGGTGCGACAGCTGGCGACTCTTTTGGGGACTATATTTCTACACACAAGAGAGATTCGAGCCTATCTTAGTTCGAATTGTGAGCTTGTCAACGTCGCTTATTGGTTTTCTTCTTGCCTATTTATCTGCTCTCATATCTTTATCTTTTTTGTTTTTTTATTGTGGCACTGTTGGGTTGCTCTACTTATGGGTGCTTTGTGAGATATCCATGACTCTAGGCACTTACCCGTTTTAGAATCCTACCCATGGGGTTTCTTTTAGTAGTGACTGCGGTTCTTGACCCGTTCATCCGGCCAACCTCAGAACTGTTTGAATTTGTGATCCTGCGATCTTGGATCTTGCATATTATTTGCATTGCATTTCATATACTGTGCATCTTGCGTTTTCTTTCCTTCAGCGGTTTCTCATTTCTCCTTCCTTCCTCTTTAGTAAATCAAGATGATTCCTCGACACCAGTACTCAACTAGAGTCAATACTAGACTAATGATGGATCAGATTCAGCAAGAACAGGTTGCCTTCAGAGAAGAGTTGTATTCTCTTAAAGGAAAGATCGACCAGATCCTTGAAGCCATCATTGCGGCCCGAAAGGAAGAAAAGCTGTGTGAAACTACTGGCGTCAACAACAATGGTCAGGGGCAAGGGTCTACCTAAAGACTTTTAGTTCCTATTCCCAACCCCTATGGAATGCTGATGAACTTCGCTGCCGTAGCGGAAGGAACCACATCTCAATAGATTCCAGCGCTTGGAGTTACTGCTGGAGCCATCCTGCAAGCGCAGCCTACTGTTATTCAGATCCTCGTTTCTCATACTTAAGAGAATCTATTGTATCAGTATGATGATGTTCAAAACTGTCATGCTGCTATCCCCATTGTCATTCCTGTTGCTGCATAGGATTCAGAAGCCATCAAGATGTGTTGTGATCTAGCTAAAAAACTTCGATTTATAAAGGGGAGTAATTCAAACTCTCTTAGTGCTCTGGAATTGTGCTTGCTGCCTGATGTCGTTATTCCTCCCAAGTTCAAAGCGCCAGAATTTTCTAAGTACAAAGGCCTCAATTGCCCAAATATTATTTGAATATGTACTATCCCGAGATGGTTACTTATGCCAGAGACGAAAAGCTTATGATCCATTACTTCCAAGACAGCTTGTCTGGGGAATCACTCAAATGGTATATGCAGCTGGAGTGTAATAGCATGTGCACTTGGGCTGAGCTAGTTGATGCATTTGTCAAGCAATACAAGTACAACACCAATCTCGCTCCTAACCATACTCAACTTCAGAGTATGGATCAAAAGGACAGTGAATCCTTCAAGGAGTACGTGCAATGATGGAGAGAGCTAGCTGCAAGGGTGCGTCCGCCTCTGGTTGACCATGAATTGATTGACATATTCATGGGTACCTTGCAAGGACAATACTATGAAAAGCTGATTGGTAGTGTTTTTGCTGGATTCTCTGACCTGGTGATTGCTGGTGAGAGAATCGAGGAAGGTCTAATAAATGGAAAGATCCAAGGAGGTTCTAGCAGCTAGGCCTGTGCCAAGAAGCCTTTCAACGGATACAAGAAGAAAGAGGGTGAAACGAATGTCGTCTCTGTGCAGAAAGGGCAAGCTCCTCAACAAGCTCTTGCTCCTATGCCTTACCAAATCCCTTACTACCCGTATCTGTATATTGTTGTTGCGCAATATGCTCCAATGCCTTATCATCCATTTGTTCAAGCTGTTCAAGCTCAAATGCCTCAGCAGCAGGCTCCTCAACAATATTTCTATAATTAGCAAGGGTATCAGTACCCTCCTCGGTAACAACAATTGCAAGCCGCTCAATAACAGCAAGGTATTCGCCAACAGCGTCAGCCTAATCAGTAGAGGACGTGGAGGCTAGATAGAGTTTTTGATCGTCTGCCAATGCCATATGCTAATATCTTTACCCAGTTGCTGGAGAAAAAGGCTATCATCCCGAGAGATTTAACTCCCCCAACTATCATTCCTGCCGACTAATATGCAAATGCTCATTGTGAATTTCATAAGGGCGCTCCATGGCATACAATCGAGAACTGCAGGGCTTTCAAGCACAAAGTTCAGGACATGATTGATAGGGATGCTATCAATTTCAATGGGAAGTCTCCAAATGTCATCAACAATCATGTGCCACCGGCCAGCTAGTGCCAGCATCAAATCAATTCAAATCAAATCAAAACAAGTCGAGTTCATCTACCGAAGAAGGCAGTCTTGTTGCCATTTCGTCTTTTGCTTTCTTGTATTTTGTCTTTATTTGTTTAAGTACTGTTTGATTTGAACATTACCATTTGTATTTGGTTTTCATTAATGTATTTCTTATGCATGTTTCGAATGTTACATCGTATTCACTCATTTTTACCATGAATCACAGACACATATTTTGTTCACTTCACTATTTATTGACTGTTGTTTAGCATGATTGGAAGGAGGATGAAGACAACAAAATACCCATAATTGCAAATGTATGCTTTCAGACAGAATCTCGTTGGTGATGTTTAGGCATTGTTTCAATCCCCCAAACACTGGAGATATAAGGAGTTAAGACCTAGTAAACCACTTCGAGCCCAAAGTAGCAGTTTCTTTCGGATATTCAAACCTTTACACCCAACCTGGGGCAGGGTAGTGTTCAGTTAATCCAATTACACACTCGAATCAACAAAGAAAAATCCAAAAGACGGTTGTTCATCAATGACCCATGACATGGCAATCACAATCCTTCAATAAAATCCAACAAAATCAAAAGCCTGCTAAGTCAAACACCTCAAGGGAGACTTAGGCCAAAATCAAGGCAATCCCGATGGACTCGAAAAACAAAATCGGTCCATGCAAAAGTTAGGGATCAAAAACAAAAGAGGTCCTCAAACCCTCAACATAACCAAAATAAGATTCAGCGGCCACCCCAAATTAAAACGAAGGGGTCAGTGACATTCATCAAAAAGTGATTGTCGTTTTAAGCAAACCTTGAATCATCAAGCTTACAGCGTCAGGATAGTATGTGCAGAATTAGCTAAACGTAGGAATGGAGATCATCGCGAAGAAGGGGTGGGTACAAATCATACTTTGAGCCTAATATCCTTTGTTTCATAACCGTGAACCAGACCACTTTACAACCCTCGAAAGACCTAATTGAGGCGAGGTTTATTCTGAAAGCATGCTATTGCAAGGTTGCGTAAAATGACTCCTCACATATATGTTAATCATCAGCATTGGTATCATTATCCTTGCTATGTCTTTCACACCGATCAAATCAGCACAACATCTGGGCTAACGGTCCATTCGTCTCTCACTATCACGACACTCAATAAACGGCTCTTTTTCAAAACTTGCATGAACTTTGCATTAAAAATACCATTTGCGAATGTAAAATTTTAACTGTAAATCAGTGCTAGACATCAGGGACCCTCCAAAAAGGGGCAATCAAGGAAGTACTTAACTTTCAGTGGCTAACACGATTAAGACTACCTCAAAACCCACAGGCTAGGGCAAATCCTTCAACTGCCCGATCAGGGGCGAGTCATCTTCAAACATCAAAATTTAGCTTAAACTTCAGAACTGGTTAATCAGGGGCAGACCATTACCATGTTCAGACTGGGGCAAGACCAGGTCATCCCGACCATCAAGAAGAGGTGCAATATTCTCTGAAGCAATAAGTTATCAAGTGATCAGGCTTGGGGCATCCAGAGCATCTTCGTTTACTTTAATCATGGCGTCTTCAGCGAACTGCATGTCGAGGAAGTCAATCCCTCCCACCACCCAAAGTCCAATCCGCATTGGCAACTACCAAAAGTCTGCCATGTCGGCACCTGCATTTCCAATCACCCGTCTGCAACCATGTGCATCATATGAATTGCATTCGACATCATAAGCATCTCGCATCATATGCATACCCTAAACCATATCATACTTCCCTAGCTCTTACATATTCGCGTGTCAGCATTTGCATTTTGCATTTCCATTTAATATGGAGCATCATTTTCAACATCAAGCATTCATACATATGCAAGCCAAGGTCCAGGATCAATCTCAAGATTTCCAAGGCGATATTCAGCCCAGTCAGGGGCATTTTATTTAAGACCGTGGGCATTCCCCATAAAGTTATTTCAACCTAAGGGTTGATCGAATTGTAAGATGACATCCAGCCTAGTCAAAGGCAGTTTATTCAAGAGCGTGGGTGTTCCCCATGAAGTTGTTTCAACATTATGGTTGATAACATTTCAAAAGCAAACATTCAGCCCAACCAGGGGCATCTTCTTTAAATTCGTAAGCGTTCATCACGAAGTTGTCCAACCATTTGTTGACCAAGACAAAAGATATAAAGCAAAACTCAACCCATCCATGGGCACTTCCTTTAAGTTCATGAGCATTCCTCATGGAATATTTTCAACCTTTTGTGGTCAAAGTTGTGATCCTTGAACAAGTCAGTGGGCGTTCCTCGTTGAGTTATGTTCTCAACCTTTTGTTGTTGAAGCTGGCGTCCCCTGTTCAACCAGTGGCATTTCTTTGAGTCAGTGGGTGTTTCCCGTTGATTTGTTTCAATTCAACCTTTCTCCTGGGAATTCCCCAGTGAGTTGTATCCTTTCAACCTTTTGTTGACAAGGATGGTATTCCTCAGTGACTTCTTTGCTTTAACCTTTTATTGATGTCTCAAATAAGCATCACTCATTATGTCTCCACCAAACTTGACCTCTGTCAATTACCTTATTATCATCCTTTTGGTGATAGCCAGACCTCGTCGGTTCAACCTAGCCTGCATCCTTTTGGTGTAGGTGGCTTTCAAATTTGGGAAGTTCCTATCACTCTTTTGGTAGTAGTACCTTGTCTGTGTAAGTTCACTTTGTCATCATTTTGGTGATGGCTCTGTCATCCTTTTCGTGCCAGGTTGCACAAGTGTTGTTCTATCATCCTTTTCGTGGTAGTAGTCGGTGTGTGTTTTTATCCATCATCCTTTCGGTGATGGGTATATCATCCTTTTGGTTCCAGATTGTGCGAGTGTTCCCCTACATCCTTTTGGTGTCAGGGTTGTGTGTGTCGCTCTATCATCCTTTTGGTGATGGGTCTGTCATCCTTTTGGTGCCAGATTGTGCGAGTTCTCCCATACATCCTTTTGGTTCAGGGTCTTGTAAGTTCGCTCCATCATCCTTTTGGTGATAGCAACTTGTGTGTGTGTTTCGCTCCATCATCCTTTTGATGATGGGTCTGTCATCCTTTTGGTGCCAGATTGTGCGAGTGTTCCTTACATCCTTTTGGTGTTAGGGTCGTGTGTGTTTCGTCCCATCATCCTTTTGGTGATGGTGATCTTTTGCTAGTTATTCACTGTCTACTCGAGGTTAGACCTTGATCCATTATACCACTTCCCAAGCACTTTCTTTCTTTTCGGACAAATTTAGGGTTTTCTTCATATCTAATTGTCTTACACCTCAAAAGAATGAACGTCGTAGCAGTTCATCTTACTCGATTTAAGCCAATTAGATATGGGCATTTTTCATACACCAAATTTGTCCTACCTGTCTATAACCTTCATTTTGTACATCCATCCACCAATTGTTATTCAGAAAATAAGTAAAAAAAATATGTTGTGCCAGTTTGAATTCAAGATGCCAGGTTAAGTGTGTGTTTGGTATTAAGTAAGATTCATGTAGTGTTGCACCCTAAAAATTTTCCCAACCTTATTCACTTGGTTTATGTTTCAATTGCATTAGCATTTGCATATAGGGCCATGTACATAGGTTACTCATCTGCATAGCATAAGCATAGCAAGTCAGCTAACAAGGGGACCAATCATTATTCTCATCTCTAGAGGCCTATCAAGAGGTTATTATCCTAATCCAATCTCATTCAAGTCATCAGAAAAGAATTTGAAAGCAGAGAGGTCAGTGGATCAAGCTTTGAGTCTATCTCCTATCTGAGGGCATCTGAGGATCAACAAGGGAATTATGAGCTGTGAGTTGAGCATGGAGAGTATCTAGACATCTTGGAGGACTTAGAAAGTCATTTGGAGAAGAAAACAAGTTGTTGATGTGATCACAAGAATTGCAGTTGAAGACAATCAACTAGGGTTTCATCTGGGTCAACCCTGGGTCAACCCTAGGTCAAAGGATTGTTGGAGAGGCATTAAGGGCTATTGAAGAGATGTGGGGTTCATCATTTGACATGAAGAATAAAGATATGTTGTTATGCTAAGAAGAAATCAAGAGAAATCAAGGAGAAGAGGAGGGTCTAAATTAGGGTTTCTATGTAAAATCCCCTAGTTTAGGTCAAATTTTCAAGCAAGATAAGTCAAAATGCAAGCTTCAAATGGATCCTTGGCCAACATGAAACTTGTATAGGATCTCAAGACCTTTAATTTGAGTGGTGGAAGACATCAAGGAGATTTATAGAACTCAAGTTATGGTCCTTGCAAGTTACAGGTCATCTGAGGTATCTGAAATTTTGTCTGTGAAAGTGACTTGACTTCCAAGCAATTTTTACCCCTCAAGGAGATTTCAAATGAATTTCTGGTCAACATAAGAATTGTTCCTTATTGTCTTAGCTTTCTATAATGGTATAGTATGCCTTCATATGATTTTGGGAACTCTACTTATGGTCTTGGCAAGCAAAGGGTATTTTGGTCATTTGTGAATTATAGGTCATTTTAACCTATGCCCAAAACTCATACAAGGAGGCCTCAAATGGAAAAACTTACAACATAAAACTTGCTCCAAATGACATTGTGAGTCTAGAAAAGTGACCATGAGAGATTGGAAAGATTCATAGCACAAGGTTTCAAAATTGTTGAATTTAATGAATAAAAATGGCCTTAAAAATGAGATTTTTCATATCTTGGCCAAATGAAGCAAAATTATAGGTAATTTTGAATGGAAAGGGCATTTTAAAGACATTGGCTAAAGTAGAATTTTGAGTTTGGTTCAAGATTTAAGAGTTATCCATGGTTGCTTGCAATGTAAGAAACATAATCAAAATCCAAGGGAATTTGCACAAGGGAAACTTCTCCAAGTTTCTAGGAGGTTCTAACCTCACCTATATATTGGTATGAGAAGGTTCATGCAAGGGTTGGTGACTTCATTTGTTCAAAACCCCAAACTTTCCACACTTTATCATCTTTGCATAAGCTTCACAAACTCTCCATAATCTCCCTCAATTCTCACATTTGTTGGTTGAATCTTCATCATCATCATTCAAACACTATGATTCACATCAAGAATTGGCTGAATTGATCAAGAATTGTACCATTCATCATCTTTTGCCAATTTGCATTTTCTATCCAAACTCCATTAAACCTTCATCTACCATTCCAATCTCTGTTATCATCATCATCCACCATCATCCTAGAGTGTTTGGCAAAGGAAAGTGGAAGGAATTCGTGGCTGGAAAAGGAGATCCAAGTTCAAACTCCAACTTGCATGAAGAGTGGAATAGAGTGATTCACAAGGATTGATCAAGAACCATTGCAAACAGAAGCATACACACTCATTGAAGATCACTTTCAGCAAGTATCAAGGCTTGAGTTGGAGTCTAACCACCATTGCCATCATCACTTGCAAGGTAAGCATAATCTTTCGAATCTCCTCATTTATGCTGTTGTAGATCATGTGGTTAGGATAGAAGTATTTAGAGACCATAGGGGAATGATTCTTGAGATTTAGGGATAGTTTTGTGAAGATCCATGGCAGGTCACCATTTCTGCTAGCTTCAAGAACAAGCTGTGTAGTGGATTATAATTGATATGATGAGGCATAGAATGATGAGGAAAGTATGTAGAGTAACTGTAGATCATCAGGTTTGAATTATGGCAAAGTTGACATCAGACAAGTATGGTAAACCCTGGTTTTCGTGCCCTCTGTTTGGGATCCACAAGGAGAGTTAGCCAAAACTAGGACCAGGCATGGATTCCTTGTGTTTAGTAGATTATTTTAGGGCTTGGAATTTTTCATTTTCATCGAGGGAGCATGGAGAAAGATCGAGTGGAAGTTTCGTGCATGAAGGGTTTTCTGAAACCCTAAGTGGCTGGAGGTTGAAGAAGGGTCAGGAGCCACACGATCTCATTTTGACTTTTGACTGAAGGACTCATCTAACGTTCCACGTTTAACCTGAGATTTGGTGGGAAATTTTAAAAACTGAAATGCACCGTTTCATTTAGTGGGGGAAAGTGGGCTCAGACAGCTATTCGCACCCCCCAATTTGATGGGCCCAACGCGCTGAACTTGCTTTTCTTACTTTTCTCACCCCCTCCCTTTATTTCTTTCTATTTTCTTTTCTTAATTTCTTTTTATTTTTCATTCATTTTTGAAAATTCATAATAAATCAGAAATTGCATATTTTCAATTCATTCTTTTTTTAACATTTTCTTTAAAAAGTCAAGAAAATTATAAAAAATAAAAATTGCATTTTATTTTCTATTTGATATTTTTCCCATATTTTCCAAATAAATAGCATTTTAATGAGTTTCATTTCATATATGATTTTGTTATTTTTTGTTCTATTAAATGCTTCAATATTTTTCACCCATTCTTTTTAGGTTGGTTAGTTTAGACATTAAACTTGTAGATACAATTTATTTCCCATTTTTAGAAATTAATTTTAGGTGTTTAGTTTAGGTGTGAATAACATGAACAAACTAGGGTTTTAGGTGATGACTTAGGAGAATTAATTCACTTCCCTTGGGACTTAGAGATTGAGTAGGTTAGCTATGGGACTATAGGGGCTATGGGTAGTTATTAGATCCCCTTAGAGAAAAGTCAGGATTCCCCTACTGCTATTAATGTATTGTATATCTGATTGACTGGTGTGGTGTGCCCTCTGGGGATTATTGCTTGTCTGTGTGGGTATTGGGATTGCTTGGGGATTTGGGAGAGCTGAAGACTTGAGAAGATGAAGCCATTGGAGATCCAGATGTTGAAGTCCAACTTCCAGAGTTGAAGAGGAGATTCTTGCTAGCAGATGCTGAGGAGACTAGGGTTTAGGAGCTAGGCAGAGCTCTAGATTAGAAAGTTTGTTTCTCAAACATGGATTGCCTTGTCTGCATCCATTCTTCTCTGTGATACAGAGTCTCTCTAAGATACTCACCCCCTTCCTTTGGAAGGCTTGGTGATAGTGTCTAAGAGATAGAACTTTTGAGAGAAAATGTCTTTTGTGTTAGAAGCAGTCTGTTCACCACCTTTGGTAGTCAACTGATTGCTTAACACCCAATTCACTCTTGTGACTGATCCCTCATCCTGGAGGCTTGAACTTGAAGAAAAGCCATTGCAGATAGAAGACTGATGATCAAAGCCCTTTCCTGAAGGCCATGAAGATGGAGATTGATGCTTGTTGAAGCCTGTAGCTGATTGGAGATTACTTGGAGCCAGATGTTGATTCAGAGCTGCTGAAGCTGTTTGTTTTATGGCTGTATTTCATTTCTGATGTATTGATTGGTTTTCTGGACTGTATTGTTTGTTGTTTACCCTGTTGGGTTGAAAGTGAAGTCTGTTCACTTTTGCCTATTGTTTTCTAGGTTCGAGGTTGAGTGGGACTCCCTTGCCTCGCTTGTACTGTTGCATCCATGCATTTTACCGCTTTATTATTTCTGATATTGTCTCTGTTTCTGCCTATCCCGTAGGATCTCTGTTTCTCTTTGCGCAAGAGAGGAGCATGATAGACACTAGGTCTTAACCCATGCATGATAACATTAGGTTAGTTTGTTTCCCTTCGCAACCGTAGGTTAGAGTTCTGTCTCTTTCTTTCTCAAAACAAACAGAAAAACACATAAAGATTTCAAATACAATAAAAGACATTTCTTCCGTAAAAGAATGTGAACTCATCAAGACGTCGTTTTTGTCCGCTTGGACTGTTAATCAAGAAAAACCTTTTTCAGAAGGAATAAAAAACAACAGACAGACTTGTGTCGTACGTGGCCCGAACTACGTTTGCTCTGATCTTTCATGTTGTATGAAAGTACGTAGGCATAGGATACGATATCCTAGCGAGCAACCTTCCCCTCCTTTCCCGTAGGTAGGCGAACTACGTTGACTCTGATTTCTCGTTCCAGGCGGGAATACGTAGGCATAAAGTGCGATACTTTGCCGAGTCATTTTTGTTTTCATTTTATTTTCTTTTTAACCCTTGACTTATAGTTTAGATAGAATAACAATCCATACCCGAAAACAAGCGTGGATCCCGTCGAGTACGACGGACGTGAGGGGTGCTAATACCTTCCCCTTGCGTAACCGACTCCCGAATCCAGGTTTTGGTTGCGACGACCATACCTTTCCCGTGTTGTGCGAGGTTTACTCTGAGCGTTTCCTTTCCCTCCCGTGGGATAAATAACGCACGGTGGCGACTCTTCTGTCAGCCGGCGCCGATTTTCGCAGTAGCGACATGTAGTTAAACCTATTTTTGGTCAAGCAGGCTCGTTTCAAGAATAAAGACAGGGTGTGCTCCATTCAAGTTGTGTTTGTGTAGGTTAGTAATCAGGGCTTTCGTGCAACGAAGTTATTTAGGATTTATGGGTGATTCAAATTTCAAAGTTCAAGATTGGTGTTTTAGTTTTCAAGAGAAGCATAGTTCATTTGGTTCATGATATTTTCAAGTCCACTACAAGAAAGTCAAATCCATGGTCAAAGTCACTTTACAAGGCATTATGGAAATCATAACCAACTCAAGGCCCAAATTCAAATCCTACAAAAGACCATCATCTTACACAAAGATTATTATTACACAACAAAAATTCATTAAAATCCAAATAGAAGACCAAAAGCCCAATCACAATTCAAAAAAGCCCTTTTTTCTATAAAGCCCATCATTACAACCACAATTGCCAAAAAAAATAAAAAATAAAAATAAAAAAGGGGCTCATTGTAACACCCCCTTTCTATACCCTCAAATAAACAATTAAATCATTTATGCACTTGATTAAAGTTTCATCAGAGTTTAATTAATACATGATATAAAAGAGGTGTATCACATTATCATGAAGTTAAACACCTATAACACCTGCTCAAATAGATATGCAACAATGGGTAATTCACAACTGAAGAACATAGTTCTAAAACTCACATCTCAATATTTAGAATAAAGCGGAAACATCTAAACATTGAATCAATACATTCATATAAACATATATACATCATTCAGTTAATTCATATGTATGAACATCCATTATCAGATACATACGCAGATGTATCACAAAAGAAATCAAAGCAAAAGTATCTCCAAAAATAACCAAAGGCTTCCTAACTACCCAGATGTTACACATCAGAGCCATCGACCAAAAATAATGAAGTCCTGCTTCACAAAAAGGACCTCCAGCAATCCTACTCTGCAATGCCTCATAGAGCATTATGAAACAGCAGAAGGGTGAGAAACAATATCATAACAGTCAATACATACATTTATATATCTATATACATACATGGGATTAACACAATTCAGGTTCTCACCACATCTCATCATGATGCATATTCACACAATCAAGCATATTCATCAAATCATGCGTCTATACATACTCATCATCTTCCACATAAACATCTAGAATTATGTTCAATTCACTCCATGCATCATATAAAGATGACCAATGCAACTCATAGAGACCGACTCACGACTCTATGCAGATGCAAATGCGGTACCGACTCAATTCAGCAGATTCTCCAAGGAATCAAGTATTCAGCAGATTCTCCAAGGAATCAAATATTCATCAGATTCTCCGAGGAATCAAATATTCAGCAGATTCTCCAAGGAATCAAATACTCTGCAGATTTTCTGAGGAATCAAATGTTCAGCAGATTCTCCAAAGAATCAACATCGCTAGGATGTACATCATGATGCCTTTATGCAAAATGACTCACAACATTACTCTATATGCATACATATTCGCAAATATATCACTATGCATTTTCATCTCATACAAGCACATACAATCTATGCACATTCACAATATACTTATACTCCATAAAATACACATACTCTTCATTTCAACACATACCATTCCATATAAGGCATATATTTTCACAATCAAAATTCCGCATTCTTGGATTCACGCCTTGCGGCTACCCGTACATAACATACCACACGACACACAAAAATATTCAATTCGATAAGGATTAAACAAAACTGAACAAAGAAATCCGCATGAAAAGGGAAAACACAGAAAATAGGAAAATGTTGTCGCATTCGCCAACCTTCGCCTGGCGAAGCCTCTGGCGAACCTTCGCTACCTAGTTCGCAGGGCGAACTTGCCAGCGAAGCCCACTGGGAGTTATTTTGGAATTACTCGCTAGCACTCGCTAGCACACTCGCCTGGCGAACCTTCGCCACTCTAATTCTCCTGGCGAACTTGCCAACGAAGACAGGGTGGATGCTTCTGACTTAGTTCGCTGCTACTCGCTGGGCTTCGCCTGGCGAAGCTTCACTGCCGTTCTCCTGGCGAGCCTGCGAACTCAGAACTTTCATGGTTGTCCAAAGCCCCAACCTCACAAAACCAATCAATTCTAACACCAAACTACCCCAGTAAGTCCAACCCAACACACCCGATTATCCTACTCCATCCATTTCTCGATTCTAACCGGTTAAAACCACATTCTACCAATTAAATCCTAATATTGCCCTAAGATGGAAATGAGTAGAAACTCTTCTCAATCCAACATCAAACGATCAACAGCATACATAATCATACACATTAACAGTATAATAGAGTTTCACACCCTTACCCGATTGATTGAAAGCTTGGATGTTGATCCTTGATGAAATCCTAGGTTTTCCTCTTCTTTCTCCTCTTTCTCTTCTCTCTTCTTTCTTTCCCTTGTTTTTCCACTAATGTTTCTATCTATTCCCTTTTCTCTCTTATCTCATGTTCTATTTTCTTTCCTCTCCATTTCTTTCCAAACACTTACCAATTAATTCTCACACAATAATCCACTTAACACTTAATACTAAATGTATAAAATACCCTTTACTCTATTTTCCCCGAAAACTCTCCGAATCGGTAAAATAGCACAATATTGAAATTAAACATATCAACACATAAATTTCACAATTAAAATACCAATTATCCAAATGAATAAAAAAAAAGGACTCAACAAAAATGGGAAATTCAGAATTTGGGGCGTTACAACTCTCTCCCACTTTAGAAATTTTCTTCCTCGAAAATATTACCTGATTCAAACAACTCTGGATGCGACTCTCGCATCTTGCTCTCCAATTCCCATGTCATATTGCCCTCTGCAGCACCTCCCCAGGCTACTTTCACAAGTGCAATATCCTTGCCCCTTAGCTTCTTAACTTCACGATCCAAAATACTAATCGGTAAAACCTCAATCGTAAGGTTATCTCTTACTTCAACCTCGTCCATAGGAATAACATGTGACGGATCCGGAACATACTTCCGAAGTTGCGAAACATGGAACACATCATGCAAATTCGAAAGGTTCGGAGGCAACGCCACACGATATGCCACAACACCCACACGTGCAATAATCTGATACAGACCAATAAAACGAGAAGTCAACTTTTTCGACTTCAAGGCACGACCCACTCCCGTAACCGGTGTAACTCTCAAAAAGACATGGTCGCCTTCTTGAAACTCAAGGTCCTTCCTCCTCTTATCATGGTAACTCTTCTGCCTATTCTGAGAAGCTCTCATCTTTTCCCGAATAAACTCACCTTTTCCGTCGTCTGTTGTACCATCTCCGGTCCAACTACCGACCTATCACCCGTCTCATGCCAACACAAAGGTGTTCGACATCTCCGACCGTATAAAGCCTCGAATGGTGCCATACCAATGCTCGAATGAAAACTGTTATTATAAGTGAACTCAATCAACGCCAAATAACCATCCCAAGCACCACCTTGTTCCAGCACACAAGCACGCAACAAATCTTCTAACGACTGAATTGTCCTCTCGGTTTGACCGTCCGTCTGCGGATGGTAAGCCGAACTCAACCTCAACTTAGAACCCAAGGCACCTTGCAAACTTTCCCAAAATCTTGAAGTGAATCTAGGATCTCTATCTGACACAATACTCTTAGGAACTCCGTGCAACTTTACAATCACACGAACATAAATCTCAGCTAATTTCTCCAAAGGATAACTAATATCAATCGGAATGAAGTGAGTAGATTTAGTAAGTCTATCAACGATCACCCAAATAGCATTATGACTTCTTTGCGAATTCGGCAATCCCGTAACAAAATCCATCGATATGCTATCCCATTTCCATTCCGGAATATCCAACGGTTGCACCAATCCACTAGGCTTCTGATGTTCCACCTTCGACTTTTGACACGTCAAACACGAATGCACAAAATGAGCAACATATCGCTTTAGTCCGGACCACCAAAAGATCTTCTTCAAATCTTGGTACATCTTATTCGCTCCCGGATGAATACTCAAGTTACTCCGATGACCTTCTTCCAATATCATCTTTTTCAACTCCACATCGTAGGAAATGCATATACGACCACGGAATCTCAAAACACCAAATTCATCAACCTTGAAATCTTCATTCTCATTCATCATCAAATCAACGAACTTTAAATCCAATTTTTGTTTTTCACAAACGGTCGCAAGAAAATCATTCGTAATATGAAGCATACCAAGTCTCACACTTCTCGGCGTCACTTCACAAACCAAACTCAAATCTCTAAAACTCTCCAACAATTCCCATTCTCTTATCATCAACGTTGACATATGAACCAACTTTCGACTTAAAGCATCGGCTACTACGTTTGCCTTACCCGGATGGTAATTCAAACTAAAATCGTAGTCTTTCAAAAACTCTAGCCATCTCCTTTGTCTCATGTTCAACTCTTTCTGGTCAAATAAATATTTCAAACTCTTGTGGTCGCTAAAAACCTCAAATCTTGCACCATAAAGATAATGCCTCCAAATTTTTAAAACGAACACCACGGCTGCTAACTCTAAATCATGCGTAGGGTAGTTCTTCTCATGCACTCTCAATTGTCTTGAAGCATAAGCCACAACTTTCCCATCTTGCATTAAAACACCACCTAAACCGGATAAAGAAGCATCACAATAAACCACAAATGACTCCGTCGGATTCGGTAAAATCAAAACCGGCGCTGTTGTCAACCTTCTCTTAAGCTCAACAAAACGCTGCTCACAATTAATATCCCAAACAAAAGCCTTTCCCTTACAAGTCAATTGAGTCAACGGAAGTGCCAACTTCGAAAATCCTTCAATAAACCTCCGATAATAACCGGCTAATCTCAAAAAGCTTCGAATCTCCGTAACTGACTTAGGAGCTTCCCACTGCATTACCGCATCAATCTTGGATGGGTCAACACTAATACCATTTCCAAAAATAATATGTCCAAGAAAACTCACCTCCGATAACCAAAACTCGCACTTCAACAACTTGGCATACAATTGCTTCTCTTTCAAAATCTGCAACACAATTCTCAAATGCCCCTCATGCTCTTCTTGAGACTTAGAATAAATCAAGATGTCGTCGATGAACACCACCACAAAACGATCTAACTGCTCATGAAAAATACGATTCATATATTCCATGAACACACCTAGCGCGTTAGAAACTCCGAACGGCATCACCGTATACTCGTAGTGACCATATCGTGTCCTAAAGGCCGTCTTTGAAACATCTTCTTCTTTCACCCGAATCTGGTGATAACCCGATCTCAAGTCAATCTTACTAAAAACACGTGCTCCAACCAATTGATCCATCAAATCGTCTATTCTTGGAAGCGAATACTTATTCTTAATCGTCACTTTATTCAACTGCCGATAATCAATACACAACCGCATGCTTCCATCTTTTTTCTTTACTAACAATACCGGCGCACCCCAAGGAGAAACACTTGGTCTTACAAATCTCTTATCCAACAAGTCATTCAACTACCTCTTTAACTCTACCAATTCCGATGCCGACATACGATACGGTGCCATCGAAATCGGTCTAGTACCCGGAACTAGATCAATAGAAAACTCAATCTCTCTCTCCGGCGGCACATCCTTAATATCTCCCAGAAACACTTCTGGAAATTCTCGCACTACGGGAAACACCTCCAATTCCATTTTACTCTCTACCGACAAGGACGCAAACAAACCAAACAACTGAGCTTCGTCCGCTAAAAGTTTCTTCAACTCTTTAGTGGATAGAAAACTCTCACTTCCATCATCTTCCAAATAAGGAAATCTTACCAACTTGTGATAGCAATCCAGATGAACCTTATTATATTGCAACCAATTCATACCCAAAATCACATCCAAACCGTCCAACGGCAAACACACTAAATCCATAACGAAGTCTTTACCATACATGGTCAAAGGACAACTTATGCATACCAAGGAAGTAGTTACCGACCCCGAAGCGGGAGTCTCAATAACCATGCCACCACTCAAAGAAACCATGCACAAATCCAAACGTTCGGCACACTCAAGAGAAATGAACGAATGAGTCGCTCCAGTATCAATAATAGCAACTAAAGGTACATTATTAATAAAGCATGTACCTTTAATTAAACGATCCGCATTAGTAGTGTCCGCACCGGCTAACGCAAATACCTTTCCGCCCGCTGGAGCTTGCTTCGGTTTAGTACAATTGGGCTTAATGTGACCCACTTTGCCACAGTTGTAGCATTTCACCACATTCCTTCTACAATCCGAAGTGGCATGTCCAGGAACCCTATAGTTAGCACACTTCTCCACAGATTTTCCACAGTCAAAGGACTTGTGGCCCATTACGCCGCACTTGAAACATTTAATCGCACTAGAACCTCCTCCGGGCTTCCTATCAAAGTTTTCCCTATGCTTGCCTTTATCAGAAGGCGTCATATAAGGTCCACTCCTTACCGGTTGCTTCCCTCTCTTCTCATTCAAACTCTTATAGTGAGTGGAACGAGCTTTACTATCTTCTTCAAAGATTCTACAGCATTCGGTCAAGTCCGAAAATCTCCTAATCCTCTGATAACCCACCGCTTGCTTGATCTCAGGGCGCAAGCCATTCTCATACTTAATACATTTGGAAAATTCCGCCGCCACCGCATCATAGTGAGGATGAAACTTCACTAACTCTGTGAACTTAGCTGTGTAGTTTGTCACAGACATGTTTCCTTGTTTCAATTCCAGGAACTCCATCTCCTTCTTTCCCTTCACACTCTCAGGATAATACTTTCTCAAAAATTCGGTGCGAAAAAGATTCCAAGTGATTCCCTCATCGTCTACTTCAAGAACTTGTCTCATACCGACCCACCAGTCATCGGCTTCCTCTCTCAGCATGTGAGTTCCAAGTCTCACCTTGTTGCCTTCAGCACAATTCATAACCCTAAAGATCCTCTCGATCTCCTTTAACCAAATCTGAGCACTGTCCAGATCAAATATTCCCTTGAATACCGGTGGTTGGTTCTTTCTAAACTCATCGTTCGCATTCACATTCAGTGCGCCTTGCACCGCCCTAGCCATAGCCTCCAATGCTGCAGCCATAGCATTGTCATTACGACCAGCCATATTCTGAGGATTCCCAAAAATAACAAGGTTAAACAACCGTTCAAGCAACACAACAATAAGACAGACACAACTGACTCAACGCTGGCTCTAATACCACTTAATGTAACATCCCCTTTCTATACCCTCAAATAAACAATTAAATCATTTATGCACTTGATAAAAGTTTCATCAGAGTTTAATTAATACATGATATAAAAGAGGTGTATCACATTATCATGAAGTTAAACACCTATAACACCTGCTCAAATAGATATGCAACAATGGGTAATTCACAACTGAAGAACATAGTTCTAAAACTCACATCTCAATATTTAGAATAAAGCGGAAACATATAAACATTGAATCAATACATTCATATAAACATATATACATCATTCAGTTAATTCATATGTACGAACATCCATTATCAGATACATACGCAGATGTATCACAAAAGAAATCAAAGCAAAAGTATCTCCAAAAATAACCAAAGGCTTCCTAACTACCCAGATGTTACACATCAGAGCCATCGACCAAAAATAATGAAGACCTGCTTCACAAAAACGACCTCCAGCAATCCTACTCTGCAATGCCTCATAGAGCATTATGAAACAGTAGAAGGGTGAGAAACAATATCATAACAGTCAATACATACATTTATATATCTATATACATACATGGGATTAACACAATTCAGGTTCTCACCACATCTCATCACGATGCATATTCACACAATCAAGCATATTCATCAAATCACGCGTCTATACATATTCATCATCTTCCACATAAACATCTAGAATTATGTTCAATTCACTCCATGCATCATATAAAGCTGACCAATGCAACTCATAGAGACTGACTCATGACTCTATCCAGATGCAAATGCGGTACCGACTCAATTCAGCAGATTCTCCAAGGAATCAAGTATTCAGCAGATTCTCCAAGGAATCAAATATTCATCAGATTCTCCGAGGAATCGAATATTCAGCAGATTCTCCAAGGAATCAAATACTCTGCAGATTCTCCGAGGAATCAAATGTTCAGCATATTCTCCAAGGAATCAACATCGCTAGGATGTACATCATGATGCCTTTATGCAAAATTACTCACAACATTACTCTATATGCATACATATTCGCAAATATATCACTATGCATATTCATCTCATACAAGCACATACAATCTATGCACATTCACAATATACTTATACTCCATAAAATACTCATACTCTTCATTTCAACACATACCATTCCATATAAGGCATATATTTTCACAATCAAAATTCTGCATTCTAGGATTCACGCCTTGCGGCTACCCGTACATAACATAACACACGACACACAAAACTATTCAATTCGATAAGGATTAAACATAACTGAACAAAGAAATCCGCATGAAAAGGGAAAACACAGAAAATAGGAAAATGCTGTCGCATTCGCCAACCTTCGCCTGATGAAGCCTCTGGCGAACCTTCGCTACCTAGTTCGCCGGGCGAACTTGCCAGCGAAGCACACTGGGATTTATTTTGAAATTACTCGCTAGCACTCGCCAGCACACTCGCCTGGCGAACCTTCGCCACTCTAATTCGCCTGGCGAACTTGCCAATGAAGACAGGGTGGATGCTTCTGACTTAGTTCGCTGCTGCTCGCTGGGCTTCGCCTGGCGAAGCTTCGCTGCCGTTCGCCTGGCGAGCCTGCGAACTCAGAACTTCCATGGTTGTCCAAAGCCCCAACCTCACAAAACCAATCAATTCTAACACCAAACTACCCCAGTAAGTCTAACCCAACAACACCCGATTATCCTACTCCATCCATTTCTCGATTCTAACCGATTAAAACCACATTCTACCGATTAAATCCTAATATTTCCCTAAGATGGAAATGAGTAGAAACTCTTCTCAATCCAACATCAAACGATCAGCAGCATACATAATCATACACATTAACAGTATAATAGAGTTTCACACCCTTACCCGATTGATTGAAAGCTTGGATGTTGATCCTTCATGAAATCCTAGGTTTTCCTCTTCTTTCTCCTCTTTTTCTTCTCTCTTCTTTCTTTCCCTTGTTTTTCCACTAATGTTTCTATCTATTCCCTTTTCTCTCTTATCTCATGTTCTATTTTCTTTCCTCTCCATTTCTTTCCAAACACTTACCAATTAATTCTCACACAATAATTCACTTAACACTTAATACTAAATGTCTAAAATACCCTTTACTCTATTTTCCCTGAAAACTCTCCGAATCGGTAAAATAGCACAATATTGAAATTAAACATATCAACACATAAATTTCACAATTAAAATACCAATTATCCAAATGAATAAAAAAAAGGACTCAACAAAAATGGGAAATTCAGAATTTGGGGCGTTACACTCATGGTCAAAATGCAACATCCTGTGTATATCCTTCTAGAAAAAAACTACACTCACCATACAAGAGAAGTAATACGCAGCAAATACAAAAAAAAACTAGTAATCGGATTTGTAAGGATATGCCACATAAGGACGATATGAAACAAACAACCAGCCGGAAAATGACAAAAGTATACAACCTATCAATACCCACTAACTTTTCTTCCGCAAATCTCGGGCTCGTACGCACCACAACCAAGAGGCCAACAATTTGTAAAACCATAAAAGATTCCACTCTTCTCAACCGTGAGGGCCATATTTTTCTTCCTTTAAGATACTTTTGGAAAGACAGGACAAAACCACATGCAAGCTATCCTCTTTTCCTTAAACCCAAACTTTCTTTCAAATTCAAGTGGCCACCAAGTTCTGTAAAGAAAAAAGCCCAAAAACTACCTCCACTAGTTAACATTCTCATAACAAAATTAACCCTTCCTCTTCAACCAACAATAATAATTCGAAACTTTATATCCTCTTCATACAAATACACAAAAACATCTCAATACAACCCTAAATCAAAATAAACCCATACCCTACCCAAATCAAATCTGATCGGAGAGACAGAACAGGAGAAGAAAGTCTAAAACGAAATCGTCAAACCAAAACGGAACCGAGAAAGAAGAGAATAAAATTGATGAGCAAGAAAACTAGAACAAATATGAACAATGAACGATAGAGCAGTGAAGCTGAGAAGGAATCAGAAATGTTGGAGTATCGTTCGCATGTGGTTTAACTCATCTTATTTTTCAAAAAAAAACCTTGTTTTTTCTTCTGAAATTCGTGAATTTGAGGATGATTAATTTATTACTGTGATTTACTTCTTCAATCCGTTTTTCTTTTGCTACTAATGTTTTTAAGTTTTTTTCACATTGCCTTTAAAGGATGATGATGTATCATCGTGGACCTGGTTCATGTTGGTTTTTGGTGGGCCTGATGAGCTCGTGTTAATTTTCGTCCCCCCTTTCTTTTTTTCCAGACGTTTTCTTTGTGGATGAATGGGCCCTAGGGCCCATAATGATTCCACTTGTCTTTAACCATATCATGCCCTCTAATCACTTTCACACCCCTTATTGATTTAAGTACCTTTATTTTTTTTTGTTTTGTTTTTTGATTTAGAATTTTAAATTTTCATTTAATATTCATGCTTTGTTAATGGTTTCGTTAAATACTTCATTAAGTTTTTTAAATATATGTGATTTTCTTAAACCTTTTTTTTATTACAATTTTGGTTGGCATCCTATTCTATTTCTCGATTTATCTTGATTTTTTATCCCCAATTTCATCTTTAATTTTCATTTTCTCGAATTTTTTGGTCGACGAGACCTCAAAAAGTCACTGATGGCCAAACTATTGATAAATGCTGACTAATCCGAGACCACCTTCTTTTTTTCTTTTCATTTTCTTCTCTATCTCGATTTTATTTCATTGTTCGAATCAATGAAGTCTTTCAATTCACGAACGTTAAATTTCGAGGTTGTTAACCTTCATTATTTCAAATTTATAGAAAATGATCATTTGGATCATTTTTCTATACTTTGGGATCGTGAGAGGTTACCCTCGATTAATTAGCACGAGTTTGTGATTAAGACAAGATCCCACTCTTTTTGGTCCGTGTGGCACGATTAAATCGGAGAATGATCCTCAATATCATTTCTCTATCTTGGTTTTAGCACGGATATCGATTTACGCGACCTCATATAGTTCGACATTCGTCATAAGTTGAACTACGAACGTTTAGTGCTACATTTCGTTCCGATTCAATTCATAAAATCGACTAACCACTAATTTTACTTTCCGTCAATATACAACTGTTTTATTTTTAGTCAAATATACAACCGTTTCATTTTCAATCATTATATCTAAATTATATTTTATTGTTCATATTATTGTGGATATTACCCTGATTATATTTTTATATATCTTGTCATATTATTCATAGTTGTTCATATTCATATTCATATTCATATTCATATTGTTCATCCTCATTCACACATATTCGAAAACACTTAATAAAGATCGAAATGCTAAAAGCCTAAATTGGTGGACTATTGGATCATTGGACCTTTTCAGGAACCTTAGCTTGGAGTTTTATCTGACTTTTGCTCAAGGCTTAGTTTAGGATACTTTTCACACACACGGCTTCCTCTTGAGCTACATGACAATGAACCCTTTTATTTCGTGCGAACCTGTGTAACTTACATGTACCCCTCTCCCATTCCGATGTACATATTCGTATTTCTTTGAATGTAGTTTATCTTCTAGGAGCACCCTTAGGGACTAGAGTAGATCAAACTATTTTCAAACTAATTCTCGATTCGTCATCGAGCCATTCTCAAACACCCATCTGTTAGTCGAGTGCTCATCCGCATTCGCCATCAACCTATCGCACACACTGTCACATTTCATCGTGGTTTCGATATTGGGGGAAACCTTAGGGACTAGTTGTAAGAACATAGATTGTTTCTTAGTAATATATCTATGTTTTGATGATAACACTTATGAACTTTGTATTCAAGAATTATATACTCTAAATTTGTTCTAGACTGTTTGCTACAGGTACTAAAGAAAATATTCTTAAAGAGCAAATTTGGATCTGAACAATGATATTATGAAAGGCTTCAAAGGTTCAAGAGCATCTTAGATGAAGATCTGAACGCTGCCTCCAGAAGAATCTGAGTGCTATCTACTAAAGATTCTGAAGCAGAAGCCTCTAAAGAATAAAAGACTCTGAGAGTTCAGAAGCTTAGTCATCAGAAGACTCTGAAGATACTGCGCTGCATAAGTATTGAGAATCTGATATAGAAGACTCTGCTCTGACAGAATTACACGCTCAAGCACACAAGCTGCACATACTCTGATTCAGCATAATCTGAAGAACATCCCAAGACTCTGATGATCCAGAAGATCTCTACTCTGGAGATTCTGAAGATCCAGACTCTGATGTTGATAGCTGAACTTACTTAGTGAAGAAGATTTGAATATGTACGTTGGCATATCGCAACAGCTCTTTCCTCTTTTATGCTAGACACAAGAACACAGACAAAAAGGTTTTATCTGTGCATTCCATTCTAAGGAAAGTTTCTGCAAAGTAAAAGACAAAATGCATCAGGCTTTTTCAGCACAGCCTCCAATGTAAAGACAAAAGGCTCCAGGCTTTTTAGCACAGCCTTCAACGTTGAGAAGACTTCATGGATCTAAGTGCCTATATAAAGAAGTCCACTCCATCTTCTTCAGTAACGAACAACTTGCAAAAATCACTCATCAAAGCAAATCTCTCAAAGCTCTTATATTTTATTTTGCTGTAACATTGTTCTTAAACTTAAGAGAAATATCACAATTGTGATAATAGCCTCTTAGAAGCATTCTTACTCTTGTATTAGTTTTACATTGATTGTAAAAAGGTTTCCTTAAGAGGATCCAGTTAGGATCAGTAGCTCTTGAGAAGACTAAGAACAGTTGTTCTTAGGTGTTACTATTGTAATCTGTTTGATTAAATAGAGGATTAAGTCCTTGACTGAGAAAGGCAAATCACTCTTGAGAGGGTGGACTGGAGTAGTTGAGTTCAACGAACCAGGATAAAAATAACTGTGTTTGAATCTTGGATTATTTTTCATACTTATTCAACCCCCCCCCCCCCCCCTTCTAAGTAATTTTCTCACCTTCAGTTGGCATCAGAGCTCCGGTTCTGCGTGTGCTACCACTTAACCGTGTCAGTAAATATCCATTGAGAAAAGTTACTTTGATAAATATCTGTTTGTCATTATGGGTGATACATCTACATCCAACTGTAACAAATATGAAGGGGATAGAATCAACACAAAGCCTCTCGTGTTTGATGGAGAGAAATCTGATTACTGGAAGGACAGGATAGAAAGTTTCTTCCTTGGGTATGATGCTGATTTGTGGGACTTGGTTATTGATGGCTATGAACATCCTACAAATGAGGATGGCAAGAAAGTTGACAGAAAATCAATGACAGAAGCCCAGAAGAAGGATTTCAAAAATCACCATAAGG
Source organism: Lathyrus sativus (assembly GCA_963859935.3). Taxonomy (NCBI): domain Eukaryota; kingdom Viridiplantae; phylum Streptophyta; class Magnoliopsida; order Fabales; family Fabaceae; genus Lathyrus; species Lathyrus sativus. The sequence continues at coordinate 267,195,433 of OZ012740.1, forward strand.
CTAGGACAATATTGCTTAATGCAATCTCTCATACTGAGTATGAAAAGATTACTAACAGAGAAACAGCTCATGGAATGTTTGAGTCACTTAAAATGACTCATGAAGGAAATTCTCAAGTGAAGGAGACCAAGGCTCTGGCGCTTATACAGAAGTATGAAGCGTTCAAAATGGAAGAATCTGAAAATATAGAAACTATGTTTTCTAGATTCCAGATCCTTACAACTGGTCTAAAGGTTCTGGACAAGGGATACTCTACATCAGATCATGTAAAGAAAATCATCAGAAGTCTACCTACCAGATGGAGACCAATGGTGACTGCCTTGAAGATGGCTAAAGATCTGAACAAGATCTCTTTAGAAGAACTCATCAGCTCACTGAGGAGCCATGAAATTGAGCTTGAGGAAGATGAACCTCAGAAGAAAGAAAAAGGTAAATTTGTTGCTTTAAAATCTAATAAATCTGCTAAAGCTTTGCAGGTTATTAAGCTCTGAAGAATCTTCTTCTGAAGAAGAAGATGAATTATCCATGTTGTCCAGAAGGATCAACAGACTATGGAAGCACAAGGGAAAGAAGTTCAACAACTTCAGAAAATCTGATCATAGAAAGGAATCTTCTGGGCACAGAAGATCTGGCAAGAAAGAAGTTGTATGCTATGAGTGCAAAGAACCTGGGCATTATAAGAATGATTTCCCCTAAACTTCAAAGAGAAAAACCTAAGAAGAAGGTTGACAAAAATAAGAAGGTTCTGATGGAAATATGGGATGACTCAGATGAATCTGAATCATCTTCTGAATCAGAAGAAGAATGTGCCAATGTTGCACTGATGGCCAGCACAGAAGATCAGGAGGAAGGAACCTCAGGATATGAATCAGATTCTGAATCTGACGATGACGCTGAAGAGGTAATGGCTAAACTTACTAAAGAAGAACTGATAAAAGTTTTATCAGAAGTTCTGAAAAGTTATAACAATATCAAACTCAAATACAAGAAGCTGAGAAGCAGTCTTGAATCTGAGATTGATCTTCTGAAGACAGAACTTGTTGAGCAAAAAGAAATTAATCTGAAAATCAAAAATGACTTTGAAACAACTCAACAAGAATCTGAATCTGAGACTAAGTCATGTGAAAACATTTTGGAAAAATATGACTCTAGCTTTCAGAGATTCCTTACTAAGAGCATAGACAGAAGCAAGATGGCTTCTATGATCTATGGTGTTAGTGGGAACAACAGAAGAGGTATTGGATATGAATCTTCCTCTGGAAGTAATCCAAAATCTGTTGACAAACTCTTCATCAAGAAGACACCTCTGTGCTCTCAATTTAAGTTTGGTCACTTAAATGACATTAAACACACAAACTCTGAGAAGAATACTTATGTGTTTAAACCCAAGGCAAGTCAGAATAAACATTATGTTGAAAAACAGAAGTTTAGACAAACCTACAAACCAACTAACCCTAAAGGACCCAAGAAGATCTAGTTACCTAAGAACAAAATAATCCCTGTTGTAGATGTTCTTAGCAGCAAGATCAGGACACCAGTCATGGTACCTGGATTCTGGATGCTCACGACACATGACAGGAGAAAGGTCTATGTTCCAAAGCCTGGAACTTAGATCTGGAGGTGACGTGAAGTTTGGAGGGAACCAGAAAGGCAAGATCATTGGATCTGGCACTATTGGAAATGGTAAACTTCCCTCTATTACTAATGTTTTACTTGTTGAAGGGTTAAAGCATAACTTATTATCCATAAGTCAATTAAGTGACAATGGTTATGATATCACCTTTAATCAAAAATGTTGTAAAGCTATAAGTCAAAAGGATGGCTCTATCCTATTTAGTGGTAAGAGGAATCAAAATGTTAAATGCCTCTTGTCTGTTAATGAAGAGCAATGGGTCTGGCACAGAAGATTGGGCCATATTAATATGAGACGTATATCTCAGATTAATAAACTTAATCTTGTCAGAGGACTCCCTAATCTGAAGTTCACTTCAGATGCTCTTTGTGAAGCATGCCAAAAGGGGAAGTTTTCAAAAACATCTTTTAAATCAAAAAATGTTGTTTCTACTTCCAAACCACTAGAATTACTTCATATTGATCTGTTTGGACCAGTGAAAACTGCATCCATTAGAGGCAAGAAGTATGGATTAGTCATTGTTGATGACTATAGTAGATGGACATGGGTAAAGTTCTTAAAACACAAGGATGGGTCACATTCTGTGTTCTTTGACTTCTGCAAGCAAGTCCAGAATGAAAAGGATTTCAAAATCATAAAAGTCAGAAGTGATCATGGTGGTGAATTTGAAAATAAATATTTTGAAAAATATTTTTCTGAAAATGGCATTGCTCATGATTTTTCCTGTCCTAGAACTCCACAACAAAATGGGGTTGTAGAGAGGAAAAACAGGACTCTGCAAGAAATGGCCAGAACCATGATCAATGAGACAAATTTGGCAAAACACTTTTGGGCAGAAGCAATCAACACAGCTTGTTACATTCAGAACAGAGTATCTGTAAGACCTCTTCTGAAAAAGACTCCATATGAATTGTGGAAGAACAAAAAGCCTAATGTAATACCCCAAATTTTGCCCTAAGATTAGTCGTTTCATCTTGCATCCCATTTCATTGTGCATTGCGTTTAAGCTAACCACTAACGGGTTGTGCAGTTGGTTGATTGTTGCATGAAAACATCATGTGGCGCGCTCTTAGTTTACAGGGTTTCTAGTGCCACTTTATTTTGAATGAATAAAATAGCACAATTGGCAAGAAACCCCGTGTAAGGAGTTGTGAGTGTGAGAGGTTGAGAGTTCGAATCCCACCTTCTTCATTTTTTGTTTTGTTTCTTTTATTTTTATTCTAACTTTTCTATTTTCATAAAAAAAATAACAAAAATAGTTTTTTTTTATTATTTAATTATTATTTTCGTATTTTATTTAAATTATTTTTTAAAAAATATTATTTTTTTACTTTTTTTCCATATTATTCATAAAAACGTCCAAAAATCATAAAATTAAAAATATTAGAAAATATTTTATTCTTTTAAGTTTGTTTTAGTTTGTTTTTTTTAGCTTTGACTAATTATTTAAGTTGGGCTTTAAAGTGGGCATTAGATTAGAGTTAACCCTAATTTGTTACCTATATAAACATAAGTTGTGTTTGATAAAAGGGGAAAGAAAAGAAAAAACGGCGGTCGTTCTCACGATTTATCAGAAGAGGGAATTTTTTTGGAAGAACCCTAAAAGGTTTGAATTCATCATCGGCCAAGCGCTACCGGCGAGCAAAAAGTCCCAACGGCGGAGGCTCAGTTCGTTCAACATCATCGTCGTTACCGTAAGCTTTCTCTTTCCTTTGATTTACGGCATTTTATGATTTTTGTGTGTTGTTTTATTCATTGATTGTAGATTAATGGGAAGAATAAATAGAAGAAGGAACCATTGACATGCAAGGATTGAATGAAAGGAAAAGCTTCGATAGTCATCCATGAAGAAAACGGCATAAGCCTTTTTATTTACGTTTCATTTGTTTTTTTATTTTATTATTCAATTGTTTATTTTTTTCATTTATATTAACTATGTAGTTTGTAATTAATAATGCAATTAAGTTTAGGTAAGTTATTTTTTTAAAAAAACATAACGTAATCAGTTTTTTTTTAAATTAAGATCTTTCTAAAAAGTTTTTTCAAAAATTAAACCATTTTTTATTTAAAAACATATTTCTAAATAAAACAGTTTTTCTTAATTAAAGCTTTTTTCCAATTAAAACCATTTTTCATTAAGTTAACACAAAAATTAAAAAATGACCTTTCTTTCACTAAAACAAAAATTAAAACCTTTTTCGTTGAATTTAAATCAAATTTTTTCACTAAAATTTAAAATATTTTTTTAATTAAAATTTAAAACATTTATTTTCGATAAAATTAAAACATGTTTTTTCAAGACATTTTTTCATTAAAATTAAAACCAGTTTCTTTATTAAATTTTTTAGTAAATAATTAGAATAGTTTCTCCATTTAAGCATGAAACTAATTCTCCTCTCCTCTTCTCAATAAAAACTCAAAAAGAAATAAGTTTTGATTTAGCCATTTCATTTTTGTCTAACCCTCGTTAATTTGTTTGTTTCAACTCGTTATTATTTCATTTGTTCGTTTTTGTTCCATGGATGTAATTTATGCGAGGCCATGGTCGCGGTTATTTTATTTTGCATTCTTATTTTGGAATCTGTAATTTACGCGAGGCTATCGTCGCATTACACTTATTCTTTACAGCTTTCTTTATTTTCCGCATTTTAATTCTGCAGTATAGTAATTTGCCGTATTTTGCATGTTTTTACCGTTATTTTCCCTCCGAAGGAATTAGGATTAACAGTTTGACCGCCGAGTCAATAACCCTAATTTTGACCGTTTCAAAACCCTATTAGCCTAGGTGTCCCGTCGGGGACGAAAATACCCTTTACCCTAGCATTAGGTCAAAGAGTCGCCATACTCTGTTTAGGGTTTCCCGCCGTGGAATCCCTAATTTAACCCTAATTTCAATTCAACAAATTCAACGTAGAAATAGGAGTTTTAAGACTCCACGTAAGCGTGTCCTTAAGATATGTTTACTCCCCTTGAAACCTTGACCACCGTCAAGACGTTTCTAACCTCCCTTTCAAGGGGAACTACGATTACTCTGATTCCATTCCCTATCCAGGATACGTAGGCACAAGATGCGACGTCTTGCCGAGTAAACTTAGGTCTAACCCTTAGGTCTCTTTTAGGTCACTCTATCCCTTAGCTCAATATATATTAAAGCAGATAATAAATAAAAATAAAAAGCATACAATAAACAAAAGGTTCCTGTAGAGTACTACAGAAGTTTAGGGTGCTAGTACCTTCCCTAAATTTAACCAACCCCTTACCTAGGTCTCTCCCCGCATTGTGTTTACGATGCAAAAATAGGTTTTTCCTCTTTTGACCTTTTCCTTCGGATAAATCAAAGAGCGGTTGTGAATCAAGAATTGTGATTCAAACTAATTAATAGTTTGATATCCTATTTCCACCGCAACAGAAAATGGCGACTTCACTGGGGACACCATAACTTTTAAGGGTTATCCCTATTGTATTTATTGTATGATATTTTTTATTCTCTTGTATATATTATTATTGTGCTTTGCTTGGGGGGCACCCTGTTATTGTGAGATAAGTCCTAACCCGGACTTGAGTGACCTTATTATAGGATGGTGAGATATTCGACGAGGCTTGCCGGGAGTGAGTCCCGACCAAGTTGACTCGAGAATCACCGCTCAGTTGAGACCCTGTCGAAAATGGTTCGGTTGATCGAGTTAGTCGTGAAAACTTTTACTATTTTCGATTGGAGTCTGTGATATTGAGGACCGTAGTTACCTTAACACCACCTTGGCCTTATGTAGGACGTAGTGCGGGAACTATGTGGGAGTAGTCCTACAATGGTTGCTACGCGATACTTCACTCAAAAGAGGTTCTCTTGAGAATATTATTGACCTCCGAGTCATTTGGAAAGTTGATAATATCCGAAGGATGGACTAATGACTTTGGGCACTTATTTAGAACCCTTGTTCTGCAGGTACAACTAACCATAGTACATACCTTTTGGGAAGGGTATACCTTAACTCCTTGCATATACCTTTAACCTAGGAATTTGTATATATGCATTGCATCCATAAGACATCACATTGCATCACATGTCATGGAATTCGAATTTTATTTATGAATATTGCAGGATACCATGGATTACAAAAAAAAACTTTGAGATATTCTTTTAAAGGACTTAAGTTAGAGGACCTAAGGAAGCTAGGATCTTTGGTTCAAGATCAACAAAGGATTCAGAAACAAGTATGGAAGGTCATTATCTCTGTTGAAACTTCAAGTAGACGAAGGACTTCTTTCGAATTTGTTACAGTTCTAGGATCCAAATGATCTTTACCTTTAGATTCCTCAAGTACCAGCTATTGCCTACCCTAGAAGAGTACTCTCAATTGGTGGGGTTACCTATTCTAAAGGAGTCTTCATTCCCTTTCTTGGAGAAAGACCCTAAAGGACAAGACTGTTGCTAAAGCCATATGTTTGAAGGTATCTGACATCAAGGGCAATATGATCACTAAAAATTGTGAAGACTTTTCCAACGTACCCTTGTTTGGTTTTGATGAAGGATTTATGTTCCTCTAACTATCGATCTACCTTTTGAAGATAGGCTCATCCTCAAAAGGCCTAGCCCAAAGAGAAGAGAAAGGGGCAGAACAGGAAGCTTCCTTAGGGTCATTATTAGCTTTTATTTAGCTATTATGCCAAGACTTTTCTAAGAATGTTATTCGTAATCCATTTTCAAATTAACAAATAAAGTTTTGATATTCCGCAATATTCGTAAATATTTGAATTCCATGAAATCATTTCATTCGCACTTTGCATTTAGCATCATATTTTGCATTTCATGTGTCTCCCGGTTTCTTACTCTCGGTCCTATCACCTTCCAGTTTTGTCATCCTGGGTCCCCCGCATCAGTACAATACTAGAGCCCAAGCTCGAAAAAGGATGGAAGAACAAGCTCAAGAGATCGACCGTGTCAGTCATGAACTCGAAGATCTTCGAGAAAGTGTAGGGCAGATTATGCAGATGCTGCAAGCCCTTAAGGTGAAGATGGATAATCAACCTACTATTGTTTTTGAGATTACCAACACTGTTGTGGGTTCTCACCCAGCTGTTACTGTCGAGAACATACCTCCTCAGAATCGTCAATCCAGTTCAGTGAATCCTATTGTTGCTCAACCAGTTCGACGAGTTACTCCTCCGAAGTGCAAAACTCCGAGCGTTGACCACCATAAAGGAACTACACGTCCGAGGAATTACTCGATGGCTACTCATCAACCTTGGCAACCTCAGCAGAATTATGTTCAAGGTTATCCAGTTCAGTATGCTCCACAACCATATGTAGCTACTGTTGCACCTCCTATTTATCAGCCTGCACAAGTTCCTATCAACCGTCAACAAGTGCCCAACTCTCCCGTGTGCCAACCATCAGAAGAGACGATACCTCGTCAAAATAAGAGACCATACAAGCCTTGTCCTCCGATCCCAATGACGTTCACTGAGTTGTATCCTTTCTTAATGCAACAAGGTCTGGTTGTTACCCAAACTTTGGGTCCACCTCCCAATCCGATACCTTTCAATTACAACGCCGCCGCTCATTATTTATTTCATGAGGGTGCGCCAGGTCACGATTTGGAAGGATGTTACACGCTTAAGAATATTGTTAGAGATTTGCTAGAAAAGAAGGTCTTGTCTTTTGAAGATCCTCAGCCGAAAGTCAAGACTCCTCTCAATGCGTCCCAGGGGCAAGAATCAAGCTCTGCAAAGCCTGTTTTCAACAGATCTCAGCCAGTGACGCATACGGTGAATCAGCCGAAGCCGGTAGTTCTTCAGATGCCTAGTTATTTTCATTTCAGCAATCCTCCAGATGATGCGACCCCGATCAACAGAGAATCTGGGAGAGTTATTCTGAGTGAAGATTTGAAGACCGATAATGAAGTAATGACAGACGTAGCTGGGGCAAGCAAGACGACTCCTTCCAGTGAGGCTCCGCCAGAGGAAACCACTACCATGCCGGTCTCAGACACGAAGACTTCATAAACACACCTTGAAGGACTTTGAGACGTTACATTTTGATTATTTATATGTTTCTTTTCTTTGATTAAGCATAATTATCATGTACGAACTTGTTTATTTTGGAATAATTGATGCAATGCATGTTTGTCTTGAATAAATCCATTCGTTTCACTCATTAAAAATATTTTTCATAAACTTATAATGCCAATTTTACCCGATCTCTTGTTTGATAGAGAATTGGGAGGAGGATGATGAACAAAAACATCAGATCTTTTGTCGTATGCTTTCAATTGAAACCCGCTGATGATGTAAGGCATTGCTTCAAATCCCAAACACCGGAGATATAAGGATGATAATCCTTCTTTACCCCCTTTGAGCCTGGAAGTAGGAGTTTTTTTTCTTTTCTAAATAAAACCCTCATCTTAACCTGGGGCAGGGTAGTTTTTTCAGTACAACCAATCGAGCGCTCAGACTCTCAAAAAGAAAGGAGGAGTGAACCTTCGAGAATTTATCCCTAACATCTTAGGAAGTTAGAAGTCCATGACTATCCCTCTAATACTAAAAGAGTGGGGCAGTCACAAGCCTTTCAAAGGAGTCACACGACTTATTCAGCAAAAATAAAAAAAAATATATAGCCCGCTAAGTCAAAACCTATGAAGGAGACTTAGGCAAAACTGGGGCATCCCGTTGGACTCCAAAGTCAAATCCAAAAGACATTGTCCAGGCAAAAGTTAGGGAATAAAAATGCAAAAACAAAAAGGATTACCATAAAGAATTCCCAATAAAGAACACGGTCGTGTGATCAAACAAAAAGATAGGTGAGTGATTGCCGTGTCTAAAGCCTTAATGAGTTCTCGACTATATCGACTCCAATTGAGATATGAGTGCTCGCATCCGGTTAAATGAATTAGGATTGGAGAACATCACGAAGAAGGGTGGGTACGAATAATTTTGAGCCTTTATCCTTTGTTTCTTAAACCGTGAACCAAGCCACGATACAACCTTTAAAAGACCTAATTGAAGTAGGAATTCTCTTGAAAGCATACTCGACGAGATAGCGTTTCCTGACTCCTACGAGCTATGCTCAAAAATTCATGTTGGCATTATAAATTAAACTTATATCCTAACTAGTGATTTCGGTCACGAGTTACAGTGATATCTTTTTCAAAAACAAAAATTTCAAGACAAATATATTGTTACATTGATAGTTTCAGGATAGCATTTCACGCGTGTTGGTTTTGCCTGATATCTTAGAAACTTACATATAGATGTCACAGATCCTGCTAAACAGGGGCAAATGGTTTCAAATTTTCTCATCAATGCGAGCCTGACATTCTTAAGAGCTATTTTTGAAGACTCAGTCATGTCACCGTCGATCTGAGCCAGTTACGTCGAGATCTGACAAATCTCTCTAAGAGTTGGAAAACAGTGGGGCATCTGGACTCCATGTTTCTCTGTAAAATCCTCTTGAGCTGACTTTTCCTCAAGAAGCAGGTACTCTGGGGCATGATATTTTCAAAATGGCGACTATGACAAAGTCCATTGTGATCAAAGTTAGCTTCGTTTCACGACATTCTTCATGCACCCGATGGATTTTACTCCCGGCGGTCTTCATTCCCCAGTAAATCTCATTGTTGCAGCATCTACATCTTAACCATTGCCTCAACACGGTCCCCAGAGAGACTTTAAGCTAACACAGTCCCCAGAGAGACTTTAAGCCGACACAGTCCCCAGCGAGACTATAAGCTGACAACACTTTGGGCTGAGCCGGTAATCTCCAAGACAGTAGAAATCTTACCAGCATCTTCCCAGTGATAGTCCCCAGCGAGACTTTAAGTTGTCCATACTTTTGGGATCCATCCGATAAATCCCCAGTGACTCTCAAGACTGTAGAGACATCTCTGGTATCCTCCAAGTGATATGCGTTCTAGAAAACCCATTCTCAGCGGAATTATTTGTTCCTCAGTGAACTGCCTTACCTTCCTCAGGAATTTTTTTCCCAGGAGATTGCCATGTTTCCCCAAGAAGTCAAGATACTGCCCTCACGAATGTTTGTTAATTTCTCCCCAGTAAGTCTGATGAACTCTCCGCAAGGAAGTTTGATATATCTTATCCCCAGTCGGATATACCTTTTCCCCAGGGAGCCGAGGTACTTTTCCCAGGAAGTTGCTACACTATCTCCATGAAGCTGTCTAGCTCCACACCTTCCCCATACAGCGGATATTTATTTTATCCCCGAAAGTATATGATCCAAGAGTTCTTGAGTTGATTATGGTTCATGATAGCAATCCCTCACGTGAAGTCATGACGTCTTATCCCCATGCGGAGGTCATGAATCCCCAGTTGAAGTCAGGGCATCATACTCTCCGGTGAAGTCGTATCGCATCCCCATGTAGAAGTCATGAGATTTTCGCCTCAGGGAAGTTTTAACTTTGAAGCCAGATTCCGTCTTACCATCAATTATTCCTATCCTCTAATAGATGTACTGTTGCAGAGGTCACTGGGTATTCCTGTCGAGATGTTTATTTCATCTCATGTCTCCTCTCTCATCTGTTCTGTCAGCATAAGCATAAGCATGAGCATTACATACTCATTTTCATTTCATTGTCATACACATGAACATACACATTCGTATACACTTTGGCATACGCATTAGCATTTGCATGCTTGCTATTTATCGTCATCCTTGTCGTTACCGCCGAGTAACTGGGTTTGTTCGCTCTCTCCAAGTAGATCGTCAGCCCTAAGCATACAATACCTACTTGTTTCTAGTTTCCCCACAGAGTTCAACCCTCGTGGACAATGGTTATTTTCGTTACCTTTCCGCATTAAGATAAGGTAGTCCCCATTCGAGTTCATTTCCTCAATGGAGTTTTGTTTATCAGTTCTTTCTAGCCCAATTCTAGATCAAATTTCAGTCCTGTCGATTGTCGAACATACCTGGATGTGCATTTATTTTGCACTATCTCTCAAGAAAAGCATTTACAATCCTTTTCAAATATGCGACAGTTCTCGCCTGAAAAGCTTATCACTACATTGCACAATAGACAAGCAACAATTCCCAGCTGAGGAGCTTATCACCTACCTTACACTTTACAATACACTCTACAATTGATCTTCTCATACAAGGAGCTCATTATTACATTACAGTGATCTAGATGTTTGCCATCATCACAACATTCTTTACAATTTACATTACCCTCGGTGATCTAGATGTTTGTCATCATCACGACTTTCTTGACAATTTACATTAGCTGTTACTACTTAGTGATCTCGATGTTTGCCATCATCACAACCTTCTTTACAATTTAAATTACATGTTACTACAGTGATCTAGATGTTTGTCATCATCACAAAATTCTTGACAATTTATATTACAGTGATCTAGATGTTTGCCATCATCACGACCTTCTTTACAATTTATGTTACCTATTGTCACTCAGTGATCTAGATGTTTGCCATCATCACGACTTTCTTTACAATTTACATTACCTGTTACCACCTCTACAAGCAGTTCTCACCCGAGAAGCTTATTATTGCTACTCTTGCAAATAAGCGGCATTTCTCGCCCGAGAAGCTTATCCTATCTTCGTTATGACTTGCAGCAAATGGCCATCTCCAGCGAGCAGTTTGGTTTCCATTTCCCGTATCATTTTGAAGAAAGGGGAGGTTCGAGCGGAATCATATTCAGGAGAGTGTGAATCTTGAAGTATGAAGAATTTCGTTTACCCTTTAGTAAAAGAAGGAGCGGAATCATATTCAGGAGAGCACAGATCTTGAAGTATGAAGAAGTTCGTTTACCCTTTAGTAAAAGAATGAGCGGAATCATATTCAGGAGAGCACAGATCTTGAAGTATGAAGAAGTTCGTTTACCCTTTAGTAAAAAGAAGGAGCGGAATCATATTCAGGAGAGCACAGATCTTGAAGTATGAAGAAGTTCGTTTACCCTTTAGTAAAAGAAGGAGCCGAATCATATTCGGGAGAGCACCGATCTCGAATTATGAAGACGTTTATTTTATCCTTTAGAAAAAGAAGAAACTGAATCATGTCCAGGGAGCACAGACTTGAGACGTGAAGAAGTTTATATTATCAATCAATCTATTATCTACAGATAAGCATCAGTCTCTTTATTTGAGAGCTTATCCAGTTTGGCATACAAGTCCCTTCCAACGATAAGTGGCAGTTCTCTCTCGAGAAAGCTTATCAGGGCGTTTCCCATTTAAGCCCATTTATTTTGGCATACAGCCGGTTTTACCCTGTATATTTTCTACGGATTCCTAAATTTCGTTTGTCACGAGGGAAAGTTTACAGAAGCTCGGATGTTATTCTTTGCTCAATGCTCCAGCATCTTGTTAATCGATCCTACAGTCGTGCAGATCCATTTTTATCATTTACTTTTACATATTCCCCAGTGGAGGCCGTCTCGCCGGTGCCATCTCCATTGAGGATCCCATTCTACTATTCCTTTTTCCTAAAGTGGTAATTGGTCGTACTCGCACCAGTTGACTATCACTTTAGAATTCCCCAGTGTCGTGCTGTCACCCAGTGCGTCGTATTTCCAGTGTGGTCCATTTGTCACGTCTGTCCCCTATGTCGTCGTGTTGTCTGCATCTCTGCATTTACCATTCCATCGTACGCACCATACTAAATTCATGGAATTGTCAACATTATAGTTTATTTTCGTTTTGGCTATAACATTGCATATCACTGCATCTAAGGGCAAAATTTTCGGTTATCTATATTTAAATCCCTCCACCATGATTTCTCGAGCCTTTGTCGCTCAAATCATCCGGTAAAGCTATTTAAATAGGGGCAACTGTAATACCCCAAATTTTGCCCTAAGATTAGTCGTTTCATCTTGCATCCCATTTCATTGTGCATTGCGTTTAAGCTAACCACTAACGGGTTGTGCAGTTGGTTGATTGTTGCATGAAAACATCATGTGGCGCGCTCTTAGTTTACAGGGTTTCTAGTGCCACTTTATTTTGAATGAATAAAATAGCACAATTGGCAAGAAACCCCGTGTAAGGAGTTGTGAGTGTGAGAGGTTGAGAGTTCGAATCCCACCTTCTTAAATGTTTTGTTTCTTTTATTTTTATTCTAACTTTTCTATTTTCATAAAAAAAATAACAAAAATAGTTTTTTTTTATTATTTAATTATTATTTTCGTATTTTATTTAAATTATTTTTTTAAAAATATTATTTTTTTACTTTTTTTCCATATTATTCATAAAAACGTCCAAAAATCATAAAATTAAAAATATTAGAAAATATTTTATTCTTTTAAGTTTGTTTTAGTTTGTTTTTTTTAGCTTTGACTAATTATTTAAGTTGGGCTTTAAAGTGGGCATTAGGTTAGAGTTAACCCTAATTTGTTACCTATATAAACATAAGTTGTGTTTGATAAAAGGGGAAAGAAAAGAAAAAACGGCGGTCGTTCTCACGATTTATCAGAAGAGGGAATTTTTTTGGAAGAACCCTAAAAGGTTTGAATTCATCATCGGCCAAGCGCTACCGGCGAGCAAAAAGTCCCAACGGCGGAGGCTCAGTTCGTTCAACATCATCGTCGTTACCGTAAGCTTTCTCTTTCCTTTGATTTACGGCATTTTATGATTTTTGTGTGTTGTTTTATTCATTGATTGTAGATTAATGGGAAGAATAAATAGAAGAAGGAACCATTGACATGCAAGGATTGAATGAAAGGAAAAGCTTCGATAGTCATCCATGGAGAAAACGGCATAAGCCTTTTTTATTTACGTTTCATTTGTTTTTTTATTTTATTATTCAATTGTTTATTTTTTTCATTTATATTAACTATGTAGTTTGTAATTAATAATGCAATTAAGTTTAGGTAAGTTATTTTTTAAAAAAAACATAACGTAATCATTTTTTTTTTAAATTAAGATCTTTCTAAAAAGTTTTTTCAAAAATTAAACCATTTTTTATTTAAAAACATATTTCTAAATAAAACAGTTTTTCTTAATTAAAGCTTTTTTCCAATTAAAACCATTTTTCATTAAGTTAACACAAAAATTAAAAAATGACCTTTCTTTCACTAAAACAAAAATTAAAACCTTTTTCGTTGAATTTAAATCAAATTTTTTCACTAAAATTTAAAATATTTTTTTAATTAAAATTTAAAACATTTATTTTCGATAAAATTAAAACATGTTTTTTCAAGACATTTTTTCATTAAAATTAAAACCAGTTTCTTTATTAAATTTTTTAGTAAATAATTAGAATAGTTTCTCCATTTAAGCATGAAACTAATTCTCCTCTCCTCTTCTCAATAAAAACTCAAAAAGAAATAAGTTTTGATTTAGCCGTTTCATTTTTGTCTAACCCTCGTTAATTTGTTTGTTTCAACTCGTTATTATTTCATTTGTTCGTTTTTGTTCCATGGATGTAATTTATGCGAGGCCATGGTCGCGGTTATTTTATTTTGCATTCTTATTTTGGAATCTGTAATTTACGCGAGGCTATCGTCGCATTGCACTTATTCTTTACATCTTTCTTTATTTTCCGCATTTTAATTCTGCAGTATAGTAATTTGCCGTATTTTGCATGTTTTTACCGTTATTTTCCCTCCGAAGGAATTAGGAATAACAGTTTGACCGCCGAGTCAATAACCCTAATTTTGACCGTTTCAAAACCCTATTAGCCTAGGTGTCCCGTCGGGGACGAAAATACCCTTTACCCTAGCATTAGGTCAAAGAGTCGCCATACTCTGTTTAGGGTTTCCCGCCGTGGAATCCCTAATTTAACCCTAATTTCAATTCAACAAATTCAACGTAGAAATAGGAGTTTTAAGACTCCACGTAAGCGTGTCCTTATGATATGTTTACTCCCCTTGAAACCTTGACCACCATCAAGACGTTTCTAACCTCCCTTTCAAGGGGAACTACGATTACTCTGATTCCATTCCCTATCCAGGATACGTAGGCACAAGATGCAACGTCTTGCCGAGTAAACTTAGGTCTAACCCTTAGGTCTCTTTTAGGTCACTCTATCCCTTAGCTCAATATATATTAAAGCAGATAATAAATAAAAATAAAAAGCATACAATAAACAAAAGGTTCCTGTAGAGTACTACAGAAGTTTAGGGTGCTAGTACCTTCCCTAAATTTAACCAACCCCTTACCTAGGTCTCTCCCCGCATTGTGTTTACGATGCAAAAATAGGTTTTTCCTCTTTTGACCTTTTCCTTCGGATAAATCAAAGAGCGGTTGTGAATCAAGAATTGTGATTCAAACTAATTAATAGTTTGATATCCTATTTCCACCGCAACACCTAACATTTCATATTTTCATCCTTTTGGATGTACTTGTTATATACTTAACACTAAAGAAAATCTTAACAAGTTTGATTCCAAAGCACAGAAGTGTTTCATGCTTGGTTATTCTGAACGCTCTAAAGGCTACAGAGTATTCAATACTGAAACACAGATTGTGGAAGAATCTATTCATGTAAGATTTGATGATAAGCTTGGCTCTGAAAAGCCAAAGCAGTTTGAGAATTCTGCAGATAGAGAAGTGATTCTCACAGACTCTGAAGGATCAGAGGCAGAAAAGGCTAAAGAAAAGGAATCTGAAGCAACTCCAGATGCTATTCCCCTATCTTCTCAATTGGACAACTTACACATTTCTGAAAGATCAAATGTCAGAGGTTCTTCTTCCAGAATCAAGGCATCTCACCCAGAAGATGTGATTATTGGAAAGAAAGATGATCCAATCCTATCTCAGAACATCTGAATCTTCATTGTTTGGCTTAGTGTCAATAATTGAACCAACATCTGTGGATGAGGCTCTGAAAGATAATGAATGGATTATTGCCATGCAAGAAGAGCTAAATCAATTCACCAGAAATGAAGTTTGGGATCTGGTTCCTAGACCTAAAGGATTCAATGTTATTGGAACAAAATGGGTCTTTAGGAATAAGTTGAATGAAAAGGGAGAAGTTGAAAGGAATAAGGCAAGGCTGGTTGCTCAAGGATACATTCAACAAGAAGGTATTGATTACACTGAGACATATGCTCCAGTGGCAAGGTTAGAATCTATACGCCTTCTTATTTCATTTGCTGCACAAAATAACATCACTCTGTATCAGATGGATGTTAAAAGTGCCTTTCTTAATGGTATTATAGAAGAGGAAGTATATGTCCACCAACCTCCTGGTTTTGAAAGTGAAAACTTTCCAGATCATGTTTTTAAATTAAAGAAATCTCTTTATGGCTTAAAACAAGCTCTCAGAGCTTGGTATGAGAGGTTGAGCAATTTCCTTCTGAAGAAAAATTTTATCAGAGGAAAAGTGGATACTACTTTATTCTGTAAAACTCTTAAGAAAGATTTGTTGATTTGTCAAATTTATGTAGATGATATCATTTTTGGATCAACAAATATTATGCTTGGAAAGGAGTTTGCTAAATGTATGCAGGAAGAGTTTGAAATGAGCATGATGGGAGAATTGAGATTCTTTTTGGGAATCCAAGTCAACCAGACTCCAGAGTGCACCTACATACATCAAACCAAATATGTTAAAGAGCTTCTGAAGAAGTTCAACATGGTTGATAGTAAGATGGAAAAAACTCCAATGCATCCTACAAGCACTCTAGGTAAGGAAGAGGTAAGTAAGAAGGTAGATCAGAAACTCTACAGAGGTATGATAGGATCTCTTCTATACTTGACTGCTTCTAGACCAGATATTCTGTTTAGTGTCTGCTTATGTGAAAGATTCTAATCAGATCCTAGAGAATCACACTTAACAGTTGTTAAGAGGATTCTAAGGTATCTCAAAGGTACTACTAACATGGGTCTGTGTTACAGAAGATCTGATGAATTTTCATTAATTGGATTCTGTGATGCTGATTATGCTGGAGACAGAGTTGAACGTAAAAGCACTTCTGGAAGCTGTCAGTTTCTTGGAAGTCATCTGATCTCATGGTTCAGCAAGAAGCAACCCGCTATTGCACTATCAACTACAAAGGCAGAATACATTGCTGCTGCTGGATGTTGTACGCAGATGCTCTGGATGAAGAGTCAGTTAGAAGATTATCAGATCTATGAGAGTAATCTTTCTATATTCTGTGATAATACTTCTGCTATATGTTTGTCAAAAAATCCAATTTTACATTCTAAGGCTAAACATATAGAAATTAAACATCACTTCATCAGAGACTATGTTCAGAAGGGTGTAATAAATCTAGCTTTTGTTGATACAGATCATCAATGGGCAGATATTTTCACAAAACCCCTTGCAGAAGATAGATTTAAGTTCATTCTGAAAAATATTTGTATGGATTTTTGTCCAGAGTAATATTTATCAGAGGCAACTTCTCAGATGCAAAATGTTTAAAGATCTGAAGTATTTCATCTGACTATTTGTTCATTTATCTTTAATTTATTTATTTGTGTGAAACTCTGAACTAACAAACTCAGAAGATCTGAACGTTGGAAACGTTTCATTTCTTGAGAGACATCAGATGCACATACAAAGCAAACACGTGTCACTCAGTATCTGAAAAGATAGAGTGCTCTACTGAATTGACGTTTGAGGTATTGCTTTGAAAATCTCATTTTTCTTGGATTTCCCCCCAATTGTCATAATTTTAATTTGAAATGATTACTTTCATTAAATGTTGTACAAACGTGCGTATGTGTCTTTTGATGTTCCCAATGCTTGATTTTTAGTTGTCTATAAATACCACCTATCACACTATTTTCACACTTTTCACATTCACTACACCTATGCGTTTCTGTTCTCTCTTCAACCTCTACAAAAACCCTAAACCCAAATCACGATCTTCTTCTTCATCAATGGCTTCTACATCAAATGCTGCTGAAATCTCCAACAAAAATATAATGTACAAGAAACCAGAACGCACCCTATTTACTCCAGTAGTAGATCTTGAGGTTCTGTATGAGAACTTCGTTGATCTTGAATCAATAAAGGAAAATGGGTTTGACCTAACAACTGCCATTAAAGCTCAAGGCTGGGAGAAGTACTTTGAGAGATTGATGGGTCCTGTGTACCCAACTCTTGTAAAGGAATTCTGGATTCACGCTAGCACTGGTCCTAAGTTCATTCACTCATCTGTCCTTGGGAAGGAGATAGTGATTACTGAGAAACTGATCAGGCAACTGTTCAGTTATACAGAATCTGATGGAGTTACAAACCTAGCCTCTTCACGTATTGATATGGCTAAGGTATATGAAGAAATCACTGTAGCTGGAACACCAACAAGTAAGGTTAAAGATCTGAAACCTATCTATAGGATCTGGGCAAAGATATTTATGAGTACAATCTTTCACAGAAAGTCAACCAACTCACTAGACTATGTGAGTTCAGAACATCTGTATTTCATGTACTGCATCAGTTAGAATGTTAAGGTGGATCTGCCCTATCTGATCTTCAGTCATCTTCTGACTCATGTCAAAGAGACTAGAGAAGAGGTCAGAGCTAAAGCTGGGAAAGTTAGAACTTGGATACCTCTGGGAAGACTTATTTTAGACATCCTTGTTGAAAACAAGCTGGTAAAGCATCTGACAGATGCAAAGATAACAGAGGATCTGTCATACATCATTGGATCTGAGATAAATGGACTCAATCTGAAAAGGATGAAAATCATTTCAGAGCTGAATGGTAAACTAAGGAATATAAACTCTGAGGAGGTCAATGGCAGAAGGATACCCTTAGAAGACTTTCCAATGTTCAGTGCAGAGGAACCAAAAAGTATTGTCTGGACTTACATTGCAGAGTGTCTGAAGGAAGGAATTCCTCTACCTGCTAATCTTGTTCAGAAACAAGGAGAAGAAATGCCCAATCTAATGAAGGAAAGGCGTAGTAAGAGAAAAGCTGAAGAAGGATCGGTTCAGAAGAAAAGGAAAGTATCTTAAGTTCCAAGGAAGAAGAAGAAAGGAGCAAAGAAAGCCAGAATCAATTCTAGAGATGCCACTTTGGAAGAAATTAGAGACACTATTCATCAGGTATTAACATATGATCCTACACCTGCTGTTCATTCACCCCTTTCATCACCACAACTCTCTCCAAACCTTAGACAAAGAACTTCAAAACCCAAACAATCTGCAAATCTTTCATCTGAACCACCCTCATCTGAACCAGTACATTCATAATCATTTTTTGTACCAATTCCCTCTGAACCCCAACCTCATATTACATCTGAACCCCCTCAAACAATTCAATCAGAAATTCCACAAACTCAATCAATTCAACCAGAAATTCCACAAACAGAAATTACTCAATCTGAGATTTCACAAACAGAAATTCCTCAAACAGAAATTCCACAACCAGAAATGTCACAACCAGAAAATCCCCAATTAGAAATTCCTCAACCAGAAATAATCATCTCAGAACCAAACCAACCAGAGACTGTTCAAACTGAACACTCTGAACAACCAATTCCATCAGAAGATCCAAATCTTTCTGACAATATTCTGAATATAGAACCCCTCAATCAATCCATTATCATTTCTTCAACATCTGTTCACTCAGAGGAATCTTCTGATTGTGAATCATCTGATTCATCTGATTTTGAACCAGAGTCACTCAAACAAGCACGTTCTGAAAGTGCTATGAAGGAACATCTTAACATTTCCATGTTTCATACTCCACCAAACTCCCCACCTCAACCACAACCATCTGAAATTCAACCATCTGAAACTCAAACATCTGAAACCCAAACCATCCCTCAACCATATGAAACCAATCTATCTGAAACACAAACCATTCCTCAACCATCTGAACTCCCTCAATCTGACATCCAAACATCTCAACCAACATCACCTTAATCACAACCATCTGAACCTACACCATCTGAACCTACTCCTGTTAACACTCCTAATCCTAATCCCTCTGAAAAGTCTGAACAGTCAGATCTAGGATCATGTGTTAATGCTATGTTTGAAATTTTCAAAAAGGAGATAGATTTTGAATATGCTCGCGTTAAGGATGTGGGCATGTCAAGTTTGGATCCAACTGTTTCAAATGCTGCTTGGAAGCGTTTCATCTGGATGTTCAACAAAGCTTCCTTAAAAGTTAGAGCTAAATGCTCTAAGCTTGCTAAGACTAAGTTTGCAGAATTAATCAAGGTAACTCTGATGAACATGCCTCCTCCTCCTGTGTTGCTTCTGGAAGCTGCTCCTCCAGAGGTTCCTGAATCTGAAATGGTTGAACAAGCTTCTGAAGAGAACCAGTCTGAAGAGAACCCTGCTGCTACTGTATCTGCTCCTTCTTCATATGTGGTCACAGAGCTTGTGAATGATGTTAAGGAAATAAAAGATTGGATGATCAAGCAAGAGAAGACAACTGATGAGATCAAGACCTGGATGTCTAAGCAAGAAGAGTCAACAGCTAAAATGATAGAGCTTCTTGAAGGTGAGATAATACTTAGAAGGGGGGTTGAATAAGTATGAAAGATTAAAACATAGAATTAAAACACAATTATTTTTATTCTGGTTCGTTGAACTCAACTACTCCAGTCCACCCTTCCTAGAGTGATTTGCCTTTCTCAACAAGGACTTAATCCACTATTTAATCAAACAGATTACAATAGTAACACCTAAGAACAACTGTTCTTAGTCTTCTCAAGAGCTACTGATTCCAACTGAATCCTCTTAAGGAAAACCTTTACAATCAATGTAAATCAAATACAAGAGTATGAATGCTTTTAAAAAGCTTTTATCACAACAGTGATATTTCTCTTAAGTTTAAGTACAAATAATTCTAAGAAGAATATGAAAGAATGAGATCTTTGAATGTTATGATTTCTTTTCAGCAAAATGTCTAACTGAAGAATTTGGTGGAGTCTTCCTTTTATAGGCAGCTGATCCAAGGAAGCTGAACGTTGAGAAGAGTGTCCCAAAAAGGTCTGAGCCTTTTTGTCTTCACATCAAGTGACCTTTCCTAGAAGTAGAAAGCACAGAAAAATCCTTTTTGTCTGTGTTCTTGTGTCTAGCACAAATGAGGAAAGAGACGTTTGATTTACTCCAACGGATATATTCTTTGAATATTTCTTCTTCAGTTTTCAGCAAGTTCATCAGAATCTGATTGAGTCAGAGTCTTCTAATGATGTTCAGAACTTTGCTGTATCAGAGTCTTCTGCAGCATGTGTGCTTTCAGCGTGTTGATCATCAGAGCATATTTGACACAGAACTTCAGTACTTGGCAGCTTTAGTACTTTCAGAAACTTCTGTAGAAACTATGCTTTGAGAAACTCTTCATTCAATATTCTTCTTAGCTTCAGATGCTTCTGACTTGCTTCAGATGCTTCTGCTTGCTTCAGATTCTTCTAGAGCTTCTGCTTCAGAACCTTCTGGAGACTACGCTCAGGATCTTCTGTAAACAGCAATCAGAATCTTCTAATGAATGCATCTGGCGCTTCAGAGTCAAGATAACTTCTTGTATACAATTCAGATTTGCTTCTGGAGTGTTAATTTCATTTCAATCTGCAGTAAAACTCTCAAGCAAATTTTAGAGTCTATAATTCTTAAATACGAAATTTCCTAACAGTTATCATCAAAACAAAGAGATATTATTAAGAACCAATATGTGTTCTAACACTTCTGACCCTTATTGCCTCACGCCAGACTTAGTTTTATTTGTTGTTTTTGCACATGTTATTGCTTTTGTTGTTTTCTTATTGTTGTGTTATGCGTTTTGGCATCTGTCTGTTTGACTGTGAACTTTGATATGTTTAATTGAATGTTGATGTTTTTGCTTCTATATGCTTCTTTTCTTCTGTATCTTTATGTCTTTAAAAATCTTTTTGATTATGAGAAAAAGGGGGAGAAAAAGAGAATCTGATTGTTCAAACTATAAGCAATTACTAAAACTGAAATTCAGACATTTTATTAACTTACTTTGAATTTAAGTCTTTCAGATTACATTGATATATCTGACATAATTCATTGAAGTTACCCTAAGACTTTTCCAACCAGAACCTGATCTTCAAAGCAAATCTGAGTATTCAATCAACTCAGATAGTTTACTCTGATACCTTTACTCTAGAAGATAATTCAAGCAAGATGATAACTAGGCGCTCTGACTGAAGGAAGTTATTATTATCTGGTATTAAGATTTGACTCTGAAAGTCAAACCTCTTGCATCAGGCTCTGAATCTGAAATATACTTAATCAAAAAGGGAAGTGTTTTCTTCTATTAGAGTATTTATTTCAGGGGGAGATTGTTAATCTCAGAGGGAGTTATAATTCATATCTTTTTAATTGAACAAAATTCCTCATGTTTTGTCATCATCAAAAAGGGGGAGATTGTAAGAACACAGATTTTTTCTTAGTAATATCTCTATGTTTTGATGATAACACTTATGAATTTTGTATTCAAGAATTATATACTCTAAATTTGTTCTAGACTATTTGCTACAGGTACTAAAGAAAATATTCTTAAAGAGCAAATTTGGATCTGAACAATGATATTATGAAAGGCTTCAAAGGTTCAAGAGCATCTTAGATGAAGATCTGAACGCTGCCTCCAGAAGAATCTGAGTGCTATCTACTAAAGATTCTGAAGCAGAAGCCTCTAAAGAATAAAAGACTCTGAGAGTTCAGAAGCTTAGTCATCAGAAGACTCTGAAGATACTGCGCTGCATAAGTATTGAGAATCTGATATAGAAGACTCTGCTCTGACAGAATTACACGCTCAAGCACACAAGCTGCACATACTCTGATTCAGCATAATCTGAAGAACATCCCAAGACTCTGAAGATCCAGAAGATCTCTACTCTGGAGATTCTGAAGATCCAGACTCTGATGTTGATAGCTGAACTTACTTAGTGAAGAAGATTTGAATATGTACGTTGGCATATCTCAACAACTCTTTCCTCTTTTATGCTAGACACAAGAACACAGACAAAAAGGTTTTATCTGTGCATTCCATTCTAAGGAAAGTTTCTGCAAAGTAAAAGACAAAAGGCATCAGGCTTTTTCAGCACAGCCTCCAATGTAAAGACAAAAGGCTCCAGGCTTTTCAGCACAGCCTTCAAAGTTGAGAAGACTTCATGGATCTAAGTGCCTATATAAAGAAGTCCACTCCATCTTCTTCAGTAACGAACAACTTGCAAAAATCACTCATCAAAGCAAATCTCTCAAAGCTCTTATATTTTATTTTGCTGTAACATTGTTCTTAAACTTAAGAGAAATATCACAGTTGTGATAATAGCCTCTTAGAAGCATTCTTACTCTTGTATTAGTTTTACATTGATTGTAAAAAGGTTTCCTTAAGAGGATCCAGTTGGGATCAGTAGCTCTTGAGAAGACTAAGAACAGTTGTTCTTAGGTGTTACTATTGTAATCTGTTTGATTAAATAGTGGATTAAGTCCTTGACTGAGAAAGGTAAATCACTCTTGAGAGGGTGGACTGGAGTAGTTGAGTTCAACGAACCAGGATAAAAATAACTGTGTTTGAATCTTGGATTATTCGTCATACTTATTCAACCCCCCCCCCCCCTTCTAAGTAATTTTCTCACCTTCACTAGTATTGTTTATCACAACCTAACCCTTGACTTTTCATCAAGCCGGTTCTATTTTTCAACCAAACCCTCGATTCTTCGTCGCGCCATTTTCAAACCCTACTTCCATTCCACCACGGTTTTGCACAGGAATATAAGTCAAACCCTTGATCCAACGTCAAGCGGATTTTCTCAATCAACTATCAAATCAATTAACAATTATTTAACTCTTTCAAGGTGAAAAGAGGGGGATTGAGCCTTTGATCTCCCTTCAGTTGTTTGGATGCGAGTTGTCTTACTCATGTGTGAGCGAGTGACGCCTCTAAATAACATTTCCAATTTGACAATGTTCAACCATCTTCCAAACACTCAACATTCAAACACCATTCAAACACAACCGCTTTTCAAGATGAAAAAGAGAGATAGCCAAGTCTTTGACTCTTTCTCCCGATTACTTGGGCCCGAGGAGTCTTTCTTAAGCTACGAGTAATCGTCATCCGTACCTAGCTTCAACTCAATTCAACCCTTCATCTTTTCATGGTCATTACCATAAACTACGGACGCTCGGATTCTTCATTCATTCTAGAATGTAAGATACGTAGGCATAAGATTGCGATGATCTTGGTGAGCACACTTCTATCTTTCCTCATTATTCTGTTCACAATTCCTTCCATCTTCCGTTTGCCCCATCCTTTCCCGTAGTCAAACTACAACGCTCTGATTTCTCATTCTCGTCTGAATGAGCATACATAGGCACAAAGGCCCCAATCCTTGGCGAGCACCCTATCCTTTAACCACCCATTTCCCCTAGCATCTTTATCCCTTTATCACATTGTCTCGTATTTATTATTGAGAAGAAAACAACTAAGATTATCTAACGCTTATCACAATTCGAATTAAGAGGTTTCCGTTGAGTGCAACGGACGTGAGGGGTGCTAATATCTTCCCCTTGCGTAACTAACTCCCGAACCCGGAACATCGGTTGCGACGACCCTATTCCTATCCTTTCGCTTTAAAAGGTTTTCTCTATATTTTCCTATTCCTTCCTTGGAATGAATAAAGTTTGGTGGCGACTCTGTTGAACCGTATTTTCGCGCCTTTTGCGCGAGGGTCGTATGTTCGAATGAATTTTTGAGGTGCGACTGTCGCTACTGCGAAAATCGGCGCCGGCTAAACAGAAGAGTCGCCACTGTGCGCTATTTATCCCAACGGAGGGAAAGGAGACGCTCAGAGTAAACCTAACGCACAACGGGAAAGGAATGGTCGTTGTAACCAAATCCTGGATTCGGGAGTCGGTTACGCAAGGGGAAGGTATTAGCACCTCTCACGTCCGTCGTACTCGACGGGATCCACGCTTGTTTTCTAGTACGGATTTTTATTCTATCTACTCTACAGGGTCTGGGTTAAAAAGAAAAGGAAATGACTCAGCAAAGTATCGCACTTTATGCCTACGTATTCCCGTCTGGAACGAGAAATCAGAGTCAACGTAATTCACCTAACTACGGGTTAAGGAGGGTTGGTTGCTCACTAGGATACGGCATCCTATGCCTACGTACTTTCATACAGCATGAAAGATCAGAGCAAATGTAGTTCGGGCTACGGAAGACACAGATTTGTCTGTTTATCTTTTATCTTTCTGAAAAGGTTTTCTCCTGATTACGGGTCCAAGCGGACAAAAATGACACTTTGATGTTTGTTTTCAGTCTTTTACGCAAGAACTGTTTTTTATGATGTTCGCAATCTCTGACGCACTAGAGACTATGATTTGAGAGTGACTACGTCGTATGTCACCCTAGGGGTAACACACTAAGCAGTCAGATTACTGAAGAGTGACCCTCCAGTAATCCTCTCTCAAATGGCTTAAGGCTCGTAGCGTACGACGTCAATCATCCTTATTACTGTGTTTTGAATTGTTCTGAGAAGAGAGAGAAAGAAATCCTAAAAACCTAAGGTTTGAAAAGGGAATAAAAACTATCCTAATGTTATCATGCATGGGTTAACACCTAATGACTATCATATTTCTCTCCTGCACAGAGGGAAACAGAGATCCTAGGGGATAAACGGAAAAGAAACAGATATATACAGTAAACAGTAAAATGCATGAGATGCAGCAATACAAGCGAGGCAAGGGAGTTCCACTCAACCTCGAACCTGGGAAAACAATAGGCAAAGTGAAACAGCTTCACTTCAAACCTAAGGGGCAAGCTAAACAAGCCAACAATCAATACAGAAAAGAGAAAATAAAACCCAACACCAGCTCTGACAGCCACACCAGCTCCTTCAATAAGTAGTTCAAACAGCACCAGCTCTGACAGCTACAGCTAATTAACAGCACCCAGGCTGACAGTAACAACTCCAAGCAAGACCCCATCTCAATCTCTAATGATATTCAAGCTTCAGATAAGCTCTTATCTCCAATAATCTCCATCTTTAGCAAGCACTGAACCCCAATAAGTAGACAGCTTCAAATAGCAGCAAAACCCTAGTCTTCAACAGATCCCCAGCTTTGACAGGCACAGGTTTCATATTCACCACTCTTCAATGCACTTCATCTTCAAGGCAAGCACTCACAGGAGAGAATCAACTAAGAGATGAAGTTGAACTGTTAAGAGACTTAATGATAACCCAGGGAAATCACTAAGATCTTATCATAGCAAGTGAAAGGTATCCTCAAGGTTCTACCCAATCAAAGCATGCTCTACATCCCTCCTAAGGAGAGATGGAACTTCTTTGGGGGACCTTGTGTCATAGAATGGAATAGAGGCACAAGAAGCTCTCTATGTTTGAAGGAAGAAATCAGTCTAGTCTAAAGCTCTCCCTATATCTCCTATCTCCTAAGTCTTCAAAAGCAACCTTCAAGTAGAAGAATCTTCATGCTCCAAGCTTCATCCTTTGTCTTCAATCCTCTCCAAAGCCTTCATTAGCTCCAACAAACCAAGCCCAAGCCCAACACCCAAGTGAAATGCCCAAAACCCAACAAACACAACAACATCCCCAGAGGGAAACACACCAATATCACCCAATTTGCAAAAATCAAATAAAATGGAAATACTCATCATAAAATCCTAGATTAATTTCTAAGGGAACCTAACTATGTACCCTATACCCCATATAAACCCCAAAGACCTAAATCAGACCCTAAGTACCAAGACTATGCCCTAAACCACACCTATGTGTTGTAAAACCCTAATTCTAGCACCCTAAAGTTCATCATTCAAAACTAGCCTAAATTTCATCATAAAAATATGAGAAAAATCTATAAGGGAGCATGTACCTCTAATATAATCAATCCAACAAGAATCAACTCAAAAACATTCACCAATCTCTCACACTAAATTCAGCAAAATAAGGTATCAAACAAATGCAAAATAAAATCAATAAAATGGTAAAATATGCCAAAAATATAAAATGCAATGAATTAATATTTTTATTGTTTTATTAAATTCTAGAAACCCTAAGGAAAACAAGAAAAAAATTCTCACCCTAAAATGCTTATTTTTCAATTAGTTATGAATTTTTCAATTAACCTAAAATAATATGTGAAATAAAAGAAAAATAAAAAAAAATGGAAAAGATGCGTGTCAAATAGCAATTAACTGAAGTTTAAAACACCAGATGGGCCCAGAGGGGGGTGCGCATAGCCAGGCGCGCGCTAGGCCCAATTCAGTTTAGAAATTAAAAATGAAAATAGAAAGAAAATGGAAAAAAGTTGGTAAGAATAGCAATGATTTCACATGTGTTTTCAAGTGGGCCTGGTAAATGGGGTGTGGTTAGCAACATATACTTAAGCCCGCCCAAAGAAGTTAAATGAAACGGTGTGTTTCACTTCTTTCAGACTCCTTCACAAATTCTCGCTCGCTCGTGGCCGTTGGATGGTGCTTTGGTCAAAGGTCTCCTCGTGATCTAAGGGTGAAGGAGTCATCTCCTACCTTTTGAAAGCTTGGATGGAAAAAACGCCATGGTTGAGCAGAGCTTCAACCTTCTTCTTCCCCAAATCTCAGCTCCATTAATCTTTACCAAAACTTAACCCTAATAACCTCATCTGGCTCGTTTTTCCACAAGGAATTCACTCATGCTATCCATTATCATTGAAACCTTCTCCTTCTCAAAACACGAATGCATCTTCAGAAATGGCTCAATCAAGAATCATCACCAAACTCAAAATTGAGAGGCCTAAAATCACCACCATCTCACACTGAGTAAAATCCACCATTAAACTAGGTTTAAACCTCCAAGAATTGCAAGATACGAGCCTCAACAGAAAATGTGATCAACCTATTTTTGTCTCTAAATCAAGCCAATTGCTACCAGAATCCACCTAGCCATGTTCTATAATGCATACCACTATCTAAAACCTAAAGAAACCTCATGAATCGAGCCATAGAAAGCAATTTACATACCTGCAAATCTTGGATGAACAGAGTGGTGAAACCTCCAAATCAAGCTCCAAGATCTTCCAGACACCTTCAATGAAGTATGATCAAGCTTCTGTATGCACTAAATTGGATTGAAACCTCTTGAATCCTTGAATCCGATTCTAACTTGCAATGGATGAATTCAAAATGCAATCTCACGATTCTTCCATGATCTTGGCTAGAAATCTATATGGAATCACTCACCAACACCAGAGGAAGCTATTGAACACAAAAGAATGGATTGAAATGGCTTAATTTGTTGTAACCAATTCTGTTATGCACATGGAAAACTCAAGATGCAATCTCTCAATTCTCCCTCAATCTCCACTAACCAATGCTTTGAACCTCTTCTAATCCTTATATAGAATGTGAATGGAAGCTCTAGAATCTTCTGGATTGATCTAATGAGAAGTTCCACATCTCTTGCTCTTGAAAATGTCATGAGAAATTCACATATGGCAGCTGAGTTTTTGCTTGCTTCAAGGCCTTGGTTCTGATCCAAATTCTCACCTAATGACAAATTGAATGCGTTAGGATTCATTAGAGCCTTGGTTATGCCTTGCAAAGAGGTTTTGCATTTGTTACTTATGATGTAAGTAACCATTTTATAAAGTAAGTCATTGAATTAACCCTAAACTCAAAATTGTGGCAATGTCAATGTTCTCAAAATGTGTTTTCCAATCAAATTGGTATGTCATATGGCTTGGTTTGGACTTGTAGATCAAAAATCCCAATTTTCATCCTTGGTTCATTTAAAATTCACCCTTATTTTAGGCCATTTTTGTGATTTTATGAAGCAAGCCATTCCAATCACCCATGACCTCTTACCTAGCCCAAAAACACCATTTTGAACACATCTCATGTTGAACATTTTTCCATTTGAGGAGTGGAAGATGGAGATTTTGACCTATGTTGAAAAATGACCTGTAATCATCAATACCCAAAATACCCCTGGATTGCCAAGATCATAACTTGAGTTCTACAAATCCTATTTAGGACTTCTAGTACTCAAACTAAATCTAAGATCAAGCCCTACAATTCTTATGTTGGCCAAGAATCCATTTGAAAATTCCTTCATGGGCAAAGGTTGCTTGGAAGTCAAGTGATTTTCACAGATAAATTTCAGTGTCCTCTGATGACCCATAACTTGCAAGAACCATAACTTGAGTTCTACAAATCTTCTTGAAGACTTCTAGTACTAAAATTAAAGCTATTGAGAAGATCTACAAGTTTCATGTTGACCAAGAATCCATTTAAAACTTTCATTTTGACTTATCTGGCTTGGAAGTGAGGCCTAAATTAGGGGATTTTACACTGAAACCCTAATTTAGTAACTCCTCCCACTCTTGATTCTCTTTGATTTATCCTTGGCACAACACCACACATGTATCAACATATCAATTCATGAATCCCACAACCTTCAATTAAGCCTTGATTCTCTACAATCCCTCATTTGACCTAGGGTTGACCCAGATGAAACCCTAGTTGCCTGCACTTCAACTGTGGCTCTTGTACTTGAATCCATGACTTGTCTCATCTTCAATATGACCCTCTAGGCATTTCATAAGCTTTGTACACATTCCACACCCTCAATACACCTCAAATTAGGAGAGAAGTCCACTGGTTGACCCTCAAACTTCTCAAAGCTTCAAGCATTTCTTGATGACTTGGATAGTCTTAAACTTGAATAAGGCCCCTTGATGTGTTTCTTTAGATAATAATGGCACTTGATCCCTTGTTGGATGCCTTGCTATGCTATGCCATGCAAATGATTAGGTTATGTACATGATTCAATATGCAAATGATAATGCAATTAAAACATAAATCAGGTGAAATAGGTTGAGCAAATTTTAGGGTGCAACAGCGATAGGGAGTAGGGAGGATGTTTGTTTTAGAGGGTGTTTGATTGTAGAAAGGTCGAAAGGGTCTGTTTGGGTATAAAATGATTTTAGTTTCAAACTCATCATCAGAAATGTGGGTTGGTTGAAGAGTACGGGTGTCAGATTGAGATGGGTTGGAAATAGAGTTATATATTGGATTTGTGGTTTGGGAGCAGAGGGAAAAATGTATTCCATAATGAATGGAATGGAATAGGTTATGGTGGTTTTGGGGATGGATGAAGTATTAAAATTAGAAAGTTGAGGAACGACAGAAGTAGTAACAACTCCAAAAGAGCTAGTAGCAACAGTAGTAGCAGCAACAACAACATCAGCACCAGAATCAACAACATCAACAGACATTGCTTTAGAAGAAGTCGTCGGAGTTTCATTTGAATCCTTATCTCTTTTTAAGCAAACTTCTTTATCTCCTTGATGGCTTTTCCTATTCTTATTTTTCTTTTGGAAAAATTTCCTTATCTCCTTGTAAGTGCTCTTGATTGGCTGCATTTTGTGGCAAAACTTTAGAGTTTGCATGTATGTCATACTGAATGTTAGGACATACTAAATGATGTGTGTGAAGGGTAAGTTAACTATAAGTTAAGCTGAATGTCATACAGAATGTCATGACACTGACTGTATGACATCCAACGGGCAAGTTAGTTTTTCTGGTATTTAAAAATCAGGAATCAAATCAGGAGCTCAAGCTAAAAGACAAGAGACATTTGAGAAGCCCTAAAGCGAAACAAATACTCCTGAATTAAAAGGGAAAGCGTGCAGAGAATTGAAGAGTAGGGTTTGTTATGATTAAACCTAACTATGTGCACCAAGGCCCAAAGGACTGAATACGCTATAAATATCAGAAGGAGAAATCCTAGAAATTAAGCTCTTGACAGAAGATCAGAGAGTGCAAATTACAGAGTCCTTGTGAGTGAAGAAGGTTGTTATTCACGTGAGTATTGTGAGTGAAGAAATTGTGTTCTTCACGTGTGTATTGTGTCTTAGGAATACTTGTTCACCAAGCAACTGTCAGCTGCATTGGTTAGGTAGTTTCTAAGTTGTTGTGCCACTCAAAGCTTTTAAGCAAGAGTGTGTGTCCCTTGATTAAAGCTTTGAAGCAAGATCAAGGTGTGTATGAAGTGTCTCGTCATCTTAACTCTGTAACTGTAATTGGATATCACTGTGGTGTGATTGAGGGGGAGTGAGTGGGAATACTCAGGTCTAGAGTGTCTCTAGGTTGAAGTGTCATTGGGTAGAGATTAAGTGAGAAGTGCAAACTAGTTGTTTGACTTTGAATTGATTCTGCTAATAGTGAATTTCCTCCCTGGCTTGGTAGCCCCCAAATGTAGGTGTTGTTGACACTGAACTGGGTGAACAATTGTTGTGTTATCTACTGCTTTTACTTACAGTTTAATAGTTAGTACAGTAGTCAATGTCATATTGGATGTTATAACTTTGGCAATAACATCCATCGTGTGCTTGCCAGAACTTCACTCCTTGATAGCTTTTGGTTCTAACGAAGGAGAAAAAGGAGCAGCCTTAGATTTGCTGTTGGATTTTCTGTACTCATAGCTAGCCAACTCTAGGTTGGAGAAGACGAGAAAGTCAACCATGGAATTCTTCTTCTAAGAATATCCTCCTTGGGGATCTCAACAACTAGACTAACTAAAGTAGAAATCATGTACATATTCTTCAGAGTCCTGGCATTGAGAAAACTCCCATAAGAGGATACAAGTACTTGAGATTTTTCTTCATTTGTTAGAGAGTCTATCAGGCAGCTCTCCATTAGAATGTCAAAAATAAGCCTTCCAAAAGGAATTCAGTTCTTCACCTTTTTGCATCCATTCCTTGTGTCCTTCATTGCATCTCTTAAGAATCTAAAGAGAAAAGCAGGAAGGTTAATCTTTTGATCATAATGGATAAAGAAAATGATATATTTCTGATTTATGTTGATGTAGTCTGGAGACCTTGTTGCTCTTCTAGGGTTGAAACAGCCCAGGATCATCCTTGTTCAAATCCTTAGAATAGATTGAAGATCATTGATTTTCCCAGAAAGATCTCCATTTTTAAGGATTGCTTTGGACATCTCATCACTATCAGACCTTCTTTCACCCATCATCTCATACAAGATAGCATTCCCTTCATGGCTGATGAGTTTGGCAATGAGTCTCTCCGTAATAACATTTTTTTTCCAAAAACAAAGGACATTATTTTAGTGGAGGAGGTCTTAGTGTGAATCTAGGAATCCCTTTACAAGAGCTAGAAAGACTGGACCATTAAGACATTCAAAGTATTGGTTCCACCCTTGAGTGTGAACAACAGGGAAGAGATCAAAATCGTGAGCTTTCATACTCACAAAATCCACAATGATTTCACAAAGAACGTCCAAGTATTCAAAAGGTTTGGAGAGAGTGACTTCAGGAAAGTCGTAAGCATCTTAAGTGTACACAAACATGTTGGGATGCATAGTTTATGGTGACCTGTGAGAGCGAAGAAGGTGAGGAATGTACTCAAGAGGTTGGTACCCAGCAGCTCTTCGAACAACCTTTTTGAAGTTACTTCATGTCGAATCTCATCAATGATTTTGTTTGGGAAGATTGTTGTTGTTGAGATGATGATGAAGCCATTGATGCAGAGAAAGGTTTTTAGGGTTTCGAGAGACTTTTCGATTTGAAAACGATAAAGTGTTGGGAGTGAAAAGTTGCTTAAGTGTGTGAAGTGAGTGGAGTGGGTTTTAAATAGGGAATTTAGTAATCATGATAGTAATAGGCAAGAATGATAATTAATAGCAATTAAATCAATTAGAAAAAAAAAATCTGACAAAGGGAAGTAAGGCAAAAAGATTTAACTTAATCCCAAAAATCATGATTATACCCATGTGTCATGCAGTTATCAAAAAACAATTCAGTTTTCTAAGACAGGTGTCATTAAAATTGTTCTATTTTCCGAAACTCATTGACAACTATTTAATGTAAAGACTGTTTAGTATCTAGAGAGAAGATTTTGTTTAACCAAACAATTTCCAATTAGATACCTCTAAACTTATAAAACCTTATGACTTCAAAAGACTCATTCGTTCAGAACCAAGACTGATCTCAAAGTCTCATTTTTCGATTATGAGAGATTGTCATTTGGAGATAATCATCAAATTCATTCTGGACATAATTCCATTTTTAAAATTTTCAAAATGAAAAAAAATCTATCTTCAGGAAGGAGTTTTGTAAAGATATCAGCCCACTGATGGTCAGTATCAATAAATTTTAGATCTAAAATACCCTTTTGAACATAGTCATGTATAAAGTGATGTTTTATCTCTACATGTTTAGCTTTAGAATGAAAAATTGGATTCTTAGATAAACAAATATTAGAGGTATTATTACAGAGTATAGGAATGTTACTCTCATGTATCTGGAAATCTTCTAGCTAACTTTTCATCCGAGCATCTAAGTGTTGCATTTAGAGGATGCAATGTATTTAGCTTCTGCAGTTGATAATGCTATTGTTAACTGCCTTTTGTTGGACCATGAGATCAAATCATCTCCCAGAAATTGATAGCTTCCATAAGAACTTTTCCCCTCAAATCTATCTCCAGCATATCGGCATCACAATAGCCTACTAGCTTATAGTCTTTAGATTTTCTATAACACAAGCCAAGGTTAATAGTACCCTTCAGATACTGGAAGATCCATTTAACAGCAGTTAAGTGGCATTCTCTAGGATCTGATTGGAAGTTAGCACGCAAGCATACACTAAACAGAATATCAGGTATAAAAGTAGTCAGATATAGAAGAGAGCCAATCATATCTTTGTATAGCTTCTGATCTACCTTACCACTTACCTCATCCTTCTCAAGGATACATGTAGGATGCATTGGAGTCTTATACATCTTACATTCTGACATGTCAAACTTCTTCAAAAGTTCTTTGGTGTACTTGCTCTTATGGATGTATGTTCCTTCTAGACTCTAATTAATTTGAATCCCTTGAAAGAACTAGAGTTCTCCCATCAGACTCATCTTGAAATCTTCCTGCATAGACTTAGAAAAATTCTTGAACAATGTAGCATTAGCAGAACCAAATATAATATTATCAACGTAGACCTAAACAACAAGATTATCATTTTTTAATGTTTTACATAAGAGAGTTGTATCAACCTTCTCTCTGGTGAAATCATTTTCAAGAAGAAACTTGCTCAGTCTTTCATAACATGCTCTTGAATCTTGTTTAAGACCATACAATGATTTCTTATGCTTGAAAACAAAATATGGATTTTTCGGGTTTTCATAGCTAGGGGGTTGATGTACATACACTTCTTCAGTAATATAACAATTCAGAAATTCACTCTTAACATCCATATGATATAAGATGATGTTATGATTAACAGCAAAGGAAATTAAGAGACGAATAGATTCTAACCTGGAAAATGGTGCAAAGTTTCAGTATAGTCAGTCCCTTCTTGCTGACTATAACCTTATGCAACCAGTCGAGCCTTGTTTCTTACTACCTCTCCTTGTTCGTTAAGCTTGTTTCTAAAGACCCACTTAGTTAAAATAACATGAGTTCCTTTGGGTATTGACACTAGATCACGTACATCATTTCTAGAGAATTGATTGAGTTCCTCTTGCATACCCAGAATCCATTATGAATCCTAAAGCGCTTCATCAATTGATGTAGGCTCTATCAGAGACAATAAACCCATAAGGGTTGAAAGAGGATCTGGTTTTGACATGTTCAGTCTTATCACCCATAATCAATTCTTCAGAGTGTGAAAATCTTTGTTTATGCCTTCTTGAAGGTGTAAGAGCTTCAATCGCTTCTGGTTGAGGAGCTTCAGAATCTTTGGTCTCAAGTCCTTTTGCTTCTTGTGTCTTTTCTGTAGAACCTGAATAAGTTATCTCCAAATCTGCAAATTTATTAACTAGCTTTGACTTTTCAGAGTCAAGCTTATCATCGAATCTGACATGGATTGATTCTTCAACAATCTATGTCTCAGTGTTACATACTCTATATCCTTTTGAGCATTCAGAGTATCCTAACATGATGCACTTCTATGCCTTAGAATCAAACTTGTCAAAATTTTCTTTAGTGTTCAAAATAAAACAAGAGCATCCAAAAGGATGGAAATAAGAAATGTTGGGTTTTCAATTCTTCCATAATTCATAAGAAGTTTTACCCATAATAGGTCATATAGAGATCCTATTTTGAATATAACATGATGTATTGACTGTTTCTTCCTAAAAGTGCTTGGCCACATTAGTCTCATGGATCATGGTCCTTGCCATTTCCTGCAAAGTCATATTCTTCCATTCTACAACGCCATTCTGTTGTGGAGTTCTAGGGCAGGAGAAATCATGGGAGATTCCATTCTTATTAAAGAGTTTCTCAAAATCTTTGTTTTCAATTTCACCATCATGATCACTTTTGACTTTTACAATTCTGAGATCTTTCTCATTTTGCACTTGGGAGCAGAAAGTAGAAAACATAGAATGTGACTCATCCTTATATTTGAGAAATTTCACCCATGTTCATCTACTGTAGTCATTAACAATGACTAGCCCATACATTTTACCATTGACAGAGGCAGCTTTTGTTGGTCCAAACAGGTCAATGTGAAGAAGCTTCAATGGTTTGAAGGTCGACACAACATTCTTAGCTTTAAACGATGTTTTAGAAAAATTTCCTTTCTGACATGCTTCACAAAGAGCATCAGAAGCAAACTTCAGATTTGGCAAACCTCTTACAAGAATAAGATTGTTAAGCTAAGAAATCCTTCTCATGCTAACATGACCCAATTGTCTATGCCATGTCGATTGCTCTTCATTAACACACATAAGGCATTTTACATTTTGATTCTTCATATCAGAAAGTTTTATCTTATAGGTGTTGTTCTTCCTCTTTCCATTGAAAAGGACTGAGCCATCCTTTTGAATGATAACTTTACAGGATTTTTGTTTGAAAATAATGTCATAACCATTGTAGCTTAATTGACTTATGGACAAAAGGTTATGTAGTAATCCTTCAACAAGAATAACATTAGTAATGTGAGGGAGATTAATGTTACCTATTATTCCGGAGCCAATGGTATTCCCTTTCTGATCACCTCAAAAACCTACGATGTCTACAGGGTTCAGCTCTAGGTCTTGAAACATATGCCTTCTTCTCATCATGTGCCACGAGCATCCAGAGTCCAAGTACCATGACTGGTGTCTTAACTCTGCCGCTAAGGATATCTACAACATAAATTATTTTTCTTCGGCACCCACATCTTTTTGGGTCCTTTTGAGTTAGTCTTCCCAGAGTCTTTTACAACCTTCGGTTTTTGTGCAGGATATCTATAAATGAATGCATGGTTAGAACGATCATGATTTTTATTTTAGCCTTCGATTTAGCAATAGCTTTACCTATAGGCTTAAAAACATTTTATTTTTCAGAAGGAACAAAATGAGTTTCAAGAGTATTAGGCTTTTCATCTTTTCGGAATCAGATTCTTCATATGAATCATAGCCAATACCCCTTGTCCCGTTTCTGCTAACGCCATAAATTATGGAAGCCCTAACCCTTCTATTTAGGATTCTAGCAAGAAACGTTTAGAAATATTTATCATACTTCCGTATGATATCACCAGAACCTGCAGAGGCTTTAGACATGACTTTCTATTCAGGCTTGAGACTCTTGCTTGAAGGCACGTAGTTGTTTTTCAAAATCATATTTTCTTCACTCAAACTTGAGAAATCCTTCCTCATATCCTTGTATTTGTTCAGAAGGTTTTGATATTTTTCTAGAAATTCAAATAGGCTAGATTCAGGCTCAAAACGAGAGAGTTCAGAAAATAACTCTTCAGAATCTAACTCATATTTTTATTCTAATTAACTTGCTTTTGCATGAGCTTCTGTAAATTCCATCAGAGCCACATTTGCCTACTCTTCTTTAGAGTCATCTTCAGAAGATTTTGAATTGTCCCATGTAGCCATAAGACCTTTTTTCTTCCCACAAAAGTCTTTCTTCTTGGGTCTGTCATTCTTCAGCTTGGGGTAGTCATTCTTATAATAAATTTGCTCCTTGCATTCATATCAGATGACTTCTTTGCTGGCCCCATCTTTCTATAATCCAGAAGTAGACTCATAAAAACCACTTTTCCTTCTTTTTCCTCTTAACATGCCTTGTCTTTTCTTCTAGAGTTGATTCACGCATCTAGAGAGAAGAGACAAATCATCTTCTTTTGATTCTTCTTTAAACTCCTCATCCGTATCAACCTGAAGGGATTTTTTCTTCTCAGACCTTCCAGAAGATTTATGAGCAACAAACTTTCTCTTTCTCTTGGGCTCTTCAGCTTCGAGATCAATCTAATGTCTTC
Source organism: Lathyrus sativus (assembly GCA_963859935.3). Classification (NCBI taxonomy): domain Eukaryota; kingdom Viridiplantae; phylum Streptophyta; class Magnoliopsida; order Fabales; family Fabaceae; genus Lathyrus; species Lathyrus sativus. The sequence goes on from OZ012740.1 coordinate 267,232,168, forward strand.
TCAAAGAACTAACCAGTTCTTCAAGGGAGGAGTTTTTGCGGTCCTTTGATAAACTCAGAGCAGTTACCATTGGTCTCCAATGCTTAGGTAGACTTTTGATGATCTTTTTGACATGATCAATAGTAGAATACCCTTTGTTTAGAACCTTAATTCTTACGACCAGAGTTTGAAACCTTGAGAACATGCTCTCAACCGTTTCACGTCCTCCATCATGAACGCTTCATATTTTTGAATCAAGGCAAGAGCCTTGGTTTCTTTCACTTATGTGTTCCCTTCATGAGTCATCCTCAGAGAATCAAAAATAGATTTAACAGTATCTTTTTTGGTGATCTTTTCATACTCGGTGTATGAAAGGGCATTTATCCAGATGGTTCTTACTTTGTGATGATTCTTATAATCCTTTTTATGTTGATCCATTAGCACTTTTCTTTCAATTTTATTGTCACTTGCATCTACTAGGTGTACGTAGCCATCAAATATCATATCCCATAGATCTACATCAACAAGAAGAACATTAGTAATGCAAGGGAGATTAATGTTACCTACTATTTCAGTGCCAATGATCTTCCCTTTCTGATCACCTCCGAAACCTATGATGCCTTCAAGCTTAAGTTTCAGGTCTTGGAACATATGTGTTCTTCTCGTCATGTGCCACGAGCATCCAGAGTCCAAGTACCATGATCGGTGTCTTAACTCTGCTGCTAAGGATATCTGCAACATAAATTATTTTGTCCTTAGGTACCCACTTCTTTTTGGGTCCTTTTAAGTTAATCTTCCCATAGTCTTTTACAACCTTGGGTTTTTGTGTGGGATATCTATAAATGAATTCATGATTAGAACGACCATGATTTTTTTTTATCCTTAGATTTAGCAATAGCTTTACCTTTAGGCTTAACGACATTTTGTTTTCCAGAAGGAACAAAATGAGATTCAAGAGTATTAGGTTTTTCATCGTTTTCGGAATTAGATTCTTCATATGAGTCATAGCCAATACCCCTTGTGTTATTCCTGCTAATGCCATAAATCATGGAAGCCATTACACCTTTATTTAGGCTTCTAGCATGAAACTTCTGGAAAGATTTATCATACTTCTTTATGATATCACCAGAACCTACAGAGGCTTTAGACATGACTTTCTGTTCAGGTTTGAGACTCTTGCTTGAAGGCACATAGTTGTTCTTCAAAATCAGATATTCTTCACTCAAACTTGAGAAATCTTTCTTCAGATCCTTGTATTTGTTCAAAAGGTTATGATATTTTTCCAAAAATTCATATAGGCTGGATTCAAGCTCAGAATGAGAGAGTTCAGAAAATACCTCTTCAGAATCTGACTCATATTTTTATTCTACTTGACTTGCTTCTATAGGAGCTTCTGTGAATGCCATCAGAGCCACATTCGCCTACTCTTCTTTATAGTCATCCTCAAAAGATTTTGAATTGTCCCATGTAGCCATAAAACTCTTTTTCTTCCCACAGAAGTATTTTTTCTTGGGCCTGTCATTCTTTAGCTTGGGGAAGTCATTCTTATAATGAATTGGCTCCTTGCATTCATATCAGATGACTTCTTTGCTGGCTCCATCTTTCTAGAAACCAAAAGTAAACTCAGGACCACCTACCCGTCTTTGTCCTCTGAACTTGCCTTGTCTTTTCTTCTAGAGTTGATACACGTGTCTGAAGAGAAGAGACAAATCATCTTCTTCTGATTCTTCTTCTGATTCCTCATCGGTATCAGCCTGAAGAGATTTTTTCTTCTCAGACCTTCCAGAAGATTTCATAGCAACAAACTTTCTCTTTCTCTCGGGCTCTTCATCTTCGAGATCAATCTCATGTCTTCTCAAAGAACTCACCAGTTCTTCAAGGGAGGAGTTGTTGTGGTCCTTTGATAACCTTAGAGCAGTTACCATTGGTCTCCAATGCTTAGGTAGACTTTTGATGATCTTTTTGACATGATCAATAGTAGAATGCCCTTTGTTTAGAACCTTAATTCTTGCAACCAGAGTTTGAAACCTTGAGAACATGTTCTCAACTGTTTCATCGTCCTCCATCCTGAACGCTTCGTATTTTTGAATCAAGGCAAGATCCTTGGTTTCTTTCACTTGTGCGTTCCCTTCATGAGTCATCCTCAGAGAATCAAAAATAGATTTGGCAGTATCTTTGTTGGTGATCTTTTCATACTCAAAGTACGAAATGAAATTTAGCTAGATGGTTCTTGCTTTGTGATGATTCTTATAATCCTTTTTCTATTGATCCATGATCACTTTTCTTTCGATTTTATTGCCACTTGCATCTACTGGGTATATGTAGCCATCGAATACCATATCCCATAGATCTACATCATGATATATAAACACGCTTTCTATTCCATTCTACCAAATAATCAAATTTATCCCCCATCAAAGACTATAGGTTTAGCATTGTAGTGATCTATATCATTTGTTTGAGCAACTGGAGGTGGAATGGTAACCATTGTGTTTCATGCTCGATCTTTATCTGACACAGTTAAGTGTTTGATAATCTTATCAAGACCAGAACCGGTGCTCTGATGCCAATATAAGGTGTCAAGAAACGCAAGAAAATGGGGGGTTTGAATTGGTTTTCTAAAAAAAATAATCCTTTTTTAAAAACCAATTCACCAGGCAAACACACAACAATAAAAATAAGAAGTTACTTTTTATACTAGTTAGTTGTTAACTAAGCTACATCTATTCCACCCTACCAAGGTGATTTCGCCTTATAAATAAGGTATTAATCCACTATAATCAAACAGATTACAGACACCACAAAGACAATCGTCCTTGTCTTCTTGAGTATACAGACTAAACCCTAGTCAGTCAAGGTAATCACTCAAACATATTTGAGGTTATACAAACCATGTTTACAAAGATTGCTTCTACAAAACATAAATGTTTAAGTATAATGAGAGATTCACACAATATGAACAAAAGTTCTAAGTGAGTTTACAATATTCACAAAAATAATGTTATCACAGAAAATGTAGCAGCGTGCTGATATTGTTCACAGTGTAGCAATGTGTTGATATTGTTCACAAAGTAGCATCCTGATCCATTATATCAAGTCTTCCTTATATAGCCAAAGAAATATTCAATGGAGGGTAGAATGAGAATCTTCAGGTATAAGCTGGTGACATGAATAGCCATCATCAATTGTGGGAGACGAAATCATACAACATAAATGTCCTTATTCCACGAAATTTGTGTAATTGAGTGAATGTTTTAATCTTGTACTATGTACTATTTATCTCACGTAAAAAAATTTTCTTATCATCTTCTAATCATCATAGGCTTCTGAATGAAGTTGCTGAAGCATGGTTAGAATAATGAAGGGCCTTGTTGAGAGTCTTCAGAGTCTTGACATTGTTCATCAGAACCTAGTCTTCAGAGTCTTCAGCACTTCATTCTTCAGAATCTTTAAATCTTGATCATAGAGTCTTTGAAGAAAACAAAACCTTCATAGGCTCTTTAATCATAGTCGTGATCAGAGGCTTTAGCACAAACGTTCTTCAGAATCGTTGTCTAACCGCTTTCTAGATCTTGACTACTTCTTGTAACACACTTGTTTCTCTTCAGAGACAAAATGTGTTAATTCAAAATATGATGATGTCACTCGTCAAAGCTTCAGAGTCAGAACATGTATAACAAACGCTACATACTTGACATAAACCATTAGAATACAAAATTGTTCTTTATGAATCAATGTATTGTTATCATCAAAACTAAAGGCCAGATGCATAACCAAATCTTGGTCTAACACGATCATCATTTGATTTTTTATAGAATGGAAATTTAGTAGTGTCGTATGCACTCCAAGTAATTACATTAAACTTAGGCATATATGAAAACCATTTAATTGTCTGCAACGCACTAATATATTTAGGAACACTTTCATTAAACCAAGTTATGAAAGTTTTGTTATGCTCTGTCTACAACCATCTTTCATTCATTCGAGGGAATTTTTCCTTTATAAGACTTATGTGAGCGGTCAAGTAAGGTTGAACTACATCCATGTTATTCAATATATACAAATGTGTTTTAAGAACTACATCTCGTCCAATAGTCTTAAAATTTAAACCTTTAGTATCTTTACCATCATATCTTCCATCATGACGAGACTCAGGAATTCCTATGGAATTCGCTTCGGACAAATATTTTGTATAAAACTCAATAACTTTTTTTATGATGTACCATTCAACGATCGAAGCCTCTGGGCGGTGATGATTCTTTGTATACCCTTTAAAGATATTCATGTATCTTTCTACCAGATACATCCACCATAAATAAACTAAACCACAAATTCTAATCTCCTTTACTAGATGAACAACTAAGTGAACCATGATGTCAAAGAATGGTGGAGGAAAAAACATCTCTAATTGTCACAAGATAATTGTAGCCTCATGTTCTAACTCATCTAAACTTCTAGGATCAATGAGTTTACTACATATAACATTGAAGAATAAGCATAATTTGGTTAATTTTACCCTTACATTCCTTGGTAAAATGCCTCGGATAGTCACTGGTAGAAGTTGGTTCGTTAAGACATGACAATCATGAGATTTCAAGCCAACTAATTTGTGATCGTTCTTTGACACAAGTTTCTTCACATTTGATTAGTACCCTTGGGGAACTTTGATACCCTACAAACAATTGCAAAAACATTTTCTTTTCATTTTAAGACAGAGTGTGACAAGATGGGGGGGATGATTTATTTCCTATTTATTTTGGGGCTAACTCTTGTTGTATACCCATCACCACCATATCTTCACGGGATTTCTTAGTATCTTTTGTCTTATCTTTAATGTTGAGAAATGTTCCAATCAAACTATGACCTATTTTTCCAAATATTTTCTCCACGGGCTCTTTTTGTTTCTTGCTAAAGACAACATTAATTTGTTGTTGTCTTTTATAAACTGTCTTCCCTGTTAAGGGATTTAGAGCGATATCAAACTCCTACTCTCCATTAAAAGCCTTCCGCAATCTAAGATATGGATTATTAGGACTTAAATATTTTTGATGCCCAATATAAACAGTCTTTTTCCATTTGGTAATTGGTGGTAACATATACCAAATTCGCATATAGGACACACTTTATGTCCATTGATGTTATACCAAGACAAATTATCGTATGCAGGAAAGTCATTGATTGTGCCAAACAACATGGCATACAACTTAAAGTTATCACATGTATATGCATCATCAACATAATGTCTTCCTCCCAAAAAAATCTTAAATCTTCAATCAATGGCATTAAATAAACAATTATGTCATTCACTGGTTGTCTTGGACCTAAAATCATCATTGATAACATCATATATTTGCACTTCATGCACAACCATGGAGATATGTTGTAAATCATGACGTATGGATAGTACTCAAATTACCAAAATAATTCATTCTGTCGGTAGCAAGTCCAGGCCTAAGGCTCCTCAATTCAAGATAAAAATCTAGAAAGAAGGAATCAATTATCTTCCATTACAATGACTCGGCTACATGGTGAATTTTTCCATCACACACTCTTTCATTTGCATACCATTTAGTTTTATTTTCATCATTTACATTAGCAAACAATCTCTTGAACCTTTGAATTATCAGTAGGTACCACATCACGTTGTAAGGAACTCCCTTTCTAATAACACTATCAACATCTTCAACACCATTTCCTTCTGCTTGTAGTGTGACTCCCACATCTCGGGCACTCTTTCAATTTTTCATACTTTTTCTTATATAACATACAATCATTACGACATGCATGTATTTTCACATAGTCCAGACCCATTGGACACAATATCTTTTTTGCCTCATAACTAGGGTTCGACAATGTAACTCTAGAAGCATTACTTTCAAGAATTCAAGAAATTCACTAAAACTTCTCCCTATCCACTCACCTCTTGAATTAAGATTAAATAGTCTTAACACAGCTGACAATCTAGTAAAAATTTTGCATCCCGACTCTTCCATGTCTCTTTGCAAAGTATCTACCACATTATCTTTCTTGAAAGCACCTACTCTAATATCATGAATCATATCTTCTAGAGTATCATTCATAAAGTCATCATCATCTTCAATTGTATGTGACAGAGGTCTTTTTTTTACCACTTCACCATGCCATACCCATTTCATGTAGTTTTGAATAATTTTATCACAAGCTAAATGATTGAATATATCATCCCTTGGATGCTTTTGCATATTTCAAAAAATTTTACAAGGACACCAAAAATTCCCCTTAACATTAGGAAGATTTTATTCCGCAAATTCAAGAAAGTGAATCACTCCATTCTCATACTCTACTTAATCTATTGGCTTTCATCCAACTACGTTCCATTATCATATGCAGCTTCTGAAAATAAAATAAAAGTAGTACACAACTGTCATAACCTAACTTTTAAACCTAAGATACCATCTTCATTTTCATCATTTGCATAAAATTAACCACCTTTTGTGTGTGTCTTTTATGTTTTTCTAACCCCATTGAAAATACAAATATATGTCTTGTTTTACTTTGATTACAAGTCATGGTTTCGCACCAAGGAGCTCAAGTGGTTGATCAGTCAAAGTTTAGTGTGATCCCCAACATATCAAGCTCTTATACACTTCATGATGATCAAGATTTTCCCACCATTATTTATCAAGATTGAGTAAGCACCAATTCAAGATTACCAAGTTCCAACTCATCAAGTGCTCCAAATTAGGGTTTTGGCCAAAATTAGCCGAGGGTTAACTTTCTTATCAAGACGTGATCTCATGGATTGGAACATGATTCAAAGGATTCAAGTGCATAATTTTATTCCACTAATGTGTTTAAATTATCTCAAGAAGTTTGATTTGTTGACAATTGAAAGGTTTTGATTCAACTGATGATCAAAGTCAAAGTTTGACTTTTGGAATTTTTGGTCAATTATGGACTTCTCAAGTCAAGGATCATGAAAATTTGGAAAATAATTTAATTTGATCATGTTAAATCAAATAAATCAAGAAAAGATCAAGAATTGATGAAATTAGGGTTTTTGAAATTTCCCTAAGTACAAAATCCCATGATCAAATGACCAACTTTCCAAGGTTGTAACTTCTTCCTCAAGCATCAATGAAAACACTTGAGATCTTCTTAAAAATATGGCATTTGATACTACAAATTGATGAAAAATTATGGCCAAAATCTTTCTTGAAGTAGAAGAAATGGGTGGCCAAAGTTGGAGTTTCAAGTTAGTGCAAGATTCAAAGTCTTGGTCAGCTTGATGAACATTGATATGATGGACCAGAATTTTCTAAGTCTTGGTCAGCTTGTTGTACACGATTTTGAAACAAGTTTTCTCATCTTTCCAAGCCTCTACTCATCTTACCATAAACATCAAAGTTGTTCCTTTATGTACTAGCTTTATAAATATCCCATATTAGTGCAATTTCTAACCCTACACATGAGACAAAAACCTGTTTGAATCGGCAAACCTGATCAACTTTGGCATGTTGTGTAAAAGGTACTTTAAGTCAAAACTTGCCAACTAAGTTTACTAGGCTGCTACAACTAATCCCCGAGGTATCAAATCAACATGTACAAGTCAAGAAGAATGCTTAAATTGGCCATGCATGATAGATTTCAACTATGGTACATTTCATTTTCATACCATTTTCATGACAATTTCACAACAAGACAAACTCAACAACTAACATCAGAAGCCAAACATGTCTCAAACATGTTTAAAATAGTATTCATAAGCATTAGAAATTAGTAGAAACAACAACAAGCAAGCTGAGCAAAAATCATTATTCATCATAACTTCAAAAACACCATTGAAACCAAAAACTTGAATCTGCTAATCCCTCAACCTTTCTTTCCATTTTGCTTTACCAAAAACCTTCAAAACATCATCCTAAAGCTATTGTAAGTATTGAAACATCACTGAAACCATTCAAACCTCCATTTTCACAACCATTTTTCATCTCTGCAACTTGATTTTGGAGGGACAATTTAGAGGGTTCCAAGGAGATTTGAAGGCATCCTCATCATCCTGGGACATCAACGAAGCTAAAGGAGTGGTTATTTCACCTCTACAAGGCCATTTTTAAGGTGCAAAAATTCACTTTAGCAGGTACATTTTCATGTTTCCATTCTCATATTTATGAGCACCTTTTGAACTATCTTTTGTTACCATCATGTTCATATTATTGTGTTGATCAAAAGCCCTCTAATTATAGCCATTAATTGTGTGCATATGTGATTTAATTTCTCTTTTTAGACCTAGGGTTTGTCTGGTTTTGCATGAAATTCATGATGTAGAATAGAAATCAATGAAAACTAAGATGATAGTTGAGTTCCTTGTTAAATTATGAGTAAAACCATATACTCATATGTCATTTTTGGTTCACATTTGAGAAATTTGTATTTTTGAAAATTCTTGGAAGTTAAGATGGTTTCATTTTTAAAAATTCAGAGGTTGAAGATGACTTGTTCTTCGCGCGCTTTCATTTTTTTAAATATTTTCATAATATATATTTTATTGAGATGAGATATTTAACAAGATTTATGGTTTGGCCTGGTAGTTAAGATGGTTTTGTTGGCTATCCTCAAGGGTGTGGGTTCAAACACCAGCAGCCCCTCCTTCTTTTTTTTAATACCTTGTTTTATGTTATTTTTAGTCCCTGTTCAATTCTCATGTTCATTTCTTTTCTTTTTCTTTTTATTCTTATTTTCTTTTCCTTTCATTTTCCTTAATAGTTATCTTATTCACATATTAAAAACCAAAAATATTTCATTTTTATCTTTTAAATTTTATTTTTATCATGTTTGTATTTTATTTAAGAAAAAGCCTAACAAAGTCATGTTTCACTTTTTGTTGTTTTTGTTTATGTTGATCTATTTTCTAGTTTTCTATGACCTTATTTGGGTGATGTTTGACCCCTTATTTCATATGTTTTGTGATGGATACCATGTTACATTTTGGTTATCATTCTTGGTTTGATTCTTGAATTGAAGTTGAGGCATGATAAGTGGATACTTTTATGTGATGATTGTTCACCTTTTGACTATGCCTTAGTTTTGACACTTGATGTTGATATCTTTGTGATGCTTTGAATCTTGTTTCATTTAAGATAACTTAACTTGTTGGTTGTGAATAATGCCTTTTAATATGCATTGATAACTTTTGGTTTGTTGATTCCATAGTGTACATGATTAGGGTCTTGTTGAGTTTGCTTTAGATACCTTGCTTTATGAACTTGTATTGATTACATGCCTTGATCTTTTCCTTATACATGTGTTATTATTTTTTTTATGAGCTTAATTTTGATATTTGGGATTTTTACTTTGTGGATATTGTCTTCATAATGCCTATCTTGTTTGATGTTCATTTGTGGTTTGTGAATCTCTATGATTGTTTATGCTCAAATCCAAGGGAAGGTTTTATGGTTGGCTTTATTGTCATATGCATATGCCTTTTTTTCTTTGCATCTTTTACCTACTTATTTGATTATTGTTTCCCTTTATCTTGAGTCCCTTTAGATTGATTACTTTAGATTGTGACCCTCTTAGGTAGTTACCCTTAGATGATGCACCATTAGGTTCCCTATTTCAAACTTAAACCTTTTTCATACAAAAAACCTTGACATTAGGTCATTTACTTTTCAAACCTTTTTCCTAATAAATGCTTCAAGACATCTTAAGCTTATTAAAACTTTTTCATAAGACTAAAAGACACAAACCATATTCAAAACTTTTTGCCACTTGGTTTTTCACTTTAAAACCTTTTCTCAAAGAGATTAGACATGAGTCATCCCTAGTTGAGATATAAATCTCCTACCCCATGACATTGTTGAGAAATATGTTGACTCTTTTCCATTTGAGATAGGAATATTGTTGATTATACATCTAAGTTATAGCCTTTATGTCAATGTGAAGGAAAGATCCATCTTCCACATGTTTGTGGTGGATTAGTTAAGTATTCTCCTTAAGATGACAACTTGTCTCTTCTTCATTAAAATCCACTACAACAAACCCTTTTCAATTTGTACCCCGAATTACGAGGTTTTAATCCTTTATTGGTACGTAGGCACAAGACTTTATGTCTTGCCAAACAAAAAAACAATAAAAAAACACTTCTCTTCTCATCTCCCCAATCTATTTTAGCAAACACTTTTAACCTAACACAAATAACATAAGAGGTTCCTATATGATACTATAGATGCTTAGGGTGTCAGTACCTTCCTTTAGTATAACCAATCCTCGTACCTTAGATCTCTTTTGTTTCTTAGGTTTTAGTTTTCTACATTATGCTTTGCATGTTACTTAGGGTTTATTCGTTCTTTTCCCCTTCCCTTGGATAAATAAAAGATCGATGGTGATATATTATGTTTTGTGAGTCTAGCTAACCAATAGCTATGTTTCGATTCTTCACCGTGACAACAACCAACAAAAATGAACCATATTAGTTTTAAAAACCATAATAGCAACAACAACAACGACAATAACAACATCAATGACGACCACAATACCAACAACAACAACAACAACAAAAGTAATGGATAATTTGTACATATCGGAAATGTGATGAGAGACTCAAAGAACAATGTTTCAGTTTTGTTCTTCGTTTGAGAATAATGTTGTTCAGTTTCGTTCATAGGAGAAGAATATTGTTCCTTTCATTCACTAGCTAGAGTGCAAAACTTGAATGAGACTTAACATTAAATCTGAAGGAATAAAAAAAAATTAGAGAGTTTTTATCTCTATTTTCTTAAAAAATGAGGGAACATATCTGACGTAAATTCTATAAAGAAAAACCAATACGCCTTTTTAGTTCTTATACATACATGTATAAGATGATTCGACTGACCCTTTAAGACTCATTGACATACATTCCATGTTCAGAGACACACTTTTTAAAACCTGCTTCGATCAGGAAGCTATCTATTCTCTTATTCTAAGCTCTTGGGGCTTGCCTCAAACCATAGAGATCCTTCCTCAATCTGTATACCTTTGACTCCTGCTCTTTGATTTTGAATTCTTGTGGTTGATTGTCATAGATGTCTTCTTCCAAAGGTCCATTTTGAAATGATGATTTTACATCCAACTGATGTATCTTCCACACTTTATATATTATTGTCGGCACAACAATTCTGATTGTCTCCAGCCTTACAACATGTGCATAGACTTTGAAGAAATCAATACCAGGTTTTTACAGAAAACCTCTCGCCACTAGTCTTGCCTTATGCTTGGCAACTTTACCATTCAACTTTCTTTTCATCTTGTAAACCCATTTCACATCAATTGACTTCTTGATTGAATCTTGACAAGCTCCCAGGTCTTGTTCTTCCCGATTGCACTAAGTTCTTCTTTCGTGGATGCTAACCAATTTAAATCATTCATGGCTTTATCCAAATTGACTGGTTCTGCTTCAACCATCATCTTTGCTTCTTCTATTAAGTCTCCATCTGCATCGATTGCGTGATTTAGAAATATCTCATATTCAGCTTGCCTTGTCAACTCAATTTTTTCTCTAGTCGATCTCCTAACATTCATCTCAGGTGGTTCTTCATTTTGATTGGATGTGTGGCCTCAGTCTATTGGTCTTCACCAAGGACAATTATGATTGTTCCGAGCTTTTGTCGAACTGACCCTCGACTCCAATCCCATTTTTTATTTCATTCAATAGAACATCTCGACTAATCACAAGTTTATCATCATTTGGTGAATACAACTTGTATGCATCATTCGAATGATAATCTATAAGCACCATAGTCTAACTTTGATCATCTAGTTTCTTCCACAATTGTTTAAGTACATGTCTGAAACACATTGATCCAAACACTCTAAGATGACTAACATTCGGCTTCATACCTTTCCAAGCCTCATAAGGAGTCCTCTCGACTATAGTCTTGGTTTGACATCTTTTTAGAATGTATATTGTTGTCGAAGTTGCTTCACCCCAAAATCTCTTTGGCATATCTTTAGCTTTCAACATGCTCCTTGTCATGTTCAATATACTTCAATTCTTCTTCTTAACTATGCCATTATGATGAGGTGTATAGGGTGTAATGACCTCATGCTCTATGCCTTCCTCATTGCAAAATCTAGCAAATTCTCGAGAGGTTTATTCACCACCACCATCAGTTCTTCATTTCTTTAAATTACATCCACTTTGTTTCTCGACATCAAATTTGAACTTCTTGAACTGTGTGGATACCTCACTCTTCCTTTCAATAAGGTAAATCCACATATATCTAGTGAATTCATCTATGAATGTTAGAAAATAGTAGCTACCTCTATTAGAACTCACTTCAAATGGTCCACACACATTAGAGTGAACTAGCTCTAGCTTTTCCTTCGACCTCATTGGCAAGTCATACTTGAATGCTTTCCTAGTCTTCTTTGCTTTGTAGCATTTCTCACATACCTAAATTGGTTCTTTCACCTGAGGTAAGTCATACACCATCTTTTTTTAGTTGAGTATACTTAAAATTCAAAAGTTTAGATGTTCATACATGTGATGCCATAGCCAGTTCTTGTCTTCTTCTGTAGCTGAAGCGAGACACTTGTGACCAACTGGGTTTATCTCTACCTTGAAGGTCCTGTTGTCTGCCAATGGTGCCTTTAGAATCAACCTTCCATCACCATGATACATCTTCATATGATTCTTTTCTAACTTCATGTTGTACCCTTTTGCGAGTAATTGACCTACAGTTATCAAGTTACTTGTCATCAAAGGTACATATAACACATCAATGATGCTGACTTTTCGACCATCCTTTATGACAGTAGAGATATCTCCTTTTCTATCTGATGTGATATGCCTGCCATCTACAAACTTTATCACTTTCTCAACTAATTCATCTAACTTGGCGAACCAGTTTTTATTATGATTCATGTGGTTATTGCATCTTGAATCCAGGCACCACATGTTGGTTTGCTCAGTGTTCAGCCACCTTCTCCCTTTCTGAGTTCCTGTACTTAAACCTCATCTCATGAGCATCTAATGAAGCTTGATACTCTTCCAACTTTATTTCAACTAGGTTACTTGACTCTTCAATTGACGCTACAATGTAATCAAAATTCACAATCAGAGATCTCAACACTTTCTCAATCATTTGCAAGTCATTGATTGATTCACCACACGGCTTCATCTGGTTTGTTAACAACATCACATGTGAAATTCTGAGACTGATTCATCTTCCTTCATTCGAGTCATCTTGAATTGCTTTCTCAACGTCTACAACTTCACTCTTTTCAGCTTTTCATCTCCCCCGTATAAACTCTTCAACTTATCTCACACTCCTTTGGCGGTTTTTTCTTCAATTATCTTCTCGAACATGTTAGGATCCACAAATTGGTGAATCAAAAACAAACTTTTTCCACCTTTCTTCCTTTGATTCTTGTGTGCAGCTTTTTGAACATCATCTGCATTCACTTCCAATACTGGTACTCCATCATTCACGATTTCAAACACCTTGAAATCTGAAGATGACTTTCATCTATGCAATCCACTGTTCATAGTTCCCCCTTTGAAAACCGGTAGATTTGCAAAAAATTGCGTTGATGTTGTGTTACCGCTTGCCATTGCAGATTCTCTCTGAATCGCAACTCGGACTCCTTGATATCAATTTGTTGGAACAAAAAGGTTTTTAAAAAGATGAGAGAAGAAGAAAAAGAGAGGAAAAGAGAGAGACTAAATTGTAAAGGAGAAAAATATTATTGAGTGAAATTGTTGTGATTTACATCATACAATGCCATTATATATGCGATTAAAGCCCATACACAAAACTATACAAAATAACCTAAGTCTAAAATATACATAATGCAAAGTATAAAACTATAAGTTATATTCTGACATAACAACTACAAGATGTATTTGATTCAATCGAATATAGTGACTCATACACGTCAACTAACTTTTTCGACAGAAGATCGAATTACATCTAATAAAATCAAACATATTTTTTGTGCAAATAAAATAAAACAAACACAAGAGACAGAAGCAAGAATTTGTTAAAAATGTTGTTGGTCTAGTGATACTATCAGTAGCAATACTACCAACAAATTCAGAAGTAATTTCTCTGCCATATTAAAATATACTTATCTAAATGGGACTAATTGACAGTAGATCAAAATGACTGATTCTTTTGTTTTTATTAAACTTATTACAGGCACCAAGAAATAAACAATCAGTGGTGAAATGTAAACAAAAAACGAAACGTATGCTATTGTATTTTTAATTTCAATGTACTGTTTGGTTCGACTCTGCCAACTATAATGTACTTGCTTCGAATCTTGGCTTAGGAAATTTTTTTTGGAATTTGGTTGAATTTTTGATTACTTTAATGATGGATATAGGCAGTGTTTTAAAAATCGGACCGGTCATCGAACCGGTGAGGGTATTGGGTCACTGGTTTATCGGTCAAACCACTGGTTCACTGGTCGAACGGCATGACTAAACCGAATTAAACTGGATAACTCGGTTGAATAGACGTGTCATTATATAGATATAAAACCGGTCGAACCGGATGATTCAGTTTCTAAAAAAATATAACTAGTACTTAAATTTTTTAAAAATATCATATCATAAATTCACAAGTTCATAATTTAAATTTAAATTTTAAACAAATGTATCACACATAACAAAATAATACAAAATTACAAAATAATTGCAACATAATCTAATTTTAAACAATTTTTTTTAAAATTTTTATAATTTTTGCATTTAAATTTTAATTAAAAAATAAAAAATGCATTAGAACCGGTCCAACCCTAAACCCGGTTTTTCTCGGCCCAATCCGGTTTTTTCCAATTTTTACCGGTTTGATGACACAAACTATCGAACTACTAAATCAGGCCGGTTACTAGGCCGGTTCCCGGTTCGACCGACCGGTCCGGTTCGATTTTTAAAACACATATAGGCCACCTCAAATACCATATGTATATATGAACATATATATGAACATATGTTACATTAGATGTCACACATGTAAAAATTGACGTTTTTTGTGAAAATTAGACGGGAATAACTTAAATGACGTTATTTGAAAATATAAAGGACGATATTGATTTTTTAAAAAGTAAGAGACCGAGGTAAAACTAATGGATCAAAATGATATTTTAGTTAGTTATTAGTCACTTTTAACCGTTAAACCCTTTTTAAAAAAAAAAAAAATTAGAGATGCTTACAAAAAAGGAAAAAAATCAAATATATATCACTGCTTTCTGTCTGTGTGAATGCAATTTGACTACAATTAGCCGATGAAGTTACTCGGTAACACACTATTTTTATTGGTATCATATTAATTTAAGTGGTTTTATAAATAATTCTGACAAACAGCTTAAAATGGTCCAAGTAAAATTCTAACTTTCTTGTAACTTCTCTTAATAGCTACATGTCTTTCTCAATTGCCAAATGAAACTATTTCTAGAAGCTTTCTAAACCAATCAGAACCGTTGCTATGTCAATCAAATGGCTGGACTGAAAGAGAGTTCCCACCAATTGCACTCATTTTAGAAACACAGACAGCCAAATAATCCCTTTCACATTTCTTTTCACTTTTTTTCCTTTCTAAGTAACCAATAACTTCAGCAAAATAGTTCAAGAATCCAAACGTACAAGTAATCCATCCAACCCATGTGACAAATTCAAGGGTATAATTGTATTTCAAAATAAGTTATGAATCATGGATGCATGCATACTGATACTACTGGATACAATACTAAAACTAACACGTAAAGACGGTTAATAATTTTAAAAAAATAGAAGTGATTGCATGTAATCAATTATGTGTACATATATAATGTCTTTGTGCGGACACCTACCATATCTTTAATCTAAAGTGTCTCACTACAAATTATACATGCTAGTCCCGTTATTTTTGGTCTGATATGCCATCCTGAACTAACTAGCATTGATTGGTCTTGTGGGGTGTTCACATCCTTAACCAAAAATAAATAGTAACATTAATAATTCTTAATGTTCAATGTACCATTTCACCAACTTTAAAATGATGGTCTTTTGATGTAACCTTGAAACAAGTTTTCCTCATTCCTATATAAGTTCATGCCTTGGTTTTTTCATTGAGCAAATCCTCTTCAATCTCTTTGGCATAGTTAAAACAACAATATTCTGTGGAAAATGTCATCGTTTGGTAGCTTTACTGCTAACATTTTGATGGCAATAATGATCATTGGCATGTTTTGTGTGACAAACATTGTGGCACAAGATTCAGAGATTGCACCAACAGGTCAATTGGAGGCTGGAGATGGGTTTGCTTTACCTGTTTCTAAGATGGTCTTATGTTCTTCTGTGTTGGTTTCTCTTGTGGCATTCATGTTCAAGTGAATTTGTAAACATGGATTTAAATTCTTTCTTGTGCTTTAAAAGTTTATGCTTGCTTGTTGAAAATGGTATTGTATTGAAAACTAGTTTTATTATTAGTATTGTATTAGGCATGTAACTTGTACTCTCCTATAAATTGAGAAGCTTGTATTATAAATAAATTGGATTGAGGTAATTATAGAAGTCCCTGAACTAGAAATTAGCAATTATTTCTAAGGGAAGAAGGACTGTTAATCGCCTATTATTCAAGAGAACGTGATTGATTTCCCCTTAACTCTTTCTTCGCACTGTTGTGGACTGGACACATCACCTCCCATGTTTCCGTGTGTCGGGCGAGTTATCCAGGGAATAGGCGACATATTTGAGAAATTGGCGTCACATCCAAATTATGGACGCTCAATCGAGTAAACGGACAACATGTTACGTCGTTCACATTTCTCATTGCCCCTTATGGGCCTTTTGCATTTACACAGATACAAAAAATCAATGTACAGATATATTGCAAGAGGACAAATTAGATGAAATTTTATACATCAACATAAAAGTAAATTTTCTATTATACTATTGAATGATATATACACAATTGGTTTCTCTATTTTATATACTGATGCATAACTAGTAATCACAACATAACATTGTAAAAAGTTAAAAACACCGATCTAACTTTCCTTTCAACTTTGAACATTGGAAAGAAAATGGAAGAAAAAGACAGTTGAATGTTCAAGAAACAGCTCCCTTTGACTCCATATCCAACTCATGTTCAGCAAGCATAATGCATGAATCTTCTTCAAGAGATGAGATTGAGGTTTTTTCTTTGGTTGAAAGTTCTTTTGGTGAATTAAGCATTTCTGTTGTGCACTGCACGTCTGGAGTTATCCCGACCTGATCTATGTCATGAAGAGCTGGTGACACGTATTTTGCGACTGTAACAAAGAGGGCCGAACCATCGTGAAGCTGTGTGACACTCTGCAATGAAAATGATACATGCCATAAGATTGATAGGAATTTGCTTTTGATGCTACTTCAATATTATCTTGAACTTTTGACCAACAATATATAACAAAAAAGACTAACGGTACCTGAATCTTTCCTTTTCCAAATGTTTTGTTTCCTACAAGAATTGCTCGACCATTATCATGTAATGCCCCAGCTAAGATCTCACTGGCACTTGCACTTCCTTCATTGACCTGTTGAAGATACAAAAATTGTCATTCATCAAACTAGCAATTTAAGCATAGGTAATTGTAATGTTTATAGAAAACCAAGATGTGAAAGATGTATATTAAGCAACTATTGTTAATACTCACAATCACTACAAGTGGATCATGTGTTATAGCATGTCCATTGATCATATTAATAGGTGACATGTTCCCATCTCTATCGATTGTATTCACAAGAGTCTCATCTCCATCTAACCACATCTGAGCAACATCTAGGCCTGCTTTTACCAAACCTCCCTGCAACAAAATTACGTCAAAGAAACAAGGACACACGTCTATGTTACAGTTACACCAATCTAGAGATAAGATAAAACAACAAAGTTTTCCATTGAAAGGTAATTTACGGGATTGTTACGGAGATCAAGTATGTATGAGTGTACTCCTTGATTTTTCATTTCCTGGATAGCATTCTGCATGTCTTCAGCAGCACTCTGTCAAGAATCAAAATGGAACAAGAAAAGTTTACGACCTCCTTGAACAAACACCTTAATTAAGCGCTTATAACATAAACACTTATCATATAAATGTTTATTCCAATTTTATTTTATAGTTGACTCTTTTGCTCACCTGAGAAAAGGTTGACAATTTTACATAGCCAGTTTTTATCACCTGCCCTTCTGAGGATTTGTGAGGGATGACAGCACTGGATATTGGAGAGAGCTTGATATACTCCCTTGGAAGATTAACCTTTAAATATATTATATCAGCAATGAAACATTGTGAATTTTTGAAATTCAAACAAAAAGGGATTTTTTTTTCTGGTAGAGTAAATGCTTTTGTACATACAAGAACATAAGGTAAAATATAAGAAATGCGTTAACATTCCCATTAACATGATAATCACTAAATTGTCAACTTTACCTCTCTGATATAAGAGCTTCTACTTGAGTCTTTGACCTAGAGAAGATAAGTTTTCAAGTTAGTTTCGAGCACTAAGTTCAAATGCTTCAGAGAGCTTGCAAAGAATGAAATATTGAAGCAACAAATATTTTCATAAGCACCCGTCTCATACACACTATGCCGATTTTTAGAAGTAATCAAGGTTGAAATAACCCCTAACCCTAGAAAAAGAAACTGCGAGTTGAAAATTGAATTCTATCCAACAAAAGAAAACAAAATTTCAAAGGTGATCTAAGAAAATATGTGATACATAACTCAATAGTTCAAAAAATGGAACTGTGAACTAATTTCACAATGAACCTTTACTGTAAGGGTTGTTCCGGCTTTCCCTCTAAGCCTCTGTGCTGCACCTTCACTATCAATGCTATCAAGCCTCTCCCCTGCAGAATCAGATTCATTTTCAAGCAAAAGAAAATTACTATTCGGTCTCAGGGACAAAATCTTCACTTCTTCACAGTATATATTGAAGACAAATGAAACTTATAAAATGGCGGAGAGGATGTTAATCTCAGAGCTTCTCTTTGTATTTCAAATGTCTTACCTTTGATATGTTTACATTATGTTCTTATATAGAGATTACAAGATAGAGAATATTAAATGCTATGACAATTAATGCTAGTGGGTCCCTAGGAAATATTTGGCTGCCCAAAAGCATCTGGCTTTTGCGCTCCCCCATACTGATTTGAATTTAACCAACAAAACTCCCCCTTAAATTCAAATGTTCCTTCGATCCATCATACCCAACATCTTCTTTCCTTTGTCGAACAGCTCTTTCGATAGTGGTTTTGTGAGGATATCTGCTGCTTGATTTTTGCTTGCAACATGCTTCAGTTCGACGCTTCCTTCCTTCACATGTTCTCTGATGAAATGAAATCTAACATCAACATGTTTGCTTCTTTCATGGTTCACTGGGTTCTTTGCTAGTTTGATCGCTGATTTGTTGTCCACTCGAGTTATTGTTGCATCTTCTTGTTTCGACTCCATTTTGCCCAACAGTCTTCTTAGCCAAATTGCATGACACACACCATGATGCTGCGACATATTCTGCTTCACACGTCGAAAGAGTCACAATTGGTTGCTTCCTCGAAAGCCAAGTGAAAGCAGTATTTCCCATAAAGAAAACATAGCCTGAGGTGCTCTTTCGATCATCAACTTCTCCACACCAATCACTGTCAGAATATCCAGTTAACTTGTAGTCTTCTCCTTTCGAATAAAACATTCCAAGTGATACGGTTCCTTGGACGTATCGAAGTATTCTCTTCAAAGCTTTCCAGTGCGTATAAACTGCCTCTTCCATAAATCGACTCACTATTCCCACACTTAGTGAAAGATCAGGTCTTGTGCATGTGAGGTAACGAAGGCTTCCAACCAGGCTTCGAAATTTGTTTGCTTCGACACGCTCTCCCCCATCAAATTTCGAAAGCTTTGCTCCAGGCTCCATTGGTGTCGAAATTGGATTGCAGCTATCCATGTTGAATCTCTTTAGGATGTCTTTGGCATACTTCTCCTGAGAGGCAAAGATGCCATCATCTTCTTGTCGAACCTCCAGACCAAGAAAGTACTTCATCAGACCTAAATCTGTCATCTTGAATTCCTGTGTCATTTCTCCTTTAAACTCTTCTATAAATCGATCATTGTTGCCCAAGAAAATCAGATCATCAACATAGAGGGCAACTAACAACATTTTCTCTTTATCTTTCTTCACATACACAGCATGTTCATAGGGACACTGCTGAAAGCCATTCTCCTTGAAGTATATATCGATTCTGGTGTTCCACGCTCTCGGCGCTTGTTTCAGCCCATAAAGTGCTTTCTTCAATTTTAGCACTTTTCCTTCGCTTTCGACCTTCATGTATCCAGGTGGTTGTTCGACATATACTTCCTCTTCGAGCACACCATTCAGAAATGCTGACTTGACATCCATTTGATATATTGGCCATTCGAATTGAACTGCATGAGATATGAGTAATCGAATCGTTTCCATCCTCGCAACAGGCGCAAATACTTCATCATAATCGATCCCTGCTTTCTGCTTATAGTCTTTCGCTACCAGTCTTGCTTTGTATCTTTCGATTTCACCTTCAGCATTCATCTTCTTCTTAAACACCCATTTTACTCCAATGGTTTGACTCCCTTTGGGTAACTCTGCCAGTTCCAAAGTATTGTTTCTTTCGATGGCTTTGATTTCTTCATTCATGGCTTTCCTCCAGTTCCGATCTCTCACTGCTTCTTCGAAACTGACATCTTCAGTGTCTGCCAGCAAGCATACAAAATGTACTTCCTCTGTGTTTTCATACAGGTCTTGTAAGCTTCTCAATCTGGGTTGAGAGGGCTCACTTTCATCATCAGAGTTTTCAGGTTCTGTCGAAGTGCTTAATGGTACAGCAATTGGTGATTCTTCGGTTTCGGCAAAACCTCTTTTGAATTGTTCCAGTCCCATCTACTTGCTTCGTTCACACGAACATCTCTGCTTACTATCACCTTCTTGTTTATTGGGTCGAAGAGTCTATAGCCTTTCGTTTTTTCATCATACCCGATGAGTATGTACTTTTGACTTTTGTCTTCCAGCTTTGTTCTCTTCTGATCTGGCACATGTGCATAAGCCACACTTCCAAATACTTTAAAATGAGATACTGTTGGCTTCTGTCCATTCCAAGCTTCTTGAGGTGTTAAGTCTCCTAGCTTCGAATGTGGACATCTGTTCTGAACCTAAATTGCACATTGCACAGCTTCTGCCCAAAATTCCTTCGACATGTTCTTACTCTTAAGCATTGATCGAACCATGTCAAGGACCGTTCGATTCTTCCTTTCAGCTACTCCATTTTGTTGAGGTGAGTACGCTGCAGTCAGAAATCTCCTTATTCCTTGTTCTTCACAGTACTTCATGAAGGCTGTCGAAGTATACTCTCCACCCCTGTCTGATCGAAGGGCTTTGATGCTTCTGTCAGTTGCTTTCTCCACCTTCACCTTAAATTTTTTAAACGTTTTGAATGCCTCTGATTTTTCTTTCAGAAAGTACACCCAAGTCTTCCTTGAATAGTCATCAATGAAAGAAATGAAGTAATTCTTGCCACTGAAAGATTCCGGAGTGATTGGACCACATATGTCAGTGTGAATCAGTTCCAAAATGTGTT
This sequence comes from Lathyrus sativus, assembly GCA_963859935.3. Taxonomy (NCBI): domain Eukaryota; kingdom Viridiplantae; phylum Streptophyta; class Magnoliopsida; order Fabales; family Fabaceae; genus Lathyrus; species Lathyrus sativus. The sequence goes on from OZ012740.1 coordinate 267,253,737, forward strand.
TAGCCTGATACTCTGCCTTCTTTTGAAATGATGTTCTTGTTTGTTTGCCAAACACACAGTCTTCACAGAATTTTCCATCGAACTCCACATCTGGCAGTCCATGCACCATATTCTTCTTCGCCAATCTTCTTAGTCCATCTTGATGCAAATGACCAAAACGCAAGTGCCACAGCGATGCTTGGTCTTCGACATTAACATGCAAGCATTTTTCTCGAATGTTTTTCAGATTCAGCTTGTACATTCGATTCTTTCCCATCTCGACTAGAGCAACTAGACGTCCTGTCTTATCTTTCAACTGTAGGTTTCAATCTTCCATGAGTATCGAATACCCCTTCTCAGTAAGTTGTCCCAAACTCAGAATGTTTGCTTTGAGATTTGGTACATAGTACACCCCTTCGATTGATCCTACTACGTTATTCTTCTGCAAGAAACATATTGTTCCTTTTCCTTCGACATTTACCTTCGAGGCATCTCCAAATGAAACATGTCCATCTTCCACACTCTTCATTTCTTTGAATAAGTGTTTGTGACCACACATGTGATTGCTTGCACCTGAGTCAAGGTACCACAGTGTGTCACTCTCTGCATCTTCCTCCTTCTGAGCCATCAACAAGACTCCTTCATTCGATTCTGATTCTAAGGCAAAATTCGTTGTTTCTTCAACTCTTCTTCTCGATCGACAGTCTCTTGCAATATGTCCCATCTTTCCACAGTTGTGGCAACTGTAGGAGTTACAATCCTTCGCGTAATGTCCCTGTTTGTTACATTTGTAGCATTCGACATTATTGTAATTCGACCTGCCACCTCTTTGACCTCGTCCTCTACCCCGCCAGTTTTGTTGACTTGACTGTCCTCTGTCGAAGTTATTGTTTTGATAGCTTCGACCACCATCCCGTCCTCCACGGCCATGTCCTGTCCCACGCCAATTTTGGGAGAAGAGTGCCTTTCCTTCTTTGTTAGGTTCTGCTTCCTCAACTGCCTCCTCCTTCTTCTTTATTTTCCGTTGCTCATGGGCTTCGAGTGACCCTCCAACTTCTTCGACAGTGATTGTTGAAAGGTCCTTCGCTTTTTCTATGGCACACACAATATTTTTGAATTTGTCAGTTAAAGATCTCAGTATCTTTTCTACAATTCGAGCATCTGTCATTCCTTCCCCATTTCGATTTAGCTGGTTTGCAACAATCTGCACACGCGTAATATAGTCCGGCACGAACTCTGTCTCCTTCATTTTCATCCTTTCCATTTCTCCTCGAAGAGTTTGCAAACGAACTTGCTTAACTCTGTCAGCTCCTTTGAACGCTTTCTCTAGCGTATCCCATGCTTCTTTCGATGTCGTCGAACCAGCAATCTTTTCGAAGGATGATTCGTCCACTGCTCTAAATAACATGTATAATGTTGTTTTGTCTTTCGACCGCGTCTCTTTCAACGCTTTGTTCTGGGCAGCTGTAAACCCAGTTGTGTTTGCTGGTTCTTCAAGCCCATCGCTTGTCACTTCCCATACATCCAATGAACCCAGAAGCGCCTTCATCTGGATGCTCCAATTCTCATAATTGGATTTTGACAGTCGTGGCAGTGGCATTTGACTCGCCAGGCTCGCCATGAGCTCTGATACCAAATTGAAGACAAATGAAACTTATAAAATGGCGGAGATGATGTTAATCTCAGAGCTTCTATTTGTATTTCAAATGTCTTACCTTTGATGTGTTTACATTCTGTTCTTATATAGAGATTACAAGATAGAGAATATTAAATGCTATGACAATTAATGCTAGTGGATCCCTAAGAAATATTTGGCTGCCCAAGAGCATCTGGCTTTTTCGCTCCCCCATACTGATTTGAATTTAACCAACATATATACTATAAGAGCTAAAAATATTTTAAAGAAAATCACTTGTTATGTCACATCATAATTCTACATGTTTTCAAATTAAATATTTTAGAATAACCAATTACACAATACTAGAAGTAAATAGGTAAATAAATGAGAAAAGAAAAGAATCAGATAATTGATCAGTACCATTTATCTCAACTATTTCATCTCCATGATGAATACCGGCACGGGAAGCTGGACTATTTTCTATGCATGACAAAACAACCTTAGAAAAGAAAGCAGGGGTCAACAACAACATAATCAAATGATACCCGAACAATAAGCATGAAAATTTGAATGGGTTTTGTTGGTGATTTTAGTATCATCAATGTAATTTAGTAGTAATGTGATTTACTGTATGCCGATGCAATTATGCATTAAGCTTGGAAACGAGTCAGGGTAGTGCGGAGTGCACGCTCGTCGAGCCAACGTATAATTGAATGCGAATAATTGAAAAGGGGTTCCGAAGGGCGAAGACCCTGGCGGGGTGCGGGGCAGCGCCCCGCTGGGGTTCCAAGGGGCGAAGCCTCTGGCGGGGTGCGGGGTAGCGCCCCATTGGGGTTCCAAGGGGCAGTTGAACCCGTTCGAAAGTTTTCTGAACAGTTGAACCCTTTCCCAACCGACTTAACCGTTTTCTGAACAGTTGTGTCTTTTCGGTTTCTGTTATTAATCTCCTATATAAGGAGTCACTTGGCCTCAGTTTAAAACACTTAACAAAACCATACTTTCTCTCTACGTTCCTGATCTGTTCTCTATTGCCAGAAGCAGATTGTTCTTCAAGAATTATCCCCACAAAGATTTCGTGAACCCAGACAATAATAGGATCGAAATACTTTGTTCGGAAAGTGTAAGAACATGATTCCTCGAAATTATCCAGGATTATCATACTCAAATTTCTAACAGATTTGATAGCTTAAAAATGATTGAAAGTGATGTTTGCAAGTAACTGACCAAATGTACTGTTGTAGGTTCAACATTTATGAAGAGGCTAACTCCTTGTAAGTTTCCATCACTTCCAATTCTAAATCCTTGATATTCCTGAAAGTAAGAATCATTGTTAAACAAAGAGTTTAATTTTGATACACTGTCAAAGTAAAACATTTTACACTACCACATGAAAGCAAAGCTTTAGAATATGTCGTATTACAATTGGATCTAAGATCCCATTTCGAGTTAGTTACTTTTTCGGTGAACGAAGAAAGTAAGCAACATGGCCATCTTAAGTTTTTTGAGGTGTAGAAGCGAGCTTCAAGCGCATAAAAGTTTTGATGAAGACAACAAGTTTTCTACGCAACATGTGTATGCAAAAAGTATGAGACTCAAATGACATCAAGTTTCAAGATGGTGTTCTAGCCTATGTCAAATGGATCAAAGCTTCACATACATACTAATCAAGCTTTAAGTATTGAAGATAGAATATTGAACAACAACTCAAAGGTATACCAAATATCATTTAAAATATTTATACAAGTGCTCAATTATTCATCTCTCACTTCACATATATCATAAGACTTTTAAAACACTTTTAGTAGCTCACTCTTTTTAAAAATTAATTTTGGTTTGAAAAACTTTCAGTGTTAACCTATTAACCCCTATGGTTAACCGGTTAACGGTTTCTAAAATTAATTTTTTGCTGAATTACTTACAGTGTTAATCGATTAACCTATATGGTTAACCGGTTAACCGTTGTTGTTTTTGAATATTTTCTAACGTTAAAGGAGTGTTAACCGATTAACCTATATGATTAACCGATTAACCCTGAAGCAGTAAGCGAAAAATGACAGCTTTTCATGAAAATATGCATTGTTTTCATTTGTTTTCTGACAGTTGTGCTGCATAAAATTATATCCCTCTGTAGAGGTGTATAGTATAGTATAAATACATATCAATTTTCAAATTTCAATTTACCTCCAAGAAACTTAATCATCAAATTCACTCATTATCTTCATCTTTCAATATTTCTTAAAGTGTCAACACAAACAGATTTTTGAGAGAAACTTTTGAATAAATTTCACACATTATCACAGCTTCATCTCATACTTTTCAAATAACACTTGTATATTTCTTTTGAGTGAACACTTGTATATTTCTTATGAGTGATATTTGTTTCAAGGAGAAGATCAATCGTGAAGATTGATAGCATTATACTCTCAAGACATCAAATTTATATCAAGATTATCTTTTGTATTACCTTGTTGTCCAGGATTGTTGGAAACAAGTGAGTGTTTGAAGAGGATTGTTCTTCCTACACTTTAGTTACCTATAGATTAGATAGTAGGCTTCACCTTTGGTGTGATTAGGCTCTACAATCATTCTAAACTATAGTGAAATCTGTTTCGAGTCGAAAGGGGAGTGGAGTACTCTCGGAGTGTGAGGGAAACCACTATAAATCTCCTGTGTCACTTTTTCCTTTTTGCACTTTACTTTCAAGTCCTTAATATCTTAACCGAAAAAGAATCAAAAATCAGAAAAAGATTGAAGATAATTTTTTAGAACCTAATTCACCCCCTCTTAAGCGCATTTACAAGTTACAGGAGGCCCATTCAACCGTGTCAAAACAACTAGGAGATCTACTTAGTCATGGATTAACCATTTCAAATCTATTATGAAGCCTTATTTAGCCACAGCTTAACTGTGAAAAGTTTGAGACCCTGAAAAAAAGACGGTCTTGATAAGATTGAGGTTCTAGAAAAGGAAGTGTTAGTTAGTTGTAAAAATACCTTTGGAGTGATAATTCTAGTGAAAGGATCGCCAAGTGTAGAAAGCATCCCACTAATTTTTGTGTAAGCTGCATCGGCTGAGTTCAAAGAAAACATTTCCACCATTGTTTGTTGCAACTTCATATCCCAATCTACATGTAAAACTCAACATTTTATCATTGATCCATCCATCATGTAATACCAATATACATTTCACTATTTATGCACACATTATTTCTCGATGGAGTGAGTCGCTATGAATTGATAATACCTTGATGATTAAATGTAGGATCAACAAATGTTTCTCGAATCAAACTCCATGCTTCAACAAGAGTTCTTTGAACTTCATTTACCTATCAACAAATCCTTTTCAACTTAGCAATGTTCACGTTAACAAATCATCACAATTAGCTATTCAAATTGAGAGAGAAAAAAAAACACCTCAGGTGCGCGTGAAACGGGAAAAGCAACTGTAAGCGATTGAGCGAGAGCCGTTGGCGAGTGGAAGAAAAAACAGAAAGAAAGAGCAGCGGAAACGCCAAATCCAAAAGCACTTTTTGTATCAGATTCTAGCTTATTTTTTAACTTCGCCTCTTCAACTTTAAACCACACCTTCTTCCTCTTCCACGATGTTATCGGTTTGGGTATTTTTACTTTAGATGGAAAATTGGTTACAGCTTTAAGATCTAAATTCAAATTGTGATCAATAGTTTTCATCATCATTTTTCTTTTTTGAGTTTATGCAGGTGAATGGCATGGAATAGTTTTGGTTTTGAAGTTGGGGTTGTGACGGTTATGTGTTGCTGAACTGGACACTTGTAGTATGTGGACCCCACTTGAATCTTCTTCGGTTGTGACCCTCTTTGTTTCTCAGATCCTCTTCTCTCTAATTGCTTATAATTGATGTATTATTTGTTATACAACAAGTATTATACGAAAAATATAAAAGAGAGAAATATAATTGTTTTTAGAATGAGAAAATGGAATATCTACGTGTAAAATAATTTTATATTATTAATTAATTAGTATAATAATGATAATGTATTTTATAAGATTAGATTGAAAATTTTAAATTAATGATATGATATGACATATTAATAAATAATAATATAAAATTATTTTATATTATTAGTATATATCAATTAAACTTTTTTTAAAATTATGAGGTTCTTTAATTTTATTTTATATTTTATTTTAATCTCTTATTTAATAAATATTATATATTTTAATTTTTTTTAAATCATCTCTTTAGTCAAATTAATCTTTCTATCAAATGTTAAAAAAAATATTAAGTTGTCATGAAGTGGTATGACAAAAGTCAAATAATGAGTCAACAATATATTTAAGAAGAAATTTGTAGGCAAATTGTATTTAAAGTGATCAAACCATAATTTTATATCCACAAAATCTTTAATTTTATGATATTAAATAAGAATTTTGTTATATTATTTAATTCAAACCAAATACATTAAACTAAAATACCATTAATCATATTACAAAATGACATAAGGTTTATACGACCACAAACACAATTATAATTAGCTAAGAAAAGGTTTTAACCCCCTTTAAAATCTTCTTTTCTAGTTTGAAATCGCTTGAGTTGAAGAGAATAATTGTATACATTTAGTTTGTGCTACCTAACTTAGTAACTATTAAACTAACTTCACTCTTGCACATAATCAAAACATGCTTTAATTCAATATTATTCTATGGATTGGATTTCAAAATTGGTCTTTGAAACTGATTTCATTAACAAGTCACAACTAGTCTTAAATGTAATATCCCGTTTTGTATATAGAATATTTTATCGTATTTTTATTTATTTATTTAATTGTTAATTTGGTTGTGGGTGTGAGTCCTTGAGTTAGGGGCATGATAAAATAAATATGAATAAAAAATTATTTTACTAGGTAAAATAATAGTTTTATTATATTAATTAAAATAAGAGGATAATATTTAGGATAATTAGAATAAAATAAAATTGAAGTTAGTAAGAGAAGTGAGAATATTATAGACTAATAGAATATTTCCATTAATAAAAAATGATTTGTTACTATTTCTACTGATACCTCATATTAATAGAAAATGATATGTCATTATCTCTATATGTAATTATATTCATGAGACATCAATTCCATTCTAAAAAGGAATTTGGTAACAATTGTATATATTTGTGATATCACATCAATGAAAAGCAGGGAATGATATTTCTTTATGGTATCAGACTACACGATCCAAATATATTCCTCCTAGCCACTGTAACTTTTCTATTCCACCATGACTAACACCTCTTCTTCTTCCACATCCAACGGTGACGACACTTCGTCAAGGACGAACCAATCCCCTCATGTGGCAAAAACCAACTTTCATTCTGCTTTCGCCATTACCAACGTTAAAAACATAATACCAGTGACGTTGGATAATGACTTCGATCTCTATCTCTCTTGGTCCGCTCTATTCACCGTGCAAGCGCATGTTCATAATTTGCTTGATCACATCATACCACCTATTGACGAGCAAGCTCATGCTGAGGCAGCCACCGTCAAAGCCAACGATCCCGACCTTCGGAATCGTCTAGATGTCGTTGTGTTGCAATGGATGTATACGACTGTCACACAAGACATACTCCATTCTGTTCTTGTGATTAACGACACCGCAGAACTATGTTAGAATTGTATCGCTGCTATGTTCAATGATAATAAGCACTCACGGGCCGTTCAACTTGAAAACCAGTTTAGCAATACCAATCTGACAGATTTTCCCTCCACCAAAGCCTATTGCAACCGTCTTAAGCTCCTCTCCGATCAACTCGCAAACCTTGATTCTCCAGTCACAAATACTTGATTGGTATTAAAAATGGTCTCTGGTCTCACCGAGGCTTATGTCGGGTTCGTAACATACATCCAACAACATGATCCTCTTCCAACCTTTGCAACCAAAAAATCAAGACTTGAACTTGAAGAATCTACGATGCTTCAGCGAGCCGCTCGTGACTCTGGATCTTCCTCCACTCCGGCGACACTCATGGCCAAAACTACACTGTCATATGATGGTGTTCCTCGCCATTCCTCTCCTGGTTATACTTATCAAAACCGTAACCCACCATCCAACACCTCTCGCGGCAACCGAGGCAAAAAGAACAATCGCAACAACGGTGGCTGTAACACCTTTTTTTACCCCACAAGTATTAAGGCAAAATAACACAAATATCAGAGTAAATTATTTAACTCAATAAAAATCACCTCAAAGGGTGTACATTTCTCAATAGCTTAAAATAAGTCAATGCTCCGTGTACAACGAGTTTTCTCAAAATACGTCAAATTGCACAAAGCAGCGGAACTCAAAAGGTATAAATCAAGGTTTTCCTCATACGGGAAGAAAAGCAAAATAACTCAACAATAAATAGTTTAACTCAAAAGAACCCGACCTGATGTTACATATCATAGCAAGAACCTCTAAGTTAGCCAAAAGGCTAACAACTCAAAGACTTCAAAAATCCTCAACGGCGTCCACGGCTAAACCTGATCATCTGCACGTTACCCACGTGGAGGTAACATTCAAACAGGTAGGGTGAGTAAAACAATTCATAATAATCATTGTATAAAAACCAACATATAAATGGCATCATAATCATATTCAACACATTCATATTCTTCAATATGCCTCAAAGGCCACAACGTCATAATTCATACAAAAGGACCCATAAATGCAAATGAAACAAGACTCAATGCATGTGGTACCAATCATCACAGCATGATGGACACTGAGCCATCAATCCTCCATAGATCCCCATCAATAGGATCGATTCTACTTGAGAATCGGAGCACATCAAAACACTTCACATCCACACAATGGGATTGAAGCCAAAGTAATCGAGGTCCTGAACCGAAGTTCGGATGCACATGAATGCATGATGCACACGTTACAAATCATCCTCATAAAAACATTATAGGTGCATCATCATTCATCATATTCATCATCAAACGTCATAGCTCATCATCATAATCATCATCATACGTCATATCATCATAGTTCATCATAATAATCATCATCATACATCATGTCATCATATAATCATAATAATCATCATCATACATCATAGAAATCGTCATATAATCATATATATATATATATATATATATATATCACATAGCGCTCACAGTCATACTCATATTAATTCATCATATTATCACATAATATCACATATTAATTCATAATTATACTCGCGGTAATTCTCATACTATCGCATATTAATCACATAAACTTCACATTCCTACTCATGTTAATTCATCATACTATCACATATTATCACAGTTACCCTCATGGTAATTCATCAGGAAAATTGCAGCATCAAAACATCAAGACATCACTGAACCAGAACATGATTCATTAATAGAACATATACAGAATTGACTTCTCAAACATAATTAGATATAAAAATATTGGGAAACCAATTCCCTTATCTATACTATGTTATAGCCCTGTTCATTAGCTTTCCAACGCTTCGAACAGGGGACAAAACGGACTTACGGATCAAAAGTTACGTCCAAAACGATTTCGACCGAAAACATGAACAGTCGTGACAAACAGCAAAATGCTATTACGCTCCAGAACCTAAATCAACCCAAAAGTTCACACGATTCACTTCCCCAATGCCCCTAAAACATCTCTAAATCATCCCTAAGGTCTTACGGCGATAAAGGCACAAAACCTACGGTTTACTAGGCCAATCCTGTAACATATTCACACCCTAAATCACAATTTTTCCTTCAATTACACCCTAAGGCATCAAAGTTACTCACTATCAAATATTCCTATCCCTTCAGGGTTAGACATATAACAATTCAAGGTTTTGGTCACGAAGGCCTACCTTTCCCTTTCCCTTTTCCCCAACGAATTCCAGGTTAGATTCATACTAATAGGTTTAGGCCACGAAGGTCAAAGATCACTATTTCTCATATTTATACTTTAACAATCAGGAATACTTACCACTACACCGGGTTCTCACTATCAAATTTCCATACAGGGTTAGAGTCAAATTGTAGTTTTTGGCCATGAAGACCTAGTTTCCCCTTTTCCCAAATAAATCCCTACGGTTAAAATTCTTAATAATCGATTTTAGGCCACGAAGGCCAAAAATCCCTTTTTCTTATTATTCGCCTTAAAAATTTTAAACCCTTAAATCAACCTTAAATACACTGAAAGTCACACATGGAAAATTATGAAAGGCTATACTTCTCATACCTTAGTTGTCGATCAAAACCTTCTCAATCTTTCAGGGAATCTCTCGAAGCTTCTGCCTCCAATCTTCTCCTCAGAGCTCAGGCCTCAATACTTTTCACGGTTAACAAAATGAATCCTAATTTCCTTCAGAATTCCTTTTTGTCAAACCTAGTCTTGGGCCACACAATTGGGTTTTTCCCATGACACCCTTACTAACTCCTCTTAATGCCCAAATTACCCTTATTTCACTTATATTTATTTTAACTAATAATAATACTAATATTTCCATATTCTATACTATTAATTAAATAAATAATCCAAAAATTCATAATTCCCAATAATCCACAAAATCACCGAAAACCACCAAAATACAAATATTCTCAATTAAATAAATTAATTAAAATATTTCAATTAAATTTGGAGTGTTACAGTGGCCGAAACTACGGGAAGGGCAGTCGGTTCGGTCCCAATCATTTCAATGGCGAGGGTCGTGGTCAGGGTCAACAACAGTGGCAACAATGGATGTCATGGCAACAATGGGCTCCATGGAATATACCACTTTGCCCTTATCCATCTTAGAATGGGAGTAGGCCCACTAATGTTGCACAAACTCAATAAGGAGGACTCCTTGGGTCAAAACCACAACAGGTTGTTTACAATTTTAATGCACCCAGCCCAACTGATATTGAAACTGCTTTACACACCCTCAATCTTGCTCAGCTTGATCAATCTTGGTATATGGACACCGGAGCCACTTCTCATATGACATCATTGAAAGGTAATCTTTCGTCTTATTATAAATTGAGCAAAAATAATAATATTAATAGTCGGAAGTGGCCACTCTATTCCAATTTATGGCCTTGGTAGTGCACACATAAAACCTCCACACACCCCTTTTGTCCTAAACAATATACTACATGCTCCAAAGTTAATTAAAAACTTAGTGTCTATTTGTAAATTTACCACAGATAATAAGGTTTCAATTGAATTTGACCCGTTTGATTTTTCTGTGAAGGATTTTCAGACAGGGATGGCTCTAATGAGATGTGAGAGTCGAGGTGATCTATACCCCATCACAACCAACATCAACTCCAAAAATAAATCCAAGTCTAATCTTTCTCTTACAGCTTTATCGTCTTCTATGTGTCATGATCGCTTGGGTCATCCGGGAGAATATATTTTAAATTCTCTTAGACAAAATAAATTTATTGAATATAATAAATCTAGACAAATACATTCTCGTTTATGTCGTTCTTGTCCTCTTAGTAAACATATCAAGTTGCCTTTCATGAATTCAAATATTACTAGTTTTTTGCCGTTTGATATTTTACATAGCGATGTATGAACGTCTCCCGTTGTAAGCTCTTTAGGTCACAAATATTATGTTCTTTTCTTGGATAATTACTCAAATTTTTTGTGTACTTTCCAATGTCAAATAAATCTCAAGTATATTCTAATTTTCAAAAACTAAAGGCTTACATCAACACCCAATTTCAACGAGAAATTAAAATAATCCAATGTAACAATGGTAGTGAATGTGTCAATAATAATTTTTGAAACATGTGTGATATTAATGGAATGTTATTTCGTTTGTCTTGCCCTTATACATCATCTCAAAATGGCAAATTCGAACGAAAAATACACTCCATTAATAATATTATTCGAACTTTATTAATTCACGCGTCTTTACCACCTACTTTTTGGCATCATGCTCTTGAAATTGCAACATATCTCTTAAACATTTTGCCAAACAAAACCATAAATTTTGAGTCACCACTTAAAATTTTATATCACAAAGAACCCTCTTACTCACATTTACGGGTGTTTGGTTGTTTATGTTATCCTCTATTTTCTTCCACTACGATACATAAGCTCCAACCTCGATCCACTGTGTGTGTCTTTCTTGGGTATCCGAAAAATCATCGAGGATATAAATGTCTAGATTTAACATCCAATAAAATTATAATTTGTCGCCATGTCCTATTTGACGAAACTTATTTTCCATATGCAAAGTTGCACACCCCTCAACCTACTACATATAGCTTCCTTGAAAATGAGTTGTCACCTTACTACATAAACCATATAATTACCCAAACACAAAATAACCCACACAACAACCCATTAGTTCATCCCTCAAACTGGCCCATCTCGCGTGCACGATCGATTGAGTTTTAGGCGAATTGATTAAGTTATAGGGTTTTAAGAGAAATGTTGGATTGATTTTAAGGGGTGTTTGATTTGAGAAAAGTTACTATTATTTAGCGAGATTGATTTTGAGGGTGATGTTGAATTAATTTGAGGGAGAGCTTAATATTATTAGATTAAAAACTAAGTGATTCTAATTTATGGGAAATGTTGAATTAATTTGGTGAGGTTGATGTTTAGGGAAAATGTTGGATAAATTAGTTTTATTTATTTTTAAAGTTTGGTTATGAATTAACTTAATTGCTAGTTAGAAATAAAAAGGTTTTTTATTAGTAAAATTAATTAAATGGTTCTAGATGGAAATAATTTTAAGTGAGCAAATACTTATTGAAATAATTGATTTTAGTTATTAAAAGATATGATTATACGAAAATGGTTTCTATTATAAAATGTTTTTATATAAAAGGGATAATGGTAAATAAAATAAATTAGATAGATTATTATGAAATGAGCTATTTGGTTAATAAAATTAAAGGTCTAAGTTAATAGGTTTATATTAAATATAAAAAAATTGTTATATAAATAAATATAATTATTTAGTCATAAAAAGGGTTTTATTTTTTTAAGGAAAATGGCCACATTAAAAAAAAGGTTATTGACTTGGTGGAACTATATTAAATTGATTTGCTGAAATTAAATTAATCAAATAAAAAAGAAAAGATTATAATATGTTGATTATAATTAATTAAAAAAAGATATTTGCTTGTTTTAATAAAACCGCATTAAGAAAAGGTTAATTTAAGTTAATTAGTTAATTAAATAAAAAAGTAATAATTAAGTGGATTAATGCAGATTAACAAATTAATTGGTGGTGTGATTGATCTAGCGTGACGCGGGGGAAGTGGCTTACCGTGGGGCTGCGATCCGGATCGGTGATTATGTCAGATGTTGAATCTGGCGAGTGTATGTGAGTGGCATACCGTAACTACGGTAGTGTGTGCGCATGGGATTAGATTACAATAATAAACAACAAAAACAATAAACCCTAAACCTAATTCTTCTTTGGTCTGCCGATTCTCCTCTCCGTCTTCATCTCTTTCTCGTCTTCAATCTCCCTTTCTTCCATCTATCTTGTTCAAAATCGATTGTTTCTCAACCTGTTACACAACATAAAGGGAACCATTAACAATTTTCAATGATGACTAACAGAGCCTTACCGAGAAGGGATTTCAGAGCGATGAGGATGGCTCGCGGGTAGTGATGTTCGGCGACATCGAACAAATCTGCAATGGAGGATTCGCGGCGGCGATGGCTCCGGCGGAACGGAGGTCTATCACGGTGGCCTTTCGGTGGAGATTGAGGGTTTGATTCGGTGGTTTCCTCCGACGACGGCAAATGGGTTCGTGATGGATGATTGGGATAGCGAAGCTGAGGGTTTGGGGTTATGATTTTGCGGCAGAGTTTCCAACAAGATAAGCTTTTACTCTTTTCGATTCACATGTTTAGGGTTGGAAATTTGGGATTTCTTACGTGTTCTATGAATGACTCTGTTAGGGTTTCTTGATTAGGGATATTTCTGAATATTGTGTTGTTGTGTCTCCTTTCATCTCAAATTCCTCCTTCTTTTATAATCAAACTAAGAGAATGTTTCCTTATTGATTTTGGACAGGAAAGCAATTCTTTGAAAACATTTCCATTCTTGCTGATTATGTCGGATTCTTAAAAATTAATTCTTTCCTTTCTGTTCCCAGCAGGTACCCATTGTCATGGGATTCAGTTTTGGAAAGAGGTACAGCTGGAGGAATATGTCAGCTGCCTGTTAAACATGCGCTGAATTTCTGTTCTGTTGGTGCCTTGACTTGGTTCCATATCAGCATCTCCATACCATATTGCTAGTTGTTCATACTCCTTTGCTGACCTCTTCTTCGAAGCAAATGCATCCTGGATTCTTTTCTTATACGATCTAAGCTTTTGGATTCTATATGAGACTGCATGGAGTTCACTATCAGCCACAAATACACGGCTTTCTTCGAGCTTTGTATCATTATTCAATTGAATGTCTTCCAATCTTAATTCAATAGAACGTGATTCATCATATGATTCCATTGATTTACAATGACAAGAGGAAATGATTCTATCATCGGATTCCTTGACCTGGCCAGCTATTTGGGAGGACTCACAGCATACATGTGCCATGGAACTATTTGAATTACACAAAGCAACATAACCTGAACTGCATTTGTAAGATTCCGAATATGGACTATCAGAAACTAAAGAACGTTTGATGTCTGAAGTTCCTGTCTCTTTAATATTAGGCCTTTTGCATGATACAGATGGTACAACAGGTGAAACTTCAGCTAGTATATCATTATCACCCTTATCAACATCAGTTGATACGTTGAACAAGGAGGCTTTACTTAATTCTGTCTCACCAACAGACGTGTCATTCACCACTTCAGCACTAGATAAACTCGTATTATTTTCTTCAAAAATCAAACACGGGTCTTGTTCAACATTTATTTTGTTAGTATCCTTAATTGTCACCGAAACACCAGATGCACTATCAGAAGAACCATAATAGGATTGGCTATGTGACCTTTGAACATCCGTCAATGTGGGAGATACCTGGAGGCGGCAAACGCAGCTATCCTTTTGTGAAGTGTGAGTTTCGTGTTGACTGCTATTGCGTGACTGGGTTGGAAAGAAGACTGCGGCTTAAAAAAAAACCTTCGAAGAGGAAACTTGGTGACTCTCAGCATGTTATCGTTCACAGTGAAGTCAGGGTGTTCTTGACAGGTATGCACTATTGTAAACGCTTTTTGTATTATCTGTTTGTTCTTCTTTGACTTAGTGAAAGGTTCTAAACCGACAACTCTTTTTGTCGCAGGTTTAGTTCAAAATCTGTGCACGTTTCAGTAAGCCCAACCACAATCACATTATTGCTGCGAAATGAAGTGAACTTATGGACCTGAGTTTCATTGCCAAGGCAACGGTAAGTGTTGTTGTGACCCAAAAGTAATGCCATGAAGAATACTATTGGCTCTGTTGTTTTTCTTTACACATTATAGGCCTTGTTATAACTCTCTCATGGGATTCAAATGGTATTGACAGATTTGAAGAAAAGGGAGCTGTCACAGGAGAATGTTCCTCAAACTGGTATCCGCATTCTACTTCGGGAACCGACCTGGTGCGACTAAGCTTCCGTAATTCATGGGCAATGAAGTCGACGACAAGAGTTTCAAAATCCGGCAAGAGGATTGGTGCTACGGATTCCTCTTATTATTCCAACAAGGTTTGCTTTTTCTTCTTTAGAAGGTTTTGAACTGTTTTTTTGAAGATGGTGGATGAGAATTTGTAACCTTTATCATTATTGTCTGTGATTATTGCAGAATGATGTAGTTAACGTAGAAGCTCGGTGGTACCGACTTTCCTTGAACACAGTAGTCAAGCACGAGAAACTGGCAAATCGCACTTCACCACCTCATACTGCTTGCTTTTCTTGTAGTACAAAAGAGTTCAGAAGACAACAAATGCAAGGACATGAACGTCTATGCTCTCGCAGGGTATTAAAGACGAATGTGTACAATCTTTGGGTTTCTTGTTTCATGTATACTCAACAAGACTTTGGAGCTGCTTGGAGAGATGGCACATTTTGAAGGGACACAGAAAAAACCGTAAGCGAAGCCGGCGAAACCGACAAGGTATAGAAACCTTCTTCTTCTGTAGGTAAACTCACAATTCTTGGAAGTCTGTTAACTATACTGAACTTGGTTGTGTTGGTTTCATTTCCAGTGGTTTAAATAGCAAGATTGTTTGCTGAATGATTTTCATGGTCAATCACACTTAGTATGCAGTAGATTTCTCTAATCATGCTTCTCAATATCCAACTTGCAGGGCTAAAAACAATGGGAGAGTACCGGTGGAGGTCTTCTAAAACGTGTTGCCAACGCCGAAGAACAACCCTACAAATTTGATTTACTGGCTCAAAGAGGTGGTGTCGTGCTCTCCCGCGGTGTACAGCTGTAAACGGAACGTGGACGCCTTCAGTTCCTTCAACTCTGAGCCATGGGTCTTTATGCTTTTTGCACTTTTAAATCACTTAAGTTATATTAATGACTAAATTTTGACCTGTTTGTTGTACTAGTCAACAAGTATGCCTTGGCTGTTAATGTAATCCTTGTATCACTTATTTGAGATAACAAAATAGTTTTTTCATTTCATCCTTTATGAGGGGAATGTTTGGCTTTATTGTTTCTTGGATTTAAATGTAGCATAACAAGATTAAAACTAAGATGTGACCCTTTGGAGTTTGAATGCATCTTGCCCGTGTAATAACCTTTTAGGAATGAAATCAAACTGCCTTCATAATTTGAGTCCTCACTTAAATTCCATTGTGGCCCAATATTTGTGTATGAACTTCAATGTATAATTGTTATAGCATGTGGTTTTGAAAACATGGTCGCGAACCTAGCGTGCATCTGATAAAAATCCTATAAAAAGACTCCTTGAATTGTAAAATTGAACTCATTTGAACTTGAATGCTCTTGGAAACAAAGTGACGATTTCCGTTTAAAACTTGTTAAAAGGTGATGATTCCAATTCATGATCCAGATTAGCTCTGCTTGACATGTATAATCCGGAAGTTGACAGTTTCTCAGACTTGTAAACTCAAACTCTTGATTGGACACACCAAATCCTAAGTAAAACGAGTTAAACTCTTGTCGTTGCAAATCAAACACCACTTGATTAGATTGCACCTGCTGGATTTCAAACACTATCCTTGAATCCACTTTGTCTTGTACTTAAAGAAACCTGTCGGAAATATCTTAAAAGGCAGAATGAAACTGCACACACTTGTTAGCCACAATAAATACGCGTACAAGAGTAAGGATGATATGCAAAACAAGCAAGAAAAAAAAACAAGGAGATGGGGTCTTAAGGTCAAAAATTAGGGTGTGACAGATGCCCCTATTTAAGTTTCTCCTATCCGGAGATATGGAGATTAAAGTCTTCGTCTCGACGAGATAAGAGGGACTTAAATACAAACATTACACGAATTTTTGGCCCTAAGAAGCCACCCAATGCATATGATATGAGAATGCAAGACACAAGGTCCTATGGAGAAAAGATGCCACAGGGGAAAAACCTAGACATGACGCACGGGAAGAACAGGCTTAACAGAGCGAGACTCCACGAGGAAAGATTGACAATCACAAAGTGTCTGTAACATGTTGTGAAGAGCTTGTGGGAAAATCCATTGGAAGAACCGACCGCATAGGTCAAATATAATGATTTCAAGATATCAGCTGGAGAAGTCTACTGTCAAGACTTATAACTTTGATGGAGAATACTTTTGCCAAAGTATCTACTGCTAGAATTTGTAGGGAACCTACTGCCGAGATTCTATGTTGAAGTTGCTGGAGATATACTTCTGACGAAGTCTTCTGGAAATCTACTGCCGAGATTAACCAGGAAATGAAATTGAACTACCTACTACCGAGGTCTTTTGGGAATCTACTGCTGAGATTAGCCAGGAAATAAAATAGAAATACCTATTGCCGAGGTCTACTGGTAATCTTCTGCCGAGATTAGCCAGGAAAAGAGATGTCTTTGAAATAAACCTCCCCGAGCGTCATGGTGTGTTTGCCATGAGTTGGTCTCAGTTTCTTGAAATAACTTCCCCACGCCTCATGGTGTGTGTGCCATGAACGGGTCTCAGTTTCTTCCTGAAATGATGAAAACTCGCGAGAGCATCTTCACAGGGGATTGAAAATTTTGTAGATTGTAGAATCATTGTAGATGTGATTGTAGAACTTCGGCTGTAAGCCATAATGTACTGGAGATTGCAAAACTTCATCGGGGATCTTCAGGAGATATGTGAGCTGGTTGAATTGTAAAGTATGTCTTCTCAAATAAAGAGAGACTAATTGTAATAAACTTCCTCGACTTCTCTGGGCAGATGTCATCTGATGGAAATAAACTTGCGTGATTAGCTCGCTGGGGAATTCATTTTCGAGGAGCATCCTAGCTGTTGCAAAATGTGTGAATTCTCAAATAAAGAGAAATATCTGTAAGATTTTCCATTTACCAAGTCGATAATCACTGGGGATGGACAAACTGTCTTGAAGAGACTGCCATATGTCATCTTGATAGAAAACCTAATTGAAATGAGTTGCTCAAATAAAGACATTGCAATTCAGATGTAAATTGTTGAGAAAATCTGGTAATATTGTTGGAGAGGTACTTTATCTTCCATGATGATCTTCATAAAGATTCTCTCGGGGAGCCAAGTGCAAAAAAAATGCACATTTAAACCAAGTTCAAAAGTTGGAGATGTCCACAAATGTGATTGTCAGGGACCAAAGTTCACTTTGGGAAATATCCGAAGGGAAACTGCCAAGCAAGACTCAACCATTGAGATATGAACTCAAATGGGATTGTACTAAAGTAACCGTCTTCCACGAGGATCAAACTCTGTGGGGAAATGGAAATATTGTGCTTTTTCTGCCTAGGGCTGACAACTCTACTTGGAAGGAGAAGACGCGCCCAACCACTCGGGGACAAACACGACCAGAGCGACAGAACAAACCAACGCAAAGATGCAAAATGCATATGCCATGCTATCTATCTATATGTTATGCGTATGCTTATGCTGACAAAACAAAAGAACAAAGGCAAACAGAGATGAAATAAACATCTTGAAGCAAAAATTCGACCAATCTTCAAAGATAGAAGTATCACTGGGGATAGACGGAGAACCAAATATGGGATCACAATCCTGCTTCAAGGTCTCAAAAACTCTTCTGGGGAAGTAACATCTTGATAAATCTGAAAGATTGTCCTGTTGAAGATGAGAATAAAGATCTACCAGGGGTGGATCAAACTCATAAATTGGAGAACTCCATGGATAAAATAAATATCCGCTTCCCTGGAGAGAATCTTACTGGAGTTGTAGATGGAGATACCCGAACTGAGGTTTCGTGGGGATAAAATAAATATCCATTTCGACGGGGAAGCCTGGGTAAAATAGCCATTGAACATGTCGGAGTTGAAACTTCGCTGGGGAAGATTGGCGTTGTAGCAGATCCACTAGGGAGTAGAAATAACATCCACTTCATCGGGAAGGTGAAGTTTAAGGAGATTCACTGAGGATTAAAATGTTACCCACTCCATTGGGGAAGTGAAGTTTAAGCAAACCACTGGGAATTCTTACATTGAAAAGCTTCATTGGAGAAATGTCATGACCACCTGGAGTAAAAAAACACCGGGGACATGAAGAATGTTGTGAAATTGATGAAAATTTGTATTGAAGACTGCGTGGTAGTCGCCATTTGAACAACAGGTGTTGTGAATGGATAAGATAATCTTTAATTCTTGAATGCCCCAAGCCGCATGGTAATGAGAAGAAGTCGTTCCAAGAGGATTTTACAGAAAACATGGCGTCCCACTGCTTTCAAACTCTTAGAGAGATTTGCCGAATCTCGACGTAACTGGCTCTGATTGGCGGTATTATGAATGAGTCTCCAAAAAATAGCCCTTAGGAAGTCAAACTCGTACAAAACAAACCATTTGGAAATAACTTGCCCCAGGTCAGCAGAGTCTTCAAATTTCATCATCAATGTCCGCTATGTAATCTTTCTAAGATATCAAGCGAATTTAGCAAGTCAGAAATGTTAATTTCGAAACTATTAATGCAACACATGTTTGTCTTGAAGTTTTGAAAAAGATATCATAATAACTTGTGACCTAAGTCACTAGTTAGGATATAATTTTAATTTTATAAAGCCAATACCAAAATCGAGCATAGCTCACAGGAGTCAGGAACATTATCTCACTGAGTATGCTTTCGAAGTAACCTTACTTCAATTAGGACTTTGAAAGGCTGTATCAATTTAGTTTACGATTTGTAAAACAAAGGTATAGGGGTCAAAGCTTACTTGTACCCAACCATTTTTGAAAGATGTTTACTTTTTTGAAAGGTAAGTGTTCAATCAAGCTGATAAAAAAATGCTTTGCCCTAGGTTAAAAATGAGGTTTTTATTTGGGAGAAAAACAGATTCTTGGGTAAGGAGTTTGCCCTAGGTTAAAAATGAGGTTTTTATTTGGGAGAAAAACAGATTCTTGGGTAAGGAGTTAAAGAGGGATTAACTACTTGTATTTCTCGTGTTTAGGAGGTTTGAAACAATGTCTTACATCATCAGTTGGGTTTTATTCGAAAGCATACATCAAGAGACCTTGCGGTTTACTTCGTCATCCTCCTTCCAATTCTTCACCAAAGTGAGGAAAGATTGGGTAAAAGTTGGCATTATAAAATTATGAAAAATATTTTAAGAGTGAAACAAATGGATTTCTTCAAGACAGACACTTATTGCATCACTTATTCAAAATAACAAGTTCTCACATGCCAATTATGCTTTTAATCAAAGAAATAAAAGTAAACATGAGCAAACACAATAAACAGCCGATGACCCCTTCTCATTACTTTCTGGAGTTTTCTCTTATATCAGCGTAGCGGGGTTCCATTCACGACTGGGCTTCCTCCTTTGAAAGTTAGCACTTCATCATCTATCATTTCTTGAACTTTTTCTTGAAAAACTTTGCACTCTTCAATTGAATGCCCCAACACTCCATCATGGAATTCACAGTTGGCGCTCGGGTTAAACCACGGTGGGTGAGACTTCATGGTTCTAGTCTTTTTGGGAGTCATCACCGAGTTTCGGATGAAATAAGACCATAGTTGACTATAACTCATTGGGATAAGATCAAACCAGCGAGTTTCTTCTTTCAGAATACCCAAGGGTGCCTTCTGATTCTGAAACCGTCTTCGAACCTGTCGATTCTGATGTTGATCTTGAGAATTCAACCTTCGTTTATGAGGTAGTCGCTGCTTGCGCTGAGCAGTCACTTCATACTGAGGTTGAGGATAAGGTACTGGAACTGGATCTGACAGGATTTGAGAGGAATCCCAAACTGCATTAACATCAACGCTTCTTTCCTCTGGAGAATCATCAACTGAAATTTCTTCATTAGCTTGGCCATTCAAGTTATCCTGAATTCTTCCACTTTTGAGTGCATTCTTGATGTTTACTCCAACTTCTACAATCTTGGAGAAATCTAATGGCACAACTCCTACCATTCTACCATAATAAGAGTCTGACAGCGTTCTTAGAAACATCTTGCTTAATTCTTTCTCTTGAAGTGGTGAATGAATTTGAGATGCTAACTCCTTCCATCGTTGGGCATATCCCTGAAAGATTCATCTTCATTTTTACTCATACTCATTAGTTGATCACTGTCTGGAGCCACGTCCAAATTATAATTGTATTGCTTTACAAAAGCATAAACTAAATCTTTCCAAGACTGAATTCGACTCCTTTGTAGCTTCATATACCATATCAAAGATGCCCCAAATAAGCTAAATCGTTGGACAGATTTGTCAAAAACTCCAAAAGGTGTAGCAAAAAAAAAGGAGAAATTAAGTAGGCCACACATTCAGACAAATAAAAAAAACCAAGTTGTTACACATTCCAAGCACTCACCTAGCTGGCATAACAAATTGCGAAATCGGCTGCAAATCTGTCCATAATATACAATGCACAGCTACCAAAACCTCACACCAGGCCAAGAGACAATAACCTGTAACAAAAAGACAATTTTGTACCATTAAATTTATGGAAGAGATTTATGATTTGGGAGGAGAGAGGGAAGAAACATTAAAAAGAAGTGGGGCAAAAGTTCAGAAAGAAAAAAAAACTCCACACAACCTTCCCAATGTACAACGTTTGTATGATGCCCTGCCCTCACGTAGACCACTCTGTAACCCGTACAACACGGCCAATCCCTCCACTATACGCCTTCAACCATACCTTCAGTACAAACCCCATCCCTCAAGTTGTTATTTTGGTGAACCACCTATCTTATCCAAACTCACAATCTTCATTTATTTTCACGGAACATCAACAACTTCATATCTGCCACGATGAACCAAAACCGTGAGCAAGTTGAAGAAGATAGAAGTGGAGTGCGAGTAAGACGAAGTCACAGACCAATTTTGAAACATACACCATGCCTCTGTTGCAAGCTCAAGCGAGCAATAACAGTCATCATAAAACCTAACATTGATGACACAAAATCATCATCACCTCATTCACATAAATATACAAAATACTCACTGCAAAAAACATGTTACCGAACCTCTTCAAATTATTCTCTTTACTCAAAAACCCCAGCTGCACAAAACTCTAAGCCACCACCATGGAAACGAGAATCCTCTTCTTTTCCACGCACAACACAGACCAAACCCTGCTGTAAAGGACAACAAGTCTGTACCCTGCTATCAGTTTTCAAATTAAGATAAAAAGGATTAAAAAATGGTACATAATGATATGAAATCAACAAGTCTGTACCAATAAAAGAGAGAACCATACCACTATTATCCCGTCAGAACCGCAGTGGCTACAAAACAACTACAAAACCGCACCATGCTGTTGCACCCCAAAATTTGCCCAACCTTTTTCTTCACTTGGTTTATGTTTCAATTGCATTAGCATTTGCATATAGAGTCATGTACATAGTCTAATCATCTGCATATCATAGCATAGCAAGTCATCCAACAAGGGACCAAGTGCTATTCTTACCTCTATGAGCCTATCAAGAGGTTATTGTTCAAATTCAGGCCTATCCAAGTCATCAGAAAGAAATTGAAGTCTAAGAAGTCAGTGGATCAAGCAGTGGATCTCTCTCCTATCTTGAGGGTATTTGAAGATCATCAAAGAAGTTGTGAGCTGTGAATTGAGCATGGAGGGTATACAGACATCAGGGAGGACCTAGAGGGTCATGGTGAAAGTGAGACAAGTCATTGATGTGATCACACGAGTTGCAGTTGAAGACAGTCAACTAGGGTTTCATCTGGGTCAACCCTGGGTCAACCCTAGGTCAAATGATTGATTGAAAAACATCAAGGTCTATCTGAGAGATATGGGGTTCATCATTTGACATGTAGATAAGGATGTGGTGTTGTGCCAAGAGGAAATAAAGAGAAATCAAGAAGAAGAGGAGTTTCTAAATTAGGGTTTCTGTGTAAAATTCCCTGATTTAAGGCAAACTTCCAAGCAAGATAATTCAAAATGCAAGCTTCAAATGGATCCTTGGCCAACATGAAACTTGTAGAGGATCTCAAGACCTTTAATTTGAGTGGTGGAAGACATCAAGGAGATTTATAGAACTCAAGTTATGGTCCTTTCAAGTTACAGGTCATCTGAGGTGTCTGAAATTTTGTCTGTGAAAGTTACTTGTCTTCCAAGCAACTTTTACTCCTCAAGGAAATTTCAAATGAATTCCTGGTCAACATAAGAGTTGTTCCTAATTGTCTTAGCTTTCTATAAAGGTATGGTATGCCTTCATCTGATTTGTGGAACTCTACTTATGACCTTGACAAGCAAAGGGTATTTTGGTCATTTGAGAATTACAGGTCATTTCAAGCCTATGCCCAAAACTCATACAAGGAAGCTTCAAATGAAAAACTTCACAACATCAAACTTGCTCCAAATGATATTTTGAGTCTAGAAAAGTGATCATGAAAGTTTGGAAATGTTCATAGCTCAAGGTTCCAAATTTGGTCATTTAAAAGATGAATTTAATGAATAAAAGTGACATAAAATTGAGATTTTTCATACCATGGCCAAATGAGATGGGATTATAGGTCATTTTGATTGGAAAAAATGTTTTAAGAACATTGGCAAAAGTAGATTTTTGAGTTTAGGGCAAAGTTTGAGAGATACCATTGGTTACTTATGTATGAAGTTACACATGCCAAAATTCAAGGAAATTGTGCACAAGAAGTTTCTACCAAGTTCTAGAGTGTTCTATGAGTGTCTATATATTGAGTAGAGTGGCTTCATTCAAGGGTTGGTGATTCATTTTGATCAAAATACCAAGTTTCATCTCATTCTTCCATTTTGCAAATCACATAAGAACTCTATCAAATCTTCATCATTTTCCACAATTCTTGATCCTATCATCATCTACATCCATCATAGATCAAGTTTTCATCAAAATCTGTTTGAATTGAGGAGGAATTCATGCTATTCAAGTGCATCATCCAAATTGCAAAAGGAAGTGGTTATGGCAATCCAAGGGGTTTGAGCAAGATCTACTGCATACAAAATCAAGAACCAAGTTTATTGAGCAAGTCCCAAGCATTGCAAGCTGTGCATCCAAGGTTTTCTACATCTGTTTTCAAGATTAAACCAGGTTAGTGTTTCCTTCGATTTGGATAGATTTAGTTAGCATAATAGAGAATCATTAGGTTAGAATGGTTAGGATTGGTTAGATGATTGTTTCTGATGAATTTGAAGACATTTCATGAAGATCACCATTGGAGCACCAAACTGTTTTGGCTTAGAACACCTAGGTTAAGGCATGATAATCTCGGTTAGATATGTAAAGATGATCAGTATAGCATGTAGATTGTATTAGTGTAAGAGTCAGCAAGAATTGGCAAGATTGATAGCAGTGTAAAATGGTGGAGTCAATGCTTTCTACCTATCGGGTTTGATGCTGGGGTGAGTTTTGGAAGGAACTAATACCATGGTTGTGTAGAGGGAAGGATGTAGATCATTTCTGATCTTTACATCGTGAGATTTCATTGAGAGTTGAGGGAGAACAGAGGGATGGAAGATTCATGCATGGAGAGGGTTTTTCTGCAACCTAGGGTTTCCAAGGAGGAAGATGAAGGAGGGTCGTTGGATCATGCCCTGGACTTTGACTCTCAATCCAATCTGAGGGCCACGATTTAAAGTTGGAATTTGGAGGGAAGTATTAGGCAGAAACGCTGCGTTTCATTTAATCGTTCAGACTGGGCTCAGTAATCCAATGCTATTCGCACCCTACTTTCAAGGCCCAAAACCAAATGAACTGATTTAATTACTCTTTGCACCGTTTTTCCTTTTTTATTTTATTGTTGTGTTTTCTGGTTAGCTGGGCCTAGACGCGCTTTGCTATGTGCGCCCCCCAGTCTGGGCCCATCATCTTGTTTTAACTGAAATAAATGCTAACTGCACCCCTAACTCAATTTAACTCATTTTAATTTCTTTTATTTTTGTTAATTCTTTGAAAAACCATAACAAATAGAAAATTGCATATTTTTAATTGGTTGTTTTTGCATCTTTTTCATATTTTTGTTAAGAAAATTGTCATATAATAAAATTAGCATTTCATTTTATTTTTGTATTTTTAGTGCATTTTTCTTTTAAATAGGTTTTAATTGATTTTAGGTTTATACATGATATTGTTGATTTTAGTTTAGTTAGATGCTTTTATATTTTGGACCTATTCTTTTTAGGGTATTTCACTTAGAACTTTAGCTTGTATATAAGATTTAATTCATGATTTTAGGACTTAATTTTAGATGATTTGTTTAGGTATGATTAGGAGAATCAAAACTAGGGTTTAGAGATAGCATAGGTGTAAGAAATCATTTCTTTTAGGAGTTGTGGTTTGAATCTTGGGGGTATGGGACTATAGGGGTTATGGGTAGATAATAGATCCCTTAGAAAATATTAGGCTTCCCTTATTCTACTATTACTATTAGTATACTGCTTGTATTTGCTTGACTGTGTGGTGTGCCCTCTCTAGGGTTATTATTTGACTGTGTGGGGTATTGGGCCTGCTTGGGGTTTGGGTTTGAGCTGAAGACTTTGATGATGAAGCCCATTGGAGATCAAGGAGAATGAAGGCCAACTTCCAGAGTTGATGAGGGGTATCTCTTGCTGGCAGCTGATGAGGTTATAGGATCTAGGAGTTAGACAGAGCTCTAGAGTAGAAAACTTGATTCACAAACATGGAAGGTCTTGTTTGCCTCCATCCCTCTCTATGATGCAGAGTCTCTCTAAGACATTCACCCCCTTCCTTTGGAAGGCTTGGTGATAATGTCTAGGAGATAGAACTCTTGAGAGAAATATTCTATGTGTTGTTAGCAGTCTGTTTGCCACCTTTGGTGGTCAACTAATTGCTTAACACCCCCAGTTCATTCTTGTTGACTGATATCCATCTTGGAGATTGAGCCTTGAAGAAAAGCCATTGCAGACTGATGACAAAGACCTTACTTGAAGGCTGTGAAGATGAAGACTGATGCTTGCTTGAAGCTTGTAGATAGTTGATGATGACTTGAAGACAGATGTTGATGCAGAGCTGCTTTTGCTGTTTATTTTTGCTGTTTATGATTCTTGATGTATTGCTTGAGTTTCCCTGACTGTATTGCTTGTTGTTTAACCTGTTAGGTTGAAAGTGAATTCTGTTCACTTTTGCCTGTTGTTTTCTGGGTTCGAGGTTGAGTGGGACTCCCTTGCCTCGCTTGTATTGTTGCATCCATGCATTTTACTGCTTTATTGTATGTATCTGCTGTTTCTGTTTCCGTTTATCCCTTAGGATCTCTGTTTCTCTCTGCGCAAGAGAGGAGCATGATAGACATTAGGAGCTAACCCATGTATGATAACATTAGGGTAGATTTTATTCCCTTTTCAACCCTAGGATTGGTAGAGTGTCATCTCTTCTTTCTTCAAAACAACAGAAAAACATTAATAAAGGTTATAACAAAATCAATTCATTTCTTCCGTCAAAAGATTTGAACAAACATCAACCTTTTTGCAATAAGAAAACCCTTGTTTAAGGTGAGATTTTTCATAAAAGACACTTGAACAGCTTGTGTCGTGCGTAGCCCGAACTACGTTTGCTCTGATCTTCCATGCCGTGTGGAAGTACGTAGGCATAGGATGCGATATCCTAGCGAGCAACCTTCCCCACCTTCACCCGTAGGTAGGCGAACTACGTTGACTCTGATTTCTCGTTCCAGACGGGAATACGTAGGCATAAAGTGCGATACTTTGCCGAGTCATTTTCTTTTCTTTTTAACCCCAGACCTGTAGAATAGATAGAATAACAATCCGTACCAGAAAACAAGCGTGGATCCCGTCGAGTACGACGGACGTGAGGAGTGCTAATACCTTCCCCTTGCGTAACCGACTCCCGAATCCAGGATTTGGTTGCGATGACCATTCCTTCCCCGTCTTTGCGAGGTTTTCTTCGAGCGTTTCCTTTCCCTCCGTTGGGATAAATAACGCACGGTGGCGACTCTTCTGTCAGCCGACGCCGATTTTCGCAGTAGCGACAACTGGCGACTCTGCTGGGGATCCAACGTCCCCTGGCTGCTAAGGACTGCGACAGTTCCTTATGCATTTGGGATCCAACGTCCCTTCAAGCGAGTCAATCCTAGCGCTTGTTTTCCCGTCGAGGATTTTGTATGGATTTATATTTCTGTCATTTACTTTCAGCTGTATATTATTGCTATTATTGCTGTATTGGGGTGTGACGGGTGTTCTATGATTGAGAGATAAGTCGGACCTGGGCTTGAGTGCACCTAGAATTAGAGTGGAAATTAGTGGGCGCGCACATGCTTTGCATGTCCTAGTGTCCCGCGAAATCCACACTCAAACGAGGTTCTTCTGGTTGGCCTCCTGTCCTTCCCTTTGGGTGGCTCGGGTTGTTGGTCAGTTGGATTGTCGACTCTGGGAACCGATCATTTGGAAGTTGGCTAAGTGAGGCCTCTTCAGGATTTGATGATGCCACTCCTTCTGGGAATCGTATCATCAACCCTGAAAGTCTGTGACGCCGACGACCGCATAGGATGCCATACCATTGTCAGTTACTAGGACACCTACCTGTGAGAGGGTTTGGGGTTATGCAGGTAACTAGACCCTCAGATACCGGTTATTTCTTGATCTGAGATCCTGGGTATTTATGGATAGTTTTGAGGTCTATCAGAGACCGGTTGGAGTTATGATATGAGGTCTATCAGAGACCAATAAGAGTTATGTCGTGGGGTCTGTCAGAGACCAGTGTTGGAGCTTTGTATTGAGTCTATCCGAGACCAGGGTTTGAGGAATTCTGGAGGGTCTATCTGAGACTTTTGATATGGTTCAGGCTTCTCAACTATGGCACTTGGTCCCTATTGCATGTTACTTGCACTGCATTGTTTGCATACCTATTATCATTGCATCCCATTAACGTGTGTCTGTTCTGCAGGTGCATTCGCATATCCCCTGGTTCTAGTGTCCGGACGTCTGAGTATTGATCATGGCTGGTTTGAGGATGACCGTTGCCTACAAGCTACCTATCCCTGATATTACTCCCCTCCTGGGTCTGATTTCTCTTGCTGATGAGGATGTCCGTAGAAGCTTCAGGCAGAGTTACGGACGGTTGTTGAGATTGGTTCGCAAACCAACTGATGATGAATTGAATGGGCTGTACACCTTGATGCAATTCTACGACCCTGCTTTGAGATGTTTCACGTTTGCTGATTTTATCTTGGGGCCCACCATGGAGGAGTATGTAGAATTTACTGAGCTGCTGGTACAAAATACAGTTCCTTTTATGCACTCTGCCGCTGAGCCCAAGTTGGAGGACTTGGCTAAGGCCTTGCACATGAATGCTTCTGAGCTGTTGATGACTTCTTGGCGCGGGGTTCCAGGTTTCTCTCTCCAGTTTCTGGTTGGTAAGGCTCAAGAATACACCAAGAATGGATGTTGGGTAGTCTTCAACGCTGTTTTGGCTCTATGCATTTATGGGATAGTGCTGTTTCCCAATTTCCCAAATTTCGTGGACATGGATGCATTTCATTTGTTTGCTGCTGGCAACCTGGTACCCACATTGATCAGGGACTTTTACCATTCGATGCACTACAGAAATGAGAACAGGAGAGGCAAGAACGTCTCTTGTTGCGTGCCTTTGCTGTACATGTGGTTTAAGAGCCACCTTCCCCTGAAGGGACCTTTTGTGGATAGTGCAACTACAACTGACTGGCCAGAGCGTCTGATGAGACTATCCTCTGAAGACATTGAGTGGTTTGACCAAGACTTGCTGGGGTCTGAGCTTATTTTCAGTTGTTCTGGGTATCCTAATGTTCCATTGATAGGTAGGAAAGGGTGCATCAATTACAACCCATCTCTGTTTGTTCGCCAGTTTGGATACGCGTTGAAGAACCCACCTCAGGAGGAAGAAGTACAGGAATCTCTGTACTTCACCGGTGATTTGAATATAGAGTTACTGGCCAAGCTTCAGCATGCCTGGATGCGTATTAACAGAAAAGGGAAACCACTGTTGGGGAAGAATGATTGTCAGGCTTACACACCCTACAAAGTTTGGATCCAGGAGAGGGCAAGACAGTTACTGATGCCATTTCCAGCTGCACCGGTCCCTGTTCATATTCCGGTGGAAGAACCAACCACTGTCACTATGGAGGCCTACAAGCGAGTTGTAAAAGAAAAGGAAGTCTTGATGAAGATTAATGAAGAGTTAGAAAAGGAGCTGGCTCAGATGCGTAGTGAGAAGAACAAGGCTGTGCATTCTTTCCAACAGCAGATCGAACTAGTAAACAGGCTAGGTGCTGAGTTGACTGAAGAGAAGAAGAAGCGCGAACGTCTGGGTCA
This sequence comes from Lathyrus sativus, assembly GCA_963859935.3. Taxonomy (NCBI): domain Eukaryota; kingdom Viridiplantae; phylum Streptophyta; class Magnoliopsida; order Fabales; family Fabaceae; genus Lathyrus; species Lathyrus sativus. The sequence continues at coordinate 267,283,157 of OZ012740.1, forward strand.
AGAGTTCAGAAGCTCTCATGACATGTTGGAGTCCAAAAAGAAAGCACTCGACGCCGCTCACCGAGAAATCGCTTCTTGTAACAAGACGTGGAATGCTACGCTAACCAACAACAAAAAGAGGGAAGACAAATTGAAGCAGCAAATTTCTGAACTCAAAGAGCAGTTGAAGGCTAGCATTAAGAAGCATGAAGAGGAGGTAATGGCCAGATATAGTCTCCAGAATGCATTGAACAAGGCCATCGAAGGCAGGAACGAAGCTGTGTCTCAGAAGCGGAAGCTAGAGGATCGCTTCGGAGAAGGGGCATGGGAGGAAACCGCTGGTGACGTGCGACGTGTTCTCAAACGAAGAAATAAACTTGTTGAGGGGCTGCTTACCCGACCAAGTCATCCAGAGACTAAGAAGTTACTAGAAGAGTACCAGGCTCATGAGTGTACTTGACCATTTCACATATTTGCATTTGTGCTGACCATCACCAGGATTGTTGGTTGAGGTCATGCCTTCTTATTGTACATTCAGTGATATTGTATTCTTAGCTTAATGGATTTCTCTGCAATATACGAGGTTTTCTACGATTCGGCTCCGATCACCGTATTGCTGGCACTGTCACTGCACTGGCACATTCACACTAGAATCGGGGAATGATATTCCCTAATGCACAGACACATATTGCACTTTGCATACATACTCATGTTTGCATTACAGGTTTGTGATCCGTGTATCTTATCTCCTGCATCCATTACAGGTATTTTCAGGATTGCAGAAAAGCGGGTCCACCGTTACTCTACAAGGATTAACCAGAAGAAGATCATGGATAACATGCAGAGTGTAATGCAAGAGATGCGTGACAGGATGGCCCTGCTCATGCAAACCATGGAGACCATCGCCAAGGGACAAGAGCAGCTGCAGAATCTGGTTCAACCGATAGTCGCACGGGCTGAAAACAACGGGACACCGCATGGTGAAAATATTGCTGCTTCACCCCGAGTTGAGAATCGTCAAAGTGCTGATGCTATTCCCGTAACCGGTTTGAATGCTGGAGAAACTGGTCCTGTAGGTGGAGGTGGGAACGCCGGTAATATGAATGTCAATGTAGACACTGCTGGGATACTTGTGGGTAATGTCAACCAGGGTTTCAATGGGGGCATTGAGAATGTCGGAATGAATGGTATTAATGGTAACCAGGGCTTCAATGGTGTGAACATGGGGTATGGCAGCATTGCTGGCGCCAAGGCTGGGTTTGGTGGCTATGGTAATCTTGGGTATGGAACTGGCGCATACAATGCTCAAGAGATGGGTAATCTGAGGTATGACCCCAGGTACGTCCAAACGGGTCCGGGCCGTGATGCAGATTATGTTGGATACGATGCAGTACCTCGCTGGGAGGATCGTCAGGAGGATGTGTTCTCTGGTCAGAACGAGGGTTATGAAAGAGCTAGGGATGACAGCCATCGGATGAGATTGCTAGAAGAGAAAGTGAACGGATTGGCCAGCCAGAATGCTCTTGGGCTGGATATGTCAAATATGGGATTAGTCCCAGGGTTGAGGGTCCCGCTGAAATTCAAAGCGCCGTCATTTGATAAGTACAAAGGGGATACATGCCCTAGGGTGCATGTGCGCGCGTTTTACAGGCGTATGTCTGCGTAATCTGAGGATGAAAAGATGCTAATGCACTTCTTCCAGGATAGCCTGTCAGGGCCATCGCTGGAGTGGTACATGAGCTTGGAGCCTACTCAGATCAGGAGTTGGAAAGAGTTGGCAGAGGCTTTTGTTCGACATTATCAGTATAATAGTGATCTCGCCCCTAACCGAGTCCAGCTGCAAAGCATGTCTCAAAAGTCTAGCGAGAGCTTTAAAGAATACGCCCAGAGATGGCGAGATCTGGCTGCTAGGGTACACCCCCCGATGGTGGAGCGCGAAATGATGGATATGTTCATAGGAACTTTTTCTGGAATGTACTATGACCGGTTGCTCAATTTTTCGATGAGTACTTTCTCTGAGTTGATCTTGATGGGGGAGCGCATTGAAAACGGGGTAAAGATTGGTAAAATTCAAGCGGGTGAGTCCAGTTCCGCAGGAGGTAATAAGAAGACGTTTGGTGGTAAAAGGCAGGGTGATACCAGCGCCGTATACAATGCTCGACGAAGGAATAGAGGTCAGAACTGGCGTCAGCAGTCGCAAGTAGCAAGTGTAACCATTCCAGGGCCTTCTCAGCATCCGAGACAACAACCACCGCAGCAGGCTCAGCAGCAGCCTAATAACAATCAGCGCAGACTTCAGAACCCACGACCGAGGAGAGTATTCGAAGTACCGCCGGTATCATATGCAGAACTCCTTCAAACTTTGTTGAAATTGCAGCTAGTCGAGAAGAGGACCTTAGCACCGCCAACTGGCCAGCCACCAGTCGGGTATGATGTTAATGAGCACTGTGACTTCCATTCGGGTGCACCAGGGCACAATATTGAAAATTGCCTAGCTTTCAAGCATAAAGTACAGGATTTGCTTGATAGTACGACTATTAACTTCGGGAAGGACGGTCCTAATATCACGCAGCAGCCAATGCCCAAGCATGGTGGGGCTGGGGCCAATGCAATCCTGCTAAATGATGAGTTGGACTTGGTTTCGGAGGTGAGCGAGCTGAAAACCTCTTTGAGTTACGTAAAGCAGCAATTATTGAAAGGAGGTGTCTATCCCGGTTGCAGTGAAGAGTGTGTTGACTGTTTGGTTCAACCTGAGGGCTGTGAGAAGTTGAAAAGGGGAGTTCAAGGTTTGATTGATGAAGGAACCTTGCAGTTTGACAGGTCTGTGGGGCGAGAGAAGTTTGTTGAGACAGAATCTGGAAAAGAGCGCAGTGAGGTCGCTACGATCACCATTCCATTCAAATCAGTGACGATTTCGGCATCATCGAAAAGGCCGACCATTACTATTACCAAGGATAAGCCAGTCCCTTATGAAAGCACAAGGGCAGTCCCGTGGAGTTATGGTGCTGAGGTGTATTGTAATGGGGAAAAGATTGACTTGAATGATCCGCCAGCGGGGTCCGTAGATAACATAGTGGGAGCGGGTGGTATAACCCGGAGCGGGAGAATTTTCACTTCACCTGAGGTCGAGGCAGAGAGGCTGGCCAGGGGTAAGAACAAAGTTGTTGAGGGGGAATCTTCGGGGAGTAAGGAGAAAGAGCCGATAACCAAAGATGTGGAAGAATTCATGAGGTTGATCCGCAAAAGTGATTACAAGATTGTAGAGCACCTGCAGCAGACCCCGTCAAAGATTTCCATATTATCGCTGTTGTTGTGTTCTGAGGCGCATAGAAATGCCCTGTTGAAGGTACTTGAGACATCCTTCGTGCCGCAAGAGATTTCAGTTAATCAGCTGGAGGGAGTTATGGCACATGTTAACGCTGGGCATGGGCTGGGATTCACGGATTTTGACCTAACGCCTAGAGGGCGTGATCATAATAATGCCTTGCACATCTCTATCGAATGCCGGGGCACTATTTTATCCCATGTGCTGGTAGACACTGGGTCCTCGTTGAATGTGTTACCAAAGAAAGCCCTGTTGAAATTAGATACCCGTGGGTTGTTGTGCACACCTAGTGATTTGGTAGTGAGGGCCTTTGACGGAACGAGGAGGTCGGTATTCGGATCAGTAACGTTACCCATCCAGGTAGGTCCGGAGGTGTTTGATACAGTGTTTTACATCATGGACATCCAGCCTGCATATAGCTGTTTGATTGGGAGACCTTGGATTCATGCCGCTGGGGCAGTGACTTCTACACTCCATCAGAAGCTGAAGTATATGGTTGAGGGGAGTATTGTGACGGTGTGTGGCGAAGAGGACATGTTAGTCAGTCATTTGTCTTCCTTCAAGTACGTGGAGGTAGATGGAGAAATTCATGAAACGCTGTGTCAGGCGTTCAAAGGGGTGAAGATTAAAGAAGAAGCTCCAGTGAAGAGTGAAGGGCAAGAGGTGGTCGTCTCCTCATATAAAGAAGCCAAGGCATTGGTACAAGCAAGAGAGACTCAGAAGTGAGGACAGGTTCTGGACATCCCAGTGAAGCAAAATAGGTATGGCTTGGGGTACCGCCCATCTCCCTCGCAGGGCGCGCCTAAGTACAAGGGACTTGTCGTGTTCACGCCCGGAGGAGTTAGTTTCGAAGGGATTAATGTTGTGTCTGATACGGAGGAAGTGGATAGCGATTGCGACATGGACGCATGGATTCGACCCAGCACGCCGGGGCAAAGCCTATGCAACTGGTCCATCCAGGACGTCATCCAAGTCACCAAACAGATTCATGAATTTTCAGATGACATCGACCAAAAACTTCCTATGACTCGTTTAGACTTCGAGCATCCGATCTTCCAAGCTGAGGAGGAGATGGTTGAGGATAGTGACTTACCAGAAGAGCTGAGTTGGTTATTGAAGCAAGAGGAGAGAGTCATTCTGCCTCACCAGCAAGAGATTGATATTGTCAACTTGGGGTCTGAAGAATGCGTCAGGAATATCCGTATAGGAGCCGCGTTGCAAGTCGACATCAAGCAAGAGCTTATTGAGATGCTGCGTGAATACAGTGATATATTTGCTTGGTCCTACGAGGACATGCCAGGTCTGGATACTGATATGGTTGTTCATCGTCTGCCGTTGAAGGAAGATTGCCCACCTGTGAAGCAAAAACTCAGAAGGACTCGTCCTGACATGGCCGTAAAGATAAAGGAAGAAGTGCAGAAGCAATGGGAAGCTGGGTTCCTGGCCGTTACCACTTATCCCACTTGGGTCGCTAATATCGTGCCTGTGCCAAAGAAAGATGGCAAGGTTCGAATGTGTGTTGATTATAGGGATCTAAACAAAGCGAGCCCGAAAGATGATTTCCCGCTGCCGCATATTGATGTGTTAGTTGACAACACAACTCAGTTTACGGTATTCTCTTTCATGGATGGATTTTCGGGGTACAACCAGATCAAAATGGCTCCGGAGGATATGGAAAAAACTACCTTTATCACCCCGTGGGGAACCTTCTGTTATAAGGTGATGCCCTTTGGTTTGAAAAATGTTGGGGCAACGTACCAGCGGGCTATGACAACGCTTTTTCACGACATGATGCACAGAAAGATTGAGGTGTATGTCGATGACATGATTGCCAAGTCTCAAACAGAGGAAGAGCATCTGGTTAATCTGCTAAAGTTGTTCAAGAGGCTGAGGAAGTTCAGGCTGAGGCTGAATCCTAACAAATGTACCTTCGGAGTGAGATCCGGGAAGTTACTGGGGTTCATTGTGAGCAAGAAAAGAATTGAGGTCGATCCTGCAAAAATAAAAGCAATACAAGAGATGCCAGCACCGAGAACAGAAAAAGAAGTCCGTGGATTCTTAGGGAGATTGAACTACATTGCTAGGTTCATCTCTCACCTAACGACCACGTGTGAACCATTATTCAAACTGTTAAAGAAAGATCAAGCGGTGGTCTGGAACGACAATTGCCAAAGGGCATTTGAAAAGATAAAAGAATACTTGCAGGAACCTCCGGTGTTAATACCCCCAGTAGCGGGACGGCCACTGATTATGTATCTGACGGTTCTGGAGAACAGTATGGGTTGTGTTCTCGGTCAACATGACGAGACAGGACGGAAAGAGCATGCAATTTACTACTTGAGTAAAAAGTTCACGGATTGTGAATCTCGATACTCCATGCTCGAAAAGACTTGTTGCGCGCTGGCCTGGGCCGCCAAGCGTTTAAGACAGTTCATGCTGAATCATACAACCATGCTAATATCAAAGATGGATCCGATTAAATATGTGTTTGAAAAGCAAGCGCTCTCTGGAAGGATTGCTAGATGGCAGATGGTATTGACAGAATACGATATCCAGTATGTTTCCCAGAAGGCCATTAAGGGAAGTGTTCTGTCCGAATATCTTGCCGAACAGCCGATTGAGGATTATCAGCCTATGAAGTTTGAGTTTCCTGATGAGGACATAATGTACTTGAAAGCTAAAGATTATGACGAGCCGTTGCCTGGTGAAGGTCCTGAGCGGAGTTCCCAGTGGCAATTGATTTTTGATGGGGCTGTCAATTCATATGGTAGCGGGATCGGGGCAATCATTACCACTCCCCACGGGTCGCACATCCCGTTCACAGCCAGATTAACTTTTCTAGTGACGAATAATGAAGCCGAGTATGAAGCTTGTATTATGGGGTTAGAGGAGGCTATTGATCTGAGGATCAAGAATCTGGACGTATATGGGGATTCAGCATTGGTTGTGAATCAGATTAAGGGAGAGTGGGAGACACGCCAACCTAATCTGGTACCGTACATGAATTATGCGAGAAGGTTGCTACCTTTCTTTGATAAAGTAGAGTTTCATCATGTACCCCGGGCGGAGAATCAAATGGCGGACGCCCTTGCAACATTATCCTCGATGTATAAGGTCAACTACTGGAATGAGGCTCCCAGGATTGTCATATCTCGCCTTGATAGGCCGGCCTTTGTGTTTGCAATTGATGAAGCATCTGACGGTAAACCTTGGTATTTCGACATACAGAATTTCCTGAAGAATAAGGAATATCCGGCTGGGGCATCCAGTCGTGATCAGAAGACTCTAAGGAGATTAGCAGGCAACTTTTATCTGAATCCCGACGGCGTTTTGTATAGAAGGAGCCATGATTTGGTACTCCTCCGGTGTGTAGATGAGAAGGAAGCCAATTTACTCATGGAAGAAGTCCATGAAGGAACTTTTGGTACACATGCTGGTGGGCATGCTATGACCCGAAAGTTGTTGCGAGCAGGGTATTATTGGTTAACAATGGAGACGGATTGTTTCAAATTTGCCAAGCGGTGTCACAAGTGCCAGATCTACGCTGATAAGATCCATGTGCCACCGAGTCCTCTGAACGTTATGGCATCCCCGTGGCCTTTCTCCATGTGGGGAATCGATATGATTGGCAAGATTGAACCTACTGCTTCTAATGGGCATCGCTTCATCCTAGTCGCGATCGATTACTTCACCAAGTGGGTGGAAGCAGCATCTTACGCCAATGTGACGAAGCAGGTGGTGGCCAGATTTATCAAGAGGGATATAATTTGCAGATACGGTATTCCTGAGCGGATCATTATTGATAATGGTTCGAACTTGAATAACAAGATGATGAAAGATCTGTGTCGGGATTTCAAGATCGAGCATCATAATTCATCTCCGTACAGACCCAAGATGAATGGCGCTGTTGAAGCGGCCAACAAGAACATAAAGAAAATTGTTCAAAAGATGGTTGTGACGTATAAGGATTGGCATGAGATGTTGCCATTCGCTTTGCACGGTTATCGTACTACAGTGCGTACATCCACCGGGGCAACTCCGTTCTCACTAGTGTATGGCATGGAGGCAGTCCTGCCATTGGAGGTTGAGATACCATCTTTGAGGGTTTTGCTTGATGTTCAGCTTGATGAGGCAGAATGGGTGAAAAGTAGATTGAATCAGCTGAACTTGATAGACGAGAAGAGACTGGCATCCATTGCACATGGTAGGCTGTATCAGAGCCGGATGAAGAAAGCGTTCGACAAGAAGATTCAACCTCGAAGCTTTCAGACGGGTGATCTTGTGCTGAAGAAGATTCTCCCACCGCAATCGGATCACAGGGGCAAATGGACTCCCAATTATGAAGGTCCATACGTCGTGAGAAAGGTCTTCTCCGGAGGAGCCTTATTGTTATCCACCATGGATGGTGAATACTTTTCGTCCCCTGTAAACTCGGACGCAGTTAAAAAATACTTTGCTTAAAAATTGACCCGCTGGACAGTAAAAAGAGAGTCCAGGCAAAAATGGGGCATCCTGGCGAACCAAAAACAGAATAAAAAGGTTCGGGCAAAAGTTAGGGATAAAATGGAAAAAATGTACACCCGCGAAGTTGAAAACCTACACTGGGCGGCTTCGGCAAAAAAGGGTATCCCGGTGAATCGAAAACCCGCAAAGGGCGATTCACGCAAAAATTAGGGATTTGAGAAGCAAATGACTGCGGTCCAAGTTTGATTGTTAGCGGTTTGGGAGCATCTGGGGGTCAACTATCCAAAGCAATTTCTTCCGAAGACAAAGATCGGGAAAGCGTCATAATCCGACGAGTCATAGGAGGATCGGTTCATGGTGTTCGTCTGTAACACGTTGTCGACATGTGTACAAATTTTATTCTGTATATTTGTATACTTCTGCACTTTGTTTATGCGTGACTACCTCTTTTCAGGAGTTGCATCTGATGTACAAATCTTGCCTATTCTCAGGCCGTTATCAATAAAGGGTGTTATTCAGCGTAGTGTGTGACGTTGGTGTTAATTTTTACTGTTTTGTTTGTAAAAAACGCCGATGTTTTTGATAAACTTACATGCGTGTAAACAGGCGGGCCTCGGCCGATGATTGTTAAAACCGGAAATTACCTGAATGGTTGTCATGGGTGATCACCAAGATGTTTCTTTTTGCATGGATTGTCTTGTGTTTGCTTGTTGACTTTTGCATGTATTCAAAAGCTCGCAAAGCTCCCCGCCAGAGTCCATGGTAGGCTGGTACCCTCTCCAAAGGATGAACGTTGTGTCCTTCCCCAGTGAAGTCGCCCCAGGCAAAATTGAATGTTGTCTCCCCAGGAGAGTGGAGATTGCGTCAAAGGAAAAGATCAATGTATCTTCAGTAGTTCAGAATTAGCTTATCAAGCAGAGAAAAGTCCTCCCCAGCGGAGGTCGAGCTGGATATGATTAACTTCCCCAAAGAGTTTCCTGTGTAGTGCGAACCAGAGCACACCGGTCAATCCCCAGCCCAGTGATAGCAGGATGAAGTATCCCCACAGGGCGTAATCAGAGTGTTGATGCCTTTGAAAGCAGTTCCCAAGATTGCTTTTCTCTTTCCCCAACAGGTTGATCCTTCCTCGTCAGGACGATCATCTTCAGCAGAGGTTGAAGTTTTGAGTTTGTGAGCTACTTTCCCAGCAGGATGGTCATCCCCAGCGGAGTTGGTTCATCTTTCCAACATTTATTTTGTTGGAAGCGTATCGGTAGTATTCCGGTCATCCCCAGCGGATCCAGTTTGTCTTTAGCATTTATTTTGCTGAAGTAACTCTTTGCATAAGCATGCATCATGAGCATTTGCATTTTACACGAGTACGTAGCATTTCCATGCTGTGTGGAAGCATTACGTCATTATCAAACGTGCATTTTTGAAACATAAGCCAGGTTGGTTACCTCTTCCGTTTCAGACATGTTGTTCCTTGCCGATAAGAGAAGTCGTGGTTCAGGAAGATGTTGATTTGTGGTCAAAGTACGCAGTGATCGTATTTGTACCATATACAGGGTTCATGTTGTAAGGCACGCAGTGATCGTGTTCATTTGGTTGTTTGTGGCCGAAGCACGCATTGATCGTGTTTTCCTCCAGTCAAGAGGGCCATGATACGAAACACGCAGTGATTGTGTTCACCCTATGTGTGGTCAGGATATGCAGTGATCGTATTCGTCCATTTATGTGGGATGGTTGAGACACACAGCACGCCGTGATCGTGTTTCCTCCAGCCAAGAGGATCGTGGCTCAAAACACACAATGGTCGTGTTCAAGATACGCAGTGATCGTATTCGTATGGCACGCAGTGATCGTGTTGGTAGTACCATGTGAACTTGTGATGCACGCAGTGATCGTGTCTATTGTATCAGGTGGTTTTGTTGGTCGGCATACACAGTGCTCGTATTCGTCCTATTACATGGGTTGGCTTTGTGACACACGCAGTGATCGGGTTGACATCATTTTGGGGGTTTGTTGGTCGAGATGCGCAGTGATCGTATTCGTCCTATTGCAAAACACGCAGTGATCGTGTTCATCATATGTGTGGTCGAAGCATGCAGTGAACGTGTTCGCCTCATCTATGTGAGTTTATTTCATCAGGCACGCAGTAATCGTGTTCCTCCTGTCAAGAGGGTTGTGGCGCAAGGCATGCAGTGATCGTGTTTATCTTATCCAGTTGGATTTATGGTCGAAACGCGCAGTGGTCGTGTTCGTCCTACCATGTGATTCTGGTTGTAACGCAACACGCGGTGATCGTGTTCGTCGTGTTCGTCTCTTTATGTGGTTTTGTTTGTAACGCAACACGCAGTGATCGTGTTCGTCGTGTTTGTCCCTTCAGTGGATGTTGTTTGTGATACACGCAAGGATCGTATTCGTCTTATGTTTGTGGATTTATGGTGTACGACATGCAGTGATCGTGTTCGTCATGTCAGATGTTCCCCTAGCAGAGTTGCTTGGTCAAGCATTTCTCTTTCTCCCCAGCCGAGTCCTTTCTCAGAGTGCTGTGGAAATAGCATAATGCAATTTGTGGGTAGTTACTCGCAGTTTCCCCAGTAGATATATAATCCCCAACAGGGTATTCTTCAACGAGATGCTTGGTTAAGTTCCTCGTAATCCCCGGCAGGGTCTTCTTCAACAGGTTGCTTGGTTAAGGTACTTGTATTCCCCAGCAAGGTGGTCGTCATCGGGTTGCTTGGTTAGGTTTCTCGTGATCTCCAACAGAGTTTTCCCCACCGAGTTGCTTGGTTAAGCTACTCAGTCCATCTAGTTTGTGTTATATCAGTACGTGAGGATCTAGAATTTGTTATCTACGGTCAGAGTAGATATGTGATGATTATCGTCAGATTCCCCTCAGAGTTACTTAGTTAGGTTTCTCGTTTCCCCGCAGAGTCGGTTGTTCATGTCTTCGAACATTGCCCCGCTTGGTTAAGCGTTCGCTCGTTTCGTCAAGAAACGAAAGGTTGATAAGTGAGATCTACACCGCCCCGCTTGCTTAATCGTTTGCTCGTTTCTTTAGATACGAAAGGTTGATCAGTGAAGTCAACATGACAAGTGAAGTCAATATTCTCCCGCTGGTTAGCGTGTGCTTGGTTGATAAGTGAGATCAACAGAGGTTGATAAGTGATATCAACAATTTCTCGTTGTGTGGTATGCTCATTTCTTCGGAATGGAGTAGTCTGCGGACAGTATGAGATTATTTTACAAGAACAGATTGACAGATGGATGGCTAGTTGTTTCTGTGACAACAGAAGCCAATGCCCAGGGTTTTCCCAAGCAGTAGTCGTATACGCAATTTAATTTTTGCGGTTGGCAAATTTCCGGGTTCTTTCGTATTCAACCGTCTCGTACCTCGAAGGTTTGAAGGCCGTTTTCTCTTCAACCAATCGGGTCCAAGTCGCTTGAATAGGGGCAACTGTTGCACCCCAAAATTTGCCCAACCTTTTTCTTCACTTGGTTTATGTTTCAATTGCATTAGCATTTGCATATAGAGTCATGTACATAGTCTAATCATCTGCATATCATAGCATAGCAAGTCATCCAACAAGGGACCAAGTGCTATTCTTACCTCTATGAGCCTATCAAGAGGTTATTGTTCAAATTCAGGCCTATCCAAGTCATCAGAAAGAAATTGAAGTCTAAGAAGTCAGTGGATCAAGCAGTGGATCTCTCTCCTATCTTGAGGGTATTTGAAGATCATCAAAGAAGTTGTGAGCTGTGAATTAAGCATGGAGGGTATACAGACATCAGGGAGGACCTAAAGGGTCATGGTGAAAGTGATACAAGTCATTGATGTGATCACAAGAGTTGCAGTTGAAGACAGTCAACTAGGGTTTCATCTGGGTCAACCCTGGGTCAACCCTAGGTCAAATGATTGATTGAAAGGCATCAAGGTCTATCTGAAAGATGTGGGGTTCATAATTTGACATGTAGATAAGGATGTGGTGTTGTGCCAAGAGGAAATCAAGAAGAAGAGGAGTTTCTAAATTAGGGTTTCTGTGTAAAATCCCCTGATTTAGGGCAAACTTCCAAGCAAGATAATTCAAAATGCAAGCTTCAAATGGATCCTTGGCCAACATGAAACTTGTAGAGGATCTCAAGAACTTTAATTTGAGTGGTGGAAGACATCAAGGAGATTTATTTAACTCAAGTTATGGTCCTTGCAAGTTACAGGTCATTTGAGGTGTCTGAAATTTTGTCTGTGAAAGTTACTTGTCTTCCAAGCAACTTTTACCCCTCAAGGACATTTCAAATGAATTCCTGGTCAACATAAGAGTTGTCCCTCATTGTCTTAGATTTCTAGAAAGGTATGGTATGCCTTCATCTGATTTGTGGAACTCTACTTATGACCTTGACAAGCAAAGGGTATTTTGGTCATTTGAGAATTACAGGTCATTTCAAGCCTATGCCCAAAACGCATACAAGGATGCTTCAAATGAAAAACTTCACAACATCAAACTTGCTCCAAATGATATTTTGAGTCTAGAAAAGTGATCATGAAAGTTTGGAAATGTTCATAGCTCAAGGTTCCAAATTTGGTCATTTAAAAGATGAATTTAATGAATAAAAGTGACCTAAAATTGAGATTTTTCATACCATGGCCAAATGAGATGGGATTATAGGTCATTTTGATTGGAAAAAATGTTTTAAGAACATTGGAAAAAGTAGATTTTTGAGTTTAGGGCAAAGTTTGAGAGATACCATTGGTTACTTATGTATGAAGTTACACATGCCAAAATTCAAGGAAATTGTGCACAAGAAGTTTCTACCAAGTTCTAGAGTGTTCTATGAGTGTCTATATATTGAGTAGAGTGGCTTCATTCAAGGGTTGGTGATTCATTTTGATCAAAATACCAAGTTTCATCTCATTCTTCCATTTTGCAAATCACATAAGAACTCTATCAAATCTTCATCATTTTCCACAATTCTTGATCCTATCATCATCTACATCCATCATAGATCAAGTTTTCATTAAAATCTGTTTGAATTGAGGAGGAATTCGTGCTATTCATGTGCATCATCCAAATTGCAAAAGGAAGTGGTTATGGCAATCCAAGGGGTTTGAGCAAGATACAGAATCAAGAACCAAGTTTATTGAGCAAGTCCCAAGCATTGCAAGCTGTGCATCCAAGGTTTTCTACATCTGTTTTCAAGATTAAACCAGGTTAGTGTTTCCTTCGATTTGGATAGATTTAGTTAGCATAATAGAGAATCATTAGGTTAGAATGGTTAGGATTGGTTAGATGATTGTTTCTGATGAATTTGAAGACATTTCATGAAGATCACCATTGGAGCACCAAACTGTTTTGGCTTAGAACACCTAGGTTAAGGCATGATAATCTCGGTTAGATATGTAAAGATGATCAGTATAGCATGTAGATTGTATTAGTGTAAGAGTCAGCAAGAATTGGCAAGATTGATAGCAGTGTAAAATGGTGGAGTCAATGCTTTCTACCTATCGGGTTTGATGCTGCGGTGAGTTTTGGAAGGAACTAATACCATGGTTGTGTAGAGGGAAGGATGTAGATCATTTTTGATCTTTACATCGTGAGATTTCATTGAGAGTTGAGGGAGAACAGAGGGATGAAAGATTCATGCATGGAGAGGGTTTTTCTGCAACCTAGGGTTTCCAAGGAGGAAGATGAAGGAGGGTCGTTGGATCATGCCCTGGACTTTGACTCTCAATCCAATATGAGGGCCACGATTTAAAGCTGGAATTTGGAGGGAAGTATTAGGCAGCAACGCTGCGTTTCATTTAATCGTTCAGACTGGGCTCAGTAATCCAATGCTATTCGCACCCTACTTTCAAGGCCCAAAACCAAATGAACTGATTTAATTACTCTTTGCACCGTTTTTCCTTTTTTATTTTATTGTTGTGTTTTCTGGTTAGCTGGGCCCAGACGCGCTTTGCTATGCGCGCCCCCCAGTCTGGGCCCATCATCTTGTTTTAACTGAAATAAATGCTAACTGCACCCCTAACTCAATTTAACTCATTTTAATTTCTTTTATTTTTGTTAATTCATTGAAAAATCATAACAAATAGAAAATTTCATATTTTTAATTGGTTGTTTTTGCATCTTTTTCATATTTTTGTTAAGAAAATTGTCATATAATAAAATTATCATTTCATTTTATTTTTGTATTTTTAGTGCATTTTTCTTTTAAATAGGTTTTAATTGATTTTAGGTTTATACATGATATTGTTGATTTTAGTTTAGTTAGATGCTTTTATATTTTGGACCTATTCTTTTTAGGGTATTTCACTTAGAACTTTAGCTTGTATATAAGATTTAATTCATGATTTTAGGACTTAATTTTAGATGATTTGTTTAGGTATGATTAGGAGAATCAAAACTAGGGTTTAGAGATAGCATAGGTGTAAGAAATCATTTCTTTTAGGAGTTGTGGTTTGAATCTTAGGGGTATGAGACTATAGGGGTTATGGGTAGATAATAGATCCCTTAGAAAATATTAGGCTTCCCTTATTCTACTATTACTATTAGTATACTGCTTGTATTTGCTTGACTGTGTGGTGTGCCCTCTCTAGGGTTATTATTTGACTGTGTGGGGTATTGGGCCTGCTTGGGGTTTGGGTTTGAGCTGAAGACTTTGATGATGAAGCCCATTGGAGATCAAGGAGAATGAAGGCCAACTTCCAGAGTTGATGAGGGGTATCTCTTGCTGGCAGCTGATGAGGTTATAGGATCTAGGAGTTAGACAGAGCTCTAGAGTAGAAAACTTGATTCACAAACATGGAAGGTCTTGTTTGCCTCCATCCCTCTCTATGATGCAGAGTCTCTCTAAGACATTCACCCCCTTCCTTTGGAAGGCTTGGTGATAATGTCTAGGAGATAGAACTCTTGAGAGAAATATTCTAGGTGTTGTTAGCAGTCTGTTTGCCACCTTTGGTGGTCAACTAATTGCTTAACACCCCCAGTTCATTCTTGTTGACTGATATCCGTCTTGGAGATTGAGACTTGAAGAAAAGCCATTGCAGACTGATGACAAAGACCTTACTTGAAGGCTGTGAAGATGAAGACTGATGCTTGCTTGAAGCTTGTAGATAGTTGATGATGACTTGAAGACAGATGTTGATGCAGAGCTGCTTTTGCTGTTTATTTTTGCTGTTTATGATTCTTGATGTATCGCTTGAGTTTCCCTGACTGTATTGCTTGTTGTTTAACCTGTTAGGTTGAAAGTGAATTCTGTTCACTTTTGCCTGTTGTTTTCTGGGTTCGAGGTTGAGTGGGACTCCCTTGCCTCGCTTGTATTGTTGCATCCATGCATTTTACTGCTTTATTGTATGTATCTGCTGTTTCTGTTTCCGTTTATCCCTTAGGATCTCTGTTTCTCTCTGCGCAAGAGAGGAGCATGATAGACATTAGGAGCTAACCCATGTATGATAACATTAGGGTAGATTTTATTCCCTTTTCAACCCTAGGATCGGTAGAGTGTCATCTCTTCTTTCTTCAAAACAACAGAAAAACATTAATAAAGGTTATGACAAAATCAATTCATTTCTTCCGTCAAAAGATTTGAACAAACATCAACCTTTTTGCAATAAGAAAACCCTTGTTTAAGGTGAGTTTTTTCATAAAAGACACTTTAACAGCTTGTGTCGTGCGTAGCCCGAACTACGTTTGCTCTGATCTTCCATGCCGTGTGGAAGTACGTAGGCATAGGATGCGATATCCTAGCGAGCAACCTTCCCCACCTTCACCCGTAGGTAGGCGAACTACGTTGACTCTGATTTCTCGTTCCAGACGGGAATATGTAGGCATAAAGTGCGATACTTTGCCGAGTCATTTTCTTTTCTTTTTAACCCTAGACCTGTAGAATAGATAGAATAACACTCCGTACCAGAAAACAAGCGTGGATCCCGTCGAGTACGACGTACGTGAGGGGTGCTAATACCTTCCCCTTGCGTAACCGACTCCCGAATCCAGGATTTGGTTGCGATGACCATTCCTTCCCCGTCTTTGCGAGGTTTTCTTCGAGCATTTCCTTTCCCTCCGTTGGGATAAATAACGCACGGTGGCGACTCTTCTGTCAGCCGGCGCCGATTTTCGCAGTAGCGACACATGCTACAAAGCAACCCACCAGCTGCTACAACACAATATACCACCAACAACTTGTGCAAACCTCACAGCAGCATTCGTACAAGCTGCTCCCTCCCTACTCCAAACCAATACCAAAAACAACCAAGCCCTTCTCCAAAACAGCTGCAAGATGCCACTCCGTACCAGCCAAACAAAACCTGTTACAAGAGTTGTACAACCTGCACAAAAAGCAACCATTACAGTTGGCAAAACAGAGAAACACGACAAAGCCTACAAAATGGTGCAACCACTATGTTTTACTACAATTCAAGGCAAGGCACAACAGTAGAGAAAAAAAATGAAAAACATAATTCCCTAATTTAGGTACTTCGAGCAGCATCGTTTGAAATTTTCCCGTATACACATAACATACCTCAAGGCCTACGAGGACAAAAAACAATACCCTTCATAACCATCCTCACACACACCAGCTGCTAAAAACTTGCGCATCACCTCAACCTTCACAGACCAAGTCGTTACAAAACCAACGTACAAAATTAATAACAAATATCACATCACACCCAACAAAAACCAGTGACAAGTTGTACAAACATCCAACACCAACAAAAATCTCTCTCATATGGAAAACAATTCCAGCCTCTTTTCACCCTTGTTACTACCATAAACTCTTCAACATAACCTTCTCTTCTTTCATAGATGTTCATCGATCTCCCTCATTCATTTTTTTAAACTGCAACTACAATACAACATTTTTTCACCCCATCTCCCTTCAATAAAACGCACAGACCGCACAACCTCAAAAATCTCTTTAGGAACTCCCTTTGTTTTGCTTTTACTCCATCACAATATCACAAAATCCTCCGAACCATACACACCAAAACAGAGTCGAGAAATAAACGACAAAGAGAAAACTGGACAAACCTTTCAAAGCTACCCTTGTTGCTTCCGTATTGGGAATCAGTAATAGAGCCACAACCTCACACCCTTCATAGCTCTGTCTTCTTCAAAACTCCCTCAATCTTCCTCAACCCTTAATCTCCAACCCATTTCTAATTCTCACAATGTACTTTTACCTTCCGAAACGTGACAAAACCATACAGCCTACACTGCAAACCGCACATCGCATACCAAGTATTTCTCCTCCTACGGCCACCTTCCAACAACCATCAACAATCTTTTCATTTGCTTCACTTCATTGAACCATCAACTGTGTTACCTCGTTTGGGTTTCTTTTAAACATACAAAACTGAAACCCTCGGTGTCTCTTTCTTTGACATCATACCAACAACACCACAGAATCCACCATTCTGCCGCGTTGACAATCACCACAAAACGAAAACCTCCCTTCATACCTCCACAAATCTTCATCAACAACATTCATCTAACCTCGCCCTTCATCCCTTAATTTAACACAAAATTCTTTCCATATCTAGAACTTTTAACAAATACCTTCTATGCAAACTCAACCTAGCTTGCATCAAACGACAACAAATAACCCAATCTCTCTAACCAAACTTCCCTTCAATACAACCCGACTACTCATCAATATCAACTCAGAAACCAATCGAACCCAACCAAGATGAGGTGAGAAGAAGAAGAGGTTGGATTGAAGGTTGAGCGAGTCGAGAAAGCCAAACCTGAAGTAGAGAGGAACGAACGAGACAGGACAAGTCGAGACGAAAGCGGATCCATCCAAAACAGCCAAAGCTCAATGAAAACGAACCTTGACGAGATGAAAACGACGGATGAGCGAGATGTGGTTCATCGAACACGAAGGTTGAGCGAGACGGGTAAAGGGTCACGCGAAGGTTGTGAATTTGAAGGCGTATCTCTTCATTGTTTTTGTCTTGATTCAATCCTGGTGATGCTATTCTCATTCCCTTGGTGGTGTTGTCTTCTTGTATACGATTTTCTTCATTTATTTATTTATTTATTTGTTTTGTTATCTTTTTTTATCTTATTGTCGCTACTGCGAAAATCGGCGCCGGCTGAACAGAAGAGTCGCCACCGTGCGTTATTTATCCCAACGGAGGGAAAGGAAACGCTCGAGGTAAACCTACCGCAAAACGGGGAAAGGAATGGTCATCGCAACCAAATCCTGGATTCGGGAGTCGGTTACGCAAGGGGAAGGTATTAGCACCCCTCACGTCCGTCGTACTCGACGGGATCCACGCTTGTTTTCGGGTATGGATTGTTATTTCTATCTAAACTAAGGGCTAAGGGTTAAAAAGAAAGAAAGGGACTCGGCAAAGTATCGCACTTTATGCCTACGTATTCCCGTCTGGAACGAGAAATCAGAGTCAACGTAGTTCGCCTACCTACGGGAAATGAGGGGAAGGTTGCTCGCTAGGATATCGCATCCTATGCCTACGTACTTTCATACAGCATGAAAGATCAGAGCAAACGTAGTTCGGGCCACGTACGACACAAGCTGTCTTGATTGATTTTATTCCTTCTGAAAAAGGTTTTTCTGATTAACAGTCCAAGCGGACAAAAAAAATGACGTATTGATGAGTTCACATTCTTTTACGGAAGAAGTGTCTTTTATTGTGTTTGAAATATTTATTGTGTTTTTCTGTTTGTCTTGAGAAAGAAAGAGACAGAACTCTAACCTACGGTTGCGAAGGGAATCAAACTAACCTAGTGTTATCATGCATGGGTTAAGACCTAATGTCTATCATGCTCCTCTCTTGCGCAGAGAGAAACAGAGATCCTAAGGGATAAACGGAAACAGAAACAATAGCAAATATATATAGTAAAGCAGTAAAATGCATGGATGCAGCAATACAAGCGAGGCAAGGGAGTCCCACTCAACCTCGAACCCAGAAAACAATAGGCAAAAGTGAACAGAATTCACTTTCAACCTCACAGGGTAAACATCAAACAATACAGTCCAGAAAACCAAACAATACATCAGAAATGAACAACAAAAATAAAAGTGAATGTCAAACAATACATCTGCAATGGCTTTTCTTCAAGTCTCAATCTTCAGGATGAACATCAGTCAACAAGATAAAAGTGAATGTTAAACAGTAAACTGCCTACCAAGGGTGGCTCATCAACTGTTAACATTGTACAGACAATTTTCCCTCAAAAGTTCTATCTTTCAAATACATTCACTGATCCTTCCAAAAGGAAGGAGGTGGATATTTGAAAGAGACTTTGAATCATAGAGAAAGAATGGAGGTAGACAAGGCCTTCCATATTTGTGAATCAAGTTCTCTACTCTAGGGCTCTGCCTAACTCCTAAGTCCTATACTCCTCAACAGCTGCCAACAAAGGATCTCCTCATCAACTCTGGAAGTTGGTCTTCAATCTCTTGATCTCCAATGGACTCATCATCACAAGTCTTCAGCTCTCCCAATCCCCAAGCAATCCCAATACCCACACAGACAAGTAATAATCCCCAGAGAGGGCACACCGCACCAGTCAAGCAAATACAGACAATACTAATAGCAGTAGGGGAATCCTAACATTTTCTAAGGGATCTAATAACTACCCCTAATCCCTATAGTCCCATACCCCAAAAATTCAATCTCCAACTCCTAAGGGAAATGAACTTATTCACCTATGTTGTCACCTAAACCCTAATTTTGTTCATGTTATTCACATCTAATCAAATCACCTAAAATTAAGTCCTAAAAATATGAACTAAATTTTATATACAAGATAAATGTCTACTCTAATCAACCTAAAAAGAATGGATTGAAAATATTAAAGCATCTATTCAAACTAAAATTAACAAAACCATGTATCAAACTAAATGTTATTTATACCTATTTAAAAGAAAAATATGCCAAAAATATTAAAATAAAATGAAATTGGAATTTTTTTGTATGATATTTTTCTTGACAAAATTATGAGTAATATGCAAAAAGAACCAATAAAAAAGAAGCATTTTCCAATTTTTTATGATTTTTGAAAGAATTAATATTTTGAAATAAAATGAAATGAGAAATAATGGGTGAGGGTGCAGTAAGCAGATGAAATCAGTAAAAAAAAAAACTGGGCCCAGACTGGGGGCGCGCATAGCAAGCGCGTCTGGGCCCATATGCATTCAGAAAATAACCAAAAATTAAAAAAAAAAAGGAAAACGGTGCAGATAGTGATTATTTCAAGCATAATTGGGATTGGGCCTTCATCTGGGGGTGTTAGTAGCAAGGGGATTCAAAGCCCATCAGATACTTTTAAGTGAAACGGTGCGTTGCACCATTTAAACTTCCCTCCGTTTTCCTTCTTCAATCGTGGCCGTTGGATTGGATTAATTAGTCAAATAACCAGGCTTGATCCAACGATGGATAGCCATCGTCCCCAACTTGAAAACCCTAACCTAAAATTCCTCATGCCATGCACAAACCTTCTACGCCTCTGTTCTCTCTCGTTTCTTCATGGATTCCTTCGATGTCAAGAGCAAAAATGATCTCCTTCTTCCCCTCTACACAGCCATATCCTTAGTTCCTTCTAAAACTCAGCCAAACTCCAAACCCGATAGGTGTAACAGTTAGGTTCCACCATAATCAACTGATATCAAATCTCCCAATGCTTGCTCAATTCTATCCTAACATGCTCTACATCTCACACTGATCATCTCAAGCTATTAACCTACGATTATCGTGCTTTAATCTAAGAGTTATAAGCCTTAACAGTTCTTGCACTCCATTAACAACCTTCATGAAAACTCTCCAAACTTTGTGGAATTCATCATCTAACTTAACTTAACCATTCTATGCTAACAAATCACTAACCTACTAGCTAAACCATGCAATTCGAGTAGAGATACCAACCTGGTTCAAAATGAAGAAACAACTATGGAACTCCTTGATCCAATGCTTGCAGTGATTTGAAACTGATCCACACACTCCAACCTTGATTCTGTATGCAAAGATTCTGACTCAAGCTTCTTGGATCTTGTGTTTCCAACTTCTTGCACCTTGGATGATGGAACTTGTATGGCACGATCCTTGCTCAATTCAGCCAAATTCTTGTGTGAATTGTGATCTATGGATGATGGTGATGAAGACCAGATCAAGAAAAATGGAAATTGGTAAAGATTTGAGAGAGTTTGAATTGATTTTGCAAATTGGAAGAATTGGTATGAAACTTGTGTTTTGATCAATATGAATCACAAACCATGGCATGAAGCTCTTCATATCAATATATACATGAGTTTAGAAACTCCTAGAACCTTGGAGAAGCTTCCCATGTATAATTTCCCTTGGATTTGGATTATGTAACTTCATGTGTAAGTAACCATGAATAACTTTCAAAACTTGAACCAAACTCAAAATTCCACTTTAGCCAATGTTTTCAAAATGATTTTTACAATCAAAATGACCTATAATTTCACCTCATTTGGCCAAAGTATGAAAAATCTCATTTTTTAGGTCATTTTTATTCATTAAATCCACCAATTTTGAAACCTTGTGCTATGAATCTTTCCAATCTTTCATGGTCACTTTTCTAGACTCAAAATGTCATTTGGAGCAAGTTTTATGTTGTGAAGTTTTTCATTTGAAGCTTCCTTGTATGAGTTTTGGGCATAGGCTTGAAATGACCTGTAATTCTCAGATGACCAAAATACCCTTTGCTTGCCAAGACCATAAGTAGAGTTCCCCAAATCATATTAAGGCATACTATACCATTCTAGAAAGATAAGACAATGATGAACAACGCTTATGTTGACCAGAAATTCATTTGAAATTTCCTTGAGGGGTAAAAATAGCTTGGAAGTCAAGTCACTTTCACAGACAAAATTTCAGATACCTCAGATGACCTGTAACTTGCAAGGACCATAACTTGAGTTCTATAAATCTCCTTAATGTCTTCCACCACTAAAATTAAAGGTATTGAGATCCTCTACAAGTTTCATGTTGGCCAAGGATCCATTTGAAGCTTGCATTTTGACTTATCTTGCTTGGAAATTTGACCTAAACTAGGGGATTTTACACAGAAACCCTAATTTAGAAACTCCTCTTCTCCTTGATTTCTCTTGATTTCTTCTTAGAATATCACCATATCCTTCTCTACATGTCAAATGATGAATCCCACATCTCTCCAATAGCCCTTAATGCCTTTCAATCAGTCAATTGACCTAGAGTTGACCCAGGGTTGACCCAGATGAAACCCTAGTTGACTGTCTTCCACTGCAACTCTTGTGATCATATCAATGACTTGTCTCCTTCTCCAAATGACTTTATAAGTCTCCCATGATGTCTATGTACTCTCCATGCTCAATTTACAACTCACCACTTCCTTGATGACCCTCAGATACCCTTAGATAGGAGATAGATGCACTGCTTGATTCACTGACTTCCCAGCTTTCAAATCTTCTCTGATGACTTGAATGAGCTTGAATTTAAATACTAACCTCTTGATAGGCTCATAGAGATGAGAATAGTGCTTGGTCCCCTGTTGGATGACTTGCTATGCTTATGCTATGCAGATGATTAAACTATGTACATGACTCTATATGCAAATGCTAATGATATTGAAACATAGACCAAGTGAATAAGGTTGAGCAAATTTTAGGGTGCAACAGCTGCCCCTATTCAAGCGACTTGGACCCGATTGGGTGAAGAGCCCGGAGCCTTCAGACATTCGCGGTACGAGACGGTTGAATACTAAGAACCCAGAAATTTGCCAACCGCAGAAATGAACTACACCACTGCTTGGGGAACGATACTCATCAACTGAATCTGACTGCTTACAGCAACCCACTGATCTCATGCTGGGGATTATTTTCATCAGCCTGAAAAAGATTTTATCGTCAGAACCTTGTCCACGTCAGGACTCCTGTCTTGTCAACACGAAGCAATCTCAACGAAACTTGT
The DNA here is from genome assembly GCA_963859935.3 of Lathyrus sativus. Classification (NCBI taxonomy): domain Eukaryota; kingdom Viridiplantae; phylum Streptophyta; class Magnoliopsida; order Fabales; family Fabaceae; genus Lathyrus; species Lathyrus sativus. The sequence continues at coordinate 267,305,842 of OZ012740.1, forward strand.
CCACGTTAGGAAAAAATCTCGACAACTTCCCTGGGGATGGCTCGTCTGCTTTCTCATCAGAAATAAATCGTCCACGTTAGGACTAAACCCTTCCACGTTAGGAATAACACCGTCCACGTTAGGACTAAGACTTCGTCGGGATCTATCCACGTCAGGACTAAATTTTCACGTTATGAATACATCGTTCTTCCACGTAAGGAATCAATCTTTCCACGTCAGGAATGCTATCTTTCCACATAAGGAAACACATTTTGATTCGTCCACGTAAGGACTCCAACTTGTTATGTCCACGTAAGGACTCAATCTTTCCACGTAAGGAATAAAATTCTGGATCTGTCCACGTAAGGACTCCAAGCTTTCCACATAAGGAATACGATTTTATTCGATCTGTCCACGTAAGGACTCCAATCTTCCCACGTAAGGAAACAATCTTTCCACGTAAGGAACTAAAACTTCTCTTTCCACGTAAGGAATAGACTTCTTTCCACGTAAGGAACTCCTCTCGGTGTTTGTCCACGTTAGGACTACGACGTCCACGTTAGGACTCACTTTTACCCGTTAGGAATAACCCTCTTCTTGATTTGTCCACGTAAGGACTACATCATTCCACGTAAGGAACACTCCTTTATCTGTCCACGTCAGGACTCCAATCTTTCCACGTAAGGAAACACTTTTCGTTTTGATTTGTCCATGTCAGGACCCACCTCTTGACCCGCTGAGGAAATAAAACTTGTCCACGTCAGGACTCATGCACCTTTGACCCACTGGGGAAGTGAGACTTGTCCACGTCAGGACTCACATCTCAACCTGCTGAAGTAATAGAACCTGTCCACGTCAGGACTTGCGCGTCTTCGACTTGCTGGGGAAATAAAACTCGTCCGCGTCAGGACACACACTTTGCCAACAACACGAAGAAGGGTAAATTCGTCCGCGTCGGGACTCTCGCGTCTTGTCATCACAAAGAACTACAAACTGGTCCACGTCAGGACGCACATTTCACCATTACGAATAAAGCTATCTTTTGGAAATAAATGGTCCACGTCAGGACACCAACACGAAGAGGAACCAATTTCGTCCACGTCAAGACTTCACACTCAATCAATACCGAGAACTCGAATCAGTCCACGTCAGGACTAACACATATCGTCACCTGGAAGAAATGTCCACGTCAGGACTCCACCTTCCAACAATTCTGAGAATCAAACCTGTCCATGCTAGGACTAGCACCTCTTATCAACCATGAGGAAATAAATCTGTCCATGTTAGGACCCCCACTTCTCTTAGCACAAAGAAAACCTGTCAAGAAAATTGTCCACGTCAGGACTCATCCTTCTATTGGTCCCAAACCACAAACTTCCTATTACTGACGTGACAGCGACTTTAAAGTGGACCCTCCTGGGGATATTTGGAAAACAAACTACCGGACGCCTGTTCTGATAACCGGCGGTGGCCTTTGAAATTCTGATTCCTGAAACCCGTTGATGACAAACAACTCTGCTTGGGAATGAGGAGAAATTTTGCCTACTCACTCTGGCGGGGAAAACACGAGAAATTCACAAATAACTCTGTTCGGAGACAAAGAGAACTTCATCATGATAATTCTGTGGGGTATAATGTCGAAGCTGACACTTCATGGGATGTCTCACGCCGAGACCTCAGATGTTTATTGACTTATTGGAGCAAGAACTCCTCCCACCTGCAAGAGAAACAATACTTGAAACCAACGGTTAGCCAACCTAGTTTATGTTTCAAAAATGCGTATGTTTTGACGACGATGCAATGCTCCATTCGTCATGGAAATGCTACGCTTTTATTTGGTGGATGCAAGTATGACACTATATGCCGATGCCAATGCAGACTCGAACTGCTGAGATACAGGAGCTGCTCCAGCAAAATAAATGCTGAAGACAATGCCGACTCCGCTGGGGATAGCCTGGTGCTACAGAATTATTCCAGCAAAATAAATGCTGGAAGAGTAAAGTCGACTCAGCTGGGAAATGGGGCACTTGAACTGAGCACCTTATTGAAGGAACACCCTGCTGGGGAATATATCTCTGCTGGAGAATGGCAGATGCGCCTGGTATGATCAAACTTCTGCTGGAGAGTGAGCTGACATCACACGGTATTCTGACAAAATAAATGCCAGGACTCACCCCAACTCTGCCGGGGAGAGTCTTAATCCTCGAGTTCCACTGGGAGGAATGACAACACTTGCTGGAAAGAGAACTCCGCTGGGGACGAAACGATTCTCTTGGGGAAAATCAACTGTCTCCGCTGGGGGAGAGTACCTGACCCTGCGGGAAAAGGTGAACTTGTCTGAATACAGCTCACAAATATTAACCTTCTGAGGCTAAACCAACTCTGCTTGAGATGCACTGCCTGAATACAGCCATCGATCTAGGAATCGCCAAACTCTGCTGAGGGTGAATGACTTTGCTGGAGCATGTCCTTTGGATAAGCTACGGCTAGCTGAGGAGTTCGATCCTTGTGCATGACATGCGCGGGGGTCGAGTCTTCCGTTACTGCAATCTTTTGATCATCCTCTTCATACGGCTATGAACCCTGCAACAACACAAACAAGACAAGACAAGCCTATGCAACCAAATCTATTTAGGTTAGTGACGTCATTTTCAGTTAATTCAAAGTTTTAGCAATTGTTGGCAAGGGCCAGTGACGTTATACACATGCTAGTTTCGTTAAACTCAGGCGTTTATCATGCACAAAACAGTAAAGGGATAGCATCAAGTACTGAATAACATATTTTATTGATTGGGCCCCTGAATGGGCGGAGTTTTGTACACGGGGTGTGACTCCTGAAAAGAGGAAGCTACGCAAAGCAAATATACAAGTATGCACAGGAAGCATAAATATATTGACAAATTAAATTTGTACACATGTCGGCAACGGGATGCAGATGAACACCACGAACTGATCCTCCCATGACTCACCCGACTCTAATGCTTTCCCGGTATCCACACTTCCGAAGAGATTGTATCTGACAATCGACCCCTCGAGTAGATTCTCCCGCACCAATGCTCATTGCAGTATCAAATTCGGACCGCAGTCATTTGCTTTTCAAATCCCTAACTTTTGCGTGAACTGCCCTTTACGGGTTTTCAGTTCACCGGGATACCCTTTTTTGCCGAAGCCGCCCAGTGTAGGTTTTCAACTTCGCGGGTGTACATTTTTTCATTTTATCCCTAACTTTTGCCCGAACCTTTCATTCTGTTTTTTTTTGGTTCGCCAGGATGCCCCATTTTTGCCTGGAATCTCTTTTTTCTGTCCAGCGGGTCAATTTTAAGCAAAGTATTTTTTAACTGCGTCCGAATTCACAGGTGACGTAAAGTCTTCACCGTCCATGGTGGACAATAACAACGCTCCTCCTGAAAAGACTTTCCTGACAACGTATGGCCCTTCATAGTTGGGGGTCCACTTGCCCCTGTGATCTGCCTGCGGCGGGAGAATCCTTTTCAGCACAAGGTCGCCCGTTTGAAAGCTCCGCGGATGTATCTTCTTATCATATGCTTTCTTCATTCGGCTCTGGTACAAACGACCATATGCTAGAGAAGCTAGCCTCTTCTCATCCATCAAACTCAGTTGGTTCAACCTGTCTTTTACCCACTCTGCCTCGTCTAGCTGAACGTCTCGCAATACCCTCCGAGAAGGGATCTCAACTTCCAATGGTAGTACTGCTTCCATTCCGTATACCAATGAGAACGGGGTTGCCCCGGTTGATGTGCGTACCGTTGTACGATAACCGTGCAAAGCGAAAGGTAGCATCTCATGCCAATCCTTATAGGTCACCACCATCTTCTGGACGATCTTCTTGATATTCTTATTGGCCGCTTCGACAACGCCATTCATCTTGGGTCGGTAAGGGGAGGAGTTGTGATGTTCGATCTTGAAATTCTGACAGAGCTCCTTCATCATTTTGTTGTTCAGGTTTGAACCGTTGTCCGTGATTATCCGCTCGGGGATCCCATATCTGCAAATTATATCTCTCTTGATGAACCTGGCCACCACCTGCTTCGTTACATTTGCGTAAGACGCCGCTTCCACCCACTTGGTGAAATAATCGATTGCTACTAGAATGAACCGGTGCCCATTAGAAGTTGTCGGCTCGATCTTTCCAATCATATCGATTCCCCACATCGAGAATGGCCATGGTGATGACATCACATTCAGAGGACTCGGAGGCACATGGATCTTATCAGCATAGATTTGGCACTTGTGGCACTTCCTCGCAAACTTGAAACAATTAGTTTCCATAGTCAGCCAAAAATAACCTGCCCGCAACAGCTTTCTCGTCATAGCATGCCCACCAGCATGCGTACCAAAGGTACCTTCATGTATTTCCTCCATGAGCAGCTTTGCCTCTCTTTCATCCACGCAACGCAACAACACCAAATCGTGGTTTCTTCTGTACAAGACACCGTCCAGATTCAGATAGAAATTACCCGCTAATCTCCTGAGAGTCTTCTGATCTTGACTGGATGCCCCAGCCGGATACTCTTTGTTCTTCAGGAAATTAAGGATATCAAAATACCATGGTTTGTTGTCAGAGGCTTCATCAATAGCAAACACAAAGGCTGGTCTGCCAAGTCGGGAGATAATGATTCTGGGAGCTTCATTCCAGAAGTTGACTTTGTACATGGAAGACAAAGTAGCTAGGGCGTCAGCCATCTGATTTTCGGCCCAAGGTACATGATGCAATTCAACCTTGTCGAAGAAAGGCAACAATCTCTTTGCATAATTCATGTAATGTATCAAATTGGGATGACGTGTCTCCCATTCCCCTTTGATCTGATTCACCACCAGAGCTGAGTCTCCGTATACGTCCAGATTTTTGATTCGCAAATCAATGGCTTCTTCAAGCCCCATTATACAAGCTTCGTACTCGGCTTCATTATTGGTAACTGCAAAGGTCAATCGAGCAGTAAACGGGATGTGCGACCCGTGTGGAGTAGTGATGATTGCCCCTATTCCGCTACCGTAAGCGTTCACAGCTCCGTCAAATATCATCTTCCATTTGGAACCCAATTCTGGTCCTTCGTCTGGCAACGGCTCTTCGCAATCTTTCATCTTTAGGTACATGATATCCTCGTCAGGAAAATCAAACCTCATCGATTGGTACTCTTCAATAGGCTGCTCTGCCAAGTACTCAGACAGTACACTCCCTTTTATAGCCTTTTGCGAGACATACTGGATGTCATATTCAGTCAAGACCATCTGCCAACGGGTAATTCTCCCTGACAACGCCTGCTTTTCGAATACATATTTGATAGGATCCATCTTCGAGATGAGCATGGTTGTATGATTCAGCATGTATTGCCTCAAACGCTTGGCAGCCCAGGCTAGCGCGCAACAAGTTTTCTCAAGCATTGAGTATTGAGATTCACAATCTGTAAATTTCTTACTCAAGTAATAAATTGCATGCTCTTTTCTTCCTATCTCGTCGTGTTGACCAAGAACACAACCCATGCTTCCCTCAAGAACTGTCAAATACATAATTAAGGGTCTCCCTGCCACTGGGGGTATCAAAATAGGAGGCTCCTGCAAATACTGCTTTATTTTATCGAACGCCTTTTGACAATTTTCGTTCCACGTTACAGCTTGATCTTTTTTCAATAGCTTGAATAATGGTTCGCACGTAGCAGTTAGGTGAGATATGAACCGGGCGATGTAGTTCAACCTCCCTAAAAACCCGCGCACCTCTTTCTCTGTTTTAGGCGTCGGCATTTCTTGAATTGCTTTTATTTTAGCAGGATCGACCTCTATTCCTCTTTCACTTACGATAAACCCCAGCAGTTTACCCGATCTCACCCCGAAGGTGCATTTGTTAGGGTTCAGTCTCAGCCTGAACTTCCTAAGCCTTTTAAATAACTTCAGCAGATTCACCAGATGCTCTTCCTCCGTTTGGGATTTGGCGATCATATCGTCAACATACACTTCGATCTCTTTATGCATCATATCATGAAAAAGAGTCGTCATTGCACGCTGATACGTTGCCCCGACATTCTTCAAACCGAAGGGCATCACTTTATAACAAAATGTTCCCCAAGGCGTTATGAAAGTAGTCTTCTCCATATCCTCTGGCGCCATTTTGATCTGGTTATAGCCCGAGAAGCCATCCATGAAGGAGAATACGGAGTATTGAGCAATATTATCAACTAGCACATTGATATGAGGAAGTGGAAAATTGTCTTTTGGGCTCGCTTTATTCAAATCCCTATAATCCACACACATTCGAACCTTGCCATCTTTCTTTGGCACTGGTACGATGTTAGCGACCCATGAGGGATATTTTGTCACAACCAGGAAACCAGCGTCCCACTGTTTTTGAACCTCTTCTTTGATCTTCACTGCCATATCTGGTCTAGTTCTGCGGAGCTTTTGTTTGACCGGCGGGCATTCTTCTTTCAATGGCAGACGGTGCACAACCATATCTGTATCGAGCCCTGGCATGTCTTCATATGACCAAGCGAACACATCACTGTACTCTCTGAGCATTTCAACCAGTCTTCGCTTGATATCGCTCTGCAGCGCGGCTCCGATACGAATATTCTTCTCAACCCCTTCCGACCCCAAGTTGATAATTTCGATGACCTCTTCGTGAGGCAAAATGACTCTTTCCTCTTGTTTCACCAACCAAGACAGTTCTTCCGGAATGTCACTATCTTCGACAACCTCTTCTTCGGCCTGAAATACCGGGTGTTCAAAGTCGGGACGAGTCATAGGTGGTTCAAGGATGTCATCTGAAAATGTTATCCTGCAAAAAGAATGGTTAAATGCTTCAAAATGTGTATAAAGCGAATAACCACGTTGCCATTTTATTGAAAAATACAAAACAAGAAAAACATAGATCGCAATATTTGCACATGAAAAAACGCCATTTATTTAATGATAAACACGCAATGTTCATAACAGCACAGCCCTAAGCAAATCATGATGCCTCGGGCAAGACATCAGATTGTTCAACAATTAATAAAACAAAGCATTACTGTTTAAGAGTCACAGGAACAAGCTCCTGAATAGACCAGTTGCACAATCCCTGTCCTGGCGTGCTTGGCTGAATCCAGGCATCCATATCACAGTCGCTGTCTCCTTCGTCAGACTCCGAAGCAGCATTGATGGTCTCATGACATACTCCACTAGCAGAGATGGTTATTGGCCCTCTAAAACGGGGTGCTCCCACAACAGGTGTTGATGAAGACGGTTGGTACCCCAGCCCGAATCGGTCAATCTTTACAGGAATATCCAGCACTTTGCCCCAGCCCTTTGCTTCTCTTGCCTCTACCAGAGCTTGAGCTTCTTTATATGACGAGACGACTATCTCCGACACTTTGCTCGGCCCGGGACCTTTGTCCTTGATACGCAACCCTTCAAATGCCTGGCAGGGTGTTTCGTGGATCTCCCCCTCTACCTCCACATATTTAAATGACGACAGATGGCTGACCAGGATGTCCTCTTCTCCGCATACGGTGACTACGCTGTCTCCGACCATATATTTCAACTTTTGATGCAGGGTAGACGTGACTGCTCCTGCCCCATGAATCCAGGGTCTTCCGAGCAGGCAGCTATATGCAGGCTGTATATCCATGATATAAAATTCCGTCGCGAAAACCTCCGGCCCCACCTGTAGAGGCAATGTTATCGATCCAAAGACTGTTCTTTGCGTGCCATCAAACGCTCTGACTACCAAGTCACTGGGCGTGCACAAGATTCCTCTGACATCTAGCTTCATCATCGCTTTCTTGGGCAACACGTTCAAAGACGATCCGGTGTCGACCAATACATGCGACATTACTGATCCTCTACACTCGACAGATACGTGCAGCGCCATATTATGATCTCTCCCCTTCGGGGTCAAATCGAAGTCGGTAAAGCCCAAGTTGTGGCCTACATTCACATGTGCCAACACTCCTTCTAGCTGATTCACGGAGACGTCCTGGGGTACAAAGGAAGTATCCAGGACTTTCAGTAATGCATTTCTGTGAGCTTCATAACACAATAGTAACGACAGGATAGATATCTTTGACGGTGTCTGCTGCAGATGCTCCACAATCTTATAATCACTTTTACGGATCAAGCGCATGAACTCTTCCACATCTTTCGATGCCGATGTTTTTTCGCTTTCCTGCACAGGAACATTCTCAACCATCTTCCCCTTTCCCTTTGCCAGTCTTTCGGCCTCCACTTCAGGCGATATGAAGATCCTACCACTCCTTGTCATACCTCCTGAACCAACAACGTTGTCCACAGTCTCGGCTGGCTGCTTATTAACATCAATCTTTATTCCGTCACAATACACTTCCAACCCATATGACCATGGGACTGCTTTTGTGCTCTCGTACGAGATCGGTCCGACCTTAGTTATGGTGATCGGTGGTCGCTGGGCCGGTGCTGCTATAGTGATTGTCTTTCGAGGAATCGTTATAGTGGCCACATCACTCTGATTATCTGCTACTGCTCCTACAGGCTCTTCAACTGCTGCTCGGTCAAACTGCAATGTGCCGCCGTCAATTAAAGCCTGAACGCCTTTCCTTAGGTCATCACACCCCCCAGCTATGGTCCAGCATTCTAAGCAGTATTCGTCACAACCCGGATAGACACCCCCTTGTAATAATCTGCTTTTTATCTCGCTCAGCGGCGTCTTTAGATCATCGACATTCATAATCAGATTCAACCCTTCCTCAGTTAGAATGGCGTTTGCCCCATGATTAGGCATGGGCTTCTGCACTATATTCGGCCCTGCTGTTCTGAAATTGATAGCTTTATTATCCAAAAGATCCTGCACAACATGCTTAAAAGCATGGCAACCCTCTACATCGTGGCCCGGAGCCCCAGAGTGGAACTCACAGTGCCTGCTTGCATCATAACCATACGGAGGAGTTCCCGTTATCGGTGCCAAAGTTCTCTTCTCTACCAGGTTCAAACCCAACAATGTCTGTAACAAATCTGCATAGGTTGAGGGAGGCTTTTCAAACACTCTCCTTGGTTTACCACCCTGGAATCTACGTTGAGCAGGCTGTGCCCCCTGCTGTGGCTGCTGCTGCTGCTGCTGTTGTTGTTGCATTGGCTGCTGCTGAAACGGTTGTTGTGGATATGGGATCGTAACACTCGCCACCTGCTGCGGCTGATGATACTGATTTCGACCTCTGCCTCTGCCTCGGCCTCGGCCCCCAAACACTGCGCTTGCCTCGCCCTGACGGCGCCCACCAAAAGCCTTCCTGTTACTGCCAGATGTAGTTGATTCCTCAGCCTGGAATCTGCCCTGTTTAATGTTGTTTTCAATCTTTTCTCCCATCAGAATTAAGTCTGAGAAACTGGCCAAAGATGTGTGAAACAACTTGTCATAAAAAATGCCTGTGAATGTTCCGATAAACATGTCATTCATTTCCTTGTCTTCTAAAGGAGGACGGACCCTGGCAGCCATGTCGCGCCATCTTTGCGCATACTCTTTAAAGCTCTCACCTTTTTTCTGAGACAACCCTGTCAATTGGACCCGATTGGGCGCCAAGTCGCTGTTGTATTTATAGTGAGCTACGAATGCCTCTGCCAGTTGCTTCCATGTCTTTATATTAGTTGGCTCCAACCCCATGTACCATTCGAGGGAAGGGCCTGACAGGCTATCTTGAAAGAAATGCATTAGCATTCTCTCATCAGTTGAATACGCAGACATCTTTCTGTAATAAGCCCGCACGTGCACTTTCGGACAAGTGTCCCCTTTATACTTATCAAACGTAGGAGCTTTGAATTTGATTGGCACCCTCAAGCCAGGTACCAGGCCCATTGTTGACATGTCTAAGCCCACAGCACTTTGGTTCAGGACCCCCCTCATCTGCTCTTCTAGCATTCTGATCTTCTGGGAGTCATCCATCGGTCCCTCAAAACCTCCGCCGGAGAAAGCGTCCTCCTGCTGATCTTCTTGCCAGTTACCATTCCCAGCTCCATACCCATCATATCCATTATTACGGCCAGCTCTGATTTGATTCATCACCGGGCCTCGCCCTCTGTTGCCGTACCCCTGAGCAACTCCAGCAGGTCCAAAAGCCATTAACCCAGCGCCATTACCATTTCCAAAACCTCCGTAACCCTGATTGGTCATACCATAACCATCTTGCCCAAAGCCTTGAGCATTGAAACCATATTTCCCAGCATTATCGAAACCCTGATCATTGAACCCGAATCCAGCATTACCAAAGCCGTTGCCTCCCATATTATCACCCAAGTTGATATCACCAAGCCCAACGTTATGGACAGCAGTCTCGTTCCCAACTCCGACGTTACCGTTCCCAGCAGCGGTAGCGTTGTTGACATTAACAGCAGGTATATTGACTACAGGTGGAGCCACTGGTGTGGGGGTGCCATCCCCATGAACAGTGTCGACTCGCACGGACTGATGATCCTCGTTGCCGTGACCAGCATTTCTGACCAACAGAGGCTGCACCATGGCTTGCAAATTCTCCTGACCTTTTGCAATAGTCTCCATGGTCTGCATAAAAAGAGCTAGCTTCTCGCGCACATCTTGCATCTCGTTCTGCATTTGATCCATGATTCTTCGACAGTTGGTGCGAGTGGAATATCTGTGCGGGCGCTGATCTGCAATCCTGAAAATACCTGGTAAATGGCAGGGAATAAGATACCATCCAATGATTACCTGTAATGCAATATGAATATGAATGCAATGCAATCTGTGTGTCTGTGCATTAGGGAAATTCATTCCCCGATTCTAGTGCGAAGGTGTCGGGGCAGTGATAGTGCTAGCAATACAAAGATCGGAGTTGAATCACAGAAAGCCTCATATATTGCAGAGAAACCAATAAGCCAAGAATACAATATCACTGAGTACAAAGAGAAGGCATGACCTCAACCAACAATCCTGGTGATGGTCAGCACTTATGCAAATAAAGCATACAAGTTAATACATGACATGATCAAGTACTCTCATAAGCCCGGTACTCTTCTAGCAACTTCTTGGTCTCCGGATGACTTGGTCGGGTAAGCAGCCCTTCAACAAGTTGGTTTCTTTTCTTAAGAACACGTCGCACGTCTCCAGCAGTTTCCTCCCATGCCCCTTCTCCGAAGCGATCCTCTAGTTTACGCTTCTGAGACACAGCTTCATCCCTGCCTTTGATGGCCTTGTTCAGTGCATTCTGGAGACTATACCGGGTCATCACTTCTTCTTCACACTTCTTGATGCTGGACTTCAATTGCTCTTCGAGGTCGGAAATTTGCTGCTTCAACTTATCTTCCCTCTTCTTATTGTTGGTGAGCGTAGCATTCCAAGTCTTATTGCAAGAAGAGATTTCTCGGTGAGCGATGTCAAGTGCTTTCTTTTTGGATTCCAGCATGTCATGGGAGCTTCTGAACTCTTGCCCCAGACGTTCGCGCTTCTTCTTCTCCTCAGTCAATTCAGCCCCTAGTCTATTCACTAGCTCAACCTGCTGTTGGAAAGCATGCACGGCCTTGTTTTTCTCACTGCGTACCTGGGCTAGCTCTTGCTCTAACCCTTCATTAATCTTCATCAAGGCTTCTTTTTCTTTCACAACTTGCTCGTAGGCCTCCCTAGAAACAGTAGTTGGCTCTGCTACCGGAGTAGGAACAGGGATTGGCGCTGCTGGAAATGGCATCAGTAACTGACTTGCTCTCTCCTGAATCCAAACCCTGTAAGGTGCATAAGCCTGACAGTCGTTCTTCCCTAACAGTGGCTTCCCTCTTCGGTTAATACGCGTCCAGGCATGCTGTAGCTTGGCTAATAACTCCCCTTTCAAATCTCCGGTAAAGTACAGAGATTCCTGTACTTCCTCCTCCTTTGGTGGGTTCTTCAGCGCATATCCGAACTGACGGACCAACAGAGATGGGTTGTAGTTGATACACCCTTTTCTTCCTATCAGCGGGACATTAGGGTACCCAGAACAACTGAATATAAGCTCAGACCCTAGCAGGTCTCGATCAAACCACTCAACGTCTTTGGAAGATAGCCTCATCAGGCGCTCTGACCAGCTAGCTGCGGGTGCATTCTCCACAAAAGATCCCTTCAGTGGAAGGTGGCTCTTGAACCACATATTCAACAAAGGCGCACAGCAGTAAACAACCTTTCCCCTTCTGTTTTCATTCTTGTAGTGCAAGGAGTGGTAGAAGTCTCCGATCAACGTTGGCACTGGATTGCCAGCAGCAAATATATGGAAAGCGTCCAAGTCTACGAAATTGGGCAAGTTAGGAAACAACACAATTCCATAAATGCATAGAGCCAAAATAGCATTGAAAACCACCCAACATCCGTTCTTGGCATACTCCTGAGCTTTGCCAACCAGGAAATCAAGAGAGAAACCTGAAACCCCAAGCCAAGAAGTCACTAACAGTTCGGCAGCGTCCATGTGCAAGGCCTTGGCTAGGTCCTCCAACTGGGGCTTAGCGGCAGAATGAACAAAGGGAACCTGGTTCTGCACCGGTAGCTCAGTAAACTCCACATACTCCTCAATGGTAGGCCCTAGAATGAAGTCAGCAAACGTAAAACATCTCAATGCGGGGTCATAGAACTGCATCAAGGTGTACAGCCCGTTCATCTCATCAACAGTGGGCTTGCAGACTAATCTCAGTAATCTCCCATGACTCATTCTGAAGCTTCTCCTAACCTCCTCATCAGCAAGAGATATCAGACCGAGCAAAGGAGTAATATCAGGTGTAGGCAGCTTATACGCGACTGTTTTCCTCAAACCAGCCATAATCAATACTCAGAAGTCTGGGCACTAGAACCGGGGGATATGCAAATGCACCTGCAGCACAGACACACGTTAATGGGATGCAATGATAATGAGTATGCAAACAATGCAATGCAAGTAACATGCAACAGGGACCAAATGCCGTAGCTGAATAGCCTGAACCATATCAAGAAGTCTCAGATAGACTCTCTAGAAGTCTTCAAACCCTGGTCTCAGATAGACCTAAAACAAAGCACCAACAATGGTCTCTGACAGACCTCAAACCATAACTCCAACCGGTCTCTGGTAGACCTCAAATCATATCTCCAACTGGTCTCTGACAGACCTCAGAACTCTCCAACTGGTCTCTGACAGACCTCATAACTCTCCATAAATACCCAGGATCTCTGATCAAGAAATAAACCGGTAATCTGAAGGTCTAGTTACCTGCATAACCCAAACCCATCTCACAGGTGGATGACCTAGTAACTGACAAAGGTATGGCATCCTATGCGGTCGTCGGCGTCACAGACTTTCAGGGTTGATGATACGATTCCCAGAAGGAGTGGCATCATCAAATCCTGAAGAGGCCTCACTTAGCCAACTTCCAAATGATCGGTTCCCAGAGTCGACAATTCAGCTGACCAACAACCCCTTCGACCCAAAGGGTAGAAAAAGAAGCCAACCAGAAGAACCTCGTCCGAGTGTAGATTTCATGAGACACTAATGCAAGCAAAGCCGGCACGCGCCCACTACTTTCTACTCTAATTCCAGGTGTACTCAAGCCCAGGTCCGGCTTATCTCTCAATCATAGAACACCCGTCACACCCCACAATACAGCAATAACAACCAATATATATAATGCTGAAAATAAAGGTCAGAAATATAAATCCATACAAAATCCTCGACGGGAAAACAAGCGTTAGGATTGACTCTCTTAAGGGACGTTGGATCCCAAATGCATAAGAACTATCGCAGTCCTCAGCAGCCAGGGGACGTTGGATCCCCAGCAGAGTCGCCAGCTGTCGCTACTGCGACAATCGGCGCCGGCTGAACAGAAGAGTCGCCACCGTGCGTTATTTATCCCAACGGAGGGAAAGGAAACGCGCGAGGTAAACCTACCGCAAAACAGGGAAAGGAATGGTCATCGCAACCAAATCCTGGATTCGGGAGTCGGTTACGCAAGGGGAAGGTATTAGCACCCCTCACGTCCGTCGTACTCGACGGGATCCACGCTTGTTTTCGGGTATGGATTGTTATTTCTATCTAAACTAAGGGCTAAGGGTTAAAAAGAAATAAAGGGACTCGGCAAAGTATCGCACTTTATGCCTACGTATTCCCGTCTGGAACGAGAAATCAGAGTCAACGTAGTTCGCCTACCTACGGGAAAGGAGGGGAAGGTTGCTCGCTAGGATATCTCATCCTATGCCTACGTACTTTCATACAGCATGAAAGATCAAAGCAAACTTAGTTCGGGCCACGTACGACACAAGCTGCCTTGATTGATTTTATTCCTTCTGAAAAAGGTTTTTCTGATTAACAGTCCAAGCGGACAAAAAAAATGACGTATTGATGAGTTCACATTCTTTTACGGAAGAAGTGTCTTTTATTGTGTTTGAAATATTTATTGTGTTTTTCTGTTTGTCTTGAGAAAGAAAGAGACAGAACTCTAACCTACGGTTGCGAAGGGAATCAAACTAACCTAGTGTTATCATGCATGGGTTAAGACCTAATGTCTATCATGCTCCTCTCTTGCGCAGAGAGAAACAGAGATCCTAAGGGATAAACGGAAACAGAAACAATAGCAAATATATATAGTAAAGCAGTAAAATGCATGGATGCAGCAATACAAGCGAGGCAAGGGAGTCCCACTCAACCTCGAACCCAGAAAACAATAGGCAAAAGTGAACAGAATTCACTTTCAACCTCACAGGGTAAACAGCAAACAATACAGTCCAGAAAACCAAACAATACATCAGAAATGAAAAGCAAAAATAAACAGCCACAGCAGCTCTGCATCAACATCTGACTTCAAGTCATCTCCAAACAGCTACAAGCTTTAGCAAGCATCAATCTCCATCTCCACAACCTTCAAGCAAGGTCGTTGTCATCAGTCTTCCATCTGCAATGGCTTTTCTTCAAGTCTCGATCTTCAGGATGAACATCAGTCAACAAGATAAAAGTGAATGTTAAACAGTAAACTGCCTACCAAGGGTGGCTCATCAACTGTTAACATTGTACAGACAATTTTCCCTCAAAAGTTCTATCTTTCAAATACATTCACTGATCCTTCCAAAGGAAGGAGGTGGATATTTGAAAGAGACTTTGAATCATAGAGAAAGAATGGAGGTAGACAAGGCCTTCCATATTTGTGAATCAAGTTCTCTACTCTAGGGCTCTGCCTAACTCCTAAGTCCTATACTCCTCAACAGCTGCCAGCAAAGGATCTCCTCATCAACTCTGGAAGTTGGTCTTCAATCTCTTGATCTCCAATGGACTCATCATCACAAGTCTTCAGCTCTCCCAATCCCCAAGCAATCCCAATACCCACACAGACAAGTAATAATCCCCAGAGAGGGCACACCGCACCAGTCAAGCAAATACAGACAGTACTAATAGCAGTAGGGGAATCCTAACATTTTCTAAGGGATCTAATAACTACCCCTAATCCCTATAGTCCCATACCCCAAAAATTCAATCTCCAACTCCTAAGGGAAATGAACTTATTCACCTATGTTGTCACCTAAACCCTAATTTTGTTCATGTTATTCACATCTAATCAAATCACCTAAAATTAAGTCCTAAAAATATGAACTAAATTTTATATACAAGATAAATGTCTACTCTAATCAACCTAAAAAGAATGGATTGAAAATATTAAAGCATCTATTTAAACTAAAATTAACAAAACCATGTATCAAACTAAATGTTATTTATACCTATTTAAAAGAAAAATATGCCAAAAATATTAAAATAAAATGAAATTGGAATTTTTTTGTATGATATTTTTCTTGACAAAATTATGAGTAATATGCAAAAAGAACCAATAAAAAAGAAGCATTTTCCAATTTTTTATGATTTTTGAAAGAATTAATATTTTGAAATAAAATGAAATGAGAAATAATGGGTGAGGGTGCAGTAAGCAGATGAAATCAGTAAAAAAAATAAACTGGGCCCAGACTGGGGGCGCGCATAGCAAGCGCGTCTGGGCCCATATGCATTCAGAAAATAACCAAAAATTAAAAAAAAGGAAAACGGTGCAGATAGTGATTATTTCAAGCATAATTGGGATTGGGCCTTCATCTGGGGGTGTTAGTAGCAAGGGGATTCAAAGCCCATCAGATACTTTTAAGTGAAACGGTGCGTTGCACCATTTAAACTTCCCTCCGTTTTCCTTCTTCAATCGTGGCCGTTGGATTGGATTAATTAGTCAAATAACCAGGCTTGATCCAACGATGGATAGCCATCGTCCCCAACTTGAAAACCCTAACCTGAAATTCCTCATGCCATGCACAAACCTTCTACGCCTCTGTTCTCTCTCGTTTCTTCATGGATTCCTTCGATGTCAAGAGCAAAAATGATCTCCTTCTTCCCCTCTACACAACCATATCCTTAGTTCCTTCTAAAACTCAGCCAAACTCCAAACCCGATAGGTGTAACAGTTAGGTTCCACCATAATCAACTGATATCAAATCTCCTAATGCTTGCTCAATTCTATCCTAACATGCTCTACATCTCACACTGATCATCTCAAGCTATTAACCTACGATTATCGTGCTTTAATCTAAGAGTTATAAGCCTTAACAGTTCTTGCACTCCATTAACAACCTTCATGAAAACTCTCCAAACTTTGTGGAATTCATCATCTAACTTAACTTAACCATTCTATGCTAACAAATCACTAACCTGCTAGCTAAACCATGCAATTTGAGTAGAGATACCAACCTGGTTCAAAATGAAGAAACAGCTATGGAACTCCTTGATCCAATGCTTGCAGTGATTTGAAATTGATCCACACACTCCAACCTTGATTCTGTATGCAAAGATTCTGACTCAAGCTTCTTGGATCTTGTGTTTCCAACTTCTTGCACCTTGGATGATGGAACTTGTATGGCACGATCCTTGCTCAATTCAGCCAAATTCTTGTGTGAATTGTGATCTATGGATGATGGTGATGAAGACCAGATCAAGAAAAATGGAAATTGGTAAAGATTTGAGAGAGTTTGAATTGATTTTGCAAATTGGAAGAATTGGTATGAAACTTGTGTTTTGATCAATATGAATCACCAAACATGGCATGAAGCTCTTCATATCAATATATACATGAGTTTAGAAACTCCTAGAACCTTGGAGAAGCTTCCCATGTATAATTTCCCTTGGATTTGGATTATGTAACTTCATGTGTAAGTAACCATGAATAACTTTCAAAACTTGAACCAAACTCAAAATTCCACTTTAGCCAATGTTTTCAAAATGATTTTTCCAATCAAAATGACCTATAATTTCACCTCATTTGGCCAAAGTATGAAAAATCTCATTTTTTAGGTCATTTTTATTCATTAAATCCACCAATTTTGAAACCTTGTGCTATGAATCTTTCCAATCTTTCATGGTCACTTTTCTAGACTCAAAATGTCATTTGGAGCAAGTTTTATGTTGTGAAGTTTTTCATTTGAAGCTTCCTTGTATGAGTTTTGGGCATAGGCTTGAAATGACCTATAATTCTCAAATGACCAAAATACCCTTTGCTTGCCAAGACCATAGGTAGAGTTCCCCAAATCATATGAAGGCGTACTATACTATTCTAGAAAGCTAAGACAATTATGAACAACTCTTATGTTGACCAGAAATTCATTTGAAATTTCCTTGAGGGGTAAAAATAGCTTGGAAGTTAAGTCACTTTCACAGACAAAATTTCAGATACCTCAGATGACCTGTAACTTGCAAGGACCATAACTTGAGTTCTATAAATCTCCTTAATGTCTTCCACAACTCAAATTAAAGGTCTTGAGATCCTCTACAAGTTTCATGTTGGCCAAGGATCCATTTGAAGCTTGCATTTTGACTTATCTTGCTTGGAAATATGACCTAAACTAGGGGATTTTACACAGAAACCCTAATTTAGAAACTCCTCTTCTCCTTGATTTCTCTTGATTTCTTCTTAGCATATCACCATATCCTTCTCTACATGTCAAATGATGAATCCCACATCTCTCCAATAGCCCTTAATGCCTTTCAATCAGTCAATTGACCTAGAGTTGACCCAGGGTTGACCCAGATGAAACCCTAGTTGACTGTCTTCCACTGCAACTCTTGTGATCATATCAATGACTTGTCTCCTTCTCCAAATGACTTTCTAAGTCTCCCATGATGTCTATGTACTCTCCATGCTCAATTTACAACTCACCACTTCCTTGATGACCCTCAGATACCCTCAGATAGGAGATAGATGCACTGCTTGATTCACTGACTTCCCAACTTTCAAATCTTCTCTGATGACTTGAATGAGCTTGAATTTAAATACTAACCTCTTGATAGGCTCATAGATATGAGAATAGTGCTTGGTCCCCTGTTGGATGACTTGCTATGCTTATGCTATGCAGATGATTAAACTATGTACATGACTCTATATGCAAATACTAATGATATTGAAACATAGACCAAGTGAATAAGGTTGAGCAAATTTTAGGGTGAAACACTTATCAATTCATTATTCTGGCTGTTAATAATTCTTGTAATGGTTATTAATTGATGTTGGGTTCCTTTGGTGGACTTCATGACCCATGGATGTGGTACACACTATTTTTTTGGTTGTTTACTTCTTGGCTAGTGATGGATGAATGGGCCTCATGGCCCATCATGATTCCATGGTTTTATCTTTTATCACTACATTATCATCACAATATTGTAGCCACTCTAATTAACTTTATTAACTTTGTTTTAAATGGTGATTAGAGTATTGAATAGTTGATAATCCTAGTTATTATTTTGGTAAAAATTTTGCTAAATTGTTAATTAAACCTCTTTATTATTTATTTTAATAACTTTGTTTAAAATCGGTGTTTAATAGATTTCGGTTAATAATCTGCTTTATCTCCTAATTGACTTTTCACTTTAGATTTGGTTAATTATTGTTGTTCAACCTTTAATTTTTAATCTTGAATCGAGCTTTGACTAAATTTTGATCTTACTTTTGATGTTAATCCTATTTCGTTTCATTTGAGAAAGTGGTTAGTTGCTCGGTAAAGATGTTGTTGAACACACTTTGAAGACAGGAGTTGTGTGCATGAAATTACGATGGTGTAGTGCTAAGGATTCTTAGCTTGATGAAATCCGTGATTAAGCTCGAGATAAGGGAATCGTCATGTTTGCAATCCTTTTACGCGAAATTATTAGGATTTGGCTTTCCCTAATTATCTTCTTTTCAATCTTTACACCCTTTTGCACTTAAACTTTGATTCACATCAAGCATTTTTTTCTCAAATCAAATCAAAACACTTAATAACTACTTAAATACAATTTTGATAAAAATGAAAAGGGAGTTGGAATCGAGCCTTTGATTTCACTTCTCGATTGTTTGGGCCCGAGGAGCCTTTATTAAGTCCAAACAATTGTTTTCTCTAAAAGATGTACAATACGACAAATTCAAAAACTATTTACTCGAACACTTAGATGAAAAAGAGAGAGAGTCAAACCTTTGACTCGCTTTCCCGATTACTTGGACCCGAGAAGCCTTTCTTAAGCCTCGAGTAATCGTCGTCCAGTTTAACACACGTTCATTATATCAAAACTATTTCTTAATACAAGATGAAAAAGAGAGAGAGTCGAGCCTTTGACTCACTTTTTGGATTACTTGGGCCTGAGGAGCCTTTCTTAAGTTTCAAGTAATCCTCATCCATTTAAAATACTTCAACCATCTTCCATCGTTCAATGCTTTCCCTACTCAGTCTGTTAAGGATGAAAAAAGAGAGAGAGTCAGGCCATTGACTCACTCTCCCGATTACTTGGGCCCGAGGAGCCTTTCTTAAGCTTCGAGTAATCGTCATCCGATCTCTACTCGAACCACATCAATTTCCTTCTCCGTTAAGGATGAAAAAATGAGAGAGTCAAGCCTTTGACTCGGTTTCCCGATTACTTGGGCCCGAGAAGCCTTTCTTAAGCTTCGAGTAATCGTCATCCGATTAGTCTTACTCAAACCATATTCCTTCATCTTTAAGGGTGAAAAAGAGAGATAGTCAAGCCTTTGAATCACTCTCCTGATTACTTGGGCCCGAGAAGTCTTTCTTAAGCTTCGAGTAATCGTCATCCGATTAATCTACTCGAACCATATCCATTCCTTCACCGTTAAGGGTGAAAAAGAGAGAGAGTCAAGCCTTTGACTCGCTTTCCTGGTTACTTGGGCCCGAGAAGCCTTTCTTAAGCTTCGAGTAATCGTCATCCGACTATCTTACTCGAACCATATCCATTCCTTTACCATTAAGGGTGAAAAAGAGAGAGAGTCAAGCCTTTGATTTGCTTTCCCGATTACTTGGGCCCGAGAAGTCTTTCTTAAGCTTTAGGTAATCGTCACCTCTAGCTAAACATCTGATACATTAACCTCGTTTCCTCGCCCCCGTGCGATCAAAATCCTAAAACATATTCAAATCTATTCTCTTTTTCTCGCCTTCATGCGACCGAAATCTCATTTTCAATTTTCTTGCCGCCGTGCGAACCTGCAAACCTTTTTCATAGACGTGAGATATGGTGTCTAGAGCACGACGCAAAATATTGCTTCGTCCGAAACCTACTTGAGTCGATATAAGTGGCGTGTTCCCCATGAATTTTTATATATGGAAATCCATTCAAAGTGGTGCAAGCGTCCTCTCCTCACTAGTTTAGATAAAGTAATATTTTCTATCGAATACGACTAAGTATCTTTCGTTAAGTCAAACCGGTAGCCGTAGGCCGAACTACGGCCACTCCAATTTCTCGTCTGTTAACGAGAATACGTAGGCATAGGATTGCAAGATCCTAGCAAGCAACCTCTTTCTTTTTCTATTCAAACCTTTACCCGTAGTTGGCCGAACTACGGCTGCTCTCATTCTTCATTCTCTTCTGAATGTAAGATACGTAGGCACGAGGATCTCTATCCTTGACAAGCACACTAACAACTAACTTCCCCTTTATCTTGCCCCAGTGCAATCGAGACCAACTTGTTATTCAAAACCTTTTCTCTCGCCATAATGCGATCGAGACCTTTTTATCCGTAGGCCGAACTACAGACGCTCTGATTTCTCGTCTGTTAATGAAAATACGTAGGCACAAGGGCCCCAATCCTTGGCGAGCACTCTTTTCTAAAACCACCCCTTTCTCCTTAGCAGTTTAAACTCTTTTACATTAACTTTTTTTTTATATATTACCTTTTATCTTGGAAGAACACAAACAAACTAGACTAACATTTCTTACGAATCGAATCAAGAGGTTCCCATTGAGTACAACGGGCGTGAGGGGTGCTAATACCTTCCCCTCATGTAACCGACTCCCGGACCTAGAACTTGGTTGTGATGAACATGTTCTTTCCCTAAAGGTTTTATCGATATTTTCCTTTCCCTTTTTGGGATAAATAAAGTTCGATGGAGACTCTGTGTTTTTCGCGACCATTCGCGAAGGATCGTGCTTTTTTTAGGTACGACAATGTTCACCATTTCTGGTTTGACCTCATAGTCAAACGAAGAGGCCTCACTTAGCTGACTTCCAAATGATCGGTCTCCAGAGTCGACAGTTACCAGATCCAACACCCCCTCCCGACTAATGTACAAGATAGGATGTCTTCAAAGAAAACCTCGTTTGAACGCGAATTTCGTGAGGACTAGTGCATGTTGAAACATACAGGTCCATCACTACTTTCCGCTCTAGTGCTATGTGTATCCTCAAGCCTGGGTATTGGGCTTATCTCTCAATTGTACAGTCCCACCCAACATCACATCAATATGATAATAATGAAGAAAATAAAATTCAAATGTGATAAAATATAGATACAACACAAATGCACATATATACACACCCATAAACAAAAATAGACAATCGCTAGAATTGACTCGCATAGGGGATGAGTTCTCCTCAGTAGAGTCTCCAGCTGTCGCATTGCTGCGAAAAAGGGCCGGCAAAGATATAAGAGTCGCCACCGCTCGTTATTTATCCCAAAGAGAGGGAAAGGAAACGATCGAAGAAAGCCTACGAAAAAGGGAAAGACAAGGTCATCGCAACCAAATCTTAGGTTCGGGAGTCGGTTACGCAAGGGGAAGATATGAGCACCCCTCACGTCCGTTGTACTCAATGGGATCCACACTTGTTGTCTAAAACTATGGGTGAAAACTCTCTAATGCTACTACTAAATGGAGGTGAACGGAAATAACAGACTCGATAGTGTTAGAACACAAATTGGTTCTTAATTATATCTCTATGTTTTGATGATAACTCTTACGAAATTTTGTATTAAAGAATTATATACTCTAAAATTTGTTTAAGAATGTTTGCTGCAGATATTAAAGTGAATATTATTCTGAAAGCAAATTAGATCTGAACATGAAATTATGCAAGGCTCTGAAGCATCAGAAGCATCTCTTAGAAGAATCTGAATGCTGCCTACAGAAGATTCTGAGCGCTGCCTACAGAAGATTCTGAGGCAGAAGCTACAGAAGAATCTGAAGCAGAAGCTACAGAAGCATCTGAAGCATTGAAGACTTTTATATGAAGAGTTTCAAGCTTAGTTTATTTCAGAAGACTCTGATAGTACTAAGCTGCCAGTACTGAGTATCTGATCCTTAAACTCTGTTCTAATGAACTTACACGCTGAAAGCACACTAGCTGCAATGCTCTGAATCAACAAACTCTGATGAACATCAAAAACACTGATCACTCAAGGGTCTAATGTTATTTGCTGAAACTTGTTGAAGAAGAATTCAAAGTTATGTCTATTGGTTTGGCCAAACGACTCTTTCCTCATTTATGCTAGACACAAGAACACAGACAAAAAGGATTTATTAGTGCATTCTACTTCTAGGAAAGGTCATGTGATGTGAAGACAAAAAGGCTACAACCCTTTTCAGTACACAACCTTCAACGTGAAAACAACTTGGACTTCTGTGCCTATAAAAGCAAGACTCCAACACTCTTCTTCAGTTGACGAAATATTGAAAGAAATTCAAAGAAAGTTCTCATACAACTTATTCTCATTGCTGAATTTATTTCATTGTTCTTAAACTTAAGTGTAAAATCACAGTTGTGATATAGCTTACTTAGAAGCATTTAAACACTTGTTTAGTTTTACATATTGATTGTAAAAGTCCTTAAGAAGATCCAGTTGTGATCAGTTGTTCTTAAGAAGACTAAGAACAGTTGTTCTTAGTGCTTGCTATTGTAATCAGTTTGATTAATAGTGGATTAAGTCCTTGTTGAGAAAGGAAAATCACTCTTGATAGGGTGGACTGGAGTAGTTGAGTTCAACGAACCAGGATAAAAATCTTTGAGTTTTTATTGCCATAATATTTTCCCTCTACTTATTCAACCCCCTTTCTAAGTATTTTCTCACCTTCAATTGGCATCAGAGCTCCGGTTCTGTGTGTGCTACCACTTCACCGTGACAGAAAAGATCCAGTGAGAAAACTTTGATATATATTTGGTTGTTATTATGGCTGAAACTTCAACATCTAACAGTAACAACAGATATGAAGAAAGGGAAAGAATCAGCACAAAACCCCCTATGTTTGATGGGGAGAAATTTGATTATTGGAAGGACAGGATAGAAAGTTTCTTCCTAGGTTATGATGCTGATTTATGGGACTTAGTCATTAATGGGTATGTTCATCCCACTGATGGGGATGGAAAGAAAATTGATAGAAAATCAATGACTGAAGCCCAAAAGAAGGAGTTCAGAAATCATCACAAAGCCAGAACAATCTTGTTAAATGCAATATCTCATACTGAGTATGAGAAGATCACAAACAGAAAAACTGCATTTTACTTGTTTAAGGAAACCTTCAAGTTAAAGAGACCAAGGCTCTGGCGCTAATACAGAAGTATGAAGCGTTCAAAATGGAAGAATCTGAGTCTATAGAAACTATGTTCTCTAGATTCCAGATCCTCACAGCTGGTCTGAAACTGCTGGACAAAGGCTACTCAACTGCTGATCATGTGAAGAAGATCATCAGAAGCTTGCCTATCAGATGGAGACCTATGGTCACTGCTCTGAAGCTTGCTAAGGATCTGAACAAGATCACTTTGGAGGAGCTAATCAGCTCACTAAGGAGCCATGAAATTGAACTTGAGGAAGATGAGCCTCAAAAGAAAGGTAAGTCAATTGCCTTAAAATCTAACAAATCTGTGAAAGCTTTGCAGGTGTTATAAGAGATTTCTGAAGAGTCTTCTTCTTCTGAAGAAGATGAACTGTCCTTGCTGTCCAGAAGAATCAACAGACTCTGGAAGCATAAACAGAGGAAGTTCAAGAACTTCAAGAAGCTAGATCAGCGCAAGGAGTCCTCTGGACCAAAAAGATCTGGAAAGAAGGAAGTTGTTTGTTTTGAATGCAAATAACCTGGCCATTACAAAAATGAATGTCCAAAGCTTCAGAAAGAAAAGACTAGAAGAAAGCCTGAGCATAAGAAGAAGGTTCTAATAACAACATGGGATGATTCAGATGAACTGAATCATCATCAGAATCTGAAGATGAATGCGCCAATATGACTCTGATGGCAGGCGTGGAAGATCAGAATGAAGGATCATCTGGATCTGAGTCTGACTCTGAATCTGACTCAGAAGAGGTACTTTATGATCTCACTAGGGAAGAGCTTATTAAAGTCTTATCAGAAGTCCTGAAAAATTACAACCAGATTAAGCTCAAATGCAAGAAGCTTAAATGCAATCTTGAATTTGAGAATAATCTGTTAAAGTCAGAAGTTGATGAGCTAAAAGAAAACAATTTAAAAATGAAAACTAATTTTGAAAAAGCTCAACAAGACTCTGAGTTTGAAACTAAGTCTAAATGAAAAAACATTTTAGAAGAATATGACTTCATCTTTTAGAAGTTTCTTGCTAAAAGCATATATAGAAGCAAGATGGCTTCAATGATCTATGGAGTTAGCAGAAACAACAGGAAAGGAATTAGATATGAATCTTCCTCTGGAAAGGATTTAAATCCAATGCCTGTTGATAAACTTGTTATTAAGAAAACTCTCTTATACTCTCATTTCAAGTTTGGTCATTTGAATGATATCAAACACACACATTCTGATCAGAATGTTCCTGTGTTTAAGCTAAAAGTCAGTCGGAACAAAACTGTTGTAAAAAGACAGAAGCTCAGACAAACTTTCAAGGCAACTAACCCAAAAGGATCCAAAAAGATCTGGGTACCTAAGGATAAGATAATCCCTGTTGCAGATGTATTTAGCAGAAAAGTCAAGACGCCAGTCATGGTACCTGGACTCTGGCTGCTCACGTCACATGACGGGAGAAAGGTTTATGTTCCAAAGCCTGGAGCTTAAATCTAGGGGAGAAGTGAAGTTTGGAGGGAATCAGAAGGGCAAGATTATTGGCTCTGGTACTATTGGCAATGGTAACCTTCCCTCTATATCTAATGTTCTTCTTGTAGAAGGATTAAAGCATAATCTATTATCCATAAGTTAATTAAGTGACAATGGTTATGACATAATCTTTAATAAACAATATTGTAAAGCTGTTAGTTAGAAGGATGGCTCAATCCTATTTAATGGAAAGAGGAAGAACAACATTTACAAAATCAATCTTCCAAAACTTAAGGTTCAAAATGTAAAATGCCTTATGTCTGTTAATGATGAGCAATGGGTCTGGCACAGAAGATTGGGGCATATTAATATGAGACGTATATCTCAGATTAATAAACTCAATCTGGTCAGAGGACTTCCTAAGTTGAAGTTCAACTCAGATGCTCTTTGTGAAGCATGTCAAAAAGGAAAATTTTCAAAATCTTCTTTTAAATCTAAGAATGTTGTTTCAACCTCAAGACCATTAGAATTACTTCACATTGATCTGTTTGGACCAGTGAAAACTGCATCCATCAGAGGCAAGAAGTATGGATTAGTCATTGTTGATGACTACAGCAGATGGACATGGGTAAAGTTCCTAAAACACAAGGATGAGTCACATTCTATGTTCTTTGACTTCTGCAAATAAGTCCAGAATGAAAAAGATTTTAAAATTATTAAAGTCAGAAGTGATCATGTTGGTGAATTTGAAAACAAATATTTTGAAAAATATTTTAATGAAAATGACATTGCTCATGATTTTTCCTGTCCTAGAACTCCACAACAAAATGGAGTTGTAGAGAGGAAAAATAGAACTCTGCAAGAAATGCCAGAACCATGATCAATGAGACTAATCTGGCAAAGCACTTTTGGGCAGAAGCAATAAACGCAGCTTGTTACATTCAGAACAGAGTGTCTGTAAGACCTCTTCTGGAAAAGACTCCCTATGAATTATGGAGGAACAGAAAGCCCAACATTTCTTATTTTCATCCTTTTGGATGTATTTGTTATATGTTGAACACTAAAGAGAATCTTAACAAGTTTGATTCTAAAGCACATAAGTGCTTCATGCTTGGCTATTCTGAACGCTCTAAAGGCTACAGAGTATACAATACTGAAACACAGATTGTGGAGGAATCTATACATGTTAGATTTGATGATAAACTTAGCATTGAAAAGCCAAAGCAGTTTGAAAGTTATGCAGATAGAGAAGTAATTCTCACAGACTCTGAAGGCTCAGAAGCAGACAAAGCTCAAGTGAAGGAACCAGAAGCAATGCCAGATGCAATTCCTTTAGCTTCTCAAATGAACAACTTGAAAATTTCTGAAGAGTCAAATGTTAGAGGATCATCTTCTAGAATCAAGGCCTTTCACCCAGAGGATGTGATCATTGGAAAGAAAGATGACCCCATAAGAACAATATCCTTCCTCAGATCATCTGAAGCATCATTATTTGGGTTGGTATCAGTTATTGAACCAACTTCTGTGGATGAAGCTCTGTAAGACAATGACTGGATAATTGCCATGCAAGAAGAGCTAAATCAGTTCACAAGAAATGATGTTTGGGATTTGGTTCTAAGACCAAAGGGATTCAACATAATTGGAACTAAATGGGTCTTCAGAAACAAGTTGAATGAAAAGGGAGAAGTTGAAAGAAACAAAGCAAGGCTTGTTGCTCAAGGTTATGGCCAGCAAGAAGGAATTGATTATACAGAGACTTATGCTCCGGTAGCCAGGTTAGAGTCTATTTGTTTACTCATTTCTTTTGCTGCACAAAATAACATCACTCTATATCAGATGGATGTTAAAAGTGCCTTTCTAAATGGAATTATAGAAGAAGAAGTTTATGTTCACCAACCTCCTAGTTTTGAAAGTGAAAATTTTCCAGAACATGTTTTTAAACTAAAGAAATCTCTTTATGGTTTAAAACAAGCTCCCAGAGCTTGGTATGAGAGATTAAGCAATTTTCTTCTGGAGAAAAATTTTATCAGAGGCAAAGTGGACACAACACTCTTTTGTAAAACCTTTAAGAAAGATCTGTTAATTTGTCAAATATATGTGGATGATATTATATTTGGATATACCAATATTATGCTGGGAAAGGAGTTTGCTCAATGTATGCAGGCTGAGTTTGAGATGAGCATGATGGGAGAATTGAGATTCTTTATGGGAATTCAAGTCAACCAAACTCCAGATTGCACTTACATTCATCAGACCAAATATGTTAAAGAGCTTCTGAAGAAGTTTAACATGACTGATAGTAAGATGGCAAAGACTCCTATGCATCCAACAAGTAATCTTGGTAAGAAAGAGGTAAGTAAGAAAGTAGATCAGGAACTCTACAGAGGTATGATAAGATCTCTTCTCTACTTAACTGCTTCTAGACCTGACATTTTATTCAGTGTATGCTTGTGTGTAAGATTCCAATCAGATCCTAAAGAATCACACTTAACGGCTGTTAAGAGGATTCTAAGGTATCTAAAAGGTACTTCTAATGTGGGTTTGTGTTACAGAAAATCTGATGATTTCAAATTAGTTGGATTCTGTGATGCTGACTATGCTGGAGACAGAGTGGAAAGAAAAAGTACTTCTGGAAGTTGTCAATTTCTAGGAAGAAATTTAATCTCCTGGTACAGCAAAAAGCAACCTACAATTGCACTATCAACTACAGAGGCAGAATATATTGTTGCTGCTGGATGTAGCACGCAGATGCTCTGGATAAAAAGTCAACTAGAAGACTATCAGATCTTTAAGAGTAATATTTCTATTTTTTGTGATAATACTTCTGCTATATGTTTGTCTAAAAACCCTATTTTACACTCTAAGGCAAAACATATAGAAATTAAACATCACTTCATCAGAGACTATGTTCAGAAGGGTATTATAAACTTAACCTTTGTTGATACAGATCATCAGTGGGCTGATATTTTAACAAAACCCCTTGCTGAAGATAGGTTTAAGTTTATTCTAAAAAATATTGGTATGGATTTTTGTCCAGAATGATTTTTATCAGAAGCAAACTTCTCAGATGCAAATGTTTAAAACTCTGAAGTATTTCATCTGTCATTTATT
The DNA here is from genome assembly GCA_963859935.3 of Lathyrus sativus. NCBI lineage: Eukaryota > Viridiplantae > Streptophyta > Magnoliopsida > Fabales > Fabaceae > Lathyrus > Lathyrus sativus. The sequence continues at coordinate 267,334,154 of OZ012740.1, forward strand.
TGTTTTATTGATTTTTTTGTATCTGAACTAACCAATCTTAGAGGATCTGAACGTTGGCTAACGTTTCATTTCTCAAGAGAATTCAGAAGCACATGCAAGCAAACACGTGTCACTCTGAATCTGAAAAGATGGCGTGCACACTACTGAAGAGACATTTGAGGTATTGTTTGAATAGTGAAAATCTTGGTTTTCCCCCCAAATTGTCAAAATCAATTAATGCTTTGAAATGATTTTTATTATTTTCATTAAATGCCATTAATTGCTTTGTGAGAACGTGCTGAATGTGTCTTTTTGATTGCCCTAATTTCTTTCTCTATAAATACCACATTTCACACCATTTCACACTTTTCACTTCACCAACAATATATGCATTTCTGTTTGCTATTTGCTCTCCATAAAAACCCTAAACCTTCATCCAAATCATCTTCATCTTCAACAATGGCAACATCATCCTCAACATCAGCTCAATTTCAATCATCTATGGCTGCAGTTACGGCAGCAAACATGGGTGTTACTCCCTTTAAGGAACCAAAGAGAACATTCTTAACCCATGTGGACAAGCTTGAAGTTCTTTGTGAATCCATGGTGGAATTTGACTCTCTAGCTGACAATGGATTTGAGTTACGTTCTATTATTGATGCACAAGGCTGGGTTAAATATTTTGACAGACTGTTTGGACCAGTGTATCCACACTTGGTGAAGGAATTTTGGATTCATGCTTCTGTTTATCCAAAATTTATCGTCTCTTCTGTTCTGGGAAAGGAAATCATCATTGTCGCTACTCGAAAAATACGCGCAAAGACGGGGAAGGCGAAAAGGAAAGGACAGAAGAGTCGCCACTGAACTTTATTTATCCCATGAGGGGAAAGGAAAATATTGAGAAAACCTTAAGAAAAAAAATGGATAAGATGGTCTCGCGACCAAGAACGGGTTCGGAAATCGGTTATGCAAGGGAAAGGTATTAGCACCCCTCGCATCCATCGTACTCGATGGGAACCATTTGCTTGTCGAATGTGTGAATTTATTTGCTAAAGGATTATGTTATAAAAGTGTGTTCCTAGGGAGAGAGAAGGAGGGATAACGGGGAAGAAAAGAAAGAAAAGACTCGGTAGGACTTCGCGGTCCTAGGCCTACGTATTCTCAACGGATATGAGAAAATCAGAGTCGACGTAGTTCGGGGAACTACAGATATAAGGGGGAATGTGATCGGAAAGGATTGTGGCCCTTGTGCCTACGTATCTTTACTTGAAAAAGTAAAGAATCAGAGCAGCCGTAGTTCGGCCTACGATTTGTTGATGTTTTTATGGATGATGCTATCGTACGCATTCTAGTAGTTAGGTGTATTGCTGCTCGCTCGTTGGAGACTTAGGCATTACCTGTTTGCGGTAGAATGAACGTATCATATCCTTTTCGAAAGATAAGTTTTTGCCATGCGAGGCAAGATGTCACATTTGATTTGTTGAATTGTTTTTTTTAGGGGCGAGATAGGTCCTCGGATAGTAACCCCTACGGGTAGTACCCAATTCTTCATCTCAAAGTTTTTGTTATGAAAGGGTGTGGAGAACATAGCATCTTCGTATTGAAAGACGAGTATCAAAACCACACACACTACAGTGACCATCTTGACACTCGGAGAGGAAGAAGTCTACACTTAATCCTCTCTCTTTAGTTCAATACAAAGAGAACTTCATTCTCTTATTTAAGTGTTTTTGGTTTTGAATGGTAAGTGTTTTTGCGACAGAGAACCCTACGGTAAACGTCAGCACTCAGGATAGGAGAAGGCCTACGCCTAACCACTCCACGACCATTCAAGTTTTTGTTATGAAAAGAGTTTAAAAATGCGCTCGGTACGGGACCGAGGTTTTTAGGTGACAAAGGTTACGGGAAGGAGTTGTAGAGGGAGATAGGTGGAGGATAAAGTCACGTCTTCGTATTGAAAGACGAGTATCGAGACCACCCACACTACAGTGAATATCCCAACACTCGGAGAGGAAGAAGTCTACACTCAATCCTATCTCTTTAGTTCAATACCAAGAGAACCGATTTATTTATTGTAAGTGTTTTGAAAATGCACTCGGTACGGGGCCGCGGTTTTTTAGGAGAAAAAGGTGTGGATGAAAACGTCTTCGTATTGAAAGACAAGTATCAAAACCACCCACACTACAGTGAGCATCTCGACACTCGGAAAGGAAGAAGTCTACACTCAATCCCTTCTCTTTAGTTCAATACAAAGAGAACTTTACCCTTTTATTAAATATGGTGAATTGGCTTAACAATTGTTTAAGAAAATCCGCTTGACGTTGGGTCAAGGGTTTAATTGCTTAAAAAGGTTTGAGGTGACACGAACAAGGTCGATGACGGACGCACAAGGCGGCCGACTTACATGGTCGAAAATGGCTCGATAAAATCGAGAGTTTGTTTTTTTGAAAATGGTTATGTAATCAAGAGTCAACAAAGACAATAGCAATATTTACACTAAAACCATACAAACATATGGGCTAGTCGGGAAAAAAAAAATCGAGACATGCGAAAAAAAATTTTTAGGTAAAAAACAGCAAAAAAGCATAAACAAACTGACCAGTTCGCGCCGCGAACTGAGAAAAATGAACATTCTGTTTTTTGCATGTTCGCGCCACGAAGGGTGTTCGCGCCGCGAACTGAGAAAAGTTTTGATTCTGTTTTTGACAGTTCGCACCGCGAACATGGGTCGCGCCGCGACATGAAGCGAAAAATACAGTATTTGCTGTATTTTTTGCTGTCTTTTGTGATTTTCTTCCTTTTTATTGGTTCTTAAAAATGTTTTTTTAGAACCCTTAGAACCATACATGATGCATACAATACAACAACACATAAAAGAGTAAACGAAATGAATGTAAATAGCAAAAATATAAAGAGAGAAAGGTTGGAGGAAATGGATACCCAAGAGCTTTTTATCCTTCTTGCAAGTCCTCCTTGGTCTTGGTTGAATGTACCTCACTCCTCTTCCCTCTATGTTGTGAAGGTTTTGTTTCTTAATGATCCTCTTGGTTCTATATCACTCTCTTTTTTTTTGGTTTGCAAAGCTTCCTATTTTTCTGTTTTTTTAGGGTATTGTTTTGCTCTCTCTATTTTCTGGTTTTGCAAGTGTGTGTAGAAATGAATGTTGAATGAATGAATCCTTTTGTTTACAGCCCCCTCCTCTTATCTCAGCTCCTAGGGTTTTCTCTTCCCCCCAAACATCAAATTTTTTCATGGGGCAATGTCTCTTGCCACCTTTTCTCATGTCACTCTCTTTCTTTCCATTTCCATGCAAGGTGCTATGCTGCATTTTCTGCACTACTTTCCTATGCTATTTGCTGCAGCACCTTGTGCCTTGCACCCATTTTGTTTGTTTGTGTTTGGACAGCTCCTCTTGGTCAATGCCACCAACTCTTGACAGCATTTTGAAAATTCTGATATGTAGAAGCATTGTCACATGTTATTCCTTTGGTCTTGTGACATGTGATCTTGTGACATGAAGAAATTTGTCACCTCTTGCATGGGACTGTTTTGCCATGATTAAACATGCATATTCTTGGTCCTAAAACATTCCAATGTTGATTTAATCCTTGCATGTTTCTTGGATGTTTGTAAGCATAATGTAGACTTGGTGTGGCATTACCATACCATGAATTTGACTAGAGACTTGAATGAAGTATTAGAAATAAATTAATTTCTAAACATTACTTAGAGTTGAAAATCTTGCAACAAATGACATTCTTGTAATGTCACAAAACTTCTCTTTATAATATTCTTGCCTTTAATCTTGAATTCATGATGGATTTCCTTTATGTCATTGAATTTGAAAGAAATGAAAAAATGAGTCAAGCCTTGAAAGAGGGCAAATTTTGGGGTGCAACAATCATCACTGAAGATCTCATCAGAAAACTCATAGGGTATGAGGAGACTGATGGAGTTTGTCATCTGCCAGCTGGGCGTGTTGACATGGAAGAAGTTTATGAGGAAGTCATTGCATCTGGACAAGCTTTAAATAAGTTTAAGGATCTGAAACCTGACTACAAAATCTGGGCAAAGATTTTTCTGGGATGCATCAATCACAGAAAATCCACAAATTCTCCAAATTATGTGAATAATGAGCAACTCTATTTCATGTACTGCTTGAGTCAGAGTACAAAAGTAGATCTGCCATACATTCTCTTTATGCATCTATGGAATCACATCAATGCATCCAGAGAATCCATAAAGGATAAGGGACAGAAGATCAGGACGTGGATTCCTTTTGGAAGATTGATCTCAGACATTCTGATAGAGAATGGTCTGGTAGCTTCTCTTTATGAAGCTGAAGTTAAAGAAGAGCTTGAGACAAATAGTTGGAAAACCCTTAAATGGAAAGAGTCTTTAGAGGCTAAAAATTGTGGATGAACTCACAGCTGCTCCTAAGAAGCTGAATGTTTATGAAGTTAGTCAGAGAAGGATTCCAGTTCAAGACTTTCCAATCTTTGGTGCTGAATAACCTAGGCATATTATTATTAGGTATATTGAAGCATGAAAAGTAGATGGAACACCTTTTCCTGCAGATATTTTGATTCGTGCTAGAGAACCTATGCCAGATGTCTATGAGGAGAACATGAGGAAAAGAAGACAATTAGAGGCAGATGAAGCTGCTGCTCAGAAGAAACAGAGAGTTGCTGAAAAACCACAGAAGCAGATTAAGAAAAAAGCTTCTGGAGAAGTTCCCTCTGTTCCCACCAAGCGCATCAAGACAAAAGGTACTAAATCATCTTTACCTTCTATTTCTAAAATTGTTGTAAATGTATCAACAATTAGTTCTATGCATGAACCTCCTCCCACTCAAAATCAAACTATTCCTGCTCCATCTCAAACCTCTGAACCACCAAAAATTTCTGAATCACAAATTTCATCTGATCCTGTTTCCACAACACCACCTAAATCATCTGACATTCCTCCATCTGAACCACAAACAAAACCAACATAACAACCTATAACACAACAACAACAACCTGAAATTCAACAACCAGTTGCATCTGAAACAGTTGCATCTGAACAAGTTGCATCTGAACAAGTTGCATCTGAACCAGTTGTATCTGAATCACCAACACCAAACCTACTGATCCTCAACCAGAACCATCCAATCCTATTGAATCAAACATACCTGACTCTGAGATTCTAGATGTTCAACCTCTCAAGACTATGTTTGTTGTATCCTCTACATCTTGTACCCCAACCACCTCATCTGATTCATCTGAATCTGATATCCATCAAGATGTTATCTCACCCCCTTCCCTCAGAGAATTTGAATCTAACCAACCAGATCTACCCATTTCATCTGATATTTTCATTCCTGAACCAACACTAACTCTTAAACAAAAACCATAAGCTTTTGTTCCTTATTTTGATAATCCAAAAGCTGTCATCCCATCCATTCGCAGAATCAAACCGTTCTTTCGCATTATGCCTGCTCAGAAGAAACCAGCATATCCTAGCCCTCTGATCATCATTCCAGAATTTACCATTCCACCTCCACCTCAACCCAAGCCATTCACCTTGGAAACCCTTCTTAAACCAAAAAGTAGGCTAAATGTTGATAATTTATTTGCAAATTTTATGAAAGAAATAAAGATGCATTTAGGATCTGTGAAGATAAGATGCTTGTCAACCATGGATGCAAATGAATCTGATGCTATCTGGAATAACTTCATTACCAGATTCAATACTATTGCCTCAAATCTGAAGAATGTCTGTTCTGATGATGCGAAACTCAGATTTGCTGAGACTGCCAGAAGCATGATATGGAATGTGAAAAGATCTGCACCTTTGCTTCTTGAAGATGTACCTTCATCTTTTGTAGTATCTGCTACAGAAGTTTTTGCTGAATCTGCTTCTGAAGAAAATCCACTGGCTATGACAATTGTGGAAAATCCCTCTGCATCTGTTGCTCAAGACTTTGCATTTCCCATGATTATTGACTCTACTTCTATTTCTGCACAAGAATCTTCTCCTTCTACCTCTACTGAGATCAAGAAAGAGAATCCAGATTTGGAAGATAAGATTGCAGTATTGGAAGCTGGACAATTTGAGATCAAGTCATGGATGGCCAAGCAAGACCAGAAGACTGAGAACATGGTACAATGGATGTCTAAGCAAGATCAGAAGAATGAGAACATGGCACAATGGATGACAAAGCAAGAAGAATCCTCATCTGAGATCACTCATCTTCTGAAGATGATTCTTTCCAAGCAAACCTAGTTTATGTTTTCTGTTTCTGATGTTTGTGCATATGTACTTGAATTTATCTGATGATGTGTCTGTTTTGTATGTTTTTAATATGAATGAATGACTCTGTGTTTTCTCTACATGAATGTATTTTTTTCTCTATTTCCTTTTATTTTGTCTTTAATGTCTTACTTTTTGATTATGACAAAAAGGGGGAGAAAATGGATCTGACTGTTCAAATAAACTCTACCTAAATGAAATTCAAACATATCTAATTACAACTAACGTGAACTCTTAGTATTTCAGAACATTTGAAAAATCAGACAAATTCTTTAAAAGTAACTCTGAGATCCCCAGATCAAGTTTTAACCTATCAGGCTCTGATTCTGAAACATGCATCCAAAGTCAAGATCTAATTTTTGGAACTATCAGGCTCTGATTCTGAAAAGAATACTCATATAAAAAGGGAAGTTTCTATTCCTTCTAAGTATTCAATTCAGGGGGAGATTCATTATCTCAGGGGGAGTTATAATTATATTTTTATTGAACAAAATTTCCTATGTTTTTGTCATCATCAAAAAGGGGGAGATTGTTAGAACACAGATTGGTTCTTAATTATATCTCTATGTTTTTATGATAACTCTTACGAAATTTTGTATTAAAGAATTATATACTCTAAAATTTGTTTAAGAATGTTTGCTGCAGATATTAAAGTGAATATTATTCTAAAAGCAAATTAGATCTGAACATGAAATTATGCAAGGCTCTGAAGCATCAGAAGCATCTCTTAGAAGAATCTGAATGCTGCTTACAGAAGATTCTGAGCGCTGCCTACAGAAGATTCTGAAGCAGAATCTACAGAAGGATCTGAAGCAGAAGCTACAGAAGCATTTGAAGCATTGAAGACTTTTGTATGAAGAGTTTCAAGCTTAGTTTATTTCAAAAGACTCTGATAGTACTACGCTGCCAGTACTGAGGATCTGATCCTAAAACTCTGCTCTAATGAACTTACACGCTGAAAGCACACTTGTTGCAATGCTCTGAATCAGCAAACTCTGATGAACATCAAAGACTCTGATCACTCAAGGCTCTGATGTTATTTGTTGAAACTTGTTGAAGAAGAATTCAAAGTTATGTCCGTTGGTTTGGCCAAACGACTCTTTCCTCATTTATGCTAGACACAAGAACACAGACAAAAAGGATTTATCAGTGCATTCTACTTCTAGGAAAGGTCATGTGATGTGAAGACAAAAAGGCTACAGCCCTTTTCAGTACACAGCCTTCAACGTGAAAACAACTTGGACTTCTGTGCCTATAAAAGCAAGACTCCAACACTCTTCTTCAGTTGACGAAATATTGAAAGAAATTCAAAGAAAGCTCTCATACAACTTATTCTCATTGCTGAATTTATTTCATTGTTCTTAAACTTAAGTGTAAAATCACAGTTGTGATATAGCTTACTTAGAAACATTTAAACACTTGTTTAGTTTTACATATTGATTGTAAAAGTCCTTAAGAAGATCCAATTGTGATCAATTGTTCTTAAGAAGACTAAGAACAGTTGTTCTTAGTGCTTGCTATTGTAATCAGTTTGATTAATAGTGGATTAAGTCCTTGTTGAGAAAGGCAAATCACTCTTGATAGGGTGGACTGGAGTAGTTGAGTTCAACGAACCAGGATAAAAATCTTTGAGTTTTTATTGCCATAATATTTTCTCTCTGCTTATTCAACCCCCCCTTCTAAGTATTTTCTCACCTTCAGATAGGACATCACCGCCCTATGCCTACGTATTCCCTCGTGCAATGGGAAAGTCAGAGTCAACGTAGTTCAGAAAATTATGGGTGAAGGGGGGGAAGGTTACTCTCCAAGACATCGTCGTCTTGTGCCTACGTATCCTCATCTGGTATGAGACATCAGAGAAAACGTAGTTCGGGCTGACACGACCACTGGTTGGTTCAAGTGTTTTACTGAGTAGGCTTAAATCTCCATTCAAGCAGTTAGGGACGACGCCTGTTTGCGGTAGAACAAAAACTTAACACACTCTTTCTGAAAATGATTTTTAAACAATCCCGAAGGATAAAAAGGTTTTATGTTTTGTTTTGTGTTTTTTAGAGACGAAGTGAATTGAGTTAGATTTGAAACTCATGTTGCACTAAAGACTATGACTTGAGAGCGAATGCGTCGCATATTGCCCAAAGGGCATATGCTAAACACTCTAGACAGTATGAGAGGAGGCCCCCACCTATCATTCCTCAAGTACTTAAGGCTCGTAGCGTACAACAAGTGTTAACCTTTATTAAGTGTCTTAAAAGAGTTATGAGAAGAGAAGAGAAGACACAACACTCTAGGGGGAAACTGATAAACCCTAATGTTAGCATGCAATGTAGTCCTAAAGTCGTGGATCAGGGTCTTATATATGAATATCATCACACCAGGGTTTCATGCAAGTCTAAGTCATCTGATGAAGTTAGGTTATGGATCCATTAAAAAAGTCAAGCCATTTGTTCATTTGTTCAGGAAGTGGCATAAGTGAAAGATTGTGGCGTGTATGATTCAAATAGCCAAGTGTAAGATTAATTCAAGATTGATTCATTAATTTAGAATTCTAATTCATTCCAAGTTCGAGAGTTATGCACGGTTGATTTTATTTCTCTAGAAGAGTTTTAGTTGTTTCAAGCGAGAATGTTAAGATGTTCAAAAATTGATTGCAAATGTGGGTTTCACATGGAGAGTTCAAGTTATAATAGTCATCATTTTATTATCAAGAATTACAAGTGCAAATTCAATTTACAATAACTAAGCTCATTACCAAGTTTCAAAAATTTGACTCATGAAATATCACAATACAAGAAAATTGCCAAAAGGTAATACAAGCCCATGGACTAGGGTATACAAAGAATATAATAGAAAAATTCAAAAAACAAAAATAGAGGACATGGACCCAAAATAAAAATTCTGATAGTCAAAGCCATGTGCCATGCCCCACAAAATGTGCAGCACACTACCCTCCAAAAACAAACTTCAAGCCATGTGCACCTCCTCAAACCATGTGAACCCGTACGACTTTCCTGCTACATCCACACTACAAACCAAATTTTTCTGCTACATAATAGCCAAAATAAACCTGCAAGAAAGGAACCCAAAACACAAACCAACATGCTGCAACAAGCTATTATCCTACTTCACACAATAAAACAACCCCCTGCTACTCCAAAACTTTGACCATTACTACAAGCCAAAACAGACCTACGTACCACCCTGCTACCCTCACTCAAAACCTTACACCAAACTGGGACTTGCAAAGCCTGCGACCTGCTATACATAAAGAACAAAACAACAATAACAGGTCAAGCCAAAACAAAAACCAACAAACTTCTGAATGAAATTGACATAACAACAACAACAAAAAGAGAGAGACAAAAGAGGAGGGAGGATTTGAAAACGTAAAAAGAGGATAACAGCAACAAAAATTGAAGGACTTTTTATTCATAGTAGGAAAGCGAATACCTTAAAAACCACACTTCTCCACCCTTCTTCCACTTCTACAACCATAGACCCTTCTTCCACCTATACAACCATCGACCGACCTTCCTTTTTCTCTCTAACAACCAACACACAACAAAACCTTCATTCAATACCCTTGAACTCTCCACCTTTTCATATTTCTATTTTGATGGCAACACAAAAAATTTAAAAACCTGCGAGTATTCCAACCACAACATCCCCTAACCCTCTTCATCATCAAACCTCACTTCTATCCAACCGGAACCTTCTCTTTTCCTCCCATCAACAACCAAACGCAGCGGCCACCAAACCCTTTCCGAACCTTCAACAACCCCTCAGACTTACAATAGATCAAACCAATCGAAGCATAAAGAAAGGATGAGTTGAAGAGAAGGGAGTGAAACAAATTGAAACAAACCCAAACTCGGATAGAATTGCGAGAAAAAACTGAGAATCCAAACGCGAGCGAAGCAAATTGAGGCCTAAGCAAAGAGAGAAAGTGAGGCGGAATCATAGGTGGGATTTCTCGTTTGGTTATGTTTTTTTGATTTTGTATTATAAAGAGATGAAGAAGACAAAATTTTTTCTGAGCAAATATGATTTGTTGTGAGAAGTAATTTTGTTATTCATTTTAATGTGTTCCGTCTTTTGGAGAAGATAGTGACGAGATGTTTTAGTTGTGGTTCATGTATTCCACACCCTTGTTTTTTTATCTGTGTGGCTCACTTCAGTGGGATTTGCTAAGCTCGTTTGAACTTTCTTTACTACACCCATTTTCCTTCTTACTCACAGCATGCCATGGTGTTTATTGGGCTTCAAAGCCCGCATTTTGATTACTAACACACACCCGCTACTACTTCATCCCCCTTCCCTGTTTTTTTTATTAACTATAACTAATTGTTTTTATGTTAATTAAAGTTTTCGTTAATTTTTACTTAATCTTATTTTGTTAATTAGATTATCTAATAATTATTTTATTAACTATTCTTTTCTAAATGTTGTTTTATTTAAATTCAGTTAATTAGTTTATTTTCAATTGTATAAATAAAAACTTCAAAAAAAATATTTTCTTAATTAGTTTATGTGAATTCTAGTTCATGTTTAGAACATAATTATATAAGATTTTTTTAATCGCTTCGATTTTATTTTCTATTAACTTTTTGACTCCTAACTTTGTGAATTTGCGATTCAGATATTTTCATTTGGAGAATAGGTTATATTTGTAGATCTTGTGATTTAGATTCTTTCCTTAACCATGCTATTGCTCATTGTCTTGTGCTCCTTTTTGTCATATTATTTTCTCTGTGCCTAATTCTATTTTTTCTGGTACCTTTATGACTTGATCTTGTTTCTCTTATTGATTCATCTCGATTACTTGTGTATATATCTTGATTATTCATTAGTTAGATTTACTTTTACATGTTCCCTTAGGATCTCCTAGCTCAACTTAATTTTTGATTAAACTCGAAGTAGAATAGGTTTTAGGCTCTCGATCATTGCATGACAACTTTAGGGTAGAATTCTCCTCATCTCGACTTTAGGACCATCACTTGTATGACAATATTTAAGATTTAGTCTCCCATAGACTCTCATTCCTTTTTGCATCCAGTTCTTTTCAATCTTACTTGTATTTGATTCTAAAGGAAAGGATTCCCAGTTGATTTCCATGTCATGTTTAGGATAGCTTACTCCTTCCTTCGCTTTACCCTTTATCCTAGCCTTAGGATTAGAGTCACTGCACTCTATATAGGTGTCATGCCATGGACACTTACCTTCCTGTTTTATCCTAGCCTTAGGGTTGGAGTTCCCGCACTCTATGTAAGTGTTCTGCCATGGACACTTACCTCCCCTTTTAAACCTAGCCTTAGGTTTAAAGTTGCCTAACTCTATGTAAGTGTCTTTCCATGGACACTTACCTTTCCCTTTGGAAACTTGACCATAATCAAGAGTTCCTCACCCTTATTAAGGTAAACCACAAATGCTCTGATTCCATCCTGTTGCACCCCAAAATTTGCCCAACCTTTTCCTTGTTTTTGCATTAGCATAACATCATCATAGCATTATCATAGCATTGCACTAGCATTTACGCAGGGGATCAAGTGTGATATACATCAAGAGAGGCCTATCTAGAGGTTTTATTCGAGTTTGAGGAATTACTAAAGTCACCAGGAAGTGGTTCATGCCCTTGAGAAGTTCAGATGCTTGTGTGGGGTTCATCCCCTGACTTAGAGGCCAACTGAAGATTATCAATGAGTTGGGAAACTATGATTACAGGTCATAAAATTACAGGTCAAGTTCAATACTTTGCATAACTCAAATGGACTTTTTTCGAACATGAAAGTTGCTCCGAATGGCGTCATTTGGTCAACTAAACCTCAAGGTTTTAATGGGCTAGCTCATGGTTGAAGATTGATGAAAGTGATTTTGGTGAAAACATGTGAAAAGGCCTAGTTTGGTATTTTGTCAAAATTTAATCAAACAAGTCCATATTTGTACTTATTTTGAGTGGAAACTTCATTTTAAGAATATTGGCATTATTACATTTTTCATTTGAAGCTTTCTTCATGACCTATTCTAAGATTTCTTCACACTTAAGTAACACTTTGAATCTAAGCCCTTAAGATTGAAACAAGGGATAATTTTGGACCCTAGCTGTATCTTATGATGCAAGATATAAAACCAAATGGAGCCAAGGCAAAAATCCTCTTCGATGATCATTTTTTCTCACATTCTTCACCACTTTCCATTTTCACCATAATTGAAAAATCAAAAAAATCAATATCATTTTCTTCTCATTTTTTTGTGCTTCTTTCCATCACAAATCCCTTCTACATCATTCATACAGTGAATTCCACCATTGTTTGGCCATAATTGGGGCAAGAACAAGCTTATAGTAATTGGAAAAAGTGGTGTTCATGTCAAAATCGAATTCTATTTTTCACTTCGTTTCAAGCCTTTTCTTCCATCCAACTACCTCCATCAAGGTTCTTTGAAGGTTTCCATACAATTTCCAGAAAGAATTGGTTATTATTGGAAGCTCTAGAAGTCAATTTTCAGAGGTATACAATTCTTGATGTATGGCACTAATTACTAATCTTTATGCATCCATTTTCACATTAATGCATTGCCCTTGGAGTATACTTGGATTCTGGTACAAATAATACGTTTTCGTGGCGATTTCATGTTCTTGAGGTTTTATGATCTACACACGGGTTTTGAGTTAGAGGGTATTTCAGAGGAAAATAATGGGATATTTGGATTCCCCATGAAAAATCACGCAAGTTTCATCAAAGAAACGTTGGATTTGGTTGAGGATTGAGTGAGATAGGGTCACTTGAAGATTTCCGGCCGTTAGCATCCGTCGCCGGCGTCCGTCGTGTGTGTATCCCGTCCGACCAAGAATCCAAGGAAGAAGATGAAGATTCTACCGTTAGATCATTCAAGACCCTTTGACCAGACTTCTCATCTCGCGGCCCAGGAAGCATCCACGTGCACGGCCACGTCATTTCATTAATCCTAAGTGGCGCGCCACCTCAGCCCAGGGAGCCTCATGACCCCAGTTCGAATCCCTCTGGCTGCAGTTTTGATAATTCCCCTCATTTTTCTTGAGTTATATTATTTCTATGCATTTTCTTCCATTTCCCTTTTATTTCTTGTTCATTTTAAATGCTTTAAAAATAGGAAAATTATTCTAAAAATTCCAATTTTTTTTGTGGGTGTTCTTTAACATGTCTATATATTTTAGGAATTTTAAATTTCGTTTTTATCATTTTTTTTCATTTTGTTATGATTTCTTTTATTTTTATGGTCATAAAAATCGTACTAATTGTGTAACAATTTTGTGGATTTTCTTTGAGGCATCAAAATTACATATTTTTGCCTAACCTTTTGCAGGGATCTCATACACATGTTGAGGTATTGTGACATATTTTTGTAGGAATTTTATTGTACCATTTTAGTTGGTTTTGGATGCTTTCTTTAACATGCTCCATTTTAACCTTTCTTTTGGTATACATGACATAGTTTCAACTTGTTTGGCCATTTCTCTTTGGATATTTTTGTTGTATCTCTCACCCCTGGTTTGTGGCTTAATGTAGGGAATTGGAGATTTTTATTTGAATTTTTTAGCACCTTTCGCTATTTTTCTTATATTTTTGTATTCGGACTTGTAACATGGACATTCGAACGGACTTCGGTTTTATTTTGGCTCCAACGGCCTCGAATTGTTTGTGTGGCGAACGCTAGGGTTCCTATTGCTTGTTATAGACATTATATAGGATGTGTAGATCATTTATTGGCTGGTTTTATCATACATAATTTCCCATTAGGTTCCATATTTCCATGATAGCGTGTTATGATTCCTAATCGTAGTATATGTATATCATTCGTAGGTTTTATTGCCTCGTATCACTTTATAACCACTTGTGGCCAAGGTTGCACGTTTAAAACAGGCCACCTTCCATTCATTATGGGCTTGAGGTTGAGATGGTCCTTCCTCCCTCACTTGCATTCCATTTTTACCTTTATGAATCCGCATTTTCTGTATGATGTTTATTTCATCTGTTTCTGTTGCTTCCTTTGCCTTTCCCTTAGGATCTCCATTCTTTCTTGTTGAAGATAGAATGTGATAGACATTAGGCTTTGCAACCATGTATGACAACAGTAGGGTAGTTTTCCCCTTTGCAAACTTCAACCATAGGACGAACATTACATGATAACATTTAGGGCTGTGTAGTTTCCCTTAGAGGTCTGTTTCTCTTTCTCATCTTCAAACATTCGAAAATACTTAATAAAGGTTAACGCGTGTTGTGCATTACAAGCCTTAAGCTACTTAAGAAAGAATTATGGGAGGGTTTCCCTCACATAATTTGAATGTTTAGTATGGTACCCTTTGGGTGACGTGCGACGCATTCACTCTTAAGTCCAAGTCTTTAGTGCGACACGAGTTACAAATAAAACTCAAGACACTTCTTCATAAAAGACATAAAAAACAAACATTCAACTCCTTTTTTTCCTCTTGGACCTTTAATCATTAGAAACCATTTTCGTAATGAGAGTTTCGTTAACTCTCGGTTCTCTCGCAAACGGTAACGCCTAAGTCTCCAATGGTCGAGCTGCATACACCAAATTGCGAGAACCGTTTGTTAACCCTACTCGGGTTAAAAACAACTTAAACTAAACATGTGGTCTAGTTAGCCCGAACCACGTTTGCTCTGATCTTTCATACCAGATGAAAGTACGTAGGCACGAGATGCGATATCTCGGCGAGCAACCTTCCCCCCTTTTACCCGTAGTTAGGCGAACTACGTCGACTCTGATTTCTCGTTCCAGACGGGAATACGTAGGCATAGAACTGCTGTGTTCAGCCGAGTCACTTTTCTTTTGTTTTTTCCTTAAGCCCTTAGCGTAGATAGTATTAGTCAAACCCTTTTAGATAAACAATTAAGCATGGATCCCATCGAGTACGATGGACGTGAGGGGTGCTAATACTTTCCCCTTGCGTAACCGACTCCCGAATCCAGGTTTTGGTTGCGATGACCATTCCTTTTCCCTCTTTTCATTAGGTTTTCTCTGAGCGTTTCCTTTCCCTCCTTTGGGATAAATAACGCACAGTGGCGACTCTTCTGTTTTGCCGGCGCCGATTTTCGCCGTAGCGACAGCTGGCGACTCTGCTGGGGACTGCGATGGTTCCCTATGCGAGTCTCGCCTTAGGTTTTTCCTCTTAGCTATCTGGGTCATCCCCAACAGCTGGCGACTCTGCTGGGGATACTTTATAGCTGCAGGGGAATTTTCCCATCCCCTACGCTGGGACCGTTTCCCATCCCCTAGGCGAGTCAGTCCTAGCGCTTGGTTGTTTATCTTGTGGGTTTTGTACCTACCTGTTGTATCTTAGCTTTACTTTCCCGCAGTTTATTTTCAGCATTATATTATATCCTTATTATGCTGTTGTGGGAGGGGATTGATTCTGATGAGTGATAAGCCGGACCTGGGCTTGAGTTTGCACATAAGCTTAGAAGTAGAGAGTAGTGGTTAGCCTGCTTGCTTAGCTCGCACCAGATAGCCGCGAAATCTGCGCTCGAACGAGATTCTCTTTGATGCTTCTTGCCTGGCCCTTAGGGCTCGACAAGTTGTCTGACCCGAGGATTGTCGACTCTGGGGACCTATCAATTGGGATTCAGCTAAGTGAGGCCGCTTCAAGGGATGATGATGCCACACCTTCTGGGTATCGTATCATCGCTCTTGAAAGTCTGTGACGCTGATGAACACATAGGATGCCGTACCTTATCAGTGGATAGGTCCATACCTGTGAGAGGGATTGGGTTATGCAGGAAACCATAGCTCCAGATCACCCGGTTTTCTCTACAGTGTGAACTTTTGGGTTTGATATCAGAGGTCTTCAGTATCAGTGATCTATGTCATACAGTGATATATGTTATGCAAAGGCGAAGCTCTGGTTATTCTCAAGCTACAGCACAATCAGCTTCTGATTATTATTGCTACAACACAGCACAGCTACCTTGATCCCCTATAGCATCCTTGCATTTTTGCATTTCTCATCTGCATTGATTACATGACATTGCATTAACATTGCAGGTGCATATTCCCTTTGATTCTAGCTATCTCGCTTGCCGTCATTCGTGCTCAGATACTTGTGCTTGTAACTACCTATGTGGTCTTCCATCTGTATATGAGGAGTTTTTTACTATTGCTGTCTAAGGGGTTTCCATTGTCATGTGTTTCACCCGGAACTAGAATCAAGGGAAATATTCCATATGCATATATACATTGTTAGCATTTTGCGTATTTTTCTTTGTGTTTGCAGGTACCTTCTTAAGCCTCGTTCTTATGTTCTGTTGTCTTTTCAGAGTTGTTTCAGAATTGCTGACCAGAGACTTCACTGGTATCCTAATAGAAATAATCTCAAGAAAGCCATGGATCACGTTCAGACTGAGATGCAAGAGATGAGGGAGCGCATGACTCAACTCATGGAAGTCATGCAAGGTATGGCTCAAGGACAGGAGCAACTGAGAACAATGGTCCAGCCCCTGGTAGCTAGGGTTGATCTTAATGGAGTTCTTCACGGAGGTATTGCTGCTAATACTCCCCGCAACGATACAGAAATTCCTAACGCCACTGTTGTGCCTACCGGATGCACCCCAACTGCTGCAGGGGCCAGGAATGGTAGTGATGTTGGCGTCCGCCACGCTGGTCTGGGTAATGCTGCTGGTAATGTAGATTCGGGTAATGCTGGTAACGCAGGTCTTGGTAATACTGTTAACTTGGGTTGTGGTAATGGTACTCATAATGCTGGGTTTGGACCTGGTGCTGCTAACCATGGTCTTGGTAACGATGGTTATGGTTACAATGTCAATCGAAATGTCTATGGTCCGGAGGGTGCCTATGCTGAGTATGGCAATGGGGACCAACAATGGAATGAAGATCGTCAGGACGACGTGTTCTTTATGAGGGATGTGGGCGCTGAGCTGCCTGCTGAAGCTGATCGTAGATTCAGGATGCTGGAGGAACAGATGAGGAACATAACAAATCAGGACTCCATGGGGCTCGACATGGCCAATTTAGGGCTGATCCCTGATTTACGAGTGCCGTACAAGTTCAAAGTTCCTACCTTCGATAAATACAAAGGTGTCACTTGCCCAAAGGTGCACATACGTTCATATTACAGAAAAATGTCAGCCTATTCAAATGATGAGAAGATGCTCACGCACTTTTTCCAGGATAGCCTGTCAGGGCCGTCGCTCGAATGGTATATGGGTTTGGAACCCTCTCAGGTTCGCAGTTGGAAGGGTTTGGCTGAAGCATTCGTGAAGCATTACCAGTACAATAGTGACCTTGCTCCCAACAGGGTCCAACTTCAGAATGTCGTCCAGAATAGCGGGGAATCTTTTAAAGAGTACGCCCAAAGGTGGCGTGGGCTTGCAGCCAGAGTGCAACCTCCAATGGTAGAGAGATAGTTGATTGACTTGTTTGTATCGACGTTATCTGGGATGTACTATGAAAAGCTCGTCAACTGTATGTCCGGGAGTTTCTCTGACCTTGTCATCACTGGTGAGCATATAGAAAACGACATCAAGATTGGGAAAATTCAGGTCGTAGAAGTACCTTCGTCAGGTGGAGGAAAGAAAGTGTTCGGAAATAAGAAGCGTGAAGGCGACGCTAATTCTGTATCAAGCTCTCGGGGTAGAGGCAGAGGTAGATATCAAGATCAGTGTCATCATCATCAGGTTGCAAGTGTTATCATTCCGATACCACCACAACAACCACAACAGCACAAGAATCAACAGGGCTACAGGAAGTACCAGAATTCGAGAGGGGCGAATAGAGTATTCGATACGCCGCCAATGCCGTACTCCCAGATGCTTCAGACGTTACTACAACTGCAGTTAATCCAGAAGAGAACCTTGGCCCCTCTGACAGGCCGACCACCACCTGGCTATGATGCAAATTCCCGTTGCGAGTTCCACTCGGGGGCACCTGGGCACAACATTGACGATTGTAAGGCTTTTAAGCACAAGCTACAAGATTTGATTGACAGTAAAGCCATAAACTTCTCGCATGAAGCGTTCAACGTGGTACAGGATCCTCTGCCAAACCACGGACAAGCCGGAAGCGGCTGAGTCGCCCACAAGTCAAGAGACAAGAAGCCCAGTTCTCAGAAGTTGGCAATCTGCATTTTGCATGTCATTGCTTTACATTTGTAGTTTCTTTCCTGTTTAATTGCACATTTCGCTTGTAAAGCTTGTTGTTCTCAATTGATATTGAAAATGAAATAAATATGCATGTTTTGAATTAATCCATTCCTGTTCTCTTTATTGCTATCTTTTATTTCAGACGCTTGTTTAAGTGGAATCCGGGGAGGATGACGAAATCAAAAGACGTGTAAGCTTCCGATTGTATGCTCTTGGATAGAAAAACCTGTTGACGATATACAAGCATTGTTTCAAATCCATAAACACCGGAGATATAAGGAAGATAATCCCTTGTCAACTCCGTTGAGCCTTGTAGTAGGAGTTTCTTTCTGAAAATGAAAAACCCTCAATCTTAACCTGGGGCAGGGTAGGTGTCAGTTAATTTGACCAAGCGTACGAATTGCAAAAGGAATGTCCGTTCAAGGATAAATCACACCTGTATAGGTCGTGCCTAAAGGACCACAATGGTTAAACCTTGCCGATAAGGAGTGAAACAGTCACAATCTATTTTAACAAGTCAGACAAGCCGGTGTCACATGATTTGTTCAAAAAGAAAAAATCAAAAGAAAAAGCCCGCTAAGTCGAATCTTGGGAACAATCGACTTAGGCAAAAATCAGGGTATCCCGCTGGACTTCAAAATCAGAAACTCAAAAGAGTTAGTCCAGGCAAAAATTAGGGAGCGAAAAAGCGAAAAAACGAAAAGGATTACAAGAGAAAAATCCTCAAGCAAGAACGAAATCGTGTGACTCCAGGCACTACGAAGACGGAAAGGGAATGACTGTTACTTTAGAAAGCATGTGATTTCCTGAACCATCACTCCTATCATTCCACCTTTGAAAGGTGAACGCTAAGGTCGAATTAGCTGAACATAGGATTGGAGAACATCAAGGAGAATGGGTGGGTTAAAATGAATTTTGAGCCTTATATCCTTCCTTGTTAACCGTGAACCCGACCACGTTACAACCTTCAAAAGTCCTAATTGAAACAGGTTTAGTTCGAGAGCATACTTCGGTAAAGATTGCATCGAAACTGACTCCAAAAAGGATTCCTCTTACAGCGTTGTATTAACTTTGACACTTTGATAATTAATTCGTTCATTATATGTCATAAATTTTTCCGGTGAACAGGATTGGGTTTTGAAGAAAAAACTGTCATATGCATTTCATTTAATATATCTTTTATGCAGAACAACTTGTTTTACTTGCGAGTAAGTGCTCGACCGCAGGAAAGTTTCCACAGTGGAAAGTTTGATCAGGATAAAATGTAGAACGCCTGAATACTCTGTTGAGTTGTGGCCAGCTATTATCAAATAACCCCCAGTAAGGTCAGCCATCCAAGAATCAGTTAATCTGGGGTAATCAGGTCGAGATTTGGTAAATCTCTCGCAATCGGGGGTACCGCTCCGCAAACTAGTCAATCAGAGGCAAAGCCATTACAAGGCTGGGGCATGCCACCCTATGAGGAAAAGAATTTGTTCTTCTCCATACCTCTAGAGCTTATCCGAACTATTCAACCAAGGACCCTCTCACGGTCCAGATTCTGGGGCAAGCTATCTCGGGGTCGTCTCATGGCAAGCGATTTTCTTCTCAGCATAGACCTTCCCAACAATCAGACTGGGGCAGGGGCATTACGCTTGGGGAAAATTCTCAGAGAGATTCGGATGAAGCTCATTTTTCCAACAATCAAAGATCTTTCCCTAGCAGATGGAAGTTGTATCTTTACCCCCAGCAGTGGGCCAGGCGTACCTCTAATCCCCACAGAGTACGAGTATGGGTTTGTTCCCCAGCGAGTCGAGATCAGATTTCTTTCCACCAGGCATGTGTGGAATATCCTTCGACAGGTCGTTCGTGACCCCAACAGTGTAACGTGTGTTCCAGGGAGATCATGCATGACCTTTACTCCGTCCCTCAGCAAGAGTTGCTCATCACCAGCAGAGATCTGTTCATCTCCAGTAAATTTTGTAACTCCAGGTTTGTTGGTATGTCCCTCAGCAGAGTTGTGATCGTATCTTCCAAAGTTGTTTAGAGTTTTTCTCCCCAACATGGAGCTATGGTATTCAGACATCAGTTTTTACGTTGAGTATTCAGGCTCCGGTCAGTACATTGAGTGTTCAGACTCCGGTAAAATCAAGCAAGGGTCCAGACCCCTATTAGTGTTCCTGGCTATTCCGTCGAGTATCCAGGCTCCGGTAATCTCCATTTTGTATTGATTCTTTCTCTCGTCGAGTATCCGGACTCCGGTAAAGATTTTGTAAGGTGATCTTGATAAGTATTTGTAGTATTCTCTTTCCGGTTTGTATCTTCGTTGAGTATCCAGGCTCCGATTTGTGTTTTCATCGAGTTTTCAGACTCCGATTTGTTGCTTCGTTGAGTATCCAGGCTCCGGTGTGTTGTTTCGTCGAGCATCCAGGCTCTGATTTGTAGCTTCGTTGAGTGTCCAGGCTCCGGTGTGTATTCGTCCGTCGAGTATCCAGGCTCTGTTTGCTACTTCGTTGAGTGTTCAGGCTCCGGTGTGTTTTCGTTGCGTTTTCAGACTCCGGTGTGTTTTCGTCGAGCACCCAGGCTCCGATTTGTAGCTTCGTTGAGTATCCAGGCTTCGGTGTGTTTTCGTTGAGTGTTCAGACTCCGGTTTGCTACTTCATTGAGTGTTCAGACTCCGATGTGTTTTCGTCGAGCATCCAAGCTCCGATTTGTTTGCTTCGTTGAGTGTTCAGACTCCGATTTGTTTGCTTCGTTGAGTGTTCAGACTCCGGTGTGTTTTCGTTGAGTATCCAGGCTCCAGTTTATCGCTTTGTTGAGTATCCAGGCTCCGATTTGTAGTTTCGTCGAGTTTTCAGACTCCGGTTTGTTACGTTAAGTGTTTAGGCTCCGGCTCCTCCGTTGAATATCCAGATTCTGGTGAAATTTCCAATTTGTAACGTTTTGCTTTGTCCGTTGAGTGTTCGGACTCCGATAAAGGCAGTTGGGTATACAGATCCTAGTAAGTGTTGCGATAGTACTCTCTCTCCGTTGAATGTCCAGATTCCGGTGAATGTTCAGTTTGTGATGTATTGCTTCGTCCGTCGAGTATCCAGACTCCGGTAAATCCCCAGTGAAATCGCCAGTTACGTCGAGCATCCAGGCCCCAGTCAGTGCGTTGAGTATCCAGATTCCGACAGATTTTGATGTGGCCCTATCGTGCATTGAGTATTCAGATTCCGACGATTCAAAAGATTGTTCTTTGGCCCATGTGGTGTTCAGACCATGGCCAGTTACGTATTTCCTGAAGCAGAGTTACTTGATTAAGTTTCTTTTTCCCTTGGTGGGATGTTCAAGATGTTCATTATGTTCAGTTTCTTCGGAGATTCTATCCCAATCAGAGTTTGCAGTTTATTTCTGCGGTTGGCAAATTCCCGGGTTCTTTTGGTATTCAACCGTCTTTTACCTTGATTGATTGAAAGCCGTTCGCTTTTCACTCATTCAGGTCCAAGTCGCTTGAATAGGGGCAGCTGTTGCACCCCAAAATTTGCCCAACCTTTTCCTTCTTGTTTTTGCATTAGCATAACATCATCATATCATTATCATAGCATTGCACTAGGATTTACGCAGGGGATCAAGTGTGATATACATCAAGAGAGTCCTATCTAGAGGTTTTATTCGAGCTTGAGGAATCACTAAAGTCACCAGGAAGTGGTTCATGCCCTTGAGAAGTTCAGATGCTTGTGTGGGGTTCATCCCCTGACTTAGAGGCCAACTGAAGATTATCAATGAGTTGGGAAACTATGATTACAGGTCATAAAATTACAGGTCAAGTTCAATACTTTGCATAACTCAAATGGACTTTTTTCCAACATGAAAGTTGCTCCGAATGGCGTCATTTGGTCAACTAAACCTCAAGGTTTTAATGGGCTAGCTCATGGTTGAAGATTGATGAAAGTGATTTTGGTGAAAACATGTGAAAAGGCCTAGTTTGGTATTTTGTCAAAATTTAATCAAACAAGTCCATATTCGTACTTATTTTGAGTGGAAACTTCATTTTAAGAATATTGGCATTATTACATTTTTCATTTGAAGCTTTCTTCATGACCTATTCCAAGATTTCTTCACACTTAAGTAACACTTTGAATCTAAGCCCTTAAGATTGAAACAAGAGATAATTTTGGACCCTAGCTGTATCTTATGATGCAAGATATAAAACCAAATGGAGCCAAGGAAAAAATCCTCTTCGATGATCATTTTTTCTCACATTCTTCACCACTTTCCATTTTCACCATAATTGAAAAATAAAAAAAATCAATATCATTTTCTTCTCATTTTTTTGTGCTTCTTTCCATCACAAATCCCTTCTACATCATTCATACAGTGAATTCCACCATTGTTTGGCCATAATTGGGGCAAGAACAAGCTTATAGTAATTGGAAAAAGTGGTGTTCATGTCAAAATCGAATTCTGTTTTTCACTTCGTTTCAAGCCTTTTCTTGCATCCAACTACCTCCATCAAGGTTCTTTGAAGGTTTCCATACAATTTCCACAAAGAATTGGTTATTATTGGAAGCTCTAGAAGTCAATTTTCAGAGGTATATAATTCTTGATGTATGGCACTAATTACTAATCTTTATGCATCCATTTTCACATTAATGGATTGCCCTTGGAGTATACTTGGATTCTGGTACAAAATAATACGTTTTCATGGCGATTTCATGTTCTTGAGGTTTTATGATCTACACACGGGTTTTGAGTTAGAGGGTATTTCAGAGGAAAATAATGGGATATTTGGATTCCCCACGAAAAATCACGCAAGTTTCATCAAAGAAACGTTGGATTTGGTTGAGGATTGAGTGAGATAGGGTCACTTGAAGATTTCCGGCCGTTAGCATCCGTCGCCGGCGTCCGTCGTGTGTGTATCCCGTTCGACCAAGAATCCAAGGAAGAAGATGAAGATTCTACCGTTAGATCATTCAAGACCCTTTGACCAGACTTCTCATCTCGCGGCCCAGGAAGCATCCACGTGCGCGGCCACATCATTTCATTAATCCTAAGTGGCGCACCACCTCAGCCCAAGGAGCCTCATGACCCCAGTTCGAATCCCTCTGGCTGCAGTTTTGATAATTCCCCTCATTTTTCTTGAGTTATATTATTTCTATGCATTTTCTTCCATTTCCCTTTTATTTCTTGTTCATTTTAAATGCTTTAAAAATAGGAAAATTATTCTAAAAATTCCAATTTTTTGTGTGGGTGTTCTTTAACATGTCTAGATATTTTAGGAATTTTAAATTTTGTTTTTATCATTTTTTTTTTCATTTTTTTATGATTTCTTTTATTTTTATGGTCATAAAAATCGTACTAATTGTGTAACAATTTTGTGGATTTTCTTTGAGGCATCAAAATTACATATTTTTGCCTAACCTTTTGAAGGGATCTCATACACATGTTGAGGTATTGTGAAATATTTTTGTGGGAATTTTATTGTACCATTTTAGTTGGTTTTGGATGCTTTCTTTAACATGCTCCATTTTAACCTTTCTTTTGGTATACATGACATAGTTTCAACTTGTTTGGCCATTTCTCTTTGGATATTTTTGTTGTATCTCTCACCCCTGGTTTGTGGCTTGATGTAGGGAATTGGAGATTTTTATTTGAATTTTTTAGCACCTTTTGCTATTTTTCTTATATTTTTGTATTCGGACTTGTAATATGGACATTCGAACGGACTTCGGTTTTATTTTGGCTCCAACGGCCTCGAATTGTTTGTGTGGCGAACGCTAGGGTTCCTATTGCTTGTTATAGACATTATATAGGATGTTTAGATCATTCATTGGCTGGTTTTATCATACATAATTTCCCATTAGGTTCCATATTTCCATGATAGCGTGTTATGATTCCTAATCGTAGTATACGTATGTCATTCGTAGGTTTTATTGCCCCGTATCACTTTATAATCACTTGTGGCCAAGATTGCACGTTTAAAACAGGCCACCTTCCATTCATTATGGGCTTGAGGTTGAGATGGTCCTTCCTCCCTCACTTGCATTCCATGTTTACCTTTATGAATCCGCATTTCCTGTATGATGTTTATTTCATCTGTTTCTGTTGCTTCCTTTGCCTTTCCCTTAGGATCTCCATTCTTTATTGTTGAAGATAGAATGTGATAGACATTAGGCTTTGCAACCATGTATGACAACAATAGGGTATTTTTCCCCTTTGCAAACTTCAACCGTAGGACGAACATTGCATGATAACATTTAGGGCTGTGTAGTTTCCCTTAGAGGTCTGTTTCTCTTTCTCATCTTCAAACATTCGAAAATACTTAATAAAGGTTAACGCGTGTTCTGCGTTACAAGCCTTAAGCTACTTAAGAAAGAATTATGGGAGGGTTTCCCTCACATAATTTGAATGTTTAGTATGGTACCCTTTGGGTGACGTGCGACGCATTCACTCTTAAGTCCAAGTCTTTAGTGCGACACGAGTTACAAATAAAACTCAAGACACTTCTTCATAAAAGACATAAAAAACAAACATTCAACTCCTTTTTGTCCTCTTGGACCTTTAATCATTAGAACCCATTTTCGTAATGAGAGTTTCGTTAACTCTCGGTTCTCTCGCAAACGGTAACGCCTAAGTCTCCAATGGTCGAGCTGCATACACCAAACTGCGAGAACCGTTTGTTAACCCTACTCGGGTTAAAAACAACTTAAACCAAACATGTGGTCTAGTTAGCCCGAACTACGTTTTCTCAGATCTTTCATACCAGATGAAAGTACGTAGGCACGAGATGCGATATCTCGGCGAGCAACCTTCCCCCCTTTTACCCGTAGTTAGGCGAACTACGTCGACTCTGATTTCTCGTTCTAGACGGGAATACGTAGGCATAGAACTGCTGTGTTCTGCCAAGTCACTTTTCTTTTGTTTTGTCCTTAAGCCCTTAGCGTAGATAGTATTAGTCAAACCCTTTTAGATAAACAATTAAGCGTGGATCCCATCGAGTACGATGGACGTGAGGGGTGCTAATACCTTCCGCTTGTGTAACCGACTCCCGAATCCAGGTTTTGGTTGCGATGACCATTCCTTTTCCCTCTTTTCGTTAGGTTTTCTCTGAGCGCTTCCTTTCCCTCCTTTGGAATAAATAACGCACAGTGGCGACTCTTCTGTTTTGCCGGCATCGATTTTCGCAGTAGCGACACATCCTAGTTAGGATACGTATGCAAGAGATGTGATGTCTTGGCGAGCATACTTCGAAATAAACCTCCTAGGTCTTTACCTTAGCAAGCAAACAATAACATAACACAAATACTAACAAGAGGTTCCTGTAGAGTACTACAGATACTTAGGATGCTAGCACCTTCCCTAGGTATAACCAACCCACGAACCTTAGATTCTCTTAGCTTTATTGTTACATAGCACATTTGGTTTTTTTTTTTTATCTTTACACTTTCCTTTGGATAAATTAAAGCTCGGTGGTGAATTTAAAAGATTTGTGATTTAAGTTAATTCAATAGCTTGATATCCGATCCTCACCGCAACAAAAATGACGACTTCATTGGGGAAAAAGACTTTCCCTATGAGGGTTAGGCCCACCTTTTTTGCATTTGTGTTATTTTATATGTTTGCTTTCTTTTGTACTTGTATATTTGTAAATATATATATATATATATATATATATATATATATATATATATATATATATATATATATATATATATATATATATATATATATATATATATATATATATATATATATATATATATATATATATATATATATATATATATATATATATATATATATATATATATATATATATATATATATATATATATAGATGTTTTGATTGGCTGCATTTTATGGTAAAACATCGATGTATGTGTGAATGTCATGACTGATGTTATGACATACATAATGAGTGTGTTGCAGGGTAAGTTTGGATAGCTAATGGCAAAGTATGTTGGATGTAATGCTGGATGTTATGACATCAAGTAGTTTACATCAGGGCGCGTGTTTTAGGTTCTGGTATATTACATGAGGAAGCTCAGGCTATAATTCAGAAAACATTTTAGGAAGCTTGGTTATCTCAGGCGAAATGTCAGGCATGGCTGAGGATAACTTATGACCAAACTTTTAGTGCGCAGCTTAATGAAAAGAGGTCTTAACTGGGTTAAACCTAATTTCTACACTAATGCTCAAGATCTTTCTGCTGCTTATAAATAACAAAGTAGCAATCCTAATGGAAGACAATTCTTGGCAGAAGTTTTGGGCAGAGCTTTTGAGACAGAGAGTACATAGTGTTTGTAAGTGAAGAATTCAGTTTATGTATTGTGATCTTCACGTGTATGTTTGTGTCTTAGGATTTCTTGTGAGCCAAGCAATTATCTCTTGGATGATTGCATTGGACTAGTGTGTTTTGAGCTATACTCTATGTGTGTCACTCTAAGCTGTTAAGCATGAGTGTTGTGTCTCTTGATTGAAGTTGTGATGCAAAATCAAGGTTTGTTAGAAGTGTGTCTTCAATTTTATCTATAATTGTAATTGGTTGATATCACTGCTGTGATTGAGGGGGAGTGAGTAGGAACTGAAGTCTAGTGTTAGGCTGAAGTTGCATTGGGTAGGTCTTAAGTGAAGAGTGCAAACTGGTTGTTTGACTCTGAATTAATTCTACTAATAGTGGATTTCCTCTCTGGCTTGGTAGCCCCCAAATGTAGGTGTGATTTGCACTGAACTGGGCCAATAATTTTCTGTGTTATTTATTGCTTTCAATTCCTTTTTATTGTTAAGTTATGCAGTCTGCTCAGTAGTGGATGTCATAACATCCGCTATAACATCGACTGTTTGGTACATAGAATTTCAATTGGCATCAGAGTAGGCACCCTGCTTGTTATTTTCTGGGTGAGATCTAGGGAAGATAAATTATGGTACTATGGACAAGGATATAGGATTCACAAATAGACCACCAATTCTGGATAGCTCTAACTATGACTACTGGAAACCTCGTATGATAGCTTTCTTGAGGTCTCTAGATACCAAGGCTTGGAGAGCAGCTAATTCAGGATGGGAACATCTAGTGAAAACAAATAAAGATGGAGCAACTATGTTAATCCCTAAAGATGAGTTGAGAAAAGAGCAAGAAGCCTTGGCTCTTGGGAATTCTAAGGCCTTGAATGCTCTATTCAATGGAATAGACAAGAACATTTTCAGACTTATGCATCACTGTGAACTGGCCAAAGAGGTTTGGGCTACCCTCAAAACAACTCATGAAGGTACCTCTAAGGTCAAGATGTCAAGATTACAAATGTTGACCACTAAGTTTGAAAATCTGAGAATGAAGGAGGATGAAACTATTCATGAATTCTACATTAATATTCTTGAAATTGCCAATACCTCAGGAGCTTTAGGAGAAAAGATGTCTGAAGAAAAGTTTGCAAGGAAGATTCTCAGATCATTACCCAAAAGGTTTTCCATGAAGGTTACTGCTATTGAAGAGGCTCAGGATATAAGCAACATGAAGGTTGATGAACTCATTGATTCTCTCCAAACCTTTGAGATGGGTATGTGTGATCATGCTGAGAAGAAGAACAAAAGCATAACCTTTGAATCAAATACTACAGAAGACTCAGATGAAGACAATGATGGAAGTGAGGAGAATATGTCAGAAGCTATAGCTATGCTTGGAAGACAATTCAACAGACTCATGAAAACAATAGATAAGAAGGGCAGACCTAATGTCAAGAACATTTCATCTGACATCATCAGAAGAGTTAAATCTGAAGAAAGGGATAACCAAGGCAAAGAAATTCAGTGTCATGAATGTGAAGGCTATGGTCACATTAAAGCTGAATGTCCTACTTACCTTAAGAGGCAAAAGAAAGGTCTAACTACCACCTGGTCTGATGGAGATTATGATAGTGGATCAGAAGTAGAATCTGTAAAACATGTCACTACACTAACTAGTGTATGTGTATCTGATGATAATTCTAGTGGAGACGAGCTGACTTTTGATGTACTTGCAGCCTCATATAAATAGCTGTGTATCAGAAGTGCAGAAGTGTGCCAACAAAGGGAGAAGCAAAAGACAATCATAAAGGAGTTGGAGGCTGAAAAGAAGGAACATCTTGCAACAATAGACTCACTCAACAGTGAAGTCAGTTTGTTAAACTCCAAACTTGATCAGATGTCAAAGTCCATCAGGATGTTAAACAATGGGACTGACACTCTAGAAGAAATTATACAAGTGGGTCAGAAAGCTAGAAACATGTCTGAAATAGGCTTTGTTGGAGAACAGAGACCCATCTTGGGTTGCAAGAGGACAAAGCCTGAAAATCATGGGACAAACAGGATGTCACGACCAATGTCACAACATCAGGGGGACAGAAACATGAAATAGACCAAGAGAAAGTTTCAAAGATGGAGGTGTTACCACTGTGGAAGATTTTGTCACATAAAGCGCTTTTGCTTCAGGCTGTATGGATTTCCCAACCACACTCATTAAGTCAAACCCAAATAGGATGTTCCTGTCAAAAAATAACGAGGGGTTGCCAAGGAAGGTGCTCTAATAGCTCATACCTCTCTAAGGGTATCAGCTAAAGAAGACTGGTATTTTGATAGTGGTTGTTCCAAACATATGACTGGAATAAAGAATCTCTTGGTGAGCATCAAACCTCATTCTTGAAGTCATGTAACCTTTGGTGATGGTGCTAGAGGAGAAATCAAAGGTGTTGGAAAACTAGATTGTCCTGGTGTTCCATATCCGAGGAAGTAGTAAGGGGAACTCCAAAGTTAATCCCAGATAAAAGAAAAGGTTGTGGTAAATGGCAGGCTGGCAGGCAAGCCAAAATAGTACATCCAAATAATGGACATCATAGAAATCTAGATCTGTTATACTGGAATTTGATGGAGTCCATGAAAGATGACCAACATAAAGGGAGCAATGTCACTCAAGATGTCATGACATTATATTGTGGCAATATTAGTGCCATCAATATGAACCCAATTCAGCCTAATGAAGCCATGTATAGGGATAACAGACATCACTCTAGAGAAGATTGTGTGGAGCTTGGGAACACTGAGCTACAAATGATTGACATGTTCACAAGAAATATCAAGGCTACTCAATTTGAAAATTCAAGAAGCAAGGTGGGAATGTGTCTTAATGAGGAGTTATAGCAATTAATGGTAATAGGGAATTGTAATTTGAAAATTAATCATTTGCTGATAGGTCAAAATATTGAGTCCCCTCCTCTTTTGCAACCATACCTCACTATTCCTCAGACCATCCTTTGCTCTTTGAGTACTCACCACCCTGTGACCTACCTTCAATCTCCACAAATTCTCTCTTCACTCAGAACCATCACTATGTCTTCTAAGCGTGATACTGCTAATGCTCACCATATGAGCATCTCTCTGGATGATGTCCTTGATATCACTCCTCTCAATATGGTTTCTAGATATTCTAGTGAAGCCCCAAACTCTGCTCCTCTACATGCAAAACAAGCTTCTAAAGGTAAAACCTCTTACTCTTTTACTGACAACATTAATAGAATGGAAGGCTCTACCTACGTGGACAGGTCTATCAGGGAACTGGTCACTAAGATCCTCTATGGAGGGCGCAATGTGCATGGGATCACCACCCCTCTATCTCGGGTTGATCCAACCCCAATCCCTAGTGAGAACACTAAAGATAACACTGAGTTCCCTTCTACTGATACTAACCCTAACACGGAGAACTTGAAGAAGCTTGCCAGCTCTGTGGTGCATGAGGAAGGTAATGATGCTGGCCAAAATGATGATGAAGCCAAGAATACTATTAATGATGATGACATGAATGATGTTCCCAACAATAGTATAGATGTGCCATCAAATGATGAGCTCATCAAGAATGCTGCTCCCGGAATTGCTAAGAGACTTGTGACCAGGAAAGGAAAAGTTGTGGTTGAAGAATCCCCTCTCAAAAGTCAAAAGAAGAGAACTCTTGTTGACCCCCCAAGACATGGAGCAAGGTGACTGGTGCATCCAAGAAAAGAAAAGTTACTGGTAAAAACTCTGAGTCTGATGAGGATGTTGCGAAAGATGTTTCTAACATATCCCATGTAAAGAAATCCTCTGCTAAGAAATCTTCTAAACCTGTGCCAGCTGCCCCTCTGGACAACATCTCGTTTCATACTATTAACAGTGTGACCAAATGGAGATATGTCTATGAAAGGAGAATTTCTCTTGAAAGAGAATTGGGAAAGGATGCCTTGGAAATCAAGGAGGTAATTGACCTAATCAACAAGGCTGGATTGCTCAAGACAGTCATTAGGTTTTCCAAATGCTATGAAGGACTGGTGAAAGAGTTCATCGTAAACATACCTGATTCGATCACAAATAGGACCAGCAAAGAATACATGAAGGTGTTTGTCATAGGGAATTGTGTGAAGTTCTCTCCTGCTATGATCAACAGATGTTTGGGACGTGCAAATAATGGTGAGGAAGAATTATCTGCATCAGACAACCAGGTTTGCAAGATCATCACTACAAATCAAGTCAAGACATGGTCATCAAAAGGGAAGCTATCTGCAGGATAACTCTGTGTAAAATATGCCATTCTGCACAAAATTGGAGCTGCAAATTAGGTGCCTACCAACCATACATCCACCATTACTGTCGGGCTTGGCAAGTTCATTCATGTTGTAGGTACCAAAGTCAATTTTGACTTTGGCCGGTATATTTTTGATCAGATTATTAAGCACTCTACTTCTAGTGCTATCAAGCTGCACATTGCCTTTCCTTCCCTTATTTGTGAGATTATCTTAAATCAATACCCTGGGATTTTATACTCTAGTGATGCTGCTAGCAAGAGAGAGATTGCACTGTCTCTTCACTTCAAACTCTTTGCTAGGAGACATGTCCCAGATATTATTTTGACTTCTGATGAGAAGGTCAATATCTCTAAAGAAATGATCATTGCTGAATTAAAGGAAACTTGTAGGGAATTGGGGGAAACTATCAATACTGCCACTGCAAGAAAGATCAAGCTAGAGTCTTTCATTCAAAGTCTTGAAAGAGATGCAACTAATATTGATAGTAAGGCTGTGTCAGGGGAAGAATATGAAAATAAAGATGAAGATGTCTCAACTAATATTGAGGAGGTTGGATCCAGTTCTGCTGAGGAGGAAGAGTAATTAGTCTGCTTTTGTGGGTTGCTGTTTGGGCTGATGGTCTGCTATTAGTGTGGCTAGTTTGTTTCTTTTTGGTTAGATTTGTTTGCTTTTGGTGGCTGCCTTAACAGAATGAGATATTCGTTTTGCTCTTCATGAGCTTTGTGTTGTAATAACCCTCTAAATATGTGCTTCCAACCTTATTTGATCTGTACTATTTGTTTAGTTATGATCTTAATTTGTGGCTAAAAAGGGGGAGAAGTAGTGGTAGTAGCATGTTTAGCTGTGTATTAGTTGTGTATGCATCAGCAGGTGTGCTGCAGGAGTGCTGATGATGTTGCTGCAGGCTGAGTTGTGTTTAGGTGTTAGATAAGTTTGAGTTTTGCTGCTGCATATGTGTGCAATGAGTTGGTTTGCAGGTGTGCTGATGGTGCTGAAGTTGAGATGTAAGTGTGAGGAAGATGATGATCCTGTGTGTGTGTGGCTATTTCTGTTAGGTGTGTGAGTTGGTGCTTGTGCTTGAATGTGTTTGGCTGCAGGTTGTGCAGGTTGTGTTTGGCTGATGCTATGTGCATCAGTTGAGGGGGAGTAACACAGGATAGTGTGACATTTGTAGTTTGGACTAGCAGGTGTTTGTTTTGTTTGGCTATGGAACAGGTGTGATTCAGGATGTCATCCTGGATGTCTTGACATCCATAATCCAGAGCAGTCTGGATTTGTGTGTGTGTGTGTGTGAACAGGTTGATCCTGAGTGGATAGAAGCTGATATTGTTTGTAGATAACTCTGATATGGTACTACAGCATGTGTGTGTGAATTGGTAGTTTTAGCTAGTAGCTTTCCTGCATGATTAGATATATGGTATGAACTTTCTGCTGCTTGTGATCTCTGATAGGTTGACAGAGTGTTTTAGCCAAAAATTTGCCAAAGGGGGAGTTTGTAGATGTTTTGATTAGCTGCATTTTGTGGTAAAACATCGATGTATGTATGAATGTCATGACTGATGTTATGATATACATAATGAGTGTGTTGTAGGGTAAGTTTGGATAGCTAAGGGAAAAGTATGTTGGATGTCATGCTGGATGTTATGACATCAAGCAGCTGACATCAGGGGCGTGTGTTTTAGGTTCTGGTATATTGCATGAGGAAGCTCAGGCTATACTTCAGGAAAAATTTTAGGAAGCTTGGTTATCTCAGGCGAAATGCCAGGCATGGCTAAGGATAACCTATGACCAAACTGTTAGTGCGCAGCTTAATGAAAAAAGGTCTTAACTGGGTAAAACCTAATTTCTGCACTAAGGCCCAAGATCTTTCTGCTGCTTATAAATAACAAAGTAGCAATCCTAATGGAAGATAGTTCTTGGCAGAAGTTCTGGGCAGAGCTTTTGAGACAGAGAGTACAGATTGTTTGTAAGTGAAGAATTTAGTTTGTGTACTGTGATCTTCACGTGTATGTTTGTTTCTTAGGATTTCTTGTGAGCGAAGCAATTATCTCTTGGATGATTGCATTGGACTAGTGTGTTTTGAGTTGTACTCTGTGTGTGTCACTCTAAGCTTTTAAGCATGAGTGTTGTGTCTCTTGATTGAAGCTTTAAAGTAAAATCAAGGTTTGTTTGAAGTGTGTCTTCAATTTTATCTGTAACTGTAATTGGTTGATATCACTGATGTGATTGAGGGGGAGTGAGTAGGAACTCAAGTCTAGTGTTAGGCTGAAGTTGCATTGGGTAGGTCTTAAGTGAAAAGTGCAAACTGGTTGTTTGACTCTGAATTAATTCTACTAATAGTGAATTTCCTCTCTGGCTTGGTAGCCCCCAGATGTAGGTGTGATTTGCACTGAACTGGGTCAACAATTCTCTGTGTTATTTACTGCTTTCAATTCCTGTTTATTGTTATGTTCTGTAGTCTGCTCAGTAGTGGCTGTCATAACATCCACTGTAACATCGACTGTTTGGTACCTAGAATATATATATATATATATTCTTTCCAGTGGGTCTCTTTAAGCAAAGTATTTTTTAACTGCGTCTGCGTTTACAGGGGATGTAAAATCCTCACCATCCATGGTGGATAACAACAAAGCTCCTCCGGAGAAGACCTTTCGAACGACATATGGACCTTCATAGTTGGGAGTCCATTTGCCCCTGTGATCGGATTGTGGTGGGAGAATCTTTTTCAACACAAGATCGCCCGTCTGGAAGCTTCGAGGGCGCACCTTCTTGTCGAAAGCTTTCTTCATCCAGCTCTGATACAACCGACCGTATGCAATAGACGCTAGCCTCGTCTCATCCATCGGGCTAAGCTGATTCAATCTGTTCTTTATCCATTCTGCCTCATGAAGCTTGACGTCGACTATAACTCTTAAAGAAGGAATCTCGACCTCTAATGGTAGGACGACTTCCATACCATATACCAATGAGAAAGGAGTTGCCTCGGTTGATGTACGTATCGTAGTAAGATAACCGTGTAAAGAAAAGGGCAACATCTCATGCCAATCCTTGTAAGTGACAACCATCTTTTGCACTATCTTCTTAATATTCTTGTTGGCCGCTTCAACAACGCCATTCATCTTCGGACGATGGGGAGATGAGTTGTGATGCTCGATTTTGAAATTCTGGCACAATTCCTTCATCATCTTATTTAAATTCGAACCATTGTCAGTAATGATTCGTTCAGGTACTCCATATCTGCAGATGATGTCCTTCTTTATGAATCGGGCTACGACTTGCTTTGTGACATTGGCGTACGAGGCTGCTTCAACCCATTTGGTGAAGTAATCAATGGCGACCAAAATGAAACGATAACCACTGGATGCGGTTGGCTCAATCTTGCCAATCATGTCAATGCCCCACATGGAAAAAGGCCACGGGGACGCCATAACATTCAACGGGCACGGCGGTACATGAATTTTGTCTGCATAAATCTGGCATTTATGGAATTTCTTCGCAAATTTGAAACAATCAGACTCCATGGTTAGCAAATAATACCCTGCTCATAACAACTTTCGAGACATGGCATGCCCGCCGGCGTGTGTACCAAAAGTACCCTCATGGACCTCTTCCCTAAGCAACGTTGCTTCGTTTCATCCACGCATCTCAATAACACAAAATCATGGTTCCTTATGTAAAGCACACCATCTGGGTTCAGATAAAAGTTACCAAACAACCTCCTCAGAGTCTTCTTATCCTGAGCCAAAGCCCCTGGCGGATACTTCTGCTTCTTGAGGAAGTTCTGTATATCGTAAAACCATGGCTTACCATCGGCAACTTCTTCAATGGCGAATACAAAAGCGGGCTTATCAAGGAGAGAGATGACTGTTCTTGGAGCATCATTCTAAAAATTCACTTTATACATCGAAGATAGCGTTTCCAAAGCGTCTGCCATCTGATTCTCTGCTCGCGGCACATGGTGAAAACCTACCCTGTCAAAGAAGGGTAACAACCTCCTTGCATAATCTTTGTAAGGAATTAGATTTGGCTGACGAGTTTCCCATTCTCCCATGATCTGATTAACCATTAGCGCTGAATCGCCATATACATCCAAATTCTTGATTCTCAAATCAATAGCCTCTTTCAGACCCATGATGCACGCTTCGTACTCGGCTTCATTATTAGTGCAAGGGAACATCAACCTGGAATTGAACAGGATATGAGTGCCATGAGGAGTTGTAATAATTGCCCCAATTCAACTACCATAGGAGTTGACAGCACTGTTGAATATCATCAGCCATTGAGAACCTTTCTCTGGACCTTCGTCAGGTAATGGCTCTTCACAGTCCTTCATCTTGAGGAACATGATGTCTTCGTCAGGAAATTCAAACTTCATCGGTTGATAGTCTTCGATTGGCTGTTCAGCGAGGTACTCTGACAGAACACTTCCTTTGATGGCTTTCTGGGAAACATATTGTATATCGTACTCTGTCAGTACCATCTGCCACCTGGCAATTCTTCCTGAAAGCGCTTGCTTCTCGAAGACATACTTGATCGGATCCATCTTCGAAATCAGCATGGTTGTATGATTAAGCATATATTGTCTCAAACAATTGGCAGCCCAAGCGAGTGCGCAACACGTTTTCTCGAGCATTGAGTAACGGGACTCACAGTCTGTGAACTTTTTACTCAGATAATAGATCACATGCTCTTTTCTTCCAGTCTCGTCGTGTTGACCGAGAACACAACCCATACTGTTCTCAAGAACCGTTAAGTACATGATTAAGGTCTTCCAGCTACGGGGGGTATCAGTATCGGAGGCTCCTGCAAGTATTCTTTTATCTTATCAAATTCTTTTTGACAATTTTCATTCCAGACGACCGCCTGATCTTTCTTTAGCAATTTAAACATTGGTTCACACGTGGCTGTGAGATGAGATATGAACCGAGCAGTGTAGTTCAATCTTCCCAAGAAACCACAAACTTCCTTTTCTGTTTTCGGTGCTGGCATATCTTGTATAGCTTTTATCTTTGTAGGATCGACCTCGATTCCTTTTTCACTAACAATGAACCCCAATAACTTTCCGGACCGAACTCCAAAATTGCACTTATTTGGATTCAACCTCAATATGAATTTCCTGAGCCTCTCAAACAGCTTCAACAAGTTGACCAGATGCTCTTCCTCCGTTTGCGACTTTGCTATCATGTCATCAACATAGACTTCAATCTCATGATGAATGATATTATGAAACAAAGTGACCATAGCCCGCTGGTAGGTTGCCCCTGCGTTTTTCAACCCAAAAGGCATTACCTTGTAACAGAAAGTCCCCCACGGTGTAATGAACATCGTTTTCTCCATATCTTCCGGTGCCATCTTGATCTGATTATACCCAAAAAAACCATCCATGAAGGAAAATATGGAGTATTGAGTAGTATTGTCAACCAATAAGTCAATGTGAGGGAGCGGGAAGTTATCCTTTGGGCTCGCCTTATTCAAATCTCTGTAATCTATGCACATCCATACCTTACCGTTCTTCTTAGGTATGGGCACAATATTGGCGACCCACGGAGGGTAAGTTGTTACGAATAAAAATCCTGCATCCAATTGCTTATGGACTTCTTCTTTGATTTTCACAGCCATATCTGGTCTTGCCCTTCTAAGCTTCTGCTTGACTGGCGGACATTCTTCGCGCAACGGCAAGTGATGAACCACTATATTAGTGTCAAGCCCGGGCATATCTTCGTACGATCAAGCAAAGATGTCACTATACTCTCGAAGCATCTCAATCAGTCATTGCTTGATGTCACTCTGCAGCGCATCCCCTATCCGAACATTTCTGACAACTTCTTCAGAACCTAGATTAATAACCTCGATTTCCTCCTGATGAGGCAGAATGATCTTCTCTTCTTGTTTCAAGAGTCTAGCTAGCTCTTCTGGCAAGTCTTCATCTTCATCAATCTCTTCTTCAGCTTGATATATAGGTTGATCAAAGTCGAAGCGAGTCATAGGAGGTTCTGAATCAGTGTCATTTGCAATATGAATCCTGCAATAAAAATGGTTAAATGTTTCAAATTATATGTAAACGAGTACAAACCACATTGCCATTTTATTGTGAGAAATAAAAATAAGAAAGACAAGGATCACAAAATTTGAATGAGAAAAACGCCCTTTGATTAATTGATAAAGCAATGTTCAAACATAAACAATAAGGCCCTGAAACAAAATACCGCTATGCTCCGGGTAGAACATAGGGTAGTACAATAATCAGAAAAAACAAAGCATTACTGTTCTGTTGTCACTTGAACGAATTCTTCAATAGACTAGTTGCGCAGGCTCTGTCCTGGAGTGCAAGGCTTGATGCAAGCATCCATATCACAATCACTATCTCCCTCTTCGTCTGACACATCGTTGATCCTTTCGAAGATAACGCCTCCTTTAATGAACTGTTGTTTCCCTTGAAAATCGGAAAACAACCGCTGATCTTCCAAATTTGACTTTGGTGACTCACAGGATCGATCAGATTGATCCTAGGACATGTGCTAAAGTATTCTTCGTTTAGAATTAAATTTAAAGTACTTGTAATAACGAATTGGTAAATGTGCTTGTAATGAAAAAGACTTCGACTGGGTATTTTAAAGTGCATAAACTTAAAGAAATGCTGTAAAAGATTTGTAAAAGGGTGATCGAAGAAGGTAAAAAGTTTAAAGGAAAAGAGGAATTGGAGTAAAGGATGCAGGAAAGGTAAAGGCAAAAAAGGTAACACTTGCACAAGTGGTTCGACAGAGGAAATGTAAATGTTGCTGAAATTGTAAAAGACTTTATTGAAAAGTTGGTGATTTTACATAACGTACACTCTCCGTGAAAATACTCTTTTCTCACACTCGGGTACTTTGAGTAAATTTGATTGGAGTTACTTTGTACAAATGGTAAAACACCCAGAAATCTGTCTAACAAATCCCTATTTATAATGTTAATAATTAACTGCTAATAACTTCCTAGTATCTCCTCGATCGAACAAGTGTCAATTGCATGTAACTTCCGGCTCTAGAACTCGCC
The DNA here is from genome assembly GCA_963859935.3 of Lathyrus sativus. NCBI lineage: Eukaryota > Viridiplantae > Streptophyta > Magnoliopsida > Fabales > Fabaceae > Lathyrus > Lathyrus sativus. The sequence continues at coordinate 267,372,165 of OZ012740.1, forward strand.
ACGTGTCTTATGAACAGAACCGCTCCCTCCAAATTTTGAATTTCAAAACGACGTAGCAATCCTCCTGCAGAATTTCGGTCGAACTACCTCTGACACGGTCGAAATGCTCATAACTTTAGGTTTCTTAATTTTTCTAAGTTATTTCAACCGTTTAGCTTAGAAGATTCCTTAGAGGCTGTCGAAACCTCTTTGCTTCATTTTACTTAGGCATTAATTATGTCTTAATGTTTAGCAACCCAAGGCAGTGTCGAATTTGGGAGCTAACAAATTGCCCCCAAAGAATGTTCTTTTCGACCTTATTGTAGGAAAAGGACATTTTTTGATAGTATCCCATTCGACACCATCTTTTCGATACTATCATACCCTTTGGTTTGCCTCTTATCCTTTGGAAGATAAAACATAAGAAAGAGAAATGTTTATATTAAAAACCACGCCACTTTGCACGCTTCTGACGTCATCATCATCATGGCAGGTTTCTTGGAACTCACAAAAATTCAGAAAACATCATCACCCTTTTAGCGCCTAGGGGTATAGGTTACAACCGCCCCTTACTTCTTCCACTAGGTCGCACACGTGGCCCACTACTTTCAGCCACGTAAGAATTCTTAATTTTCTGAATCCTTATAAAATCACCAAGAGTTTTTTCATAAAGACTTTCTACTCTTTACCAACCTTTACTCTTCTCCTCTTTGCTGAAGAAACCCGTTTTTTCCAACACAAGAAAAAATCTCCTTTTTCTTTGAAAAACCTTCAATCATGGCTGAACAACAGAAGAAAACTCAAACTAAGAGACCATCTTCTTCGTCTGCATTGCCACCTTTCGCTACCTTGAGCGGACCAAAAATCACGAAGAACCAACAGCTCATCAGGGAGCCGTTAGCAGAAGAAAAACGACACATCTACGAATCTCAGGTAATCATCCCTGTTGATGTGGCTGGAAAACCCTTAGCCATGTCTAGGCCATTGTCACCCCCAGACCTTGATTATTCCACCTTGAGTGACTTTTTCCCTTCTTATCGGAAAAACAAACCCTTAGGGAAAAAAGATGCTAGCAAAATCCCTTCTGATAACCCAGATGACCTTTCTCTCTTCAATGTGGACCTCAAATATTTGCATGATGGAGCAAGACTCTTTAGAGCTACGCCGTACTTCAAAGATTCTGAACTTTACCTTAACTGGTTGGCAAAAATAGAGAAAGCAAAGGCACAACATTGGAAAGAAATAAGTATTTATGACCTAATCATGCTGTCGAAGGTTGGGCCACCTTACTGTCCGTTAATGCTGGCCTCCTCTTTGTATTTCTGGGACAGCACTCACCATACCTTCCATCTTCCCTGCGGAATGGTGACTCCCACGCTCTTTGACATGGCTGCTATTGTCGGATTAAGACCATGTGGATTGGCTTACAATCCCGAAATTGATGCACGGGACACCATAGGTTTTGGTAGTACGAAACATACTTACACACCCTTCATAAATCGTTATCATAAGAAAGACACCGACGTAGTCGAAGACGAGGAGCACATAGCCTTTCTGGCCATGTGGTTGTCTCGTTGTATTTTTTGCACAAAGTCCTTGCAGGTGGCGAGGAAGTACCTTACCCTGGAGAATCAGTTACACCTTAAAAGGGACGTATGTCTCAGTGAAATGATACTAGCCAGCCTGTATGAGGCTTTGGGAGAAGGCGCTGATAAACTAAGGGATCCAAAAACCCATGGCACTCTTATAATGGCGGGGCCATTTTGGTTTCTTCAATTATGGTTGAACGCTACCTTCGAGCACAACCTTCCCTTCAAAGGAGAGGTCAACAAAGCCCAGGTATCTGAACGCCGGGTCGAATGGCCACGCTTGGTTCAGTTGACACCAAGTGAAGACGGTCGAAGCCTTCGTGCCAACCTTACCAGCTTCATCCACTTGTTTGCAAAAAGGCATGAATTCACTCCCAGGATGGCCCCTTTTGCTCATAGGCTGTATGGCCCTGAATGGTTCACCAGGTCATTTCCTCCAGTTTCGCAAAAACAAGAAGCAGAATCAAACCTGATATGGGAGAGATTCTTGACGCCACGCTTGATTGTTCATAAGCTTAATCTTGTTAGAGGACAAGCAATATTAGTCGCTTATCAACCCAACTTGGTGTCGAGGCAATTTGGGTTAATTCAATCATTGCCTAGGTGCTTGTATGATAAGAAGTCTCATGTTATCCTTCTCTCCACTATCTTCAACCCACTTGAGTGTTCGACTCAAACGGCCCGTTATGCCCATAAGTCCCATTTTACTCCAATCTATTTTGAACACTCTCACCTTTGTACCCTAGATTTTTATAACTAGTGGACCAACCATTACTCCAACAATTTTCTTGATGTTTCAAGTTTTTCACGCTTAATTGACCAGGCTTTTATTGATGTGCAGGAAAAGGCCAAGAAAGGTACGTCTACTCATATCAAAGAGATACAAGCTTTCCAGAAGTACTTCGAAACTGCCTATCGACCAAATGATATTAGTCGAACCATCCGCGAGGCTGCTGTCACTTTAAAAGAAAAGTTTTCTAAACGAATGGAGAATCTGAAAATCCCCTCATCTATCCCTTACGATAGACGATATGAGGTTGCTTTTAAACTCTTTCCCCCAAAGACCCCTCGATTACCAACCGCTGATTTTGGCGTGGCTCTTGCCCCTCCATTTCCAGACTGGATTATCTGTGAGGATAGTATAAAAATACTTCGACAGCAGTCGAAGCCTAAGGTGCAGCGGGTGGTTCCGACTAAACATACACTTGATACCTTTAGAGGGCACCTTCATGTCAGTATCGAAGATGTTCACATCGAGACCGAAATCCTTGAAGGTCATCTCCCTTCGATTTGGCTTCCTCTCACAGAGCTTCAACGGTAGCTGCTCCCAAAAGAAACGCTCCGACCAATAAAACAGAAGGAAAGATCGAAAGTTCAAAGGTAAATTCTTACATGCTCTTATTCACCTGAAGCTTTTCTGTCCTTTGCTGATCACTTCGATCTTCCCAGGTTAGCCGCAAACCTCCAACCCCTCAAAAAAGAAGAAAAGTTGTAGCCCAAGTCATCATAGACTCCGACGATGATGAATCCCCTCGTGAAGATACTTCTCTAAAAAGAAAACGAAGGGTAACTCATGGGCTAGAGAGCGTCGAATCTCCTCCATCTCCCGCCAAAATACAAAAACAAAACACGCCTCCTGAATCTTCTGTCAAAGCTCGCACAACAAATAATCCAAATCCTTCTGCCGTTCCCATAGAGAGTGATAACTCTAGTCCGGCTAAGGAAGCCACGAAGGTATTGTGAAAGAATCTTTGACCTTTCTATATCAAGCTCTTGTCTCTTTCATTTCGCGTCTCATGAGGTTTATTTTCCCAACTGCAGACTACTACCGAGGCCTCCAAGCCTTCGATGCAACCGTCTCCCTTGCCTATTTATCCATTGAACAGCCAAGGTGAACCCACTTATATCCCTACATCTGATTTGGGTTCTGGTGTGAGTTCTCTTGGTGAAATTAACAAACCTGAATTTTATGCAGCCCCTTCGCCCCTAAAAACTACTACCCAACAATCACAAACTGATGGGTCTGACCACGAGGAAGAGAAAGCTCCTGAGACAATAGTCGTAGCAGATGAAGACGAAAACCCCAAACCTGAGGACACCAACCCTGCCACCACGACAAGTTCCCCTCTTGATCAAATAAAACCCGCTAATGACGATGTTGATGTGAACGAAGCCAACACATGTGAGGAAGAAGCCATGCACTAGTCTGAGCTAGATGAGTCAGATGGTGAGGAAAAAGAAGCTACCTTGGCTCAAGACTCCATAAAAACTACCCTTGTAGAAGGGGAAATAATTACAAAAGGAAAATCTGATGATCCTGCTTGTATTGATGCTACCAAAGTTACTCTCGTCAAGGTGCCACAGGCAATGCCTCTTCAAAGCGAAACGGTCCTCTCTAAGGAAGAAATGGTTGCGCTAAAAGAAAGCGATCCTTGTCGATACATTCAATTACTGTTGCGCAGTCGAGGCAGTTCTTCTGGCAAAACTCGGAGTGCTTCAACTTCTGAGGGCCAGGTCTCTAGCAAACCTTCAGATGACATTTTGGCGAAGATCAAAGCCAAAATCTTTAAAGGAGACCTTTTCATGTTGCTGCAGATGGATTCCGTCACCCATCTATCTTTGAAAACGCTTCTTCAACAAGTGAGACTTGATTCCATATCCCCTGAAGATGCTAACGTCATTTGAGAGGTGGGAATTTTGATAGATCAAGTCTACAAAGACCTTACGTTGCTGCCCCGCCTCGAAGGTGACATTTCGACGAAATCTGGTTGTGAAGCAGCTGCCTGGACAAGTGCAGCAGAATCGGAACAAAGGATCGAAAAGCTAGAGGAAGAGAAAAAGAGAGACCAACTATAGATTGCTTCCAGTAAGGAAAACATCGTCTGTTGGAAACGCAAGATCAAGAAACTTCAAAGCAAGATCAAGAAAGAAGAAAAGAAGATTTCTCAACTGTCTTCCAAAGACGATTCGACCCTTGCTGCTGAACTCGAACATGCTATCACTTTTGCAGAAGAGCCTCGAAGCTTAGAAGAAGAAGTTGCCAGATTAATTGATGAAAGGGCCTCGTGCCAACAACGTATTGAATCTCAGAAGGCGAATTACCTTAAAATGAAGGCCAATCTTCCTTTCTAATTTACTGACATATTGTAACAGGCTATATTTTGCTGGCCTTTGAAGCCATCTTTATTATTGTAACTTATCGCGCCATTTTGGCAAATATTAATACCATTTGTGGCTTTGCTTTATACTTTCTGTTACTCTGTTATTATCTTAACTTCTTGCAGCATAGGCCTGTAATTTTTCAAGTACTTACCATTTACTTTTAATATCCTCTTATCTTCGCCCAATTCTTCCACTTCATAGGCTCCATTAAAGAAAACCCTCGACACTTGGAAGGGTCCCTCCCACTTTGGGGACCATTTACCCAGCGTCTTGGCCTTTCGATCCATAGGCAGAATGACTCTCCAAACTAAGTCTCCAACTAAAAAGGTTCTTGCTTTAACCTTCTTATTGTATGACTTTTCCACTCTCTTTTTCTGCCTTCTCAGCAATTCTAGAGCTTTCAATCTTTCTTCGTCTAAGTCTATGACCTCATCGAGCATCATATCCCAATAGACTTCTCTAGGAATTTTGTGTTGCCTTTGAACCCTAATCGGCTGTATGTGGATTTCGACTGGCAACACTGCATCGTGACCAAAGGTCAAACGATATGGGATGGTATTGGTTGCCTCTTTGGGTGACGTTCGACATGCCCGTAGAACCTGATCCAACACTTTGTGCCAATTCTTTGGCTTGGTTCCTACTTGCTTCTTTATCATGCCAATGACCACTTTATTTGCTGCCTCGACTTGCCCGTTAGCTTGCGCGTAATAAGGGGTCGAAGTTAAGAGTTTGAACCCCATCTCTCTGGCAAAATCCTGCATCTTTCTACCCGTGAAGATCGACCCTTGATCCGTTGTTATTGTCTCTGGCAGTCCAAACCTGAAGATGATATTTTTCTGAATGAATTCAATCACATCTTCCTGATCCACTTTAGGTAAAGGCACTGCTTCGACCCACTTGGTAAAGTAATCTATCCCCACTAAGATGTACTTTTGGTTTTTTGAGGATGCTGGTCGAATTTCTCCAATCAGGTCCAAAGCCCAACCTCTAAATGGCCATGGTTTAATTATGGAATGTAATTCGCTTGCTGGGACATGTTGTATGCCCGCATGAACTTGACACTCCTGGAACCCCTTGGCGAACTCGATGCAATCCTTTAGCATCGTAGGCCAGTACAAACCTTGTCGAAATAACAACCATTTCATTTTATGGCCAACTTGGTGTGCACCACATGCCCCACTGTGGACTGTTGACAAAGCCAACTATGCCTCTGATTCACTCAGGCATTTCAGCAAAACTCCTTCAGGGGTCTTTTTGAACAATTCGTTGCCCATCAAGACGTAGCTCAGTGCTTGATATTTTATCTTTCAATCTGAGGCTATTGACGGATTCTGGAGATATTCAACTAAAGGCTTTCTCCAGTCATTGTCCAACAATTCTCCGATGGTAAAGACTTCGAAAGTCTCTTCACCCATATATCCAAACTTTGTAGCCTCTAAGTCTGATGGCTTCAACCCAACCGACACTACCTTGCCTCTAGCTTCGATTACTTCCTGCAAGTCTTCCTTCGAGACCCTATATCCCGAGGCAATCTGTGCTAGATCGTTGGCCACTTGGTTCTGTATTCTCAGTATATGTCGAATAATTGACGCTTTGAATTTTTTAAGCAGCCTATTGGCCACTACGAAGTACACGATGAGATTTTCTTTAACACATTTGTACTCTTTTGTCAACTGTTTTATCACTAATTCCGAATCGCCCATTATTTCGACCTGGGTTGCCCCCAATTCTACAAAAATTTCAAGTCCAGCTATTAAAGCTTCATATTCAGCCTCGTTGTTGGAACACAACCCTTCGACTTTATACTTGAATTTTGTTGGAATTTTATCTGGCGAAATAATCAACAGACCAATACCCGTACCATGTTTGTGGCTAGAGCCATCGAAGTATAATTTCCATGGTTCCACTTCAACTATATTCAGGGCATTCTCGTTTAAAGAGTGGTCGACGATAAAGTCTGCCACTATTTGCCCTTTGACTGCTTTTAGCGGTCTATAAGTCAAAGAATATTCTGTCAATGCCAGTGCCCATTTTCCAATTTGACTATGCAAAATAGGTTTTGATAACATGTGTTTAATAACATCAAAGTGCAAAGAAACACAAACATCTACTGGTTTAATATATTGCTTTAACTTTGTACATGAGAAATATAAACATAGACATAGCTTTTCGATTTCACTATATCTAGTTTCTGCGTCATTTAAAACTCTACTGAGGTAGTAAATAGCCCTTTCGGCGCCATTCTCATCCTCCTGAGCCAACATGCTCCCTAAAGTTCTATCTGACGCTGCTATGTACAATCGCATACTCCTGCTTCGACACGGAGGCGAAAGGACTGGGGGGTGAGCCAAGTAGTCTTTGATTTTGTCGAAGGCTTCCTGCTTCTCTTTGCCCCACTCGAATCTGTCCCTAGTAATTCGAAGCAAAGGTGAGAAGGCTTGCGTCTTGCCGCTTAAGTTGGAGATGAACCTCCTTAGAAAGTTAATTTTCCCCAGCAGTGATTGCAACTCTTTTTTGTCTGACGGCGCTTTTGTTTCTAAGATAGCCTTCGTCTTATTCTGGTTGATTTCGATTCCCTTCTTATGGACAACGAAACCCAAGAAGTCTCCCGCCTGTACACAAAACGCGCACTTCAACGGATTCATTTTGAGGCCGAACCTCCTCATTCTGGCGAACGATTGTCGCAGATGATCCAGATGGCTTTTTCCTGAAACAGATTTCACCACAATATCGTCAATGTATATTTGCATAAAAGATTCAATGAAATCATGGAATATAGAATTCATCGCTCGCTGATACGTTGCCCCAGCGTTCTTTAGGCCAAATGGCATTACTACCCATTCGTAAGTGCCTAAGGCCCCTGGACAATGAAACACTGTTTTGGGAACGTCATCTTCCGCGATAAAAATCTGGTTATATCCAGAATAACCATCTAACATACTAAGGTACTCATGGACAACGGCTGAATCAACTAATATTTCCGCCACTGGCATCGAATATTCGTCCTTGGGAGTGGCTGAATTCAAATCTCTGAAATCAATGCACACTCTTAGGGACCCGTTCTTCTTGATGACTGGGACAATGTTGGCCAACCATTCGACATACCTCGCTGTGCGAATGAATCTGCAACGAAGGAGCCTTTCAATTTCCTCCTTGATCTTCGACATGATCTCTGGAGCAAAACGCCTTGGGCCCTGTTTGACTGGCTTCTTTCCAGGTTTTATTGGTAGTTTATGTTCCACCAAATACCTTTGCAACCCAGGCATTTCGTCATAGTCCCAGGCGAAACAATTCTTATACTCCCGGAGCAACTGGATGACTTCGATCTTCAGTTGAGGGTCGAGGTTAGCACTAATGTATGTTGGCCTCCTATTTGGACCCTCTCCTAAATCAATTTCCTCCAATGGATCCTATGCGAGCATTTTGACGTCGTTCTCCAAAGGATCTCTTTCGAACCCCAGAGGTTCGTCATCATAGATGGCGTCGAGCCTCTGGCTCTCCCGCTGCATTTTGGTGGCTTGTTCAGCCATTTTGTCATGGGTGGCCATTACGGCCGTTTGTAATTTGGTTTCAGCCACATAGACCGAAATTCTTTGCAGCACCGTTGCTTCAGTCATCAAACTCACTGCCCCACCCAGTAGGGTCAACTGGGGCTGCCCCCGGGTATGGGAGTCTCTCCTCAGGTATTTCCCTATCCCAACGAAATCCATCGACAGGGTGGAGGTATAGTGAGTAGTACACCTCGTCATTTGGTGCGAACTCAAAGTCCGCTGGAGCACAAGGGCCTATGCTGGCCAAGTGCTTGTCGAATTGGAACTGATCTACTTGCCTTCTTGGCACCCTGAAGTATCCTTGATCAGCTTCAATATTTTCAACTATGCCATCTGGCCTCCAGATGGCAATCCTTTGATGCATCGATGATGGCACTGTTCCAATGCCATGTATCCATTCTCGGCCAAGCAATAAATTGTAGTTGGCCGTGGTTTTGACCACCATGAATACAATTGGTCTTGTAATTGTTTCGACGGTTACGTCCATCTGAATCACACCCCTGGTGGTTCCTACTTTTCCTTCATAATTCGACAAAACCATATTGTGTGGCTTTGTATCAGCGTCATGCTTTCCTATTTTGGTCAGCAAAGAATGTGGCATCAGGTTTACCGTAGCGCCACAATCCACCAGTATTTTGTTGATGGGGATGTTCTCCACTTTTGCTGTAATATACAACGGTTTCAGGTGGGTCCTAATTTCTTCAGTGGGCCGTTCGAAGAAAGCGTTTTGCTCTTCGACACAGCCGTTGTTCATCACGTAATAGCATACAGGTTTATGTGCTGCCATTTCCCATTCAGCGTCTGCGCCTGGTTCTTCGACCTCTGAAACCCTATCGAACTCCCGGGGCATCACCGACACCATGTTGACCACCAGGTTCAAAGAGTCATTGGAGTCGGAGTCAAAGTTATCTGTCATGTCTTCGTCCCCTTCCGTTGGTCTGTCTTGTTTAGGCGAAAACAACCTTCGCTCAACTGGTAACTTTTCAGCTATCTTCGACTGCTGTCCTTCTTTTCCGGGGGGGCGGGGGGTTTGAACTATTCTTTGACTGATTTTTCTCCATCTCTTCTCTGAGAGCCTTTCTTCTTCTTTGCTCTCTCCTCCATTGAGATCTAGTCATAGGATTCTTACCTTTATAGTTTTCAGATACGTGCGCTATTTTTGAGGATTGATACTCCTTGCTGTAAGAGACCGAAGATCCTCGATTCACTTCGAAATTCTTCCACCTTTGCTGCCCTTGCGCCCTCTCTTCATTAGGCTTCCTCCACTTTCCATCAGCGGAATCGACAACAGGTTTGAAACTGGCGGGCCTAGCACTTGGTGGCCTGATTCGAGGTTCAGACCGCTTGTCTTCTGTCCTCCTGTGGTAGCTCTTTCGTTGATCAAAACCATGGCCACCTCTGTTCAGTTGACGTCGACGTTCTCCCTCTAACTTCTCTGCTGCTTTTCTATCGAAAATGGCGCTGCACCGGGGCACAGCATCACGCTCGATCCATTGTCTTTGCACCGATGTAAAAAACCAACGATTGACTCTTCTGTCTCTGGGTATGCTAACCTGCTACATCCCTCATGGTGTTTTGATTCTTTCTCTTCCATGGTCTCCGATGGGTTAATTTCGACCATATTAACTTCGACCGTCCCATCCAGCTCCATTCTTTCCAAGCCCTCAGTGGCCTGGTCCATTCTGACGAAATGGTCAGCTGTTTCCTTGGTTACCATGGCGTAACTTGGATGACTTTGAACCCCTAGACTTGAATCGTTATTGTTTCGACCAGTATTCTCCTCGACTGTGACTACCGCATCGTCCAAACCGAAACCCATGACGAATTTCCCCATCACTGGTGCTGAAATGAGGTCCTCAGTAACCTCTATCATGTTAACAGAAAACTCGATGCCCTCAGTAGCATCTATCATGTTTGCTTCCATAGGTTCAGGATAAAGAGCATCAACCAATTGCAGCGGATCAGCATCCACCTTCATCTGGCCCTTTGCCTTATCTCCAAACTTCAAGCGTCCCTCTTGTATCGCATTCTGGACGAGATCCCTGAAAAGAAAACATTGAGATGTTTTATGACCCAGAAAATTATGGTACTTACAAAAACCTCTCTTTTTCCGCTGCTCTAAGGGCGGTGTTTTAGTACCAGGCGGCACTATCATCTGCCCATCTTTTACTAGCAAATCGAAGATTTCATCATATTTCGTGATGTCAAAGGTGTAAGTTTTCTTAGGGAACCTGTCGTTCTTTTCTAATTCGACAAAGCCCTTTCCTCGAGGAGGGGCCAGTACTCGACAAGAATATGGGGGACCCTGTTTTAATACAGCAAGATCGACTTCGTTCTCATCAAAGTAGGGGAACTCTTCGCAAGCCCCTTCGCTACTTTCGTTGAGTTCGACAAAAGCTACTTTCTTGCCTTTGTTAAATCTCGCCTTTTCGTCTTTCAGCCTTTCTAGCTGTCGGACTCTGTCGGCCAATTGGGCCATATCTCTTAGATATTGCGTATCTAATTTCTTCCTAATAGAGTAATCTAAACCTCCTGCTGCCATTTCGACCAACTCATATTCAGGCACCTGTGTAAAACACCTTGCCTTAAGTAGTCGAAACCTATTGAGGTATTCTTCGATTGGCTCTGAAAACTTACGCTTTACACTGGCCAACTCTTTCAAACTAATCTTCGTCTGGCCCATGTAAAATTGTTCATGGAAGAGTCGTTCTAATTGCGTCCAGTTACATATTGTACTTGGTGGTAAAGTGGTAAACCACGTAAAGTCGTTCTTTGTAAGAGAACTTGGGAAGTATTTTATCCTAAGGCTTTCGTCATTGGCTATCTCCCCAGCCTCAATTATGTAGCGTGCTACGTGTTCGACGGTGGACTCCGTCGTGTCCCCTGAAAACTTAGTGAACTTAGGCACCTTGGTCCTAGGGGGTAATTCCGCTCGAAGGATGTAGTTGACTATTGGTGAACTATAATTTTGCCTAGTAAACCCAGTGTTTAGGCCATTTCGAGTCATGATTCTTTCTACCATCGTAGCCAAGTTGTTTTTGACCGCGAGGTTGTTGCGTCGTACTTGCTGGACCACATTGTCTGCATCCTGGTTTCGATTCACCATAACTATTTCTGGGTTTCCCTCGACCTGGACTCTGGGAGTTTCGACAACATAAGGGTCTCTTCCTCCTTGGTTCTCTAAATTGGCTTCTGGCGCCACTCTTGGAATTTGTTGTGGAGTATTCTCCACAGGGGCTTGGTTCCTTTCTAACGGAGGTACCCCTATAAATTCAGTCAAGCGTGTTAACTGTGTCGCCAGTTGTTGGTTAGCGTGAGTTGTGTCTCGAATTAATGGCTGAAAGATCTCACCCATAGTCTGGGAGAGGGTTTGAACCATCTGTAAGTTACTCTCATCCATCTGCTGCCTTAAACAGGCAACTGACGTATTGGTTAGATTGGGACCTTGAGTCGAATATCCTAGACTTAAAATCTGAGGGTTTCGACCAATGTTTGAACCAGGTCCTAATCCTTGCAAAGGTGACGCCATTGTGTTTTCAGAAAATATTGGGGGCGCATTTTGCAGCCCCTGCATTACAGTCGTTGACATCCCATACGGGGGATTCCTTGGCAACTGCGGAAGACCCAAAGGGGCAAACTGCCTTGACACTGATGGTCCTGCTATTGGAGTTTGGGGATTCGACACTGGTGGCCCAATATACTCCAATACAGGTTGTGTGTAAGCCCTAACTATCGTTGTCCCAGATCCTACTGGGGCGAAGGTTTGTTCTGACCTTATGGGAGGCGCTACTTTCTCTCCTGTCGATGGTATAGGCGGTGGGACCATGTTGTTACTGGTTCCTTCGCCAGAACCTACGACTTGTGGGTTAGGATTGTTTGGCTGGTTCGTTTCCGTCGCCATATTCCTAAGGATTGTTCGTCTTTCTTCGTTAGCAGCGGTAATTCTACCACTTCTTAGTAACATATAATGTAATTTCTACGAAGATTATTAAGACTTGTAAATGAGAATCTTTTAATTCTAAATCGCGGGGATATTTAGCACTGTCCCACCGGGTGTGCCATTTTGTTTCCCTTGAAAATCGGAAAACAACCGCTGATCTTCCAAATTTGACTTTGGTGACTCACAGGATCGATCAGATTAATCCTAGGACATGTGCTAAAGTATTCTTCGTTTAGAATTAAATTTAAAGTACTTGTAATAACGAATTGGTAAATGTTCTTGTAATGAAAAAGACTTCGACTGGGTATTTTAAAGTGCATAAACTTAAAGAAACGCTGTAAAAGATTTGTAAAAGGGTGATCGAAGAAGGTAAAAAGTTTAAAGGAAAAGAGGAATTGGAGTAAAGGATGCAGGAAAGGTAAAGGCAAAAAAGGTAACACTTGCACAAGTGGTTCGACAGAGGAAATGTAAATGTTGCTGAAATTGTAAAAGGCTTTATTGAAAAGTTGGTGATTTTACATAACGTACATTCTCCGTGAAAATACTCTTTTCTCACACTCGGGTACTTTGAGTAAATTTGATTGGAGTTACCTTGTACAAATGGTAAAACACCCAGAAATCTGTCTAACAAATCCCTATTTATAATGCTAATAATTAACTGCTAATAACTTCCTAGTATCTCCTCGATCTAACAAGTGTCAATTGCATGTAACTTCCTGCTCTAGAACTCGCCACGTGTCTTATGAACAGAACCGCTCCCTCCAAATTTTGAATTTCAAAACGACGTAGCAATCCTCCTGCAGAATTTCGGTCGAACTACCTCTGACACGGTCGAAATGCTCATAACTTTAGGTTTCTTAATTTTTCTAAGTTATTTCAACCGTTTAGCTTAGAAGATTCCTTAGAGGCTGTCGAAACCTCTTTGCTTCATTTTACTTAGGCATTAGTTATGTCTTAATGTTTAGCAACCCAAGGCAGTGTCGAATTTGGGAGCTAACAACTGTACAGGTCCTTTATAGCACGACACGCTCTGCGAGGATGAAGAAGAAGAAAATGACGGGCGGTACCCCAAACCAAAGTTGTCCTACTTGTGGGGAATCTCCAATATCTGGCCCCAACCTTGCGCTGCCCCAGCCTGTACTGCTGCTTGGGCCTCTTTAAAAGAAGACATGGCCACTTTCGGCGCTTTGCTCACAACAGGAGATTTATCTTTAATCTTGACTGTTTCAAAAGCCTGACAAAGGGTTTCATGTATTTCTCCGTCCACCTCGACGTACTTGAAGGATGATAAGTGTCTGACCATTATATCCTCTTCTCCGCACACTGTAACAACACTACCGCCAACCATATACTTTAGCTTTTGATGCAGCGTAGAGGTCACAACTCCTATTGAATGAATCCATGGACGACCTAATAAAAAACTGTAGGCGGGCTGGATGTCCATAATGTAAAACACTGCATCAAATACTTCTGGTCCCACCTGAATGGGCAATGTCACTTCTCCGAACACAGACCTTCGGGTACCATCAAAAGCGCGCACCACCAAATCACTTGGTGTGCAAATCAATCCCTACATGTCCAACTTCATTAGGGCTTTCTTTGGAAGTACGTTCAAGGATGATCCTGTATCCACGAGTACATGAGACATAATAGCCCCTCGGCATTCTAATGATATGTGCAACACACAATTATGGTTCCTGCCCCTTGGCGTCAAATCCAGGTCTGTAAACCCCAGTCCATTCCCTGTATTTACGTGTGCAACAACCCCTTCGCGTTGATTAACCGAAATTTCTTGCGGCACGTAAGCAGTATTCAGTATTCTCAACAGTGCATTCCTATGCGCTTCAGAACATAGTAACAAAGACAGGATTGATATCTTAGAAGGAGTTTGCTGCAAATGATTGACTATCTTGTAGTCATTCTTTCGTATCAGCCTCATAAATTCTTCTACATCCTCTAACAAAGATTCCTTCTCCCCAGCCTGAGAAGTTTCCTCTACCACTGGTTTCTTCCCTTTGTCAACCTTATCAACAACCACTTCAGGTGACGAAAAGACCCGACCACTATGGGTAATTCCTCCTGCTCCCACAAGATTATCTACTGAATCTGCAGGGGGACCATTCAAATCTAGTTTCTGTCTGTTGCAATACACTTCAGCTCCGTAGTTCCACGGAATAGCCTTGGTGCTTTCAAACGGTACGGGACCTGCTTTAGTTATGGTTATTGTTGGTGGTTTTGGCGCATAGATGGTAACGGTCTTGTACGGAATGGAAATTGTTGCAATCTCATCCCTTTCCTCAGCTACCAACTCCTCAGGCTTTCTTTCAACAGACCGGTCAAACTGCAAGACTCCACTATCCATCATATCCTGAATATAACCTTTCAACTGCCCACATCCCTCAGGATTACTCAGACACTCAGCACAGTTTTCAGCACAACCTGGTGTCGCTACTGCAAAAATCGAGGCTGGCAATGACAGAAGAGTCGCCACCGTGCATTATTTATCCCAAGAGAGGGAGAGGAAATGCTCAGAGAAAACCTAACGAAAAGAGGGATAAGATCGGTCATCGCAACCAAATCTCGGGTTCGGGAGTCGGTTACACAAGGGGAAGGTGTTAGCACCCCTCACGTCCGTCGTACTCGACGGGATCCACACTTGTTGTCTATCTAAAAGGGTGATTGAAACTATCTAACTACAGGCTTGAGGACAAAATAAAAAGAAATGACTCGGCAAAGCAATGGTGCTTTGTGCCTACATATCTCATCTGAAGTGAGAAGTCAGAGTCAACGTAGTTCGGATAACTACGGGTGAAAGTGGGGAAGGTTGCTCGCCAAGACATCGCGTCTTGTGCCTACGTGCTTTCATCTGGTATGAAAGATTAGAGCAAACATATTTCGGGCTAAAAGGGAACACAGGTTCGTTCAACTGTTTTTACCCGAGTAGGGTTAACAATCAATTCTAACAGTTTGGTGTATGCAGCTCGACCATTGGAGACTTAGGCGTTACCGTTTGCGATAGAACCAAGAGTTAACAAAAATCTCCTTATGAAAATGATTTTCCAAGATTAAAGGCCCCAATGGGCAAAAAGAAGTTTGAAGGATTTGTTCTTGTGTTTTTTAGAGAAGAAGTGTTTTTGAATTGTTTGCAATTCATATTGCACTAGAGACTATGACTTAGGAATGAATGCGTCGCATATCACCCAAAGGGTGCTACACTAAACATCCAAGCCATTGAAGGGAAACCCCTCAACAATCCTTTCCCAAGTGCTTAAGGCTCGTAACGCACAATAATCATTAACCTTTATTAGGTGTTTTATGATTGTTTTGATATGAGCAGAGAAAGGACACTAAAGGGGGACTAAACTCAAACATAAAGTTATCATGCAATGGTGATCCTAAGATTGAGATAAGGGAATGCTACCTAATGTTATCATACATGGTTAAGATCCTAATGTCTATCATAACCTCCCTTGAACAAGAGAGATTAGAGATCCTAAAAGAAATGAGACAAAAGAGGAAAAAGAAACAACATAAACATGCAAGGATGAAAATATGGAATGCAAGTGAGGGAGGAAATTGGTGTGGGGCAGTAGCCTCCACAAGCTCATCTTAACCTCAAACAAACAATATGAAAAATGCAAGAGATGAAAGGGAAAAGAAATGCATTAAAAGAAACACACAAGTGCACTAAAATAGGATGAAATGGCATAAACCATTCAAACATCAACCACAATGCCAAAAACCTAAACACAAATGAAAGGAAAAGAAAACCTAAAACAAAGTGAGGATGGGAGGCTATATGAGGACAACAAGGAACTCATAATGTGCACTCAACCATGAGCATCACAAGAGAGGTGCACAAGAAAACACAATGAAGTCCTCATGGATTCATCATCTTAGGCATGCTTCAAGTACCTCCAAAGGAGGGACCAAGCCACCTTAATTGAGATTCCAAAGTCATTGGACAGCAAGGGACATGAAATAAAAGTGCTCAAAACTAAAAGCAAATAAACCACAAAGAAATGTAAGCAAATTCCCAAAGGAAAGCAAACATGTTTCACATAGAAACCCTAATTGGAAACTCAAAAGTAACACAATCAAATGAACAAGAAAAACTCAATATAATGACCTAAAAATGAGCAAACATCATCCTTAACATGTTAGCAACATGAATCAATAGGCATTGAAGGCTCAAAGGATCCATAAATGTCATATCCAAAGCAAACTAGGTCGATGTGTTTGTATGAACCTCCCTTTGGGGTAACTTGACTTGCAAGTTACCCTAAAATTAGGAAAATGATTCAAAAATAACCAAATAAAATGCAATAAGCTCATAGACATGTTGGCAACCAGAGGCCAAAAGATTACAATCAAAGTCACTTCACAACATCACCATAGAAATTGATTCACAAAGGGTGCTCCATTGTGAAGGAAGATTGTTGAGGGTCAAATGAAGTGCATCAAAAGTCAACTCAAAAGTCAACCAACAGGGGCAAAATGGTCCTCAAACATTCATCAACTCATCATTGACATGAGGATTGAATTTTACTCATTGGATCAAAAGGAAATGAGAGAAATAAAATAAAAACCAAAACATGTCAAGATTTAGGTCAAATAAAACACTTCCAATGTTAAATTCCATTTTTAATTGAAAAATAATTCATAAAATAGAATAAAAATTTCCTAAAATCAGAGGACATGTCAAGGAGTCTAAAACATATTTTTGTGAAATTTTATCACTCTTGGAAGTATTTTAAAATGGTTTAAATCTAAACATATATAAAATAAAAACAAAAAGAAAGTGAAAATAAAATAAACAAAATAGTGGTGCAAACAGCAACCCAACTCAGCTCAAAAGCAATGGGCCAGCGCGCAGGGGGGTGCCAATAGTAAGCCCAATCCAACGGAAAAATAAAAATAAAAAATGTGTGTATTGGGTGTGGTGAGTCAACAGAGGTCCATGGTGGAAAGCAATCAGGTGCTTTGGATAAAAAAGTAATCACATCCAAGGATTCACATTCACACACGTGGCCAGGCACAGAAAAATAAATGAAACGGTGTGTTTCAATGTGGATCGTGTGTGGCAAGTCAAACAAGACGCATGGTAGGTCTTAATCTTGGCCGTGCAAATGAAAAGTAATTGCATCCAATGGACAGAGGCAACACACGTGGCTCTGGTGGAGTTCAAACCATGGAGGGAAAACCAGATGATCGGAACCACTGTTTCGGTCGTCTTCTCCGGCGAAGCATCACAAACCAGTCACGGCCAAAACCCAGGTGCTTCAAAACTCAACCAAAATAAGCAAATAAGTAGTCAAAAATGATCTCCAGGTCATGTAGATTTCAAATCCAACACCTATTTTCATTGATCATGTGTAAATAAGCCAAAACAAAAAGAAAAAGAAAAAAGCTCAAAACATAAAAACTCATGAACAACCACAAAATCAATCCATAAACCATCTACACATCAAGGGGTTCACAAATATGTAAAAATGGCGCAATATGGATGCATAAACAGTGAGATATTTGGATGGAAAGAAAACCTAAAAGAAAGCTTCAACAAAGCTCAGTTCTTTAGTGAAGCTTGAAATAAACCACCCAAAAATGTTCTAAGAACCTCAAGGAATCTTTTCAAATGTTTGGTTTTGATTGAAACTCAGTGAAACATGAAAAACGATTTTGACTTTGCTCTCACTTTTTCTCAATGTGTTCTTGTCTAATTTCTCACCAAAGTCCAATCTGAGGACTTGTGAACAAAGCTGGGAATATGTATGATGGATTCTGATACCAAGTAGGCCCAATTCTATGCTCCTTAAGCCCAATTGAAATTAACTTTTTCACTTCATGACCACTTCAAAAAGTGCACGAAAATCACCTTGTCAAGTTGTAAAAATGGCTCAACTAGCTTGCATCTGAGGTAGGTTGATCCAAGGGCTGAAAATAGCTCATTAATTTAATCTTATGGCATGGTTTGGATATGTTACTTAAACTTGAATTAAGCATGAAAATGGCCACCAAAATGAGCTCAAATCTCAAATCCAAAATTGGCATTGTGCTTGAAATGTATTTGGCACTCAAAAAATACATAAGGTTGGTACAAAATGATCCCAAATGAATTTAATTTGATTTTCCCCTTTTAAGGCCTTTTTCATGGAAATTTCTTTAGGGATTCCTCAATCCAAGCCAAACCTTTGATGCCTTGATGTTTAGTTGAGAAAATGACCCTATTTGGAGCAAGTTTGAAGTTGGAAAGATTTCCATTTGAAGTGTGCAAAGTGGTGAAATGGACCTATATTGAAAATGACCTGTAATCCTGCTTTCCCAAAATACCTCTGCCTTGCAAGCCTCATAACTTGAGTTCTATAAATCAGATGAAGGACTTCTAGTACTCTTTGGAAAGCTAAGATCATGAGGAACAACTTTCGTTCATCAAAAGTTGAGGAGAAACATCCTTATAGGTCAAACGTGGCTTGGAAGTTGGTTGACTTTTGTTGACCAAAATCACATTCATCTGAGGACCTGTAACTTGTCTGCTTCATAACTTGAGTTCTACAAATCCAATCAAGGACTTCTAGTACTCAAAAGAAAGCTAAGAACATGCTCTACAAGTTTCACGTTAGGGGTCAAGATGAGATGAGACTTGTATCTTGAGATAGTTGGTCTTGAAGCTAGGCACTAAACATGGGATTTTACACTGAGAACCCTAATTTAGTAACTCCTTACACCCTTGATTCTTGATGAATTGATCTTGAAATGATATCTCATGTGTTTCAACACAACATTCCATGACCATAAAGACTTGGAATTGAGTCTTAATCTCCTTAAATTTCACAGTTGACTTAGGGTTGACCAGATGAAAACCCTAATTGCACCATCTTCAACTGTAGTCTCTTGCACTTGGTATAAAAACTTGGATGAGCTCCACAATGACCTAGAGGGCCTCCAATGAGCTTAAATGATAATCTCCCTCCATAACCATGGGCTTGTGATCCTCAGATGACCTTCAAATGGCCTTCTAGAAAGAAGGTGAACCACATACACTTACCTGCTTATCCAAAGGGATTTGACTTGTCTCTGATGATGATAACCCCCTGTTGACTTGAATACAAACTCTTGATTAGGCTTAGAAACTTTGGCAAATTCCTCTTGTTAAGCACACTTCTCCTGATCCCCTGTAAAATGCAAAATGTTATGCAATGCAATATACTAGAACAATGAAATGAAACATAAACCAAGTAAAGAAAAGGTTGAGCAAATTTTGGGGTACAACAACTGCCCCTATTCAAACGACTTAGACCTGAATGAGTGAAAAGCGAACGAATTTCACACCATCAAGGTAAAAGACGGTTGGATACCAAAGAACCTGAAAATTTGCCAACCGCAGAAAATAAAACTGCAAACAAGAATCTCCGGAGATAACTGCTCTGATTACAAACATGCCCCGCTGGGGAAAAGAGAACTTAACGAGTAACTCTGCTTGGGGAAAACTATAAAAAAGGGAAATACTTCAAATTACCGGGATCTGGAGATTCAACGAACCAAATGAATCAATGAAATCTGCCGGAGCCTGGATATTCAACGAGGCGAGGAGCACATCATCAAATGAAAACTGGCCGGAGTATGAACACTCGACGAAGCAAACCAACCGGAGCCTAAATACTCAACGAAGCAAACCAACCGGAACCTAAACACTCAACGAAGCAAACCAACTAGAGCCTAAACACTCAACGAAGCAAACCAACCTGAGCCTAAACACTAAACAAAACAAACCAACCGGAGCCTAAACACTCAACGAAGCAAACCAAGCGGAGCCTAAACACTCAACGAAGCAAACCAACTAGAGCCTAAACACTCAAAGAAGCAAACCAACCGGAGCCTAAACACTCAACGAAGCAAACCAATCGGAGCCTAAACACTCAACGAAGCAAACCAACCGGAGCCTAAACATGTAACGAAGCAAACTAACCGGAGCCTAAACACTCAACGAAGCCAAACCAACCGGAGCCTAAACGTTCAACGAAGCCAAACCAACCGGAGCCTAAACACTCAACGAAGCAAACCAACCGGAGCCTAAACACTCAACAAAGCAAACCAATCGGAGCCTAAACACTCAACGAAGCAAACCAACCGGAGCCTAAACACTCAACGAAGTAAACCAACCAGAGACTAAACACTCAACGAAGCAAACCAACCAGAGCCTAAACACTCAACGAAGCAAACCAACCGGAGCCTAAACACTCAACGAAGCAAACCAACCGGAGCCTAAACACTCAACAAAGCAAACCGGAAACCGGAGTATCTGATAAACAAAGGGAATATGTCGTAAACTGAGCCTTCACCGGAATCTGGATATTCAACGGAGCAAGAGGTACAAAACTTATCAGGAGCAAAACGTCACAAATAGAAAGATGTCGGAACCTAGATGTTGAACGGAGGAGCCGGAGTCTGAATGCTCGACGTAAAAACCAAAGCTTGAAGATCACCTGTAGGGGATAACCACCACCTGGAAACAGAAAGGTAACGACCTGGTTTATGTTTCAGAATGCAAATATTTGAAAATGGCGTAATGCTCCATACGAAATGGAAATGCTACGCGCTTGGGTAGATGCTATGCACGCATGCAGATGCAACGGAACCGATCCAACAAAATAAATGCTGGAAACAAAAGATCCCTCCTGCTGGGAAAAGAAAACTTCTCTGCCGAAGATGAACTTCGTATGCCAATAAAAATTGGACCTAAACTGGGGGATAGGCCCTGGGCGGCTTCCGGGGAACCTACAATTCTCCGGGGAAACCAACTCGACTAGAGACCTCAATCTGTCATCTTGATTTGCTGGGGAGTAAGCACGCACTTGTACTCCGTGGGAATTAGAAACGTGTATCGACCAACTGCTGGGGATAACCGTATACCTACGCGCACACCACCATGCTGGGATGAAGAAAACACTTTTAATTGTTGGGGAACAAACTCTGGCTGGGGAAAACAGCTCCATCCATACCTTTTTAGAGTGATGCCCCAAGGGTAACAAACCTGCAAAAACAACAGACAAGATACTACACAACAAAGGCTATCTTGGTCATCATCCGTGACGTTGTTCAATTAAGTCAAAGTTTTAACAATTATTGGCCGAGGCCTGCAAGTTTATGTATGTGCAAATTCATCAAAAATATCGTGCGTTTTTCACAAACAAAAGTAAAAGCTAAAACCAAGCACACAAAGATTTTCTGAATAGCATGTTATATTGATAAATGGCCCAAAAATAGGCAAATTTACAAAGGATGCAACTTCTGAAATGAGAAAGTTGCACCAAATACAAATAAGAAATGCACAAAGATATACAAAATGTCGGCAATGTGGTACAGACAACCACCATGGGATGACTCATCTATGACTCGCATGACTTTGATGCTTTTCCGATGCTTCGTCTTTGGAAGAGATTGACTTGAACGATTTCCCACGGGTCCTCCCATAATCCATTATGTTTTGAAAACCGAAACGGAGATCGCATTTGTTTGCTTTTCAAATCCCTAACTTTTGCCTGAATCGCCCTCGCGGGTTTTTGATTCACAGGGATAACCATTTTTGCCAAAGTCGCCTTTTCAGGTTTTCAACTTTGCGGGTTTATATCTTTTCTTTTTATCCCTAATTTTTGACCGAACCTATCCTTTTATGGTTCGCCGGGATTCCCCATTTTGCCTGTATTTTCTTTTTCTTTCCAGCGGGTCTCTTTAAGCAAAGTATTTTTTGACTGCGTCTGCGTTCTTAGGGGACGTGAAATCCTCACCATCCATAGTCGAAAGTAGTAAGGCTCTTCCAGAGAAAAATTTCCTTACAACATACGGGCCTTCGTAATTGGGAGTCCATTTGCCCCTGTGATCATTCTATGGTGGGAGAATCCGCTTCAACACTAAATCACCTGCCTGAAAGTTTCGAAGACGTATCTTCTTATCGAAGGCTTTCTTCATTCTGCTTTGGTATAGACGACCGTATGCGATGGACACCAACCATTTCTCATCCATCAAATTGAGCTGATTCAACCTGTTCTTCACCCATTCTACTTCATCTAGTTTGACGTCAGCCAGAACTCTCAAGGAAGGTATCTCGACTTCTAGTGGCAGGACAACTTCCATACCATATACCAACGAGAAGGGAGTTGCCCCAGTTGAAGTACGCACCAAGGTGCGGTATCCATGTAAAGCAAAGGGCAACATCTCGTGCCAATATTTATAAGTTACAACCATTTTCTGCACTATCTTCTTGATATTTTTATTGGCTGCTTCGACCGCGCCATTCATCTTTGGACGATAGGGAGATGAATTGTGATGCTCAATCTTGAAGTTCTGGCATAGCTCTTTCATCATCTTGTTATTCAGGTTAGATCCATTATTAGTAATGATACTTTCAGGTATTCCATATCGGCAGATGATGTCCATTTTGATGAACCGGGCCACAGCTTGCTTGGTGACATTGGCATAAGAAGCTGCTTCGACCCATTTGGTGAAATAGTCTATGGCTACTAAAATGAAACGATGTCCATTGGATGCAGTAGGCTCAATCTTTCCAATCATATCAATGCCCCACATGGAAAAGGGCCATGGAGATGACATGACATTCAAAGGACACGGCGACGCATGAGTCTTGTCGGCATAGATCTGACATTTATGACATTTCTTCGCGAATTTGAAACAATCTGAGTCCATCGTAAGCCAATAATACCCAGCTCGTAACAACTTTCGAGACATGGCATGTCCGCCGGCATGCGTATCGAAAGTACCCTCGTGGACTTCCTCCATAAGCAGATTTTCTTCTTTTTCATCCACGCATCTCAACAGCACCAAATCATGATTTCTTCAGTAAAGTACACCATCCTGATTCAGATAAAAATTGACAGACAATCTCCTTAGAGTCTTCTTATCTCGACTGGATGCCCCAGTCGGATACTCCTGGTTCTTGAGGAAATTCTGGATGTCAAAATACCACGGCTTGCCATCGGAGGCCTCCTCAATGGCGAATATGAAAGCGGGCCTATCAAGGCGGGAGATAACTATTTGGGAGCTTTATTCCAAAAATTAACCTTGTACATCGAAGACAGTGTTGCTAGAGCGTCTGCCATCTGATTCTCCGCTCGCGGCACATGGTGAAACTCTACCTTGTCGAAGAAAGGTAACAACCTCCTTGCATAATTCATGTAAGGGATCAAATTAGGTTGACGAGTTTCCCATTCTCCCTTGATTTGATTCACAACTAGCGCGGAATTGCCATATACATCGAGATTCTTGATCCTCAAATCAATAGCTTCTTCGAGACCCATGATACACGCTTCATACTCAGCCTCGTTGTTGGTGACCAGAAATGTCAATCTGGCGTTGAATGGGATGTGGGACCCATGGGGTGTTGTAACGATTGCCCCAATTCCACTTCCGTGTGAGTTGACAGCACCGTCAAATATCAACTGCCATTGGGAGCCAAGCTCAGGACCTTCATCTGGTAGTGGTTCGTCACAATCCTTCATCTTGAGGAACATAATGTCTTCGTCAGGAAATTCAAACTTCATTGGCTGATAGTCTTCGATAGGTTGTTCGGCAAGGTACTCTGACAGAACACTTCCTTTGATGGCCTTCTGAGAAACATACTGAATGTCGTATTCTGTCAGTACCATTTGCCATATGGCAATTCTTCTTGAAAGTGCTTGCTTTTTGAAGACATATTTGATCGGATCCATCTTCGAAATCAGCATGGTTATGTGGTTAAGCATATACTGTCTTAATCGTTTGGCAGCCCAAGCAAGTGCACAACACGATTTCTCAAGCATTGAGTAACGGGACTCACAATCTGTGAACTTTTTACTCAGATAGTAAATCACATGCTCTTTTCTTCCGGTCTCGTCGTGTTGACCGAGGACACAACCCATACTGTTCTCAAGAACCATTAAGTACATAATCAATGGTCTTCCAGCTACTGGAGGTATCAATATCAGAGGTTCCTGTAAATACTCTATTATTTTCTCAAATGCTTTATGACAATTCTCATTCCAAACGACCGCCTGATCTTTCTTTAATAACTTAAATAGTGGCTCACAAGTTGCTGTGAGGGGAGATATGAACCGAGCAATGTAGTTCAATCTATCTAAGAAACCACGAACTTGCTTCTCGGTATTTGGTGCTGGCATTTCTTGAATTGCCTTGATCTTCACAGGATCAACCTCAATACCTTTCTCACTGACAATAAACCTCAACAACTTTCTCGACCTTACGCCGAAAATACACTTGTTTGGATTCAACCTAAGTTTGAACTTCCTTAATCTCTCAAACAGCTTTAGAAGATTCACCAGATGCCCCTCCTCCATTTGGGACTTTGCGATCATATCATCGACATAAACCTCAATTTCATGATGAATCATGTCGTGAAAAAGAGTCACCATTGCTCGTTGATAAGTTGCCCCTGCGTTTTTAAACCAAAAGGCATTACTTTATAGCAAAACATCCCCCATGGCGTGATGAAAGTCATTTTCTCCATATCCTCCGGTGCCATCTTAATCTGATTGTAGCCCGAAAAACCGTCCATGAAGGAAAACACTGAGTATTGTACGGTGTTATCAACAAGTACGTCAATATGAGTGAGCGGGAAAAAATCTTTTAGGCTCGCTCTATTCAGGTCCCTATAGTCAACACACATCCTGACTTTGCCGTCCTTCTTAGGCACTGGCATGATGTTTGTAACCCACGGAGGGTAATTGGTCACAGCAAGAAATCCAGCGTCCAATTGCTTTTGGACTTCTTCTTTGATCTTCACTGGCATATCAGGCCTGGTTCTTCTCAATTTCTGTTTAACAGGAGGACACTCTTCTCGAAGAGGCAGGTGATGAACTACAATGTCTGTGTCTAGTCCAGGCATGTCTTCGTATGACCAAGCAAAGACATCCTTACACTATTGGAGTAACTCAACCAGTCTTTGCTTGACGTTATCTTGTAGCGTGGCCCCTATTCTGACTTCCTTCTTATCCTCTTCGGTTCCCAGATTGATGACTTCAACTTCCTCCTGATGAGGCAGGATGACCTTCTCCTCTTGTCTCAACAATCTAGCAAACTCTTCGGGTAGGTCTTCGTCTTCATCGATCTCTTCTTCTGCTTGAAATATCGGGTTGTCAAAGTCACACCGAGTCATAGACGAGTATGAGTCGGTGGTATCTCAAATGTGTAACCTGCAATGATGATGATTTTATGCTTAAATGATATGGAAACAAAACAAACACAAACCACATTGCCATTTTAATGTTAGAAAATAAAAAAGAAGAAAAACAAGGATCACAAAATTCGAATGATAAAAACACCTTTTGATTAATGATAAAAAGATTGTTCAAACATAAGAAAGCATGCCCTGAACAAAATACCGCTATACTCCGGGCAGAACATAGGGTTACACAATAACTGAGAAAACAAAGTATTACTGTTCACGTGTCACTTGGACAAATTCCTCAATGGACCAGTTGCATAGCTTCTGTCCGGGAGCGCTTGGCTGGATCCAAGCGTCCATGTCACAATCACTGTCCCTGGCTTCATTATCAGAAACAACATTGATTTGCTCAAAAATGACACCCCCACTGGTGAACTTGACGAGCCCCTTATAGCGTGGCGCGCTCTGCGAAGATGACGGGTGGTACCCCAACCCGAACTTGTCCTGCTTCTGAGGTATGTCTAGCACCTTTCCCCATCCTTGCGATGCCCCAGCCTGTACTGCCACTTGAGCCTCCTTGAAAGATGACATAGCCACTTCCGGTTCTTTATTTACAACTGGAGATTTGTCCTTCACTTGCACAGTTTCGAAGGCCTGACACAAAGTCTCATGAATTTCTCCATCTACCTCGACGTATTTGAAAGATGCCAGGTGGCTAATCATGATATCTTCCTCCCCACATACCGTCACAACACTGCCTCCGACTATATATTTCAGCTTTTGATGCAGAGTGGACGTAACAGCCCCAGCAGAATGTATCCATGGACGACCCAACAGACAGTTGTAAGCAGGCTGAATGTCCATGATGTAAAATACCACATCAAATACCTTCGGGCCCACTTGGATATGCAGAGTTATTTCCCCAAAAACAGATCTTCGGGTTCCATCAAAGGCTCGTACAACCAAATCACTTGGTGTACAATAAAGACCCTGATGATCTATCTTCATTAATGCTTTATTTGGCAGTACATTCAAGGACGACCCTGTATCAACCAGGACGTATGACATCACTATTCCCCGACATTCAATTGAAATATGCAATGCCAAATTGTGGTTTCTGCCCTTTGGCATCAAATCCAAATCCGTAAACCCCAGACCGTTTCCTGCGTTTACATGCGCCACAACTCCTTCGAGTTGGTTAACCGATATTTCTTGTGGCACGTAAGCATTGCTTAAAACCTTCAATAACGTATTTCGACGCGCTTCTGAACACAACAGTAGTGATAGTATAGAGCTCTTGGAAGGAGTTTGTTGCAGATGGTCGACTATCTTATAGTCGCTTTTTCTAATCAACTTCATGAACTCTTCCATATCCTTTGCCAGAGACTCCTTCTCGCCCACCCGAGGAATTTCTTCTACCACTGTCTTGCCTTTCCCTTTATCAGTTTTCTCAGCCACCACTTCGGGCGATGAAAAGATTCTACCGCTTTTGGTAATTCCTCCAGCTCCGACCAGATTATCCATCGAATCGACAGGCAAACTCTTCAATTCTACCTTCTGCCCGTTACAAAACACCTCGGCTCCGTAATTCCACGGGATAGCCTTAGTACTTTCGTATGGCACAGGTCCTGCCTTAGTGATGATGATTGTAGGTGGACTTGGAGTCACTGAAATAGTGATAGTTTTATATGGGATTGAAATCGTCGCGATTTCATCCTGCTCCTCCTCTATTCCTCCCACAGGTTTCCTTTCAGCGGTCCGATCAAATTGTAACATTCCTTCATCCATCATGCTTTGAATACACTTTTTCAGATCATCACATCCCTCAGGATGGCTTAAACAGTTGACACAACCTTCACTACAACCTGGGAACACTCCCCCCTTCAGCAGCTTCTCCTTCACAAAACTTAATGATGTTTTCAGCTCATTCACGTCAGCTATCAGATCTAACCCTTCCTCTATCAGAACAACACCAACCCTAGCCGGCCTGTAATTTGGCATAGGGTTTTTCACAACATTCGGTGCATCATGTGAAAAATCTATTGCTTTTCTATCAATCAGATCTTGCAACTTATGTTTGAAAGCCTTGCAGTTGTCAATAGTATGGTCGGGTGCCCCGAAGTGGAACTTGTATCGTGCATTCACATCAAAGCGGGGCGGTGGTGGGTCTCTCAGAGGAGCCACAGTCCTCTTTTGGATCAACTGTAATTGCAACAAAGTTTGGAGCACTTGGGAATATGGCATTGGTGGCGGATCAAATACTCTATTTGCTGGCCGAACCAGATTTCTTCGATAACCCTACTGATTTTGTTGGGGTGGCTGCTGTTGCCGTTGTTGTTGTTATTGTTGTTGTTGTTGTTGTTGTGGTTGTTGTGGTACCGGGATCATAACGCTAGCGACCCGTTGTTGATGATATTGATTATGAGGCTGACTTCTCCATCTTCCTTGAAAACTAGATACTGAGTTGGTTTATCCCTCGCGCCTTTTGTTGCCAAAGACTTTCTTTCAGGAAGCCTGCGAGATATAGAGATTCTTGTATCTCTTATTCCTTAGGAGGACTCTTCAAAGCATATCCAAACTGTCTAATCAATAAAGAGGGATTATAGTTAATACAACCCTTCCTTTCGACCAACGGGACATTCAGAAAACCACTGCAACTATATATGATTTCAGCGCCAAGTATATCCCGATCAAACCATACAATGTTTTCTGCAGATAAACCCATTAGCCTAGCAGACCAATTTGAGGTGCCAGCAGTAGCAACAAACGGACCTACTTTCGGAAGGTGACTGAAGAACCACCTATACAACATGGGTACACAGCAAGACACATTTTCACCCCTCCGCTTCTCGTTCTTGTAGTGGATAAAATGGTAAGCATCCCCTAACAAGGTAGGCACTGGATTCCCTGAAGCAAGGATATAGAAGGCATATGTATCCACAAAGTCTGGCAAGTTGGGAACCAAAATGATACTGTTGCGGTGAGAACTGTGATATCAAGCTATTGAATTAACTTGAATCTTTAATTCATTGAATTCACAACCGGACTTTAATTTATCCAAAGGAAAGGTCTAAAGAGAGAAAGAACCTTTTGCGCGATGTAACAACAATGCTAAGAGATTCGGGGATCGGGGGTTGGTTATGCATAGGCTAGGTATTTCACATCCTAAACATCTGTAGTACTCTACAGGAACCTTTTGTTTGTTTGTATGCTAAGTTGATAATTGTTTGCTATGGATTGGGATTGGTGTAGGTCAAAACCTAAAGATATATACACTAAGTATGCTCACAAAGATATCGCATCTTCTGCCTACGTATCCTAACTAGGATAGAATCAGAGCAACCGTAGTTCACCTCACTAGGTTTGAAGAACACTTGATTATGATCAAGGTTCAAAGGGGAACAAACATTATAATGCTTGTGTAGAGTTTAAGGAAACTCTCTAGATCTAAGTTGAACACTCAAGAAAGGGAAGTAAGTAATCATGACAACGATTCTTACATAGAGTTAAAAAACTCTATCCTAAGTTCTAATTGAAAGAGCACTCCTAACAAGGGGTAGGCTTTTTTAGACTTAAGAAAAGTCTAGAGGGTAGGTTCTAACTTAACAAAGTGTAGATGAATGGCTTAACGAAGTCAAGAGAGGGTTGTCGCTACTGCGAAAATTGGCGCCGGCTGAACAGAAGAGTCGCCACCGTGTGTTATTTATCCCAACAGAGGGAAAGGAAACGCTCGAAGTAAACCTACCGCAAAGACGGGAAAGGAATGGTCGTCACAACCAAATCCTGGATTCGGGAGTCGGTTACGTAAGGGGAAGGTATTAGCACCCCTCACGTCCGTCGTACTCGACGGGATCCACGCTTGTTTTCTAGTACGGATTGTTATTCTATCTACTCTACAGGTCTGGGGTTAAAAGAAAATAAAATGACTCGGCAAAGTATCGCACTTTATGCCTACGTATTCCCGTCTGGAACGAGAAATCAGAGTCAACGTAGTTCGCCTACCTACAGGAAAGGAGGGGAAGGTAGCTTGCTAGGATATCGCATCCTATGCCTACGTACTTTCATACAGCATGAAAGATCAGAGCAAACGTAGTTCGGGCCACGTACGACACAAGTTTGTCTTGATTGTTTTTATCCTTCTGAAAACGGTTTTCTCTTGATTATGGGTCCAAGCGGACAAAAATGACTCTTTTGATTGGTTTACAGTCTTTTACGCGAGAACTGTCTTTTATTGATGTTTGACCTCTTATTGTATTTTTGATTGTTTTGAGATAGAAGAGAAAGAACTCTAACCTAGGGTTAAAAGGGAATCAAAATATACCCTAATGTTGTCATGCATGGGTTAACACCTAATGTCTGTCATACTTCTCTCTTGCGCAGAGAGAAACAGAGATCCTAGGGGATAAACGGAAAAGCAACAGCATATATACAGTAAAGCAGTAAAATGCATGAATGCAGCAGTACAAGCGAGGCAAGGGAGTCCCACTCAACCTCGAACCTAGAAAACAATGAGCAAAGTGAAACATCTTCACCTCAACCTCAAGGGAAATTAACAAACAATACAGCAAAGAAAACAAAACCCCAAAACCAGCCCTGACAGCACCCCAGCTCCTATAGCAGCAACTACGAAAAACAGCAAACTCTGACAGTTATCTCCCAAAGTCAAACTTCAATGAGACCCAAGCTACAACAAGCTTCTATCTCCAAGAAATCACCAAGCTCAAGCAAGCACAGAATCCTAATCAGTTGACAGCATCAGACAGCAGATAGCTCCGAACAGCAGTAAACCCTAGCTTTAACAGCTGCACAATTTTGACATGAATAATCTTCATCTGTGTCAATCTTTGATCTTCATCTCTATCTTCAATGGCTTCTTTCTTCAAGACAAGCTCTCCTAGATGATAATTGATTTATCAGAATAAATTGAATGTCAAACAGTTCATTGACAACCAAAGGAAGTCTATGAATAGTTGACATTGTAACAGACTGTTTCCCTCAAAGTTCTACCTCCTAGATAAAACCACTTATCCCTCCAAAGGAGGGAGGTGAATACCATGGAGGGAATTTATGTCATAGAGAGGAATGGAAGCACATGAAGCTATCCATGTTTGTACAAAGAATTCAGTCTATTCTAAGGCTCTGCTTATCTTCTATCTCCTATGTCTTCAATCAGCTCCAAGCCCAAACAATCTTCAAGCTTTTTGATTATCATCTTCAATCCTCTCCTTTGATGTTTTCAATGCTCCACAAGCTCAAACCAAGCCCCATACCCCAACTAAAAGCCCAAAAGCCCAAGCAGACAGATAAAAACCCCAAGTGGGAACACCAAACAAACACACCATTTGCAAAATATACTAAAAATAGTAGAATAGTATTTAAAATTCTAAGATTTATTCTAAGGGGATTACTACCTCTAACCTACATACCCTATATGTCCCATACCCTAATTCAAGCTAAAAAACCCAAAATAAAAATGTTGTAATGCACCTATGTTGAGTTTGAACCCTAATTATACTAACCTAATGTTTTCTAATCAAAACTAAACAAGATTTAATCACAAAAATGTGAAATAAATCCAAGGGGGACCTAATGGTCTAATATAACTAGTACAAAAAGAATGGAATCAAAATATGAATTTAAATGGCTAAAAAAATTTCACCAAAATGTATGTATGAACAAAATGAAAATAAAAGCTATTAAAATGTAAAAAGTCACCATAAATGGAAAAAAGCCTAAAATAATATTTTTTATTTTCTTATAATTTTCTTGAAACCATTACCAAAATGTGGGAAAAAGTCCCATGTCAAAATGATGATTTATGGATTTATTATGAATTATTTAGTAAACTATATGCACATGAAATAAAAGAAAATTCAATTAACATGAAAAAACAGGGGGGTGGTAACAGCACTTATTCACAACATAAAATGCCAATGGGCCCAGGAGGGGGGGTGCTGGAAGCATTACGCTGGGCCCATGCTACTAACTCAGAAAAAAAACAATAAAAACAAAACCCAGGGGGGTGCGAATAGCGGAAAATTCACTTGTATCTCGCTCTGGGCCCCAAACTAGGGGTGTAAGCAGCAATTACGCTAGGCCCATGCAACATTCTCTACCAGGGGAGGGGGTTGTGACAAGTACAATGGGAGTATGGACAGAAATCTGTGGGACTGGGCCTAGTGCCCGAGCCCACTCATCTTCACCCAGCAAAACTGAAACCCTAAAAAAACTCCTCTAACACTTCCATCCACTGGTACTGTTCACCTTCCCCAAATCTGAAACCCTAGCGCCGTTCTAATCCCTCTCCGAAACCCTCTCAAACTCTAACACTCATCACCTCAAACTCAGTTCAACCCAATCCTAATCTAAACTCGCTTCTCAAAATCCTGATATTCAACCTAACAAACACAAAACCTAAATCCATTTACCTAACCAACTATGAGTGTTTACGAGTTAGGGAAGAAAGAATAAAAACCTGGAAACAAGAAGAAGATTGATGATGAAAATCGCTCTGGAGATTCTGAAGCTTCTTGAAGTTGCTTGGCGATCTATGAACAACGACGATCGCACGAGGTTCTCAACGTTCTTGCGAAGGATCTCCGATCTTCGAAGATTCCAGATGAAGGTTTGTAGATCTTGATGAAGTTTGAGGCGGGACCGAACGATAATCGAAGATGCGCGTTTGAAGATCTGGAGATTTATGAACGAATCTGGAGATGAAGGTTGAAGCTTGATGTTACTCGTGATGAATGTTCTTGGAATCTGGAAATCAAATCAAGATTCGTGACGATGATGCATGCATGAAGATTCTAGATTGCTGATGATTCCTATGAAGATCGTGTTGATGAAGGAGTGGATCGAGAAAACGACTCGAGATCTTGAAGGAGGAATTCTGGAAATTGATGGAGATTATGACGAAGTTTCCGGCGAGAATTGACTTTCCGGTGATGATGGATGGAGGCGGATCAGTGAAGAAGATGAAGTTGGAAGGTGTTTGGGGGGAATTCTGGGGAGGTGGTCCGGTGGGTTGTTGCATGGCTGGCGGTGAGAGTCTCCAGCGAGAGGACGGGTGACAGAGGGAGGTGTGAGAGTGTTACACGTGTGCTAAGGGTTAAGCAGAGGGTGCCAAGTGTGAGGAGAGAGGGTGAGACGTGGCAGGGTTCTGTGTGAGAGAGAGAATGAGGTGTCCAAGCCGTAAAACGCACACGTGGCAGCTGTATTTATGTGACACATGGCACATTGGACCTTGACTGGGCTTGAACTGGACTCTGGCCCAATAGACTAAACCTGATTAGTGGACTTAAACAAAATTAAAACTGCAAATTAATCTAAAACGAAAATCAATTAAAAACCTAATTACCCTATTAAAAAACCTAATTAATCCATAAAACGAAAATAAAAAAATAAAACCTGATTAAATCTACCATTACCCTAATTAATCCTAAAACAAAAATTAAAAATAAAACCTAATTAATCTAAAAACAGAAAATAGAAAAAAAACATTTAATATCTAAAAACTATTTTAAATCTGAAAAACAAATAAAAAATCTAAAAAACAATTAATCTCTATTTTTAAA
This sequence comes from Lathyrus sativus, assembly GCA_963859935.3. Lineage (NCBI taxonomy): Eukaryota > Viridiplantae > Streptophyta > Magnoliopsida > Fabales > Fabaceae > Lathyrus > Lathyrus sativus. Next base: position 267,405,137 of record OZ012740.1, read on the forward strand.
AAAATCTATTAACATTTTAAAAACAAATTAAATCTAAACAAATCTAAAACAAACTAATATCTATTTTTTTTAAAACTATTCTATTAAAGGAAATGATAATATCTATTTATTTTTAAAAAACTATTAAAAGAAAATCAATATCTAAAATTTATTAAAAACTATAATATCTAAAAAAAAATTCTTTTAAATCTAGTAAATCTCTAAAAAAGAAAAGAAAATTTATTTAAAACTCTAAAAATTATAAAAATCTATTAAATCCAGAAAAATCCATTTAAATGCATTAAAAAAAACTAGAAAATACAAGAAAAATCCTAAAAATTGCCAGGAGGCCGATTAAATCGGATGGAGGACAATTGCGCAACCGTAGCGAAACCCGGGCACCGAGATGGCCTGAAAACACAGGAAACGAACACCAATTCTCAACAGACTTTTATTCCAACCGGCCTGAACTGCCTGAGACGCCAGGGGCTATAATCCTGATAACAATCAATCTGAATGATAAAAATGCAATGCATGTCGTATGCGAATGCGAATGCAAAAATGCGTCGAAACATAAACCAGATATGGGAACCGGTTGGTCAAATTTTAGGGTGCAAAAGCTGCCCCTATTCAAGCGGCTTGGACCCGACTGGGTGAAGAGCGAACGACCTTCAAACATTCGAGGTACGAGATGGTTGAATACCAATAAAACCCGGAAATTTGCCAACTGCAAAAAATAAACCGCAAAATAACTGCACCACTACTTGGGGAACAATATCCATCAATCTGATTTCAACACTATTTTGTCAATATTGGAATAAACTTAATGACTTCACTGGGAGAATACTTTTGTCGAATATAAGAACGCGATTCTGTCTTGTCATGGGATACATACTATGTTCCCTATGGGGAAATCATCCGTCTAGATACAGGAAAGTTCATCCGCCTATCTCTCACGGGACACATGCGTCGGTCTAGTAACATTTCGTCCGCCTATCCAATACGGGAATATCCTTTTGTTTATATCACACAAACTCTTCATCCGCCTACCCAATGCGGGAATACACTTCTGTCTATCTAATATGGGAAAATACATCTGTCTAAATTTCATGAGACCTTCATCCTTCTATCCAATACGGGAACATACTTCTATCTACATCACAGGAAAATCTTCATCCGCCTATCCAACACGGGTACACACTTCTGTCTACATCACAGGAAAATCTTCATCCGCCTATCCAACACGGGAACACACTTCTGCCTACAACACAGGAAAATCTTCATCCGCCTATCCAATACGGGAATACACTTCTGCCTACAACACAGGAAAATCTTCATCCGCCTATCCAACACGGGAATACACTTCTGCCTACAACACAGGAAAATCTTCATCCGCCTATCCAACATGGGAACACACTTCTGCCTACAACACAGGAAAATCTTCATCCGCCTATCCAATACGGGAACATACTTCTGCCTACAACACAGGAAATCTTCATCCGCCTATCAATACGGGAACATACTTCTGCCTACAACACAGGAAAATCTTCAGCCGCCTATCCAACACGGGAACACACTTCTGCCTACAACACAGGAAAATCTTCATCCGCCTATCCAATACGGGAATACACTTCTGCCTACAACACAGGAAAATCTTCTTCCTCCTATCCAATACGAGACTACACTTCTGCCTATATTACAGGAAATCTTCTCGGACATAGCTTCTTTGCCTATTCGTTGCAGTAACTAACTCCGCTGGGGATATTCTGAAAACAACTGTCAAACACTCGTCTTGATAACAAATGGCTACCTCTGAACTTTGATTTTATGAAAACCTGAAACGCTGCCGCAGCAACAAATCTTGAAGAAAACATTCCGCTGGCCGGATACAATACCGCCTCAATTGGCAACTCTGTGGGGAAAATAATAAACTGAACTATGTCATCACACGTCTCCCGGCGAGACCTCGATTGTCTGGTAATATCTGAGCTTTTAGAGCTCCATACTCCTATTGAGAACCACACCTGAAAGCAAAAAGTCAACCAACCTGATCTATGTTTCAAAATGCGTATGTTTGATAATGGCGTAATGCTCCATACAATATGGAAATGCTACGTGTTTTTCTGTTTGATGGATGCAAATATGACACTATATGTCGATGCAAATGCAGGCTCGAACTGCTGGGATAGCTTTAACAAGCTCGCTTCGTCAATCTTGTCCGTCGAGGACAAATATCACCCTGCTGGGGAGTGAACGGGTATCACAAAGTATTCTGGCAAAATAAATGCCAGGACACACAACCAACTCTGTCGGGGAGAGTCTTAACCTTCGATTTCCACTGGGAGGAAAGAAAACACTTGCTGAAAAGAGAGAACTCCGCTGGAGACGAAATGACTCTCTTGGGGAAAATCAACTGACTCCGTTGGTGAGAATAAATGACCCTACTGGGAAGGGAATCTCTGTTGGGGAGAGTAGACTGTCTGGGTACAGAAATATTAGTCTTCTGAGGCTAAACAACTCTGCTCGGGATAGGGAATCCTTTTGGGGGACACCACACCGTCTGAATACAGCCTATAATCTTGGAATCACCAAACTCTGCTGAGGGTAAACGACCCTGCTGGAGAATGTCCTTCGGATAAGCTGCGACTAGCTGGGGAATTTGATCCTTCTTCAGTAAGGAACATTGTCATCTCAGCTTTAGGGAATGAAGCGCGACCTGCGTGGGGATTCGCTTCACATAATGATCAAGTCTTTTCGTCACGAACCTCTGGTTAGGACTGCAATCTTCTGATCGTCCACTTCATATGGGCAAGAACCCTGCAACACTACAAACGAGACAAGACAAGTCTATACAACCAAATCTATTCAAGTTAGCATTAGTGACATCATTTTCAGTCAATTCGAAGTTTTAGTAATTATTGGCAAGGGCCAGCAACGTTATGCAACTGCTAGTTTTATCAAAACATTGGCGCTTTTCACATACAAAACAGTAAAGAACAAGCATCAAATACTGAATAACATGTTTTATTAATTGGGCCCCTGAATGGGCAGAGTTTTGTACACTGGATGTAACTCCTGAAAAGAGGAAGTTACGCACAACAAATATACAAGTATGCACAGGAAGCATAAATACAGTGACAAATCAAATTTGCACATATGTCGGCAACGTGATGCAGACAACCATCATGAGCTGATCCTCCTATGACTCGCCTGACTCTGGCGCTTTCCCGGTATTCAGACTTCTGAAGAGATTGTATCTGATAATCGAATCCCCAAAGTATTCTTCCAACCACCAAGCAATGCAGCATCAAATTCGGCCCGCAGTCATTTGCTTTTTAAATCCCTAACTTTTGCGTGAACCGCCCTTTGCGGGTTTTCAGTTCACCGGGATACCCTTTTTTGCCGAAGCCGCCCAGTGTAGGTTTTCGACTCCGCGGGTGTACATCTTTTCAATTTTATCCCTAATTTTTGCCCGAACCTTTTATTCTTTTTTTGGTTCGCCAGGATGCCCCATTTTTGCCTGGACTCTCTTTTTTCTGTCCAGCGGGTCAATTTCAAGCAAAGTATTTTTTAACTGTGTCCGAATTCACAGGCGACGTAAAGTCTTCACCGTCCATGGTGGACAACAATAAAGCTCCTCCTGAAAAGACTTTTCTGACAACATATGGCCCCTCGTAGTTGGGGGTCCACTTGCCCCTGTGATCCGCCTGCGGCGGGAGGATCCTCTTCAGCACAAGGTCGCCCGTCTGAAAGCTCCGAGGATGTATCTTCTTATCATACGCTTTCTTCATTCGGCTCTGGTACAACCAACCGTATGCTAGAGAAGCTAGCCTCTTCTCATCCATTAAACTCAGCTGGTTCAACCTGTCTTTCACCCATTCTGCCTCGTCAAGTTGGACATCTCGTAATACCCTCAGGGAAGGAATCTCAACTTCCAGTGGTAACACTGCTTCCATTCTGTATACCAACGAGAACGGGGTTGCCCCGGTTGATGTGCGTACCGTCGTACGATAACCATGCAAAGCGAAAGGTAACATCTCGTGCCAGTCCTTATAGGTCACCACCATCTTCTGAATAATCTTATTTATGTTCTTATTGGCCGCTTCAACAGTGCCATTCATCTTGGGTCGGTAAGGAGAAGAGTTGTGATGTTCAATCTTAAAATTCTGACACAGCTCCTTCATCATCTTGTTATTTAAGTTCGAACCGTTGTCGGTAATAATCCGCTCAGGGATTCCATATCTGCAAATGATATCTCGTTTGATAAACCTGGCTACCACCTGCTTGGTCACATTTGCGTATGATGCCGCTTCCACCCATTTGGTAAAATAATCGATTGCTACCAAAATGAACCGATGTCCGTTAGATGTCGTCGGCTCAATCTTTCCAATCATATCAATTCCCCACATCGAGAATGGCCACGGTGACGACATCACGTTCAGAGGACTCGGAGGCACATAGATCTTATCCGCATAGATCTGGCACTTATGACACCTTTTCGCAAACTTGAAACAGTCAGTTTCCATAGTTAGCCAGTAATAACCTGCCCACAGCAGCTTTCTCGTCATAGCATGCCCACCAGCATGTGTACCAAATGTATCCTCATGTATTTCCTCCATGAGCAACTTCGCCTCTTTCTCGTCTACACAACGTAGCAGCACCAAGTCGTGGTTTCTTTTGTACAGGACACCGTCCGGATTTAGATAGAAATTACCAGCCAATCTCCTGAGAGTCTTCTGATCGCGACTGGATGCCCCAGCCGGATATTCCTTGTTCTTCAGGAAATTCTGGATATCAAAGTACCAGGGTTTATCATCGGATGCTTCGTCAATGGCAAATACGAAGACGGGTATGTCAAACCGAGAGATAACAATTCTGGGAGCCTCATTCCAAAAGTTGACTTTATACATGGAAGACAATATGGCCAGGGCGTCAGCCATCTGATTTTCTGCTCGCGGCACATGATGCAATTCAACCTTGTCAAAGAAAGGCAACAATCTCCTTGCATAATTCATGTACGGTATCAAATTGGGTTGACGTGTCTCCCATTCTCCTTTTATTTGATTCACCACCAGAGCTGAGTCTCTGTATACATCCAGATTTTTGATTCGCAAATCAATGGCTTCTTTAAGCCCCATGATGCAAGCTTCGTATTCGGCTTCATTATTGGTAACCGGAAAGGTCAATCGAGCAGTAAATGGGATGTGCGACCCATGTGGAGTAGTGATGATTGCCCCTATTCCGCTACCATAGGAATTCACAGCTCCGACAAAGATCAACTGCCACTTGGAATCCGTCTTTGGCCCTTCATCCGGCAACGGTTCTTCCCAATCTTTCATCTTCAGGTACATGATATCCTCGTCAGGAAAATCAAACCTCATCGATTGGTAGTCCTCAATAGGCTGCTCAGCAAGATATTCCGATAACACGCTCCCCTTTATAGCCTTTTGTGAAACATACTGGATGTCGTATTCAGTCAAAACCATCTGCCAACGGGCAATTCTCCCAGATAGTGCCTGCTTTTCAAATACGTATTTGATAGGATCCATCTTCGAGATGAGCATGGTTGTATGATTCAACATGTACTGCCTCAAACGCTTGGCGGCCCAGGCTAGCGCACAACAAGTTTTTTCGAGCATTGAGTATCGAGATTCACAGTCAGTAAACTTCTTACTCAGGTAGTATATCGCATGCTCTTTACGCCCTGTCTCGTCATGTTGACCGAGAACACAACCCATACTCCCCTCAAGAATCGTCAAATACATAATCAAGGGTCTCCCTGCCACTGGAGGTATCAAAATAGGAGGCTCCTGCAAATACTGTTTTATTTTATCGAACGCCTTTTGACAATTTTCATTCCAGGTCACAGCCTGGTCTTTCTTTAACAGCTTGAATAACGGCTCACACGTAGCTGTTAGGTGAGATATGAACCGAGCGATGTAGTTCAACCTCCCTAAAAACCCGCGCACTTCTTTTTCTGTTTTAGGCATCGGCATCTCTTGTATTGCTTTTATTTTCGCAGGATCAACCTCTATTCCTTTTTCGCTCACGATAAACCCCAGCAGTTTACCCGATCTTACCCCGAAGGTGCATTTATTAGGGTTCAGTCTCAGCCTGAACTTCCTAAGCCTCTTGAATAATTTCAGCAGATTCACCAAATGTTCTTCCTCTGTCTGGGATTTGGCAATCATATCATCAACATAAACCTCGATCTCTTTATGCATCATGTCATGAAAGAGAGTCGTCATTGCACGCTGATACGTTGCCCCAACATTCTTCAATCCGAAGGGCATCACTTTGTAGCAAAATGTTCCCCAAGGCGTAATGAAGGTAGTCTTCTCCATGTCTTCTGGCGCCATTTTAATCTGATTGTAGCCCGAGAAGCCATCCATGAAGGAGAGTACGGAGAACTGAGCGGTGTTATCGACCAGCACATCGATGTGAGGAAGTGGAAAATCATCTTTCGAGCTCTCCTTGTTCAGATCACGGTAATCTACGCACATTCTCACCTTACCGTCTTTCTTTGGCACTGGCACAATATTAGCGACCCATGAGGGATATTTTGTAACAGCTAGGAAACCAGCATCCCACTGCTTTTGAACTTCCTCCTTAATCTTCACAGCCATGTCCGGTCTAGTTCTTCGGAGCTTCTGCTTAACCGGCGGGCATTCTTCTTTTAGCGACAGACGATGCACAACCATATCCGTATCCAGCCCAGGCATGTCCTCATACGACCAGGCAAAAATATCACTGTACTCTTTGAGCATTTCAACCAATCTTCGCTTGACGTCGCTCTGCAGCGCGGCCCCTATACGGATGTTCCTTTCAACCCCTTCCGACCCCAGATTGACGATCTCAATGACTTCCTCATGAGGCAGAATGATTCGTTCTTCTTGTTTTACCAACCAAGACAACTCTTCTGGAACGTCACCATCTTCAACAATCTCTTCTTCGGTCTGAAATACCAGGTGCTCAAAGTCGAAGTAAGTCATAGGCGGTTCATAGATGTCATCTGAAATAGTAATCCTGCAAAGGAAATGGTTAAATGCTTCAAAACACATACAAAGCGAATAACCATGTTGCCATTTTATTGAAAAAATAAAAATAGGAAAAACAGAGATCACAATATTTGCACATAAAAAACGCCTTTTATTTAACGATCAAACAGTGCAATGTACATAACATCATGGCCCTAAGCAAAATCACGATGCCCCGGGTAGGACACCAGATTGTTCAACAATTAAGAAAACAAAGCATTACTGTTTAGTTGTCACAGGAACAGTCTCCTGAATAGACCAATTGCAAAGCCCTTGTCCTGGCACGCTCGGCTGAATCCAGGCGTCCATGTCGCAATCGCTGTCTCCTTCTTCAGAATCTGAAACTGCGTTGATGGTCTCGTGATATACCCCACTAGCCGTAATCGTTATTGGTCCTTTGAAACGGGGTGCCCCTGCAGTAGGCGTTGATGATGAAGGTTGATATCCCAGCCCAAATCTGTCCATTTTCACGGGAATATCCAGAACCTTGCCCCAACCCTTGGTCTCGCCAGTCTTCACTAGAGCCTGAGCCTCTTTGTATGACGACACTGCCACCTCTGATGCTTTACTCGGCCCTGGAACTTTGTCCTTGATGCGCAACCCCTCAAAGGCTTGATAGGGTGTTTCATGAATCTCGCCGTCTACTTCCACATACTTGAATGACGACAAATGGCTGACCAGTATATCCTCCTCTCCGCAAACTGTGACCACACTGTCCCCCACCATGTACTTCAGCTTTTGGTGTAAGGTAGATGTGACTGCCCCAGCACCATGGATCCATGGTCGTCCAAGAAGACAGCTGTATGCTGGCTGGATGTCCATAATGTAAAATTCAGTTTCAAAAATCTCCGGCCCCACCTGCAGAGGCAAAGTTATGGATCCAAAGACCGACCTCCGTGTACCATCAAATGCCCTGACCACCAAGTCACTAGGCATACAAATGATCCCCCTGATGTCTAACTTCATCATTGCTTTCTTTGGCAGCACATTCAAGGAAGACCCGGTATCTACCAGCACGTGGGACATGACTGTGCCCCTGCATTCAACTGAGACGTGCAACGCCATATTATGCTCTCTTCCCCTCGGGGTCAAATCAAAATCCGTAAATCCCAAACTATGGCCTGCATTCACGTGCGCCATTACCCCCTCCAACTGATTCACAGAAACATCTTGGGGTACGAACGACGTGTCCATAATTTTCAATAACGCATTCCTATGGGCTTCGGAACACAATAACAGCGACAGTATGGATATCTTCGACGGCGTCTGTTGAAGGTGCTCAACAATTTTATAGTCACTCTTACGGATAAGACGCATAAACTCTTCTACATCCTTCAGTGTCGTTTCTTTTTCATTCCTCTGCACAGGAACATCCTCATTCACTTTTCCTTTACCTTTTTCCAATCGTTCAGCCTCTACCTCAGGCGATATAAAAATTCTCCCACTCCTTGTCATCCCTCCAGTCCCGACGACATTGTCCACAACCCCAGCTGGCTGTTTACTGATATCAATTTTCTCCCCATCACAATACGCTTCCAGCCCATAAGTCCATGGTACTGCCTTGGTGCTTTCATAAGGGACTGGCCCTGCCTTCGTGATAGTGATCGTCGGTCGCCTGGATGGCGCCGTTATAGTTATCGTTTTTCGGGGAATTGTCACCGTAGCAACATCACTTTGCTCGTCAGCTAACACTTCTTCAACTTCCGTTCTATCAAATTGCAACGTGCCTTCATCTATCAAGGTCTGAATACCCTTCTTTAATTCAGCACAACCCCCAGCCTGGGTCCAACATTCTAGACAAAACTCATCGCAGCCCGGATACACACCTCCCTTCAATGACCTGCTCTTTACTTCACACAACGGTGTTTTCAGTTCATCAACATTCATGATCAGATTCAAACCCTCCTCAGTCAAAATAGCATTTGCCCCATGGTTGGGCATTGGCTGTTGTACTATATTCGGGCCTGCTTGTCCAAAATTTATGGCCTTGCTATCCAACAGATCTTGCACCACATGCTTGAACGCGTGGCAAGTCTCTATGTCATGGCCAGGAGCCCCGGAGTGGAACTCGCAGTGCTTATTCGTATCAAAGCCAAACGGAGGAGTGCCCGTCATTGGCGCCATAGTCCTCTTTTCCACCAAGTTCAAACCCTACTGTTTGGAGTAACTCCGCATACGTATAAGGAGGTACATCAAATACTCTTTTTGGCCTTGTGTTAGGAAATCTCCTCTGTCCCTGATTTGGCCTCTGCTGCTGCTGTGGTGGTACCTGCTGTAGTGGTATTGGTTGTTGATGAAATGGGATTGTGACGCTTGCCACCTGTTGCGGATGATTGTACTGGTTCCGTCCTCTGCCCCAGCCTCGGCCTCGGTCCCCGAATACTGCACTTGTGTCACCCTGACGGCGACCACCAAAGGCTTTTCTGTTACTTCCAACTGGAGTGAATTCCTCAGCTTGGAATCTCCCTATTTTAATATTACTTTCAATCTTCTCGCCCATCAAGATTAGATCCGAGAAACTGCCCAAGGAAGCGGGAAACAGCTTATCATAAAATATACCGGTGAACATTCCTATGAACATATCATTCATCTCCTTCTCAACCAAAGGAGGATGAACCCTTGCAGCCATGTCGCGCCATCTCTGCGCATATTCTTTGAAACTCTCATCTTTCTTCTGTGACAACCCCTGTAACTGGACCCGGTTTGGTGCCAAGTCACTGTTGTACTTATAGTGCACCACAAACGCATCGGCCAGTTGCTTCCAAGTCTTTATCTGAGCAGGCTCCAACCCCATGTACCATTCAAGGGAAGGGCCAGACAAGCTGTCTTGAAAGAAATGCATCAGCATTCTTTCATCATTCGAATAAGCCGACATCCTTCTATAGTATGACCGCACATGTACCTTGGGACAGGTATCTCCCTTATATTTATCAAAGGTGGGAGCCTTAAATTTCAACGGTACCCTCAGACCAGGCACCAGTCCCATCGTGGTCATATCCAAACCGGAAGAACTCTGATTCACAACACCTTTCATCTGCTCCTCGAGCATCTTGATTCGCTGAGTGTTGTCTACAGGACCTTCAAAACCTCTACCAGAGAAAGCATCTTCTTGTTGGTCTTCCATCCAATTAACATTCTCATTTCCGTATCCATCATACCCATTGTTACGACCAAATCTAGTCTGATTCATCACAGGGCCCCGTCCTCTGTTACCATACCCTTGAGCGACCCCGACAGGTCCAAAAGCCATCATTCCAGCACCATTTCCGTTACCGAATCCACCATAGCCCTGATTGGCATTACCAAATCCATCATGTCCGAAACCCTGAGCGTTGAGACCAAACTTCCCATCCTGGTTAGCATAGTCGAACCCCTGGTCGTTATAGCCAAATCCGTTGTTACCAAAGCCATTACCTCCATTGTTATCACCGCCCAGATTGGTGTCTCCGAATCCAACTTTGTTAATGACAGTCTCATTACCGATTCCTGCATTACCATTCCCGGCGCCAACGCCGTTGTTCACGTTCACAACAGGTATATTCACCACAGGTGGAGCTACAGGTGTAGGAGTACCATCCCCATGAAGGGTGTTAACACGTACAGAGTTGTGGTCTTCGTTTCCGTTCCCGACATTCCTCACCAGCAATGGCTGCACCAAAGTCTGCAGGTTTTCCTGCCCTTTCACAATTGTCTCCATTGTCTGCATGAACAGCGCCAGCTTCTCACGCATTTCCTGCATCTCGCTCTGCATCTGGTCCATAACTCTTTTGCAGTTGGTATGAGTAGAGTATCGGTGAGGACGTTGACTTTCAATCCTGGAAAAACCAGGAGAGATGCAGGAAATGAGATACAGTTCGATAATCACCTGTAATGCAATATGAATGTGTATGCAAATGCAACGTGTGTCTGTGCCTTAGGGAATATCACTCCCCAATTCTAGTGCCAATGTGCCAGTGCGGTGACAGTAATAGCAATAAGAAGCTCGAAACCCAATCATAGAAAATATCTCATACGTTGCAGAAAATCCCATCAAGTCAGGAATACAATATTAATGAGCGTACAATAAGAAGGCATGACCTCAACCAACAATCCTGGTGATGACCAGCACAATGCAAATAAAACGTACACATCAATACATGAGATAGTCAAGTGCAACCATACGCCTGGTACTCCTCCAATAACCTCTTAGTCTCGGGATGATTTGGTTGAGTAAGCAAACCCTCGACAAGTAGATCACTTCGCTTGAGAACACGTCGTAAATCACCAGCAGATTCCTCCCACGCCCCTTCTCCAAAGCAATCCTCTAACTTCTGTTCCTGAGACACAGCCTCCTTCTTGCACTCGATGGCTTTGTTCAATGAGTTCTGAAGACTATATCTTGTCATAACCTCCTTTTCATACTTTCTCTTGCTAGCCTTCAACTGATCTTCGAGTTCAGAAATTTGCTGCTTCAATTTGTCTTCCCTCTTTTTGTTGTTGGTTAGCGTAGCATTCCATGTTCTGTTGCACGAAGAGATTTCCCGGTAGGCGGCATCGAGTGACTTCTTCTTAGAATCTAACATATCATGAGAGCTTCTAAATTCTTTTCCCAGGCGTTCACGTTTCTTTGTCTCTTCTGTCAGTTCAGCACCTAGCCTGTTTACCAACTCAATCTGCTGTTGGAAGGAATACACAACTTTGTTTTTCTCGCTCCGGATTTGAGCCAAGTCCTTCTCTAGCTCTTCATTGATCTTTATCAAGTCTTCTTTTTCTTTTACAACCCGCTCATAGACCTCAATAGCCACAGTAGTCGGCTCCTCAACTGGAATGGGAACAGGACGTGGTACTGCCGGAAAAGGCATCTGCACCTGTCTTACCCTCTCTTGAATCCACGTCTTGTAAGGCATATAAACTTGACAATCATTCTTGCCTAGCAATGGTTTCCCTCTTCTGCAAATATGATTCCAAGCGCGCTGAAGCTTGGCTGATAATTCCCTGCTCAGGTTACCAGTGAAATACAGAGATTCCTGTATTTCTTCTTCCTTCGATGGAATCTTCAAAGCATACCCAAACTGTCGAACCAACAATGATGGGTTATAATTGATACATCCCTTCCTTCAATTAGAGGAACATTGGGAAACCCGGCGCAACTGAAGATAATCTCTGACCCCAATAAATCTCTATTGAACCAGACAATGTCTTCTGAAGAAAGTCCCATTAGACGCTCGGACCATTCAGCTGTATCTGCAGACTCAACAAAAGGACCCTTCTTGGGCAGATGGCTCTCAAACCACATATCCAGCAACGGTACACAACAATGGACATTTTCCCCCTTCTGTTTTCATTCTTATAATGTAAGGATGATAGAAATCTCCAATCAAGGTAGGCACCGATGTTGCCTGCAGCAAACAAGTGGAATGCATCCAAATCAACGAACTCAGGCAGATTAGGGAACAGTATAATCCCATAGATGCACAAGGCAAGAACAGCGTTAAACATAATCCAGCAGCCACTTTTGGCGTATTCTTGAGCTTTGCCAACCAGAAACTTGAGAGAGAACCCAGAAACTCCATGCCAGGAAGTCAACAATAACTCTGCAGGATCCATATGCAAGGGAACAACTAAGTCTTCCAGCTTAGGCTTAGCGTCAAAGTGAATGAAAGGCACTCTGTTCTGAACTGGTAACTCTAGAAACTCAGCGTACTCCTCCATGGTCGGAGCCAAAATGAAGTCCTGGAACATAAAACACCTCAAGGAGGGATCATATAACTGCATCAATGTGTATAACCCATTCAGCTCATACGTGGTTGGTCTGCAAACCAAACTCAGTAGCTTCCCATAACTCTTTCTAAAGATTCTCTTCACATCATCATCAGCTAAGGAAATCAGACCCAACAGAGAAGTCACATCAGGGGTAGGCAACTTATACGCAACAGTCTTCCTCAAAGTACTCATGGTGACAGATAGAAGTCCGGAGTACTAGAATCGGGAAGTATGAAAATGCACCTGCAGCACAGACACACGTTAATGATATGCACATGATGATGCAAACAATGCAATATGCAAGCAATGCAACAAGGGATCAAGTGCCCCTGGCTGAGAAGTCCAATCCACAATACTGGCCTCAAATAGACCCACAAACTGCTCAAGATCATCCACAATACTCCAACCTGGTCTCTGACAGACCCTATAACACTGTCCTCAAATATCACACCACTGAATCTCAATCAAGAAAACCGGTAATCTGGAGGTCAAGTTACCTGCATGTCCCAACCCCTCTCACAGGTAGGTGTCCTAATAACTGACACAAGGTATGGCATCCTATGCGGTCGTTGGCGTCACAGACTTTCAAGACTGATGATATGATACCTAGAAGGTGTGGCATGATCATGTCCTGAAGAGGCCTCACTTAGCCAACTTCCAAATGATCGGTCCCCGGAGTCGACAATCCAACTAACCAACAACCCCCTCAACCCAAAGGGTTGAAAAAGAAGTCAACCAGAAGAACCTCGTCCGAGCGTGGATTTTATGAGACACTAGTACATGCAAAGTATGCACGCGCCCACTAATTTCCACTCTAATTCTAGGTGCACTCAAGCCCAGGTCCGGCTTATCTCTCAATCATAGAACCCCCTCATACCCACAGCAATAATAACAATAATATAATGCTGAATGTAAAATACAGAAAACGTAAATCCATACAAAATCCACGACGGGAAAACAAGCGCTAGGATTGACTCGCGTAGGGAACCGTTGGAGTCCCCAGCAGAGTCGCCAGCTGTCGCTACTGCGAAAATCGGCGCCGGCTGAACAGAAGAGTCACCACCGTGCGTTATTTATCCCAACAGAGGGAAAGGAAACGCTCGAAGTAAACCTACCGCAAAGACGGGAAAGGAATGGTCTTCGCAACCAAATCCTGGATTCGGGAGTCGGTTACGTAAGGGGAAGGTATTAGCACCCCTCACGTCCGTCGTACTCGACGGGATCCACGCTTGTTTTCTAGTACGGATTGTTATTCTATCTACTCTACAGGTCTGGGGTTAAAAGAAAATAAAATGACTCGGCAAAGTATCGCACTTTATGCCTACGTATTCCCGTCTGGAACGAGAAATCAGAGTCAACGTAGTTCGCCTACCTACGGAAAAGGAGGGGAAGGTTGCTCGCTAGGATATCGCATCCTATGCCTACGTACTTTCATACAGCATGAAAGATCAGAGCAAACGTAGTTCGGGCCACGTACGACACAAGTTTGTCTTGATTGTTTTTATCCTTCTGAAAACGGTTTTCTCTTGATTATGGGTCCAAGCGGACAAAAATGACTCTTTTGATTGGTTTACAGTCTTTTACGCGAGAACTGTCTTTTATTGATGTTTGACCTCTTATTGTATTTTTGATTGTTTTGAGATAGAAGAGAAAGAACTCTAACCTAGGGTTAAAAGGAAATCAAAATCTACCCTAATGTTGTCATGCATGGGTTAACACCTAATGTCTGTCATATTTCTCTCTTGCGCAGAGAGAAACAGAGATCCTAGGGGATAAACGGAAAAGCAACAGCATATATACAGTAAAGCAGTAAAATGCATGAATGCAGCAGTACAAGCGAGGCAAGGGAGTCCCACTCAACCTCGAACCTAGAAAACAATGAGCAAAGTGAAACAGCTTCACCTCAACCTCAAGGGAAATTAACAAACAATACAGCAAAGAAAATAAAACCCCAAAACCAGCCCTGACAGCACCCCAGCTCCTACAGCAGCAACTACGAAAAACAACAAACTCTGACAGTTATCTCCCTGTTGCACCCCAAAATTTGACCAACATGTATTTACCTAGCTTGTGGTTCATCTCATTCATCATCTGCATTTCATTGATATGTGTGCAGTAGGGCAAGAGGTATGAGTACCGATCAAGACTTTGAAGCTAGCCAAGAAGGTTGTTCAAGTGTTCAAGGGTGATATCTTTGTCAGAGAAGTTAAGAGATCCTCAGAGAGATTGGTTGAAACCAAAGTTGTGTGCCTCATAACTTGAAAATTGTAGGAGCTCCTCAGATGATTCTGAAGCTATGAGGAAGGACTTGAAGCTTTGAGAGAGCTTATGAGATGTCTTGAAAGCCATCATGAGACCTAGAGAGGTCATTGTGTAAAGTTAAGAAGCCTCAGCCATGAGTGGTATAATTAGGGTTTGACTGGGTCAACCCTAGGTCAACTGATGATTTGGAGAGGGTTGAGACCTAATTCAAGAGCCATGTGATCATGGATTTATACATTGAGATTCTATAAGGATTATTCCTAGACCAAGTCATCATGATTGAGGAGTTAGAGAAGTTTTAAGCTAGGGTTTCTAAGGCTTGACAGTGTAAAATCCCCTAGTTTGATCCCTATCTTCAAGGCAATTTAGCTCAATATGTGATTGTCATCTCATCTTACACCCAACATGAATGTTGTAGAGCTTGTTCTTAGCTTTAATTTGAGTACTAGAAGTCCTTGATAGGATTTGTATATCTCAAGTTATGACTTTGACAAGTTACGGGTCATTTGAGGTATGTGAATCTGGGTCCTTGAAAGTCACCCAACTTGCATCCAACTTTTGCCCTAGTAGGATGATTCCTATGAACTCTTGGTCAACATGAATGTTGTCCCTCATCTTCTTAGCTTTATAGAGAGTACTAGAAGTCCTTGATAGGATTTGTAGAACTCAACTTATGGCTTTGACAAGTCAAGGGCATTTTGGTCATTTGGATATTATAGGTCATTTCAAGCATAAGGCCATATCTCCTATTTCCAAGCTTCAAATGGAAAAATCTTCAACATCAAACTTTCTTAGAATGATGTTTTAAGGCTAGTAGGGAGGTCATGAGATGTTGAAAAGGCTTGTAGCAAAAAGTGATAAAAATGACCTAAAATGGAGGCATAAGTTTAATAAGTTGAAATTGGAAATTGGAAATCCCAAGTTACACATCCAAACCATGGCATATAATAGGTCATTTTGACTCTAAAAGACATTCTAAGAACAATGGTTCAGCCACAATTTTGATTTGAGGCCTAGATCATGGGGCTGCTTTGGAAATTGGTTGCTTGCATCTTAAGGTTCAAAAGCAAAACTTAAGGGAAGGCAATGTACAAGCTTGCTAAGGATTTTAACACATCCTATATCTCATATGAGGATAATTTCAGGTCATTTGCAAGGGCTGCAAGGGCTATGGCATGAGATAGCACATGAGAAGAAGTGAATTCATAAACTCATGACATGAGAATCCCAATTTCTCATGGGATGGTTCTAGATGATTCTAAACCACTCTATATAATGTATAGAACTTGCTCAGATGCAAGGTTGGTGTAAGATTTGAAAGAAGAGAGAGTTGGCCATTTTCACTTGCTTCCATTGCAAGTTGAAAGCAAAATCCACATTCTAATTCAATTCCATCCATTCTTTCAATCTAAACACATTCCTCTGATCATAGTGAAGCTGTGCAAATCAATTTGAGGGAAAAACCATGGAGATTTGAAGAGTTGGCAATTGGACTTTCAAGGTTGCAAGTCATAATCGGTTTTGGAGATTGAAGCTTTCTTGGTCCAATCTTTTGCAAACAGAAGCTCTATCATCATTCAAGGATTGATTCTGAAGAGTTTGAAGGCTTGCAGTGAAGGTTTACACCATCTGTGAATCAAGAAATACCAGGTTTGCAAAATTCACCCTACACCATAATTTATGCATCTTTATGTAGAATTGTTAGGTTAGAACTGTTAGAGACCAATAGGAGATGGATTCTGAAGAGTTTGGGATCAATTGGTGAGGTTTCAGTGGATGACACCATTTTTGTTTGGACCAAGAACTCGAGTTATGGTGAGCTATAGAATGAATTAGATGTCAAGAATCAATTAGTGTAAGTTGGTGATTAACCTGAGGTAGTTAATTGCAAGAATTGTTGAAGTTGATGTTTGAGCATATCTTTGATCTTGGATCGGGTTTGGAGATCTAGGATGTTTCAATTGATTTCAAGGCCATGGTTAGATTCAGGATGAAATTCTGGACAGGTTAGGGTTTGGAATTTTGGTTTTTCATTGAGATTTGATGGATTTCGAACTGGGGTTTGAGCTCTGCAACTATGGAGCTTTTCCCTCCATTGCCATGGCTGAAGGAAGAAGACAGAGTGTTGGCCATTGGATCAGGCGTGGACTCTTTGACTAGAGTCAGATCTGAGGGCTGTGGTTTAATCTCACGTGTGAAGAAGAAAGTCTGAAGACATGATGAAACACATCGTTTCATTAAAAGGGATTTGGGCTGGATTGCTAACAACACCCCACTTTCATGGCCCGTTGGTTTTTGTACTATATTTCATTGCTTTTCACACCGTGGATTTTCCATTTTCTTTATGTTTTCTGATTTAATTTATGATTAGAAATTGGGCCTAGCGCGCCTCACTATCCCCACCCCCATTTTGAGCCCATATGAAAAATGAACTGAATATGCTTGCTATCTGCACCACATCATTTCATATTTTCATTTCTTTTTCTCCATTTTATTTCAATCTTTGAAATATCATAATAAATAGAAAATTAATTATTTTTACATGGGGATTTTTTTCCCATTTCATGTTCATGTCTAGAAAATTATAAAAGTGAAACATTTGCATTTCATGCATTTTTAGTATTTTTTGTGTATTTTCTATTTTAATAGCTTTTTAATTCTTTTATGTTGATACATGGTTTTGTAGAATTTTGTTTAGCTAGTTCCCTTTGAATTTTTAGACCATTCTTTTTAGGATAGTTAGATTAGGACTTTATCTCCCCCCTGGATTTATTCCATAATTTTGTGATTAATTTTAGGTTAGTTTTGATTAAATGACATTAGGTTGTGTAGAATTAGGTTAATCCTTAACATAGGTCCACAATAACACTAGAATTTTGGGTTTCTAGGTCAAGTTAGACATTGGGGCATATAAGGGTATTAAGAGTAGATATGTAGGATCCCCTAGGAATTATATTATATTTTAATATAGTAGTATACTATGTTTAAGTGATTTTTGTAGTTGATGATTGTTTGTGTTGCCCTTGTGGGCTTGTATTTTTGTTTGCTTTGCTTTGTGGGCTTGGAGAGCTTGGTATTGCTTTGAGGAGAATTGAGGAGCATAGCAGAAGACTTGAAGATTGATTGAGGAGCTTTAGAGCTTGATCTTGTTTGCTTTGTTGTTGTTTTAGGGTTAGGGAGTAGGAAGAGTTTAGACCTAGTTAACTTCTTTCTTAAACATGGATGGTATCTTTCACCTCCATTCCTCCCTATGATTCAAAGTCCTTCCATGGTATTCACCTCTCTCCTTTGGAGGGATAAGTGATGATACCTAGGAAGTAGAACTTTTGAGGGAAACATTCCTTTGATGTTGAACCCTTATAGGTCACCTTTGGTGGTCAATAAGCAGTTTAACACCCTAGCTTATCCAGTTAAGTGATTTCTTCTGGTTTGAGTATCTTGAGAGATGTTGAGCTTGAGTTTGAAGATGAAGACTTCATTGAAGAGTATGGAAAAGGATGATTCCTTGAAGCATTGCCCTTCCAGCTGAAGCTTGAAGAGCAACAAGAGCAAGTTGATACTTGAAGACCCAATGAAGATGAAGTAAGGATTGAAGGATGAAGTTGATACTTCTAAGTGATCAAAGATTACTCTGAGTAGCTGAAGCTTGCAGGAAAAGAAGACCAAGTTGAGACTGGTAAAGCTGGTAGAGCTTGAGAGCTTGAAGACTAAGTTGATACTTAGGAAGAGGATTCAATTGAGATTGATTCTGAAGAGCTGAAGCTTGAAGATCAAAGGAAGTTGATACTTACTTTGAAGCTTGGAGATCCTGAAGGAGATCAAGTTGATACTTGTGGTTAACAGTGAATCCTGAAGGTGGAGCTGATTAAGGAGCTGAAGCTTAGAGAAGAAGATAAGTTGAAACTTATGTTAAAGGGTTGAAACCTGGAAGAGCAAATTAATACTTGGCAAGAGTGATTGAAGTCTGAAGACTGAGTGACTGTTGAAAGAGCTGAAGCTTGAAGTTCAGAGAGGAGTTGATCTGCTTTCTTATCTTTTTCTTTGCTGTATTGGTGTGTTTTGTTTGACTTGCTTGATGCATTAGAATAAGTTCATATCTAGACTAAGTAGACTCTAGGAGCATGATTGCACTAGAGGTTGAGTTGCTCCCTCTGCTTGTACTGTTATTGTGTGGCTTTGCTTGCGGGTATTCGGTAGAGCCCAGCTCCCTTGCCCATGTGGGTTGTTTGCCTGATGGCATTTTATTTTATTTCTTCTGTATGACTGCAGTTTACTGTATATTGCTTGATAGCATGTTTTTTTATCTTTCAGTATGATTACTGTTATTCATTCTGGCTTGAGGTTGAGATGAGCTTGTGGAGGCTGAAGCCCCATACACATTTCCTCCCTCACTTGCATTGCATGCATTTTACTGTTAAGCTAATGCTTTGTCTGTTTTGGTGTATCATTGACATGATCCCTTAGGACTCTCATTTCCTTTGATAAGGAATTGATGATAGAACTTTAGGTTGAAACCTATGCATGACAACTTCTAGGAGTTCCCTGTTCAAACCTCAACCATAGGATGAATCCTTGGCATGACAACAGTAGGACTTGATAGTCTCCCTCCTAGTTGGGGCCTGTTCTCTTCTCATCTCAAAACAGTTTAAGATACAGTAATCATGAATGATTTCTTTTGTACGTTACGAGCCTTAAGCTATCTGAGAAAGGATTGTGGGAGAGTTTTTTTTCCACAGTCTGGATGTTTAGTATGGTACCCTTTGGGTGACATGCGACGCATTCACTCTCAGGTCATAGTCTCTAGTGCGATTGAAATTGCAAACACAATAAAAAACACTTCTTTCGTAAAAGACAGGAAATAAAGCGTAGTGTCCCGAACTACGTAAGCTCTGATCTCTCATACCTGTTGAGAGTACGTAGGCACAATACTGATGTATTGGCGGGCTACCTTCCCCCATAACCCGTCGTAGGTCGAACTACGTTGACTCTGATTTCTCATTCTCTGATGAGAATACGTAGGCATAAAGTGCGACGCTTTGTCGAGTCATTTTTCTTTTCTTTTCAGACCAGCCTTGATAGGTAGATAGATAACCAACCCGTCCAGTAATCACAACAAGCGTGGATCCCGTCGAGTACGACGGACGTGAGGGGTGCTAATACCTTCCCCTTGCGTAACCGACTCCCGAACCCAGACAATGGTTCCCACTAGGAACTGCAAGGAGAACCCGAGAACCTTGTTCCAACTCGGAGGCATCCCTCACGTCCGTCGTACTCGACGGGATCCACGCTTGTTTTCGGGTATGGATTGTTATTCTATCTAAACTACAGGTCAGGGGTTAAAAAGAAAAGAGAAAAATAAAAAATGACTCGGCAAAGTATCGCACTTTATGCCTACGTATTCCCGTCTGGAACGAGAAATCAGAGTCAACGTAGTTCGCCTACCTACGGGAAAGGAGGGGAAGGTTGCTCGCTAGGATATCGCATCCTATGCCTACGTACTTTCATACAGCATGAAAGATCAGAGCAAACGTAGTTCGGGCAACGTACGACACAAGTCTGTCTTGGTTGATTTTATTCCTTCTGAAAAAGGTTTTTCTTGATTAGCAGTCCAAGCGGACAAAAATGACGTCTTGATGAGTTCACATTCTTTTACAGAAGAAGTGTCTTTTATTGTATTTGAAATTTTATTGTATTTTTCTGTTTGTTTTTGAGGAAGAAGAGACAGAACTCTAACCTACGGTTGCGAAGGGAATCAAACTAACCTAATGTTATCATGCATGGGTTAAGACCTAGTGTCTATCATGCTCCTCTCTTGCGCAGAGAGAAACAGAGATCCTACGGGATAGGCAGAAACAGAAACAATAATAGATATAATAAAGCGGTAAAATGCATGGATGCAACAGCACAAGCGAGGCAAGGGAGTCCCACTCAACCTCGAACCTAGAAGACAATAGGCAAAAGTGAACAGGATTCACTTTCAACCCAACAGGTTAAACAGCAAGCAATACAGTCATGAAAACCACTCAATACATCAGAAATGAAATACAGCAATAACAAACAGCTTCAGTAGCTTTGAATCAACATCTGGCTCCAAGTAATCTCCAATCAGCTACAGGCTTCAACAAGCATCAATCTCCATCTTCATGACCTTCAGGCAAGGGCTTTGATCATCAGTCTTCTATCTGCAATGGCTTTTCTTCAAGTTCAAACCTCCAGGATGAGGGATCAGTCACAAGAGTGAATTGGGTGTTAAGCAATCAGTTGACTACCAAAGGTGGTGAACAGACTGCTTCTAACACAAAAGACATTTTCTCTCAAGAGTTCTATCTCTTAGACACTATCACCAAGCCTTCCAAAGGAAGGGGGTGAGTGTCTTAGAGAGACCCTGAATCACAGAGAAGAATGGATGCAGACAAGGCAATCCATGTTTGAGGAACAAGCTTTCTAATCTTGAGCTCTGCCTAGCTCCTAAACCCTAGTCTCCTCAGCATCTGCTAGCAAGAATCTCCTCTTCAACTATGGAAGTTGGACTTCAACATCTGGATCTCCAATGGCTTCATCTTCACAAGTCTTCAGCTCTCCCAAGTCCCCAGACAATCCCAATACCCACACATATAAGCAATAATCCCCAGAGGGCACACCACACCAGTCAATCAGATATATACAGTACATTAATAGCAGTAGGGGAATCCTGACTTTTTTCTAAGGGGATCTAATAACTACCCATA
The DNA here is from genome assembly GCA_963859935.3 of Lathyrus sativus. NCBI lineage: Eukaryota > Viridiplantae > Streptophyta > Magnoliopsida > Fabales > Fabaceae > Lathyrus > Lathyrus sativus. Next base: position 267,426,885 of record OZ012740.1, read on the forward strand.
GCCCCTATAGTCCCATAGCTAACCTATTCAATCTCTAAGTCCTAAGGGAAGTGAGTTAATTCTCCTAAGTCATCACCTAAAACCCTTGTTTGTTCATGTTATTCACACCTAAACTTAAACACCTAAAATTAATTTCTAAAAATGGGAACTAAATTGTATCTACAAGTTTAATGTCTAAACTAAACAACCTAAAAAGAATGGGTGAAAAATATTGAAGCATCTAATAGAACAAAAAATAACAAAATCATGCATGAAATGAAACTATTTAAAATGCTATTTATTTGGAAAATATGGGAAAAATATCAAATAAAAAATAAAATGCAATTTTTATTTTTTATAATTTTCTTGACTTTTTAAAGAAAATGTTAAAAAAAGAATGAATTGAAAATGTGCAATTTCTGATTTATTATGAATTTTCAAAAATGAATGCAAATAAAAAGAAATTAAGAAGAGAAAATAGAAAGAAATAAAGGGAGGGGGTGAGAAAAGCAAGAAAATCAAGTTCAGCGCGTTGGGCCCATCAAATTGGGGGGGTGTCAATAGCCATCTGAGCCCACTTCCCCCCACTAAATGAAACGGTGCGTTTCAGTTTTGAAAATTTCCCTCCGTATTTGACTTTAAACCACAGCCCTTCGATCAGCTTAAAAAGTCCATCGTTTTGAATAATCCAACGGCACCCAGTCATCTTCTTCCTTGGTCATCTAGGGTTTTCAGAAAATCATCCCCATGCACGATACTTCCATCCCTCTGTTCTCTCTCATACCTCCATGAAATCATGAGATTCAAAAACCAAAAATGCTCTAAAATTCTCCCTCTACACAGCCATGGTGTTGCCTCCTTCTAAAACTCAGCCTATACATCAATTCGATAGGTATAACAGTTGGGATTCAATCTTTGCACCTGTGATCAACTCAACCAAACCTTGCCAATTTTCATCCTAATGCGCTCACCACATTGTGCTGATTATTCTGAGCTCATCTCTCATAATTATCATCCCCTAAACTAGGTTTTCTTGATCATCCAAGTTCCACCACTCTGCCACCAAACTCCATATAACTCTCCCTAAGTTTCAAGAATTAATCTCCTATGGTTTCTAAGCACTCCTATCCTAACCACATGATCTACAACAGCATAAATGAGGAGATTCGAAAGATTATGCTTACCTTGCAAGTGATGATGGCAATGGTGGTTAGACTCCAATCCAACCCTTGATACTTGCTGAAAGTGATCTTCAATGAGTGTGTGTGCTTCTGTTTGCAATGGTTCTTGATCAATCCTTGTGAATCACTCTATTCCACTCTTCATGCAAGTTGGAGTTTGAACTTGGATCTCCTTTTCCAGCCACGAATTCCTTCCACTTTCCTTTGCCAAACACTCTAGGATGATGGTGGATGATGATGATAACAGAAATTGGAATGGTAGATGAAGCTTTAATGGAGTTTGGATAGAAAATGCAAATTGGCAAAAGATGATGAATGGTACAATTCTTGATCAATTCAGCCAATTCTTGATGTGAATCATAGTGTTTGAATGATGATGATGAAGATTCAATCAACAAATGTAAGAATTGAGGGAGATTATGGAGAGTTTGTGAAGCTTATGCAAGTTGAAGAAAGTGTGGAAAAGTTGGGGTTTTGAACAAATGGGAGCACCAACCATGGCATGAACCAACTTGTATGAATATATAGGTGGCATTAGAACCTCCTAGAAACTTGGAGAAGTTTCCCTTGCATTTTTTTTCCTTGAAATTGGTTTATGTTTCTTTCATTGTAAGCAACCATGGATAACTCACAAATTATGAACTAAACTCAAAATTCCACTTTAGCCAATGTCTTTAAAATGGTCTTTCCATTCAAAATGACCTATAATTTTGCTTCATTTGGCCAAAATATGAAAACTCTCATTTTTAAGTCCATTTTTCTTCATTAAATTCAACAATTTTGAAACCTTATGCTATGAATCTTTCCAATCTCTCATGGTCACTTTTATAGACTCAAAATTTCATTTTGAGCAAGTTTGATGTTGTAAGTTTTTCCATTTGAGGCCTCCTTGTATGAGTTTTGGGCATAGGTTAAAATGACCTGTAATTCACAAATGACCAAAATACCCTTTGCTTGCCAAGACCATAAGTAGAGTTACCCAAATCATATGAAGGCATACCATACCATTCTAGAAAGCTAAGACAATAAGGAACAATTATTATGTTGACCAGAAATTCATTTGAAATCTCCTTGAGGGGTAAAAATTACTTGGAAGTCAAGTCACTTTCACAGACAAAATTTCAGATACCTCAGATGATCTGTAACTTGCAAGGACCATAACTTGAGTTCTATAAATCTCCTTGATGTCTTCCACCACTAAAATTAAAGGTATTGAGATCCTCTACAAGTTCCATGTTGGCCAAGGATCCATTTGAAGCTTGCATTTTGACTTATCTTGCTTGGAAATTTGACCTAAACTAGAGGATTTTACATAGAAACCCTAATTTAGAAACTCCTCTTCTCCTTGATTTCTCTTGAATTCTTCTTAGCATAACAACATATCCTTATTCTTCATGTCAAATGATGAACCCCACATCTCTTCAATAGCCCTTAATACCTCTCCAACAATCCTTTGACCTAGGGTTGACCTAGGGTTGACCCAGATGAAACCCTAGTTGACTGTCTTCAACTGCAATTCTTGTGATCACATCAACAACTTGCTTTCTTCTCCAAATGACTTTCTACGTCCTCCAAGATGTCTAGATACTCTCCATGCTCAACTCACAGCTCATAATTCCCTTGTTGATCCTCAGATGCCCTCAGATAGGAGATAAACTCAAAGCTTGATCCACTGAATTCTCTGCTTTCAAATTCTTTTCTGATGACTTGAATGAGATTGAATTAGGATAATAACCTCTTGATAGGCCTCTAGAGATGATAACAATGATTGGCTCCCTGCTGGATGACTTGCTATGCTTATGCTATGCAGATGGTTAGTCTATGTACATGACTCTATATGCAAATGCTAATGATATTAAAACATAAACCAAGTGAATAAGGTTGAGCAAATTTTAGGGTGCAACAGCTGCCCCTATTCAAGCGACTTGGACCCGATTGGGTGAAGAGCCCGGAGCCTTCAGACATTCGCGGTACGAGACGGTTGAATACTAGTGAAACCAGAAATTTGCCAACCGCAGAAATAAACTGTGCTCCTGCTTGGGGAACAACATTCATCAGCTGAATCTGACTGTCATGACAACCCACTGGTCTCGCGCGACCGTGCTAGGGATTATTTTCATCGTTCTGAAAAAGATTCTATCATCGCAGAGACAGAACACTGTCCACGTCAGGACGCCTGCTTCGTCGATTTGGAAAACCTTAATAACTTTGCTGGGGATGGCTCGTCTGCCTTCTCGTCCGAAATAAATCGTCCACGTTGGGAATAAACTCTTCCACGTTAGGAATAACACCGTCCCCGTTAGGAATAACACCGTCCACGTTAGGACTCACCTTTCCACGTAAGGAATCCATCTTCTTCGTCAAACTCTTCCACGTAAGGAATACATCTTCTTTCGAGTCTGTCCACGTCAGGACCAAACTTCTTTCTTTCCGCGTCAGGAATACAAGCCTCTTTCCACGTAAGGAATACTACCTTTCCACGTAAGGAATCACACCTCGATTTGAATCTGTCCACGTAAGGACCCCAATCTTTCCACGTGAGGAATATAATCTCAATCTGTCCACGTTAGGACTCCGACTTGATATGTCCGCGTAAGGACTCCATCTTTCCACGTAAGGAATCACATCTTGGTATGTCCGCGTAAGGACTCAATTTTTCCACGTAAGGAATAAACTCGTCTTTCCACGTAAGGAAACCATTTTCCTTCCACGTAAGGAACGCTCTTGATATGTCCACGTAAGGACTCAATCTTTCCACGTAAGGAATCATCATCTTCAAACTTTCCGCGTAAGGAATCTTCATCTTTCCCCGTTAGGAATACAACTCGTCTTTTCTGCGTCTGTCCACGTCAGGACTGAACTTGCTTTTCCACGTAAGGAACTGAAGCTTCTCTTTCCTCGTAAGGAATAACCTTGTCCACGTCAGGACTTGCGCGTCTTTGACTTGCTGGGGAAATAAGACTTGTCCACGTCAGAACTCACACTTTTCCCCCCAACACAAAGAAGGATAAACTTGTCCACGCCAGGACTCTCGCATCTCGTCATCTTAAAGAACTATAAGCGTCCACGTCGGGACGCACATTTCACCATTACGAATAAAGCTATCTGCTGGAAATAAATTGTCCACGCCAGGACACCAACACGAAGAGTAATCAATCTTGTCCACGTCAGGACTCCGCACTCAATCAATACCGAGAACTCGAACCTGTCCACGTTAGGAATAACATACATCGTCAACTTGGGGAAATGTCCACGTCAGGACTCCACATTCCGACAATCTTCTCTAGCACAAAGAAAACCCGTCAATAAAACTGTCCATGTTAGGACTCATTGGTCCGCAAATCACTGACGTTACAGCAACTTTGAGGCTGACTCTACTGGGGACATTTGGAAACCAAACCTCCGGACGCCTGTTCTGATAACCGGCGGTAGCCTCTGAAATTCTGATTCATGAATCCTCTGATGACAAATAACTCTGCCTGGGAATGAGGAGAGATTTTGCCTACTGACTCTGGCGGGGAAAACAAGAACTTTCTTATGATAACTCTGTGGGGAGTAATGCCGAAGCTGACACTTCGTTGAATGTCTCACGTCGAAACCTCGAATGCTTATTGATTCACCTGAGCAAGGGCTCTCTCTACCTGCAAGAGAAACAATACTTGAAACAAAAGGTTAGCCAACCTGGTTTGTGTTTCAAAATGCATATGTTTGACAATGATGCAATGATCCATACGACATGGAAATGCTACACTTTTATTTGGCGGATGCAAGTATGACCCTATATGCCGATGCGAATGCAGACTCGAACTACTGGGCACAGGAGCTATTTCAGCAAAATAAATGCTGAAAATAAATGCCAACTCCGCTGGGGATAGCCAGGTGCTACAGAATCATTCCAGCAAAATAAATGCCGGAAGAGTGAAGTCGACTCAGCTGGGAAATTGGGAACTTAAACCAAACACCTCATTGAAGTAACACCCTGCTGGGGGATATAACTCTGCTAGGGAACAACAGATGCGCCTAGTATGATTGAACTTCTGCGGGAAAGTGAACGGATATCATACGGTATTCTGACAAAATAAATGCCACGACCCACACCAACTCTGCCGGGGAGAGCCTCAATCTTCGAATTCCACTGGGAGGAATGAATACCCTAGTTGAAAAGAGAACTCTGCTGGGGATGGGATGATTCTCTTGGGAAAATCAATTGGCTCCGCTGGGGGAGTGTAAATAACCCTGCGGGGAAAGGTAAACTGCCTGACTACAACTCACAAATATTAATCTGCTGCGGCTAAACCAATCTGCTCGAAATAAGGGAATCCTTTTAGGGGACACCATACTGTCTGAATACAGCCTTACGATTTTGGAATCGTCAATTCTGTTGAGGATAAATGACTTTGCTGGAGCATGCCCTCTTGGATAGGTTACGACTAGCTGGGGAATTCGATCCTTCTTCAGTAAGGAACATGCATGCCCTGCGTGGGGGTCGAGTCTTTTGGTATTGCAATCTCTTGGTCCTCTTCCTCGTACGGTTATGAAACCTGCAACAACACAAACAAGACGAGACAAGCCTATACAACTAAATCGATCCAGGTTAGTGACATCATCTCCAGTTAATTCAAAGTTTTAGCAATTGTTGGCAAGGGCCAGTGATGTTATACGCATGCTAGTTTCAATAAACTTAGGCGTTTTATCGTGCACAAAACAATAAAGAACCAGCATTAAGTACTGAATAACATATTTTATTGATTGGGCCCTTGAATGGGCGGATTTTTGTACACGGGATGTAACTCCTGAAAAGAGGAAGCTACGCAAAGCAAATATACAAGTATGCACAAGAAGCATAAATATATTGACAAATTAAATTTGTACACATGTCGGCAACGGGATGCAGACGAACACCACGAACTGATCCTCCTATGACTCATCCAACTCTAATGCTTTCCCGGTATTCACACTTCTGTGGAGATTGTATCAGATAACCGATCCCTTAGGCATTCTCCCGCACTGATGCTCATTGCAATCTCAAATTCGGACCGCAGTCATTTGCTTTTCAAATCCCTAACTTTTGTGTGAACCGCCCTTTACGGGTTTTCAGTTCATCGGGATACCCTTTTTTGCCGAAGCCGCCCAGTGTAGGTTTTCAACTTCGCGGGTGTACATTTTTTTTCAATTTTATCCCTAACTTTTGCCCGAACCTTTCATTCTGTTTTTGGTTCGCCAGGATGCCCCATTTTTGCCTGGACTCTCTTTTTTCTGTCCAGCGGGTCTATTTTAAGCAAAGTATCTTTTAACTGCGTCCGAATTCACAGGTGACGTAAAGTCTTCTCCGTCCATGGTGGACAACAACAACGCTCCTCCTGAAAAGACTTTCCTGACAACGTATGGCCCTTCGTAGTTGGGGGTCCACTTGCCCCTGTGATCTGCTTGCGGCGGGAGAATCCTTTTCAGCACAAGGTCGCCCGTCTGAAAGCTCTGCGGATGTATTTTCTTGTCATACGCTTTCTTCATTCGGCTCTGGTATAAACGACCGTATTCTAGAGAAGCTAGCCTCTTCTCGTCCATCAAACTCAGTTGATTCAACCTATCTTTTACCCATTCTGCCTCGTCCAGCTGAACGTCTCGCAATACCCTCAGAGAAGGGATCTCCACTTCCAATGGTAGCACCGCTTCCATTCCATACACTAATGAGAACGGGGTTGCCCCGGTTGATGTGCGTACCGTCGTACGATAAACGTGCAAAGCGAAAGGTAGCATCTCGTGCCAATCCTTATAGGTCACCACCATTTTCTGAACGATCTTCTTGATATTCTTATTGGCTGCCTCAACCGCGCCATTCATCTTGGGTCGGTAAGGGGAGGAGTTGTGATGTTCGACAAAGCTCCTTCATCATTTTTTTGTTCAGGTTCGAACCGTTGTCCGTGATTATCCGCTCGGGAATCCCATATCGGCAAATGATATCTCTCTTGATGAATCTGGCCACCACTTGCTTCGTTAAATTTGCATAAGACGCTGCTTCCACCCACTTGGTGAAATAATCGATTGCTACTAGAATGAACCGGTGCCCGTTAGAAGCTGTCGGCTCGATCTTTCCGATCATATAGATTCCCCACATCGAGAATGGCCATGGCGATGACATCACATTCAGAGGACTTGGAGGCACATGGATCTTGTCAGCATAGATTTGGCACTTGTGGCATTTTCTCGCAAACTTGAAACAATCAGTTTCCATGGTCAGCCAAAAATAACCTGCCCGTAGCAGCTTTCTTGTCATAGCATGTCCACCAGCATGCGTACCAAAGGTACCTTCGTGTATTTCCTCCATGAGCAACCTTGCCTCTTTCTCGTCTACACAACGCAACAGCACCAAGTCGTGGTTTCTTCTGTATAAGACGCCATCCGGGTTCAAATAGAAATTACCCGCTAACCTCCTGAGAGTCTTCTGATCTTGACTGGATGCCCCAGCCGGGTACTCTTTGTTTTTCAGGAAATTAAGGATATCAAAATACCACGGTTTGTCGTCGGACGCTTCATCAATAGCAAATACATAAGCTGGCCTGTCAAGCCGAGAGATAATGATTCGGGGAGCCTCGTTCCAGAAGTTGACTTTGTACATGGAAGACAAAGTGGCGAGGGCGTCCGCCATTTGATTCTCTGCCCGCGGTACGTGATGCAATTCAACTTTGTCGAAGAAAGGCAACAATCTTCTTGCATAATTCATGTAATGTACCAAGTTGGGCTGACGTGTCTCCCATTCCCCTTTGATCTGATTCACCACCAGAGCTGAGTCTCCGTATACATCAAGATGCTTGATTCGCAAATCGATGGCTTCTTCAAGCCCCATTATACAAGCTTCGTATTCGGCTTCATTATTGGTAACGGCAAAGGTCAATCGGGCAGTAAACGGGATGTGCGACCCGTGTGGCGTAGTGATGATTGCCCCTATTCTGCTACCGTAAGCATTCACAGCTCCGTCAAATATCATCTTCCATTTGGAACCCAACTCTGGCCCTTCGTCTGGCAACGGTTCTTCGCAATCCTTCATCTTTAGGTACATGATATCCTCGTCAGGAAAATCAAACCTCATCGATTGGTAATCTTCAATAGGCTGCTCCGCCAGATACTCAGACAGCACACTCCCCTTTATAGCCTTCTGCGAGACGTATTGAATGTCATATTCAGTCAAGACCATCTGCCAACGGGCAATTCTTCCTGACAACGCCTGCTTTTCAAATACATATTTGATAGGATCCATCTTCGAGATGAGCATGGTTGTATGATTCAGCATGTATTGCCTCAAACGCTTGGCGGCCCAGGCTAGCGCGCAACAAGTCTTTTCAAGCATTGAATATCGAGATTCACAATCTGTAAATTTCTTACTCAAGTAGTAGATCGCATGCTCTTTTCTTCCGGTCTCGTCGTGTTGACCGAGAACACAACCCATGCTTCCCTCAAGAACTGTCAAATACATGATCAAGGGTCTACCTGCCACTGGGGGTATCAAAATAGGAGGCTCCTGCAAATACTGCTTTATTTTATCGAACGCCTTTTGACAATTTTCGTTCCATGTTACAGCTTGATCTTTCTTTAGCAACTTGAATAGTGGTTCACACGTAGCAGTTAGGTGAGATATGAACCGGGCGATGTAGTTCAACCTCCCTAAAAACCCGCGCACCTCTTTCTCTGTTTTAGGCGTCGGCATTTCTTGAATCGCTTTTATTTTAGCAGGATCGACCTCTATTCCTCTTTCACTTACGATAAACCCCAACAGCTTACCCGATCTCACCCCGAAGGTGCATTTGTTAGGGTTCAGTCTCAGCCTGAACTTCCTAAGCCTTTTAAATAACTTCAGCAGATTCACCAGATGCTCTTCCTCCGTCTGGGACTTGGCAATCATATCGTCTACATATACTTCGATCTCTTTATGCATCATATCATGGAAGAGAGTCGTCATCGCACGCTGATATGTTGCCCCAGCATTCTTCAAACCAAAGGGCATCACTTTGTAGCAAAATGTTCCCCAAGGCGTTATGAAGGTAGTCTTCTCCATATCCTCTGGCGCCATTTTAATCTGATTATAGCCTGAAAAGCCATCCATGAAGGAGAATACGGAGTATTGAGCAGTATTATCAACTAACACGTCAATGTGAGGAAGTGGAAAATCGTCTTTTGGGCTTGCTTTATTCAAATCTCTATAATCCACGCACATTCGAACCTTGCCGTCTTTCTTTGGCACTGGTACGATGTTAGCAACCCATGAGGGATACTTTGTCACAGCTAGGAAACCGGCGTCCCACTGTTTCTGAACTTCCTCTTTGATCTTCACTGCCATATCTGATCAAGTTCTGCGAAGTTTTTGTTTGACCGGTGGGCAATCTTCTTTCAGTGGCAGGCGGTGCACAACCATATCTGTATCGAGCCCTGGCATATCTTCATACGACCACGCGAATACATCATTATACTCTCGAAGCATTTCAACCAGTCTTCGCTTGATATCGCCCTGCAGCGCGGCTCCGATACGAATATTCTTCTCAACCCCTTCCGACCCCAAGTTGATAATTTCGATGACCTCATCGTGAGGCAGAATGGCTCTTTCCTCTTGCTTCACCAACCAAGACAGTTCTTCAGGAACGTCGCTATCTTCGACAACCTCTTCTTCGGCCTGAAATACCGGGTGTTCAAAGTCGGGACGAGTCATAGGTGGTTCAAGGATGTCATCTAAAAATGTTATCCTGCAAAAGGAATGGTTAAGTGCTTCAAAACGCGTATAAAGCGAATAACCACGTCGCCATTTTATTGAAAAACATAAAACAAGAAAGACAGGGATTACAGTATTTGCACATGAAAAACGCCATTTATTTAATGATTAACACGCAATGTTTATAACAACACAGCCCTAAGCAAATCCTGATGCCTCGGGCAAGACATCAGATTATTCAACAATTAATAAAGCAAAGCATTACTGTTTAAGAGTCACAGGAACAAGCTCCTGAATAGACCAGTTGCACAGTCCTTGTCCTGGCGTGCTTGGCTGAATCCAGGCATCCATATCACAGTCGCTGTCTCCTTCATCAGACTCCGAAGCAGCATTGACGGTCTCATGACACACTCCACTGGCAGAGATGGTGATTGGCCCTCTGAAACGGGGCGCCCCCACGGAAGGAGTTGACGACGACGGTTGGTATCCTAGCCCGAACCGGTCCATCTTCACAGGAATGTCCAGCACCTTGCCCCAGCCCTTTGCTTCTCCCGCTTCTACTAGAGCTTGAGCTTCTTTATACAATGAGACGGCTATCTCTGGCACTTTGCTCGGCCCGGGACCTTTGTCCTTGATGCGCAACCCTTCAAATGCCTGGCAGGGTGTTTCGTGGATCTCTCTGTCAACTTCCACATATTTAAACGACGACAAATGGCTGACCAGGATGTCTTCTTCTCCGCATACAGTGACTACGCTGTCTCCGACCATATATTTCAACTTCTGATGTAGGGTAGACGTGACTGCCCCCGCCCCATGAATCCAGGGTCTTCCAAGCAAGCAGTTGTACGCAGGCTGTATATCCATGATATAAAACTCAGTTGCAAACACCTCCGGCCCCACCTGTAGAGGCAATGTGATCGATCCAAAGACTGTTCTCCGCGTGCCGTCAAACGCTCTGACTACCAAGTCGCTGGGCGTGCACAAGATTCCTCTAACATCCAGCTTCATCATCGCCTTCTTAGGCATCACATTCAGAGACGATCCGGTGTCGACCAATACATGCGACATTACTGATCCTCTACACTCGACAGATACGTGCAGCGCCATATTATGATCTCTCCCTTTCGGGGTCAAATCAAAGTCGGTAAAGCCCAAGCTGTGGCCTGCCTTCACATGTGCCAACACTCCTTCCAGCTGATTCACGGAGACGTCTTGAGGTACAAAAGAAGTATCCAGGACTTTCAGCAAAGCATTTCTGTGAGCTTCCGAACACAACAGCAATGACAGGATAGATATTTTGGACGGCGTCTGCTGCAGATGCTCCACAATCTTATAATCACTTTTTCAAATCAAGCGCATGAACTCTTCTACGTCTTTCGATGCCGATTCTTTTTTGCTTGCTTGCACTGGGACATTCTCAACCGCTTTCCCTTTTCCTTTCGCTAGTCTTTCGGCCTCCACTTCAGGGGATATAAAGATCCTACCACTCCTTGTCATACCTCCTGAACCAACAACATTATCCACAGTCTCGGTTGGCTGCTTATTAACATCAATCTTCATCCCGTCACAATACACCTCCAACCCATATGACCATGGGACTGCTTTCGTGTTCTCGTACGGGATCGGCCCGGCCTTAGTTATGGTGATCGGTGGTCGCTGAGCTGGTGCGGCAATAGTGATTGTCTTTCGAGGAATCGTTACAGTGGCCACATCAGTCTGATCATATGCTACTGCCCCTGCGGGCTCTTCAGTTGTTGCTTGGTCAAACTGCAATAAACCTTCATCAATTAAAGCCTGAATGCCTTTCTTCAAATCATCACACCCCCCAGCTAGGGTCCAACATTCTAAGCAATATTCGCCACATCCTGGATAAACACCCCCTTGCAACAATCTGCTTTTTATCTCGCCCAGCGGCATCTTCAAATTGTCGACATTCATAATCAGATTCAGCCCTTCCTCAGTCAGAATGGCGTTCGCCCTATGATTGGGCATGGGTTTCTGCACTATATTCGGACCTGCCGCTCCGAAATTGATAGTCTTATTGTCCAAAATATCCTGCACAACATGCTTAAAAGCATGGCAACCCTCTATATCGTGGCCCGACGCCCCAGAATGAAACTCACATTGCCTGCTTGCATCGTAACCAAACGGGGGAGCTCCCGTTATCGGTGCCAGAGTTCTTTTCTCTACCAGGTTCAATCCCAACAATGTCTGCAACAAATCTGCATAGGTTGAGGGAGGCTTCTCAAACACTCTTCTTGGTTTACTACCCTGGAATCTTCGCTGAGCCTGCTGTGCCCCCTGCTGAGGCTGCTGTTGCATTGGCTGCTGCTGAGACGGTTGTTGTTGCTGAAGTGGTTGTTGCTGATATGGAATAGTAACACTCGCCACCTGCTGCGGCTGATGATATTGGTTTCGTCCCCTGCCTCGGCCTCCAAATACTGCGCTTGCCTCGCCCTGACGGCGCCCACCAAAAGCCTTCCTATTACTGCCAGATGCAGTTGATTCCTCAACCTGGAATTTTCCTTGCTTAATGTTACGCTCAATCTTTTCTCCCATCAGAATTAGGTCTGAAAAACTGGCCAGAGACGTGTGAAACAGCATGTCATGAAACAAGCCTGTGAATGTGCCGACGAACATGTCGTTCATTTCCTTATCTTCTACAGGAGGACGTACCCTGGCAGCCATATCGCGCCACCTTTGCGCGTACTCTTTAAAGCTCTCCCCCTTCTTCTGCGACAGCCCCGCCAATTGGACCCGATTGGGCGCCAAATCGCTGTTATATTTGTAGTGAGCCACAAATGCCTCTGCTAATTGCTTCCATGTCTTGATATTGGTTGGCTCCAACCCCATATACCACTCTAGGGAAGGACCCGACAGACTATCTTGAAAGAAATGCATTAGCATTCTTTCATCAGTTGAGTATGCAGACATCTTTCTGTAATAAGCTCGTACGTGCACTTTCGGACATGTGTCCCCTTTGTACTTATCAAAAGCAGGAGCTTTGAATTTGATTGGCACCCTCAAGCCAGGTACCAGACCCATTGTTGCCATGTCCAAGCCTACAGCACTTTGGTTCAGGACCCCCCTCATTTGCTCTTCTAGCATTCTGATCTTCTGGGAGTCATCCATCGGCCCTTCGAAACCTCCTCCGGAGAAAGCGTCCTCCTGCTGATCTTCTTGCCACATACCATTTCCAGCTCCATACCCATCATATCCATTATTACGTCCAGCCCTGATCTGATTCATCCCCGGACCTCGGCCTCTGTTGCCGTACCCTTGAACACCTCCAGCAGGCCCAAAAGCCATAAACCCAGCGCCGTTTCCATTCCCGAAACCTCCGTAACCCTGATTAGTCGCACCATAACCATCCTGCCCAAAGCCTTGAGCATTGAAACCATATTTCCCAGTGTTATCGAATCCCTGATCATTGATCCCGAATCCAGCATTGACAAAGCCGTTGCCTCCCATATTATCACCCAAGTTGACATCACCAAGCCCAACGTTATGGACAACAGTCTCATTCCCAACTCCGACGTTACTATTCACAGCAGTGGTAGCGTTGTTGACATTAGCAGCAGGTATATTGACTACAGGTGGAGCCACTGGCGTGGGAGTGTCGTCTCCATGAACTGTATCGACTCGCACGGACTGATGATCCTCATTACCGTGACCAGCATTTCGGGCCAACAGAGGCTGGACCATGGCCTGCAAATTCTCCTGACCTTTTGCAATAGCTTCCATGGTCTGCATAAAGAGAGCGAGCTTCTCGCGCACATCTTGCATCTCGTTCTGCATTTGATCCTGATTCTTCGACAGTTGGTGCGGGTAGAATAGCGGTGCGGGTGTTGATCTGCAATCCTGGAAAGTACCTGGTACAGAGCATAAAATAAGATACCATCCAATGATTACCTGTAATGCAATATGGATATGAATGCAATGCAATGTGTCTGTGCATTAGGGAAGTTCATTCCCCCAGTTCTAGTGTGAAGGTGCCAGTGCAGTGACAGTGCTTATCAATATAAAGATCGGAGCTGAATCACAGAAAGCCTCATATATTGCGGAAAAAACCAATAGGCCAAGAGTATAAAGAGAAGGCATGACCTCAACCAACAATCCTGGTGATGGTCAGCACTGTGCAACTAAAGCATACAAGTTACTACATGAAATGATCAAATCCTCCCAAAAGTCTGGTATTCTTCTATCAACTTCTTGGTCTCTGGATGACTTGGTCGATCAAGCAGCCCTTCAACAAGTTGGTTTCTCTTCTTAAGAACACGGCGCACGTCTTCAGCAGTTTCTTCCCATGTCGCTTCCCCGAAGCAATCTTCTAGTTTTCGCTTTTGAGAAACAGCTTCATCTCTGCATTTGATTGCCTTGTTCAGTGCATTCTGGACACTATACCGGGTCATCACTTCTTCCTCACACTTCTTGATGCTAGACTTCAACTTCTCTTCGAGGTCGGAGATTTGTTGTTTCAACTTATCCTCCCTCTTCTTATTGTTGGTGAGTGTAGCATTCCAAGTCTTATTGCAAGAAGAGATCTCTCGGTGTGCTGCGTCGAGCGCCTTCTTTTTGGATTCCAGCATGTCATGGGAGCTTCTGAACTCTTGCCCCAGACGTTCACGCTTTTTCTTTTCCTCAGCCAACTCAGCCCCTAACCTGTTTAACAGCTCGATTTGTTGTTGGAAAGCATATACGACCTTGTTTTTCTCGCTGCGCACTTGAGCTAGCTCTTGCTCTAACCCTTCGTTGATCTTCAATAAGGCTTCTTTTTCTCTCACAACCTGCTCATAGGCTTCCTTAGAAACAGTAGTTGGCTCTTCTGCCGGAATAGGAACGAGGACGAGTGCAGCTGGAAATGGCATTAATAACTGACTTGCTCTTTCCTGGATCCAAACCCTGTACGGTGCATAGGCCTGGCAATCGTTCTTACCTAACAGTGGCTTCCCTTTGCGGTTAATACGTGTCCAGGCATGTTGCAACTCAGCTAGTAATTCTCCCTTCAAATCACCTGTGAAGTACAGAGATTCCTGTACTTCTTCCTCCTGAGGTGGATTCTTCAGTGCATATCCGAACTGGCGAATGAATAGAGAAGGGTTGTAATTGATACACCCTTTTCTTCCTATCAGCGGCACATTAGGGTACCCAGAACAACTGAAGATGAGCTCAGATCCCAACAGGTCTCGATCGAACCACTCCACATCTTCCGAAGATAGCCTCATCAGGCGCTCCGGCCATCCAACGGGGACTGTAGTCTCTGCAACAGGTCTTCTCTTAGGAAGGTGACTCTCAAGCCACATACTTAGCAAGGGTACACAAAGATGAACATTCTTTCCTCTCCCTTTCTCATTCTTGTAATGCAGTGAGTGGTAGAAATCTCCGAGTAAGGTAGGTACAGGATTACCAGCGGCGAACAAGTAGAAAGCATCAAACTCCACAAAATCCGGTATGTTGGGAAACAAAATTATGCCATAAATGCACAAAGCCAACACAGCATTGAAAGCAACCCAGCACCCGCTCTTGGCATACTCATGGGCTTTACCAACTAAGAACTGGAGTGAGAAGCCTGGAACTCCACGGGAAACAGTAGTCACAAGTTCAGAAGCATCAATATACAAGGCTTTTGCCAAATCCTCTGGCTTGGGCTTGGCGTCATAATGAATGAATGGAACCTGGTTCTGCACGGGCAGCTCAACATACTCAGCGTATTCCTCCAGGGTTGGTCCCATAATAAAGTCCGAGAACGTAAAGCACCTCAAGGCAGGGTCGTAGAATTGCATCAAAGCATACAACCCATCCAACTCTACCTCTGTAGGTTTGCACACCAATCTCAATAGTCTACCATAGCTCATCCGGAAGCTCCTACGAACACCCTCATCAGCAAGAGAGATCAACCCCAGTAAAGGAACAATATCAGGAGTAGGCAATTTGTAAGCAACTGTCCTCCTTAAGCTAGTCATGATCAAACACTCAGAAGTTCGGGCACTAGAACTAGGGAAATGCAAATGCACCTGCAGCACAGACACACGTTAGTGAAATGCAAATGGTAATGGATATGCAGTAATGCAATGCAAGCAACATGCAACAGGGACCAAAGCTGTGGCTGGATAGCCTGAACCCTATCAAGAAAGTCCCAGATAGACCCTTCAGAAGTCTTCAACCCCTGGTCTCAGATAGACCTCAAACAAAGCTCCAATACTGGTCTCTGATAGACCCCATAATCATAACCTGAATGGTCTCTGGCAGACCTCAGATCATATCTCGCACTGGTCTCTGACAGACCTCAGAACACATCTCCAAATAGTCTCTGACAGACCTCGGAACACGCCCACTGGTCTCTGACAGACCTTAGAACACATCTCCACCTGGTCTCTGACAGACCTTAGAACCCTCCATAAATATCCAGGATCCTGATCAAGAAATAAACCGGTGGTCTGAAGGTCTGGTTACCTGCATAACCCTGAATCCCCTCACAGGTGGGTGGCCCTATAACTGGCACAAGGTACGGCATCCTATGCGGTCGTCGGCGTCACAGACTTTCAGGGTTGATGATACGATTCCCAGAAGGAGTGGCATCATCAATCCCTGAAGAGGCCTCACTTAGCCAACTTCCAAATGATCGGTCCCCAGAGTCGACAATCCAACTAACCAGCAACCCACGCCAACCAAAGGAAGGGGCAGGAGGCCAACCAGAGGAACCTCGTCTGAGTGTAGATTTCATGGGACACCAAAGCAAGCAAAGCAAGTGGGCACCCACTAATTTCTACTCTAATTCTAGGTGCACTCAAGCCCAGGTCCGGCTTATCTCTCAATATCAGAACACCCGTCACACCCCAGATACAACAATAATAATCAATATATAAAGCTGAAAATACAAGGTTAGAAATATAAATCCATACAAAATCCTCGACGGGAAAACAAGCGTTAGGATTGACTCTCTTAAGGGACGTTGGATCCCAAATGCATAAGAACTATCGCAGTCCTTAGCAGCCAGGGGACGTTGGATCCCCAGCAGAGTCGCCAGCTGTCGCTACTGCGAAAATCGGCGCCGGCTGAACAGAAGAGTCGCCACCGTGCGTTATTTATCCCACGGGAGGGAAAGGAAACGCTCAGAGTAAACCTCGCACAACACGGGAAAGGTATGGTCATCGCAACCAAAACCTGGGTTCGGGAGTCGGTTACGCAAGGGGAAGGTATTAGCACCCCTCACGTCCGTCGTACTCGACGGGATCCACGCTTGTTTTCGGGTATGGATTGTTATTCTATCTAAACTACTGGTCAGGGGTTAAAAAGAAAAGAGAAAAATAAAAAATGACTCGGCAAAGTATCGCACTTTATGCCTACGTATTCCCGTCTGGAATGAGAAATCAGAGTCAACGTAGTTCGCCTACCTACGGGAAAGGAGGGGAAGGTTGCTCGCTAGGATATTGCATCCTATGCCTACGTACTTTCATACAGCATGAAAGATCAGAGCAAACGTAGTTCGGGCAACGTACGACACAAGTCTGTCTTGGTTGATTTTATTCCTTCTGAAAAAGGTTTTTCTTGATTAGCAGTCCAAGCGGACAAAAACGACGTCTTGATGAGTTCACATTCTTTTACGGAAGAAGTGTCTTTTATTGTATTTGAAATTTTATTGTATTTTTCTGTTTGTTTTTGAGGAAGAAGAGACAGAACTCTAACCTACGGTTGCGAAGGGAATCAAACTAACCTAATGTTATCATGCATGGGTTAAGACCTAGTGTCTATCATGCTCCTCTCTTGCGCAGAGAGAAACAGAGATCCTACGGGATAGGCAGAAACAGAAACAATAATAGATATAATAAAGCGGTAAAATGCATGGATGCAACAGCACAAGCGAGGCAAGGGAGTCCCACTCAACCTCGAACCTAGAAGACAATAGGCAAAAGTGAACAGGATTCACTTTCAACCCAACAGGTTAAACAGCAAGCAATACAGTCATGAAAACCACTCAATACATCAGAAATGAAATACAGCAATAACAAACAGCTTCAGCAGCTTTGAATCAACATCTGGCTCCAAGTAATCTCCAATCAGCTACAGGCTTCAACAAGCATCAATCTCCATCTTCATGACCTTCAGGCAAGGGCTTTGATCATCAGTCTTCTATCTGCAATGGCTTTTCTTCAAGTTCAAACCTCCAGGATGAGGGATCAGTCACAAGAGTGAATTGGGTGTTAAGCAATCAGTTGACTACCAAAGGTGGTGAACAGACTGCTTCTAACACAAAAGACATTTTCTCTCAAGAGTTCTATCTCTTAGACACTATCACCAAGCCTTCCAAAGGAAGGGGGTGAGTGTCTTAGAGAGACCCTGAATCACAGAGAAGAATGGATGCAGACAAGGCAATCCATGTTTGAGGAAAAAGCTTTCTAATCTTGAGCTCTGCCTAGCTCCTAAACCCTAGTCTCCTCAGCATCTGCTAGCAAGAATCTCCTCTTCAACTATGGAAGTTGGACTTCAACATCTGGATCTCCAATGGCTTCATCTTCACAAGTCTTTAGCTCTCCCAAGTCCCCAGACAATCCCAATACCCACACATATAAGCAATAATCCCCAGAGGGCACACCACACCAGTCAATCAGATATATACAGTACATTAATAGCAGTAGGGGAATCCTGACTTTTTTCTAAGGGGATCTAATAACTACCCATAGCCCCTATAGTCCCATAGCTAACCTATTCAATCTCTAAGTCCTAAGGGAAGTGAGTTAATTCTCCTAAGTCATCACCTAAAACCCTAGTTTGTTCATGTTATTCACACCTAAACTTAAACACCTAAAATTAATTTCTAAAAATGGGAACTAAATTGTATCTACAAGTTTAATGTTTAAACTAAACAACCTAAAAAGAATGGGTGAAAAATATTGAAGCATCTAATAGAACAAAAAATAACAAAATCATGCATGAAATGAAACTATTTAAAATGCTATTTATTTGGAAAATATGGGAAAAATATCAAATAAAAAATAAAATGCAATTTTTATTTTTTATAATTTTCTTGACTTTTTAAAGAAAATGTTAAAAAAAGAATGAATTGAAAATGTGCAATTTCTGATTTATTATGAATTTTCAAAAATGAATGCAAATAAAAAGAAATTAAGAAGAGAAAATAGAAAGAAATAAAGGGAGGGGGTGAGAAAAGCAAGAAAATCAAGTTCAGCGCGTTGGGCCCATCAAATTGGGGGGTGTCAATAGCCATCTGAGCCCACTTCCCCCCACTAAATGAAACGGTGCGTTTCAGTTTTGAAAATTTCCCTCCGTATTTGACTTTAAACCACAGCCCTTCGATCAGCTTAAAAAGTCCATCGTTTTGAATAATCCAACGGCACCCAGTCATCTTCTTCCTTGGTCATCTAGGGTTTTCAGAAAATCATCCCCATGCACGATACTTCCATCCCTCTGTTCTCTCTCTTACCTCCATGAAATCATGAGATTCAAAAACCAAAAATGCTCTAAAATTCTCCCTCTACACAGCCATGGTGTTGCCTCCTTCTAAAACTCAGCCTATACATCAATTCGATAGGTATAACAGTTGGGATTCAATCTTTGCACCTGTGATCAACTCAACCAAACCTTGCCAATTTTCATCCTAATGCGCTCACCACATTGTGCTGATTATTCTGAGCTCATCTCTCATAATTATCATCCCCTAAACTAGGTTTTCTTGATCATCCAAGTTCCACCACTCTGCCACCAAACTCCATATAACTCTCCCTAAGTTTCAAGAATTAATCTCCTATGGTTTCTAAGCACTCCTATCCTAACCACATGATCTACAACAGCATAAATGAGGAGATTCGAAAGATTATGCTTACCTTGCAAGTGATGATGGCAATGGTGGTTAGACTCCAATCCAACCCTTGATACTTGCTGAAAGTGATCTTCAATGAGTGTGTGTGATTCTGTTTGCAATGGTTCTTGATCAATCCTTGTGAATCACTCTATTCCACTCTTCATGCAAGTTGGAGTTTGAACTTGGATCTCCTTTTCCAGCCACGAATTCCTTCCACTTTCCTTTGCCAAACACTCTAGGATGATGGTGGATGATGATGATAACAGAAATTGGAATGGTAGATGAAGCTTTAATGGAGTTTGGATAGAAAATGCAAATTGGCAAAAGATGATGAATGGTACAATTCTTGATCAATTCAGCCAATTCTTGATGTGAATCATAGTGTTTGAATGATGATGATGAAGATTCAATCAACAAATGTAAGAATTGAGGGAGATTATGGAGAGTTTGTGAAGCTTATGCAAGTTGAAGAAAGTGTGGAAAAGTTGGGGTTTTGAACAAATGGGAGCACCAACCATGGCATGAACCAACTTGTATGAATATATAGGTGGCATTAGAACCTCCTAGAAACTTGGAGAAGTTTCCCTTGCATTTTTTTCCTTGAAATTGGTTTATGTTTCTTTCATTGTAAGCAACCATGGATAACTCACAAATTATGAACTAAACTCAAAATTCCACTTTAGCCAATGTCTTTAAAATGGTCTTTCCATTCAAAATGACCTATAATTTTGCTTCATTTGGCCAAAATATGAAAAATCTCATTTTTAAGTCCATTTTTCTTCATTAAATTCAACAATTTTGAAACCTTATGCTATGAATCTTTCCAATCTCTCATGGTCCCTTTTCTAGACTCAAAATGTCATTTGGAGCAAGTTTGATGTTGTAAGTTTTTCCATTTGAGGCCTCCTTGTATGAGTTTTGGGCATAGGTTAAAATGACCTGTAATTCACAAATGACCAAAATACCCTTTGCTTGCCAAGACCATAAGTAGAGTTCCCCAAATCATATGAAGGCATACCATACCATTCTAGAAAGCTAAGACAATAAGGAACAATTCTTATGTTGACCAGAAATTCATTTTAAATCTCCTTGAGGGGTAAAAATTACTTGGAAGTCAAGTCACTTTCACAGACAAAATTTCAGATACCTCAGATGACCTGTAACTTGCAAGGACCATAACTTGAGTTCTATAAATCTCCTTGATGTCTTCCACCACTCAAATTAAAGGTCTTGAGATCCTCTACAAGTTCCATGTTGGCCAAGGATCCATTTGAAGCTTGCATTTTGACTTATCTTGCTTGGAAATTTGACCTAAACTAGAGGATTTTACATAGAAACCCTAATTTAGAAACTCCTCTTCTCCTTGATTTCTCTTGAATTCTTCTTAGCATAACAACATATCCTTATTCTTCATGTCAAATGATGAACCCCACATCTCTTCAATAGCCCTTAATACCTCTCCAACAATCCTTTGACCTAGGGTTGACCTAGGGTTGACCCAGATGAAACCCTAGTTGACTGTCTTCAACTGCAATTCTTGTGATCACATCAACAACTTGCTTTCTTCTCCAAATGACTTTCTAAGTCCTCCAAGATGTCTAGATACTCTCCATGCTCAACTCACAGCTCATAATTCCCTTGTTGATCCTCAGATGCCCTCAGATAGGAGATAAACTCAAAGCTTGATCCACTGAATTCTCTGCTTTCAAATTCTTTTCTGATGACTTGAATGAGATTGAATTAGGATAATAACCTCTTGATAGGCCTCTAGAGATGATAACAATGATTGGCTCCCTGCTGGATGACTTGCTATGCTTATGCTATGCAGATGGTTAGTCTATGTACATGACTCTATATGCAAATGCTAATGATATTAAAACATAAACCAAGTGAATAAGGTTGAGCAAATTTTAGGGTGCAACAACTACTGTGCCCATTCAGCAGTACAATCAGGTGTTGGCTGAGCGAGATGAATTGAAGCAGGCAAATGAGGAACTGGAGAAGGAATTGGCTCAGCTCTGAAGCGAGAGGAACGAAGCCGTTCATTCTTTCAAAAGGCAGACAGAGCTGGTGAACCGGCTGGGGACAGACTTGACTAAGCAGATAGCTGAGCGTGAGCGCATGGGTCAAGACTTTAAAGCTGTCAACGACGTACTGGCTACGAAGAAGCAACACTGGACGAAGCATATCGGAGGATATCCAAGTTCAACCAGCACTGGAAGGCCTCCCTGGCCACCAGGAAAGAGCGGGAGGATAAGCTGATGCTACAGATCTCCAAGCTGGAAGCCCAGGTGAAGGACAGTGAGCAGAGGTTTGATGAAGAAACCGCTCGCAGATACGCCGCCGAAGGCCAGCTCAACAAAGCTCTCGCTAACTTGAAGGAGCACAAGCTGACGTTTGAGTCCAAGAAGCGGAAGTTAGAAGATTGCTTTGGCGAAGGAGCATGGGAAGGTTCGGTTGAAGGTCTTCAGTATACCATTGTGCAGAGGGAATTACTCGTCGAGGGGTTACTCACTCTGCCAGATCATCCAGAAACGAAGGAGTTGTTTGAAGAGTATCGCGCCCATGGCCGTACTTGACTATTTGTATTCCTTTTGTTTTGATCATTGTTGTATGCTGACCATCACCAGGCTTGTTGGCTGAGGTCACGCTGTTGATTCATCTTGTACTC
This sequence comes from Lathyrus sativus, assembly GCA_963859935.3. Lineage (NCBI taxonomy): Eukaryota > Viridiplantae > Streptophyta > Magnoliopsida > Fabales > Fabaceae > Lathyrus > Lathyrus sativus. The sequence continues at coordinate 267,449,234 of OZ012740.1, forward strand.
GCTGATGCTATGTACTGCCTTGATAGGCTTTCTTTATATATGAGATTGTTATTTCCATGATTGGACTCAGACTTCTTCTTCTTATTATCAGCACAGGCACTCAGGCACTAGGATCGGGGGAGATCTCCCCAGCACACAGACACACGCATGCATTTTGCATGAAGCATTTGCATGACGAGCATTTTGTTGTTTTTCCTAACCCTTCTGTGTTTAACAGGTTGTCGCAGGGTTTCACAGGTTGTTTTAGGTTGCTTCAGGTGGTTCTAGGATTGATCAGAGACCTATTCACCGCTATCCGACTAGAGCTAATCAGACCAGGATCATGGAGCAAGTGCAAACTGATGTTCAGGAACTCCGCGAAAGGATGGATCGCTTCATGGAGCTCATGCAAGCGGTCGCCAATGGCCAGGATCAACTCAGAACTTTGGTTCAGCCTTTGATTTCCAGGGTTGATAGCAACGGCATACTCCATGGCGGGACTGTGCCTACTCCTCCACCAGTTGAAACTCCGCAGAATGGTGTTCCCGTGACCGGAGGAAACGGCAGTGCTAATGGCAATGTGATGGCCAACATCGGACTCAATACGACGGGCGTCGGTTATGAGAGTCTGGGAGCTAATGTCAATGTCGGGCCAGGCAACGACAATGCAGGTGTCGGGAATCTGTTTGTGCCTCAGCCATAGCTTGAGGATCACCAGGATGATGTGTTCTCTCAGAGAGGTGCTGAAGGGGAGCTGAATGCTGAAGCGCGACTTAGATTCAAAGCACTTGAAGATAAAATGAGAGATATTGAGAATCAGAATACTTTGGGCGTTGATATGTCCAAGCTGGGACTAATTGCTGATTTCAAGGTGCCTCCCAAGTTCAGGGTACCTGACTTTGAAAAATATAAGGGCACCACTTGCCCTCGTGTCCACCTGAGATCGTACTACAGAAAGATGTCTGCTCATTCCGAAGACGAGAAGTTGCTGATGCACTTCTTCCAAGATAGTCTTTCTGGGCCATCCCTTGAGTGGTACATGGGTCTGGAGCCCACTAGTGTGCGCACATGGAAGGATCTTGCTGAAGCATCTGTGCACCACTACCAGTACAATAGCGACTTGGCCCCGAACCGAGTTCAGCTGCAGAACCTGTCGCAGAGGAATAATGACGGGTTTAAGGAGTACGCCCAGCGGTGGCGTGAGTTGGCAGCCAGGGTTCAGCCGCCGATGGTTGAACGAGAGCTCGTGCAGATGTTTGTAGCCACCCTCCCAGGGGTTTACTATGAAAAGTTAGTCAGCGGTATGTCCGAGAAGTTCTCAGATCTCATTATCATGGGTGAGCACGTCGAGAATGGGATCAAGATCGGGAAAATTCAAGGTGAGTCATCCTCAGCTGGAGGAGGCGGAAAGAAACCTTATGCTGGCAAAAGGCGAGAAGGAGAAGCGAGCGCTGTGACCAACGCTCGAAGGAAGGGTAAAGGTCCTCAGCAGCAGGTAGCCAGTATAAATATCCCGGCGGCTCCGCAGCAGCAGCAGCAGCAACAACCGAATCAACAGGGATACAGGAAGTATCAGAATCGGGCATCTTTGGCAAACCGTCACTTCGAGACACCGCCCATGTCGTATGCGCAACTCTTGCAGACTTTGCTTCAGCTACAGTTGATCCAGAAGAGGATGATGGATCCCTTGACAGGGGCACCTCCGCCAGGGTACGACGCCAATGCCACTTGTGAGTTCCACTCAGGGGCACCGAGCCACACAATCGAGAACTGCAAAGCCTTCAAGCATAAGGTGCAGGACTTGGTGGATGCCAAGATCATCAACTTCTCCGATAATGTGCCCAATGTCACGAAGAATCCTATGCCGAATCATAGGGGAGGTGGTGTGAACGCCATTATCGAGGACGAGAGTGCAAATTTGTTGACTGATGTCGGAGATCTGAAGACGCCACTTAGCTTCGTTAAAGCTAAGTTGCTGAAAAGAGGGTTCTTTCCAGGTTGCGGAGAGTTATGCATGGACTGTGCTACACGTTCTGATGGATGTGAGCAGTTGGTAGAAGGAATTCAAAGTCTGATGACCGAGGGGATTGTGCAGTTTAGCCGGAGGGCTGAGAGTGGATCAGGAGAGGTAGTGCTGAAGCAAGCCGATGAGGTCGCCACCATCACCATCCCTCGCCGGCCGATAACTATTTCCAAGCCCAGGCCACCTACAATCAGTATTACCAAAACTGGGCCGATACCCTTCGAGAGCACTAACGCCGTTCCGTGGCATTATGGGGCTGAAGTCTACTGCAACGGACAGAGGTTGGAGCTAGAACCGTATGGGTCGACTATGGAGAATCTCGCGGGAATCAGTGGTATTACTCGCAGCGGAAGAGTGTTTGCACCGCCAGAGGTCGTGGCAGATAGAGCGGTGAGAGCTGATGCGGCTGACAAAGGCAAAAGTAAAGTCGTTGAAGAGGTCCCGTGTGGGGCAGAAAAAGACTTGCTTGTTAAAGATGCCGAGGAGTTTATGCGGTTGATTAAAAAGAGTGACTACAAGATTGTAGATCATCTCCATCAGACGCCCTCGAAGATTTCCATTCTAAACTTGTTGCTGTGTTCTGAAGCACACCGCAATGCGCTGCTAAAGGTGTTGAACGCCGCATATGTACCGCAAGAAATATCGGTGAATCAGCTAGAAGAGGTTGTAGCCCACGTTAATGCTGGAAATGGGCTAGGTTTCACAGACTTAGAGCTGACGCCAAAAGGGAGGAATCACAATACCGCCCTGCACATCTCGATAGAGTGTAGGGGCACGATCATGTCGCACGTACTGGTGGACACAGGCTCGTCGCTTAATGTTCTTCCGAAGAATGCATTAATGAAGTTGGATACTCGTGGAGTGATTTGCACACCCAGTGATCTGGTTGTGAAGGCGTTCGACGGGACTAAACGACACGTTTTCGGGGATGTGACCCTGCCGATCCAGGTTGGTCCGGAAACGTTCAACGCGGTCTTTTATATCATGGACATCATGCCTGCCTACAGTTGTCTCTTGGGTCGGCCGTGGATCCATGCTGCTGGTGCCGTGACCTCCACGTTGCATCAAAAGCTCAAATATGCTGTCGGGGGAAGCATCGTAACCGTTTGCGGCGAGGAAGACATAATGGTGAGCCATTTGTCGTCCTTCAAGTATGTGGAAATGGATGGCGAAATCCATGAGACGCTATGCCAGGCGTTCGAAGCTGTCAAAGTGAAGGAAGTAGCTCCTGTAGTCACAGAAAAGCCAGAGATGAATCTCTCCTCGTTCAAGGAAGCTCGAGCCGTTGTCCAAGCTGGATCTACCCCAGGCTGGGGGCGAATTTTGGAGATACCCAACAAGCAAGATAAGTTTGGGTTGGGATATTCTCCTGGAGCTGAAGCTTCTTCTTCATCTGGCAGTGCGTCACGAGGTAAGGGGCCGATCCAGTTTACCAGTGGCGGAGTGATCTTCGAAAGCATCAACGCAACGTCTGAAGACAGCGGGGATAGCGACTGTGACCTCGATTCTTGGATCCAGCCAAGCAAGCCAGGCGAGGGCCTCAACAATTGGACCATCAAGGATATCATCCAGATGACAAGTGAAGAGTAATGATTTACTTTTTCCAATCATTGTACAACCCTATGTCCTACCCGGGGCATAGCAATTTTATTGTCAGGGCCTTGATGGATTATGTACATGCATTTTGTTAATAAATCAAAGGCGTTTTCTTCGTATTCAAATATCATGATCTCTGTTATTCCTGTTTTATATTTGTTTTGAAAAACAGTAAAATGGCAATGGGGTTTGTGCTAACCTGCACATCCTTGTTTTAAACTTAACCCTTGTTATTGCAGGATTCACACAACAGATGACACCGACTCTGGACCTTCTACGGCTCACTTCGACTTCGATTGCCCGATCTATCAAGCCGAAGAAGAGATTGATGAAGACGAAGACCTTCCTGAAGAGTTAGCCCGCTTGTTGAAACAAGAGGAGAAGGTTATTCTGCCTCATGAGGAGGAGATCGAGACCGTGAATCTGGGTTCTGAAGAACTCGTCAGAAATGTCAGGATAGGGGTTGCGCTGCAGAGTGATGTCAAGCAGAGATTGGTCGAGATGCTAAGAGAGTATAGTGACGTCTTTGCTTGGTCATACGAAGATATGCCCGGACTTGACACGGACATCGTGGTCCACCACTTGCCGCTGCGAGAAGATTGCCCGCCTGTTAAGCAGAAGCTTAGGAGGACGAGACCAGATATGGCCGTTAAGATCAAAGAAGAAGTGCAAAAGCAGCTTGATGCTGGCTTCTTAGCGGTCACTACTTACCCTCCGTGGGTCGCCAACATAGTGCCTGTACCGAAGAACGACGGTAAGGTACACATGTGCGTCGATTATCGGGATTTGAATAGGGCGAGCCCTAAAGATGATTTCCCGTTGCCTCATATCGATGTGTTGGTCGACAACACAGCCCAGTTCTCCGTGTTTTCATTCATGGATGGCTTTTCCGGTTACAATCAGATCAAGATGGCGCCGGAGGACATGGAGAAAACTACGTTTATCACTCCCTGGGGAACATTTTGCTGCAAGGTAATGCCTTTCGGTCTGAAGAATGCAGGAGCCACTTACCAACGAGCAATGGTTACTTTGTTTCATGACATGATTCATCATGAGATTGAAGTCTATGTTGATGACATGATTGCGAAGTCCCAAACGGAGGAGGGACATCTGGTCAATTTGCTGAAGCTCTTTGAGAGGCTTAGGAAGTTCAGGTTGAGGCTGAATCCTAACAAATGTACTTTCGGAGTGCGGTCCGGAAAGTTACTAGGGTTTATCGTGAGTGAACGAGGCATCGAGGTTGATCCTGCGAAACTAAAAGCGATACAAGAAATGCCAATGCCAAAAACAGAAAAAGAAGTTCGTGGTTTCTTGGGCAGAATAAACTACATTGCAAGGTTTATCTCTCAGCTCACGGCCACGTGTGAACCGATGTTCAAGCTTTTAAAGAAAGATCAGACAATTATCTTGAATGAGGATTGCCAGAAGGCATTTGACAAGATAAAGCAGTATCTTCAAGAACCTCCAATCTTGATACCCCCAGTGGCTGGACGGCCATTAATCATGTACTTGACAGTTCTTGAGAATAGTATAGGGTGTGTTCTCGGACAGCACGACGAGACGGGCAGAAAGGAGCATGCCATTTACTATTTGAGTAAAAAGTTCACAGACTGTGAATCTCGCTACTCGATGCTGGAGAAAACGTGTTGTGCACTAGCCTGGGATGCCAAACGTTTACGACAGTACATGCTCAAAAAAACCACCATGCTAATTTCGAAGATGGATCCGATCAAGTACGTCTTCGAGAAGCAGGCTCTTTCGGGCAGGATTTCCAGATGGCAAATGGTGTTGACGAAATATGATATTCAGTATGTTTCCCAGAAAGCCATCAAGGGCAGCGTATTGTCTGATTACCTTGCCGAACAGCCGATCGAGGATTACCAGCCGATGAAATTTGAATTCCCTGATGAGGATATTATGTTTCTCAAAGCGAAGGATTGCGATGAGTCGTTGCCCGACGAGGGGCCAGATAGGAAATCCCAGTGGAAATTGATATTCAACGGGGCAGTTAATTCCTATGGAAGTGGCATTGGGGCGATCATCACGACTCCCCACGGATCCCACATCCCGTTCACTGTGAGACTGACGTTTCCAGTCACCAATAATGAGGCGGAGTACGAAGCATGCATTATGGGTCTAGAAGAGGCAATTGATTTGAGAATCAAGAACCTAGACGTATATGGTGACTCGGCGCTTGTGATCAACCAGATCAAAGGGGAGTGGGAGACTCGTCAATCGAATTTGGTGCCGTACATGAATTATGCCAGAAGGCTACTTCCATTCTTTGATTGAGTGGAACTCCATCACGTGCCCAGAACGGAGAATCAAATGGCTGATGCCTTAGCCACGTTGGCCTCAATGTATAAAGTCAATTTTTGGAATGAGGCTCCAAGAATTGTCCTTTCTCGTCTTGATAGACCTGCATTCGTCTTTGCAATCGAGGAAGCCTCCGACGGCAAGCCATGGTTCCATGACATCCAGACTTTCCTTATGACTAAGGAGTATCCTGCGGGTGCGTCAACACAGGATAAGAAGACTCTGAGGAGGCTGTCTGGAAATTTTTATCTCAATCCTGATGGAGTTTTGTACAAAAGAAACCACGATCTCGTGCTACTCAGATGTGTAGATGAGAAAGAGGCGAGTATGCTCATGGAAGAAGTCCATGAAGGCACATTTGGTACGCACGCCGGCGGGCATGCTATGACGAGGAAGATCCTGAGAGCAGGATATTACGGCTGACGATGGAATCGGATTGCTTTAAATTCGCGAAGAGATGTCATAAATGCCAGATTTATGCTAATAAAGTTCATGTGCCGCCGTGCCCGTTAAATGTCATGTCCTCCCCGTGGCCGTTCTCCATGTGGGGCATCGACATGATAGGCAAGATCGAGCCCACTGCATCTAACGGTCATCGCTTCATTCTAGTAGCTATCGACTACTTCACCAAGTGGGTGGAGGCAGCCTCATATGCTAATGTGACCAAGCAGGTGGTGGATAAATTCATAAAGAGGGATATCATCTGTCGTTACGGAATTCCCGAACGGATCATTACTGATAATAGTTCGAATCTAAATAACAAGATGATGAAGGAGCTGTGCCAGAGTTTCAAGATTGAACACCACAACTCATCTCCTTACCGACCGAAGATGAATGGCGCCGTTGAAGCGGCCAAAAAGAACATAAAGAAGATTGTTCAGAAGATGGTTGTGACCTACAAAGATTGGCACGAGATGCTGCCATTTGCACTGCACGGTTATCGTACGACGGTACGTACGTCAACCGGGGCAATTCCTTTCTCCTTGGTGTACGGTATGGAAGCAGTCCTACTGTTAGAAGTGGAGATCCCTTCTTTGCGAGTTTTGGTTGATGTGAAATTCGACGAGGCAGAATGGATTACGAACCGACTGAACCAACTCAGCCTGATGGACGAGAAGAGGTTAGCATCGATTGCGTTTTGTCGTCTGTACCAAAGCCGAATGAAGAAAGCTTATGATAAGAAGGTGCGTCCTAGAAGCTTTCAGACGGGTGATCTCGTCCTGAAGAAGATTCTTCCTCCACACTCCGATCACCGGGGCAAGTGGACCCCGAATTACGAAGGTCCGTACGTCGTCAGCAAGGTCTTCTCGGGAGGAGCTTTGTTGTTATCCACGATGGATGGTGAAGATTTTGCATCCCCGGTGAACGCGGACGCAGTTAAAAAATACTTTGCTTGAAGGCGACCCGCTGGACAAAAAAAAAGAGAGTCCAGGCAAAAATGGGGCATCCTGGCGAACCAAAAACAGAATAAAAGGTTCGGGCAAAAATTAGGGATAAATTGAAAAATGTACACCCGCGAAGTCGAAAACCTACACTGGGCGGCTTCGGCAAAAAAGGGTATCCCGGTGAACTGAAAACCCGCAAAGGGCGGTTCACGCAAAAGTTAGGGATTTGAAAAAGCAAATGACTGCGTTCCGCGTGTGGACTTTCTTTGTTTAGTGGTTCGGAAGACCTGAGGGCCGTTTATCTGAATCAATCTCTTCCGAAGCTGAAGCGTCGGAGAGGTATCGAAGTCGAGTGGGTCATAGAGGGATCAACTCATGGTGTTCGTCTACGCCTCGTTGCCGACATTTGTATATACTGATGTATATGTATGTTTTATTTTTGCGCGGCTTCCTCATTCCAGGAGCTTGCATCTGTTGTAAAACATTTTTACCCATTCAGGGGTTCGTTATCAATAAAATGCATACTATTCAGCAATTCTGTTTGCCTGTTTAGCGTTTATCTGTTTTGTTTGCGAAAAGAACGCCGATGTTTTTGATAAAATGCGCATACATAAACTTACTGGCCTAGGCCACTGATTGTTGAAACAATGAATTACTTGAGCATTGTCACAAGATGATAACCTTGATAGGCCCCTTTGAGAAGGGTATCTTGTCTGTTTGTTTGTGTTGTTTCAGCTGTAGCATATTCCAGACGGTGCGTCGTGCGTATCCCCAAGCAGGATGATTCCTCCTTCTCCAGCAACGTTCAGCAGCCTCTCCCCGCAGAGTCTGAACACGAGATAGTGAGCATTGACATGTCTCCCCAGGCAGAGAGGATTCTCTCCCCCAACCAGATGCGTCCTGAAGCAACGTCATCTCCTCAGCTGAGTCACGCGCCGAAGCGCATGTTCAACCCCCAGCACCGGGTCACAAGTGCAGGTCTCGTAGGAAACTATTCGTTCACTGAAGTGTGCAGCAACTGATGGTGCAAGACTGAAGTCTCCAGCGGAATTGAAATTCCCCCACAGAGTCGTACTCTCTCCAGCAAGCAGAATGATTTCTCCTTCCTCAGTCGAGTTCGCAAATCCCCAAGAGAGCTGAATCCTTGAAAGCTGCTCAGGCCATGATTGGTTCTCCCCAGTAGAGTATGGAATAGCTGATGCTGTGTTTCCCCACCGGAGTCGTTATCTCCAAAGAAGTAGCCGTGAAGGCCGTGCAGTCATTCCCGCGATTGACATCGCTTTCCATCAGCAGGTCCAGGTTCTCATAGAGCTTCGTCCCCCCGCAGCAGTCAACTGAAGTTGTGTCCCCTGCGGAGTCCAATTGAGATTGGTGTGACCTTGTGCTCCTCAGCAGGATGATTCCTCTATCTGAGTAGTTCTTTCTCCTTGACATGAGGATTCCCCTTCGGCATTTATTTTGCTGACGGGATCGCATCATTGTGCATGACTGCATAGCATTTATCATAAACGCATAGCATTTCCACCATGTGGAGCATTGACGCCATTGCTGAAGCATACGCATAATAAACATGATCTAGGTTGTTACCATTCTTGTTTTGCAGGTGTTCCGCCGCAGAATTGATTGCTCAGGATGATTCCTGACATGCTCCCCAACGAAGCTGCTTGCTCAAGATGATTCTTGAAGTCCCCAGCGAAGTCTTCAGTTCAAGATGATTCTTGACGTCCCCAGCGAGGTCACTTGCTTAAGATGATTCTTAAGACCCCCGTTGCAGTCGCCAGAGTGGTCATTCAAGCTGATGCTTAGAGTCCCCGGCAGAATGCTTGCTCAGGATGATTCCTGAAAGCTCCAGCATGGTTATCGGTTCAAGATGATTCTTGAAGTCCCCGACGGAGTTATTTGTCCAAGATGATTCTTGAAGTCCTCAGCAGAGTTGATTCATCCAGAATGATTTCTGGATCCCCGAAGCGGAATTACTTGATAGTTCTCCATAATCCCCAGCAGAGATGCGACATCCCTAGCAGGTTCCTGAACGGTGAAGTTGAAACTTCCCTCGAAGACTTCATGATTGAAGTCCGACCGCGTTAATGAAGCAGTTCTCTCAGCTGATGCGGAGTGCCTGATGGCAGAGGTTTGGATATTCCCAATTGGTTCATGATTGACCAAGAATTCTATTCCCGACTTGCTGATGAAGTCCGGCTGATGCCCGATAGTTTTCTTTGAATGCCTGATGGCATGATCAACCTGATGTTTGACCTGATGAAGTCCGGCTGATGCCCGACAGTTTTCTTTGAATGCCTGATGGCATGATCAACCTGATTGTTGACCTGATGAAGTCCGACTGATGCCCGACAGTTTTCTTTGAATGCCTGATGGCATGATCAACCTGATGGTTGACCTGAAGAGTCCCGAGGAATCGTGATGCCTGATGGCATGATCGACTATGTATTACCAGTTACCGCGTGACCAATTCTCCAGCTTGTTGTCGTGCAGCTATTATTTCAGTTTTCGAAGATTTGTTCCCATCAGAGTACCGTGCACTTGTGCAGTTGGCAAATTTCCAGGTTTATCGGTATTCAACCGTCTCGCACATTGATTGGCTGAGAGTCGTTCGCTCTTCACCCAAATCAACGAACTTAGGCAGATTAGGGAACAGTATAATCCCATAGATGCACAAGGCAAGAACAACGTTAAACATAATCCAGCAGCCACTTTTGGTGTATTCTTGAGCTTTGCCAACCAAAAACTTGAGAGAGAACCCAGAAACTCCATGCCAGGAAGTCAACAATAACTCTGCAGGATCCATATGCAAGGGAACAACTAAGTCTTCCAGCTTAGGCTTAGCGTCAAAGTGAATGAAGGGCACTCTGTTCTGAACTAGTAACTCTAGAAACTCAGCGTACTCCTCCATGGTCGGAGCCAAAATGAAGTCCTGGAACATAAAACACCTCAAGGAGGGATCATATAACTGCATCAATGTGTATAACCCATTCAGCTCATACGTGGTTGGTCTGCAAACCAAACTCAGTAGCTTCCCATAACTCTTTCTAAAGCTTCTCTTCACATCATCATCAGCTAAGGAAATCAGACCTAACAGAGAAGTCACATCAGGGGTAGGTAACTTATACGCAACAGTCTTCCTCAAAGTACTCATGGTGACAGATAGAAGTCCGGAGCACTAGAATCGGGAAGTATGAAAATGCACCTGCAGCACAGACACACGTTAATGATATGCACATGATGATGCAAACAATGCAATATGCAAGCAATGCAACAAGGGATCAAGTGCCCCTGGCTGAGAAGTCCAATCCACAATACTGGCCTCAAATAGACCCATAAACTGCTCAAGATCATCCATAATGCTCCAACCTGGTCTCTGACAGACCCTATAACACTGTCCTCAAATACCACACCACTGAATCTCAATCAAGAAAACCGGTAATCTGGAGGTCAAGTTACCTGCATGTCCAAACCCCTCTCACAGGTAGGTGTCCTAATAACTGACACAAGGTATGGCATCCTATGCGGTCGTTGGCGTCACAGACTTTCAAGACTGATGATACGATACCCAGAAGGTGTGGCATCATCATGTCCTGAAGAGTCCTCACTTAGCCAACTTCCAAATGATCGGTCCCCGGAGTCGACAATCCAACTAACCAACAACCCCCTCAACCCAAAGGGTTGAAAAAGAAGTCAACCAGAAGAACCTCGTCCGAGCGTGGATTTTATGAGACACTAGTACATGCAAAGCATGCACACGCCCACTAATTTCCACTCTAATTCTAGGTGCACTCAAGCCCAGGTCCGACTTATCTCTCAATCATAGAACCCCCTCATACCCACAGCAATAATAACAATAATATAATGCTGAATGTAAAATACAGAAAACGTAAATCCATACAAAATCCACGACGGGAAAACAAGCGCTAGGATTGACTCGCGTAGGGAACCGTTGGAGTCCCCAGCAGAGTCGCCAGTTGTCGCTACTGCGAAAATCGGCGCCGGCTGAACAGAAGAGTCACCACCGTGCATTATTTATCCCAACAGAGGGAAAGGAAATGCTCGAAGTAAACCTACCGCAAAGACGGGAAAGGAATGGTCTTCGCAACCAAATCCTGGATTCGGGAGTCGGTTGTGTAAGGGGAAGGTATTAGCACCCCTCACGTCCGTCGTACTCGACGGGATCCACGCTTGTTTTCTAGTACGGATTGTTATTCTATCTACTCTACAGGTCTGGGGTTAAAAGAAAATAAAATGACTCGGCAAAGTATCGCACTTTATGCCTACGTATTCCCGTCTGGAATGAGAAATCAGAGTCAACGTAGTTCGCCTACCTACGGAAAAGGAGGGGAAGGTTGCTCGCTAGGATATCGCATCCTATGCCTACGTACTTTCATACAACATGAAAGATCAGAGCAAACGTAGTTCGGGCCACGTACGACACAAGTTTGTCTTGATTATTTTTATCCTTCTGAAAACGGTTTTCTCTTGATTATGGGTCCAAGCGGATAAAAATGACTCTTTTGATTGGTTTACAGTCTTTTACGCGAGAACTGTCTTTTATTTATGTTTGACCTCTTATTGTATTTTTGATTGTTTTGAGATAGAAGAAAAAGAACTCTAACCTAGGGTTAAAAGGAAATCAAAATCTACCCTAATGTTGTCATGCATGGGTTAACACCTAATATCTGTCATATTTCTCTCTTGCGCAGAGAGAAACAGAGATCCTAGGGGATAAACAGAAAAGCAACAGCTTATATACAGTAAAGCAGTAAAATGCATGAATGCAGCAGTACAAGCGAGGCAAGGGAGTCCCACTCAACCTCGAACCTAGAAAACAATGAGCAAAGTGAAACAACTTTACCTCAACCTCAAGGGAAATTAACAAACAATACAACAAATAAAATAAAACCCCAAAACCAGCCCTGACAGCACCCCAGCTCCTACAGCAGCAACTACGAAAAACAGCAAACTCTGATAGTTATCTCCCTGTTGCACCCCAAAATTTGACCAACATGTATTTACCTAGCTTGTGGTTCATCTCATTCATCATCTGCATTTCATTGATATGTGTGTAGTAGGGCAAGAAGTATGAGTACAAATCAAGACTTTGAAGCTAGCCAAGAAGGTTGTTCAAGTGTTCAAGGGTGATATCTTTGTCAGAGAAGTTAAGAGATCCTCAGAGAGATTGGTTGAAACAAAAGTTGTGTGCCTCATAACTTGAAAATTGTGGGAGCTCCTCAGATGATTCTGAAGCTATGAGGATGGACTTGAAGCTTTGAGAGAGCTTATGAGATGTCTTGAAAGCCATCATGAGGCCTAGAGAGGTCATTGTGTAAAGTTAAGAAGCCTCAGCCATGAGTGGTATAATTGGGGTTTGACTGGGTCAACCCTAGGTCAATTGATGATTTGGAGAGGGTTGAGACCTAATTCAAGAGCCATGTGATCATGGATTGATGCATTGAGATGCTATAAGGATGATTCCTAGACCAACTCATCATGATTGAGGAGTTAGAGAAGTTTTAAGCTAGGGTTTCTAAGGCTTGACAGTGTAAAATCCCCTAGTTTGATCCCTATCTTCAAGGCAGTTTAGCTCAAGATGTGATTGTCATCTCATCTTACCCCCAACATTAATGTTGTAGAGCTTGTTCTTATCTTTAATTTGAGTACTAGAAGTCCTTGATAGGATTTGTAGAGCTCAAGTTATGACTTTGACAAGTTACAGGTCATTTGAGGTATGTGAATCTGGGTCCTTGAAAGTCACCCAACTTGCATCCAACTTTTGCCCTAGTAGGATGATTCCTATGAACTCTTGGTCAACATGAATGTTGTCCCTCATCTTCTTAGCTTTCTAGAGAGTACTAGAAGTCCTTGATAGGATTTGTAGAACTCAACTTATGGCTTTGACAAGTCAAGGGCATTTTGGTCATTTGGATATTATAGGTCATTTCAAGCATAAGGCCATATCTCCTATTTCCAAGCTTCAAATGGAAAAATCTTCAACATAAAACTTGCTTAGAATGATGTTTTAAGGCTAGCAGGGAGGTCATGAGATGTTGAAAAGGCTTGTAGCAAAAAGTGATAAAAATGACCTAAAATGGAGGCATAAGTTAAATAAGTTGAAATTGGAAATTGGAAATCCCAAGTTACACATCCAAACCATGGCATATAATAGGTCATTTTGACTCTAAAAGACATTCTAAGAACAATGGTTCAGCCACAATTTTGATTTGAGGCCTAGATCATGGGGCTGCTTTGGAAATTGGTTGCTTGCATCTTAAGGTTCAAAAGAAAAACTTAAGGGAAGGCAATGTACAAGCTTGCTAAGGGTTTTAACACATCCTATATCTCATATGAGGAGAATTTCAGGTCATTTGCAAGGGCTGCAAGGGCTATGGCATGAGATAGCACATGAAAAGAAGTGAATTCATAAACTCATGACATGAGAATCCCAATTTCTCATGGGATGGTTCTAGATGATTCTAAACCACTCTATATAATGTATAGAACTTGCTCAGATGCAAGGTTGGTGTAAGATTTGAGAGAAGAGAGAGTTGGCCATTTTCACTTGCTTCCATTGCAAGTTGAAAGCAAAATCCACATTTTGATTCAATTCCATCCATTCTTTCAATCTAAACACGTTCCTCTGATCATAGTGAAGCTGTGCAGATCAATTTGAGGGAAAAACCATGGAGATTTGAAGAGTTTGCAATTGGACTTTCAAGGTTGCAAGTCATAATCGGTTTTGGAGATTGAAGCTTTCTTGGTCCAATCTTTTGCAAACAGAAGCTCTATCATCATTCAAGGATTGATTCTGAAGAGTTTGAAGGCTTGCAGTGAAGGTTTACACCATCTGTGAATCAAGAAATACCAGGTTTGCAAAATTCACCCTACACCATAATTTATGCATCTTTATGTAGAATTGTTAGGTTAGAACTGTTAGAGACCAATAAGAGATGGATTCTGAAGAGTTTGGGATCAATTGGTGAGGTTTCAGTGGATGACACCATTTTTGTTTGGACCAAGAACTCGGGTTATGGTGAGCTATAGAATGAATTAGATGTCAAGAATCAATCAGTGTAAGTTGGTGATTAACCTGAGGTAGTTAATTGCAAGAATTGTTGAAGTTGATGTTTGAGCATATCTTTGATCTTGGATCGGGTTTGGAGATCTAGGATGTTTCAATTGATTTCAAGGCCATGGTTAGATTCAGGATGAAATTCTGGACAGGTTAGGGTTTGGAATTTTGGTTTTTCATTGAGATTTGATGGATTTCGAACTGGGGTTTGAGCTCTGCAACTATGGAGCTTTTCCCTCCATTGCCATGGCTGAAGGAAGAAGACGAAGTGTTGGCCATTGGATCAGGCGTGGACTCTTTGACTAGGGTCAGATCTGAGGGCTGTGGTTTAATCTCACGTGTGAATAAGAAAGTCTGAAGACATGATGAAATGCATCGTTTCATTAAAAGGGATTTGGGCTGGATTGCTAACAACACCCCACTTTCATGGCCCGTTGGTTTTTGTACTATATTTCATTGCTTTTCACACCGTGGCTTTTCCATTTTCTTTATGTTTTCTGATTTAATTTCTGATTAGAAATTGGGCCTAGCGCGCCTCACTATCCCCACCCCCATTTTGAGCCCATATGAAAAATGAACTGAATATGCTTGCTATCTGCACCACATCATTTCATATTTTCATTTCTTTTTCTCCATTTTATTTCAATCTTTGAAAAATCATAATAAATAGAAAATTAATGATTTTTACATGGGGATTTTTTCTCCCATTTCATGTTCATGTCTAGAAAATTATAAAAGTGAAACATTTGCATTACATGCATTTTTAGTATTTTTTGTGTATTTTCTATTTTAATAGCTTTTTAATTCTTTTATGTTGATACATGGTTTTGTAGAATTTTGTTTAGCTAGTTCCCTTTGAGTTTTTAGACCATTCTTTTTAGGATAGTTAGATTAGGACTTTAGCTCCCCCCTGGATTTATTCCATAACTTTGTGATTAATTTTAGGTTAGTTTTGATTAAATGACATTAGGTTGTGTAGAATTAGGTTAATCCTTAACATAGGTCCACAATAACACTAGAATTTTGGGTTTCTAGGTCAAGTTAGACATTGGAGCATATAAGGGTATTAAGAGTAGACATGTAGGATCCCCTAGGAATTATATTAGATTTTAATATAGTAGTATACTATTTTTAAGTGATTTTTGTAGTTGATGATTGTTTGTGTTGCCCTTGTGGGCTTGTATTTTTGTTTGCTTTGCTTTGTGGGCTTGGAGAGCTTGGTATTGCTTTGAAGAGCATTGAGGAGCATAGCAGAAGACTTGAAGATTGATTGAGGAGCTTGAGAGCTTGATCTTGTTTGCTTTGTTGTTGTTTTAGGGTTAAGGAGTTGGAAGAGTTTAGACCTAGTTAACTTCTTTCTTAAACATGGATGGTATCTTTCACCTCCATTCCTCCCTATGATTCAAAGTCCTTCCATGGTATTCACCTCTCTCCTTTGGAGGGATAAGTGATGATACCTAGGAAGTAGAACTTTTGAGGGAACCATTCCTTTAATGTTGAACCCTTATAGGTCACCTTTGGTGGTCAATAAGCAGTTTAACACCCTAGCTTATCCAGTTAAGTGATTTCTTCTGGTTTGAGTATCTTGAGAGATGTTGAGCTTGAGTTTGAAGATGAAGACTTCATTGAAGAGTATGGAAAAGGATGATTCCTTGAAGCATTGCCCTTCCAGCTGAAGCTTGAAGAGCAACAAGAGCAAGTTGATACTTGAAGACCCAATGAAGATGAAGTAAGGATTGAAGGATGAAGTTGATACTTCTAAGTGATCAAAGATTACTCTGAGTAGATGAAGCTTGCAAGAAAACAAGACCAAGTTGAGACTGGTAAAGCTGGTAGAGCTTGAGAGCTTGAAGACTAAGTTGATACTTAGGAAGAGGATTCAATTGAGATTGATTCTGAAGAGCTGAAGCTTGAAGATCAAAGGAAGTTGATACTTACTTTGAAGCTTGGAGATCCTGAAGGAGATCAAGTTGATACTTGTGGTTAACAGTGAAGCCTGAAGGTGGACCTGATTAAGGAGCTGAAGCTTGGAGAAGAATATAAGTTGAAACTTATGTTAAAGGGTTGAAACCTGGAAGAGCAAATTAATACTTGGCAAGAGTGATTGAAGTCTGAAGACTGAGTGGCTGTTGAAAGAGCTGAAGCTTGAAGTTCAGAGAGGAGTTGATCTGCTTTCTTATCTTTTTCTTTGCTGTATTGGTGTGTTTTGTTTGACTTGCTTGATGCATTAGAATAAGTTCATATCTAGACTAAGTAGACTCTAGGAGCATGATTGCACTAGAGGTTGAGTTGCTCCCTCTGCTTGTACAGTTACTGTGTGGCTTTGCTTGCGGGTATTCGGTAGAGCCCAGCTCCCTTGCCCATGTGGGTTGTTTGCCTGATGGCATTTTATTTTATTTCTTCTGTATGACTGCAGTTTACTGTATATTTCTTGATAGCATGTTGTTTTATCTTTCAGTATGATTACTGTTATTCATTCTGGCTTGAGGTTGAGATGAGCTTGCGGAGGCTGAAGCCCCACACACATTTCCTCCCTCACTCGCATTGCATGCATTTTACTGTTAAGCTGATGCTTTGTCTGTTTTGGTGTATCATTGACATGATCCCTTAGGACTCTCATTTCCTTTGATAAGGAATTGATGATAGAACTTTAGGATGAAACCTATGCATGACAAATTCTAGGAGTTCCCTGTTCAAACCTCAACCATAGGATGAATCCTTTGCATGAAAACAGTAGGACTTGATAGTCTCCCTCCTAGTTGGGCATGTTCTCTTCTCATCTCAAAACAGTTTAAGATACATTAATCATGAATGATTTCTTTAGTACGTTACGAGCCTTAAGCTATCTGAGAAAGGATTGTGGTAGAGTTTCTTTTCCACAGTCTAGATATTTAGTATGGTACCCTTTGGGTGACATGCGACGCATTCACTCTCAGGTCATAGTCTCTAGTGCGATTGAAATTGCAAACACAATAAAAAAACACTTCTTTCGTAAAAGACAGGAAATAAAGCGTAGTGTCCCGAACTACGTAAGCTCTGATCTCTCATACCTGTTGAGAGTACGTAGGCACAATACTGATGTATTGGCGAGCTACCTTCCCCCATAACCCGTCGTAGGTCGAACTACGTTGACTCTGATTTCTCATTCTCTGATGAGAATACGTAGGCATAAAGCGCGACGCTTTGCCGAGTCATTTTTCTTTTCTTTTCAGACCAGCCTTGATAGGTAGATAGATAACCAACCCGTCCCGTAATCACAACAAGCGTGGATCCCGTCGAGTACGACGGACGTGAGGGGTGCTAATACCTTCCCCTTGCGTAACCGACTCCCGAACCTAGACAATGGTTGCAACGACCTTGTCTTCCCTTTTTTCGTTAGGTTTTTCCGATCGTTTCCCTTCCCGCTCCGAGGGATAAATAACGAAAGGTGGTGAATCTTCTGTTGTGCCGACACCTTATTTTCGTGAAAGCGACACTCCCAAAGTCAAACTTCAATGAGACCCAAGCTACAACAAGCTTCTATCTCCAAGAAATCACCAAGCTCAAGCAAGCACAGAATCTTAATCAGTTGACAGCATCAGACAGCAGATAGCTCCGAACAGCAGTAAACCCTAGCTTTAACAGCTGCACAATTTTGACATGAATAATCTTCATCTGTGTCAATCTTTGATCTTCATATCTATCTTCAATGGCTTCTTTCTTCAAGACAAGCTCTCCTAGATGAGAATTGATTTATCAGAATAAATTGAATGTCAAACAGTTCATTGACAACCAAAGGAAGTCTATGAATAGTTGACATTGTAACAGACTGTTTCCCTCAAAGTTCTACCTCCTAGATAAAACCACTTATCCCTCCACAGGAGGGAGGTGAATACCATGGAGGGACTTTATGTCATAGAGAGGAATGGGAGCACATGAAGCTATCCATGTTTGTACAAAGAATTCAGTCTATTCTAAGGCTCTGCTTATCTCCTATCTCCTATGTCTTCAATCAGCTCCAAGCCCAAACAATCTTCAAGCTTTTTGATTATCATCTTCAATCCTCTCCTTTGATGTTTTCAATGATCCACAAGCTCAAACCAAGCCCCATACCCCAACTAAAAGCCCAAAAGCCCAAGCAGACAGATAAAAACCCCAAGTGGGAACACCAAACAAACACACCATTTGCAAAATATACTAAAACTAGTAGAATAGTATTTAAAATTCTAAGATTTATTCTAAGGGTATTTCTACCTCTGCCCTACATACCCTATATGTCCCATACCCTAATTCAAGCTAAAAAATCCAAAATAAAATGTTATAATGCACCTATGTTGAGTTTGAACCCTAATTATACTAGCCTAATGTTTTCTAATCAAAACTAAACAAGATTTAATCACAAAAATGTGAAATAAATCCAAGGGGGACCTAATGGTCTAATATAACTAGTACAAAAAGAATGGAATCAAAATATGAATTTAAATGGCTAAACAAAATTCACCAAAATGTATGTATGAACAAAATGAAAATAAAAGCTATTAAAATGTAAAAAGTCACCATAAATGGAAAAAAGCCTAAAATAATATTTTTATTTTCTTATAATTTTCTTGAAACCATTACCAAAATGTGGGAAAAAGTCCCATATCAAAATGATGATTTATGGATTTATTATGAATTATTTAGTAAACTATATGCACATGAAATAAAAGAAAATTCAATTAACATGAAAAAACAGGGGGGGGGGGGGTGGTAACAGCACTTATTCACAACATAAAATGCCAATGGGCCCAGGAGGGGGGTGCTGGAAGCATTATGCTGGGCCCATGCTACTAACTCAGGAAAAAAAACAATAAAAACAAAACCCAGGGGGTGCGAATAGCGGCAAATTCACTTGTATCTCGCTCTGGGCCCCAAACTGGGGGTGTAAGCAGCAATTACGCTAGGCCCATGCAACATTCTCTACCAGTGGAGGGGGTTGTGACAAGTACAATGGGAGTATGGACAGAAATATGTGGGACTGGGCCTCGTGCCCGAGCCCACTCATCTTCACCCAGCAAAACTGAAACCCTAAAAAAACTCCTCTAACACTTCCATCCACTAGTACTGTTCACCTTCCCCAAATCTGAAACTCTAGCGCCGTTCTAATCCCTCTCTGAAACCCTCTCAAACTCTAACACTCATCACCTCAAACTCAGTTCAACCCAATCCTAATCTAAACTCGCTTCTCAAAATCCTGATATTTAACCTAACAAACACAAAACCTAAATCCATTTACCTAACCAACTATGAATGTTTACGAGTTAGGGAAGAAAGAATAAAAACCTGGAAACAAGAAGAAGATTGATGATGAAAATCGCTCTGGAGATTCTGAAGCTTCTTGAAGTTGCTTGGTGATCTATGAACAACGACGATCGCACGAGGTTCTCAACGTTCTTGCGAAGGATCTCCGATCTTCGAAGATTCCAGATGAAGGTTTGTAGATCTTGATGAAGTTTGAGGCGGGACCGAACGATGATCGAAGATGCGCGTTTGAAGATCTGGAGATTTATGAACGAATCTGGAGATGAAGGTTGAAGCTTGATGTTGCTCGTGATGAATGTTCTTGGAATCTGGAAATCAAATCAAGATTCGTGACGATGATGCATGCATGAAGATTCTAGATTGCTGATGATTCCTATGAAGATCGTGATGATGAAGGAGTGGATCGGGAAAACGACTCGAGATCTTGAAGGAGGAATTCTGGAAATTGATGGAGATTATGACGAAGTTTCCGGCGAGAATTGACTTTCCGGTGGTGATGGATGGAGGCGGATCAGTGAAGAAGATGAAGTTGGAAGGTGTTTGGGGGGAATTCTGGGGATTTTTGCAGATTCCGGTGAATTCACCGGTCTCCGGCGACAGTTGCGGCGGAGGGAGGTGGTCCGGTGGGTTGTTGCATGGCCGGCGGTGAGAGTCTCCGGCGAGAGGACGGGTGGTAGAGGGAGGTGTGAGAGTGTTACATGTGTGCTGAGGGTTAAGCAGAGGGTGCCAAGTGTGAGGAGAGAGGGTGAGACGTGGCAGGGTTCTGTGTGAGAGAGAGAGAATGAGGTGTCCAAGCCGTAAAACACACGCGTGGCAGCTGTATTTATGTGACACATGGCACATTGGACCTTGACTGGGCGTGAACTGGACTCTGGCCCAATAGACTAAACCTGATTAGTGGACTTAAACAAAATTAAAACTGCAAATTAATCTAAAACGAAAATCAATTAAAAACCTAATTACCCTATTAAAAAACCTAATTAATCCATAAAACGAAAATAAAAAAAATAAAACCTGATTAAATCTACCATTACCCTAATTAATCCTAAAACAAAAATTAAAAATAAAACCTAATTAATCTAAAAACAGAAAATAGAAAAAAAAACATTTAATATCTAAAAACTATTTTAAATCTGAAAAACAAATAAAAAATCTAAAAAACAATTAATCTCTATTTTAAAAAAAATCTATTAACATTTTAAAAACAAATTAAATCTAAACAAATCTAAAACAAACTAATATCTATTTTTTTTAAAAACTATTCTATTAAAGGAAATGATAATATCTATTTATTTTTAAAAAACTATTAAAAGAAAATTAATATCTAAAATTTATTAAAAACTATAATATCTAAAAAAAAATTCTTTTAAATCTAGTAAATCTCTAAAAAAGAAAAGAAAATTTATTTAAAACTCTAAAAATTATAAAAATCTATTAAATCCAGAAAAATCCATTTAAATGCATTAAAAAAAACTAGAAAATACAAGAAAAATCCTAAAAATTGCCAGGAGGCCGATTAAATCGGATGGAGGACAATTGCGCAACCGTAGCGAAACCCGGGCACCGAGATGGCCTGAAAACACAGGAAACGAACACCAATTCTCAACAGACTTTTATTCCAACCGGCCTGAACTGCCTGAGACGCCAGGGGCTATAATCCTGATAACAATCAATCTGAATGATAAAAATGCAATGCATGCCGTATGCGAATGCGAATGCAAAAATGTGTCAAAACATAAACCAGATATGGGAACCGGTTGGTCAAATTTTAGGGTGCAAAAAGGGTGATGAGCTATCTATGACCCAAAGGTCAATAGAGAGACCTTTCCTTTGGAAGGATAGAAGGGGAGGCAACTTGGATGAGAACTAAAGAGTTCCATCACCTAGGGAAACTAAACTTAACAAAGCATAAATATCAAACAGGAGAAATACAAGAAACATGGTTACGACCAAGCATATACAAGCATGTTACAACAAGCAAGTATGTCAAAATAGGAGGAAAATAGATAAATTCATGGTGACAACCAAAAGAGGACAAAGTCTTTATATGTTAACAAACACAAAGGGATCAATCACAAACAAATCTTACAAGATGATTCAAGCATGGTTCAAAAGAAGTTTTAACAAGAGGCAAGGTAAACGACCTTAACGATAAGCAACTTTCAAGTAGACAAAAATGTTACACTCATGAATATTTTTGAAATATTTTCTTATTAAATGAAACAAGAAAATATTTGAACATTTTACAAAAGGAATGAATCAAAAATAATAAAGCATGAAGAAGTTATGAAATATTGATTTTTGTGAGGAAAATATAAATAAATGAATGATAAAACAATAGAAGGGCCATGTGAGGTGTTGAACCCATGCCCTCATGCTCATCAGCATAAAACATGACCAACTGGCCTACACACACGCATGAGTATAAAGTAGAAATGGAGAAGAAAATGATAAAAACAAGGCAATCAAAATAAAATAGCAAAAAAGTGTCCCATATAGGGATCGAGCTCAGGACACAAGGAATGAAAGCATTAGGGGCGCAAGTGACAACCACTGGGGTGGCGATACATCCGTGTATTTAGCCACCCGAAATAATACAAAAGGCTTCTTTGCAATATGTCTGGGCCAGGCTTCAAGCTATCACACATGGGGGCGGATTGGTTTCAAACTTCCTCAAAAGGGCATCATTTTTTACAAACTTAGAGTCTAAATCACTTAGAATTAAACAAAGATTAAGATGGTACTCACAATTCTTCAAGATCACACACATAAAATGAGATTCGATGGCTAATGCAAAATGGAAGTTGAAATGCATAAAGAACTTCATGGCATGAATTGAGTAAATGCAGGTCAAATGATCATCACACACAACCTTCAAATGTGTCAACAAACACTTATATACTCAAGGATCAAACACAAATCAAGCAAAACAAGAAAAGGTTCATGGTTGCAACTATGATATAAAGGGATGCAAGCTGTCATGGTTCCAAATGAGTAGGTTAAGTTTACCTACACATTACATACAAGCTTCAATCATGTTGACAGATGATTTCATGTTCATGAATCAATCAAAAAACATAAAAAGGCATGTTGTGTGCAGCTGTAAAATGAAATACAAAAAACTGTTGAATTGATGATGCATCATGGGAGTGAAAGACCAAAATAGGTAGAATTATGTCATGTAATCAACATACACATATTACAATCATGATAACAGATGATTCTACACTTAAAGCTCAAACACAAATCAAGCAGAATAGAAAATGATTCATTGTTGCAATTATGGCATGAAATGATGCAGGCTGTCTCAGTTCAAAATGAGTAGATTCATGTCATGTAATTAACACACACACATTTCAATCATGCTAACTGATACTTCCATGCTCAAAACTCAACCACACATCATTCAAAACAGAATTTGGCATGTTGGTAGATATGAAACGCAAGACAAGTTGATTATGCAGCAAGAGAGGTCATGGCATGTCAAGGCAGTTATGCTCGTACAAACATCACACACAAACTTTAAACATGCTAACTAATGACTCTAGACTCATAGCTCAAACAGAAACATCTTAAAACAAGAATTGGATATGCTGTTGGTAGTGTAAAGCTTTGAAAATGCAAGTTGAAAGGCACAACTCAGAACAGCAAGAAACATGAACATGTGAGGGTGTGCACAACTCATAAACATATAATCCAATGATTTTAATGCAAAAAATTATGCCAAAACAAGTTTAATCAAAAAGTGACATGTCAATTGCAAAGAATGCCTTGAAAATGCATGATGATGGCCATAGTTCAACATAAGAGGAAACATGCTCAAATGAAAGTGTGAACATCTTATACACATGTTATCTAATGATTCTAAGTGCATAAATCAAACAGAAATAGTTTCCAACCAAAAGTGGCATGTAAGTTGCAAGAAATGCCTTAAAATGCACTTTGGGAATTTATGAACCAAAACTGACATGAATGAACTCAAGGGAAGTCACACACATGTTTCAAATATACTACTCATGATTATGCTCAAAGAAATAAAATCTAATCCAAACTGAATCATGAAATGGTCATCCAATTGCAACTTAAGAAAGTGGTTTAGAACAAGCTTGTGCCTAATCAACATGAAAACAACAGTTCCTAATCAGCAATGCTTCTCAAGCCACACTTTGACAATAAAGGAATACATACAAAGGGTGAAAGCTTTTAAGTTTTAAAAATGAAACCTAACACCAGAGGTTGACAAACCTCAAAGTGACTTGGCAGCCAAACAGAATCATGAACTAAAACACATATCAGAAAAAGGAAGCTTCAACAGCTTTGAATCATGTTAATAGAAACAATCCAAACCATCATGTTGGCAATTACAATGAATTGATGCACTCAACAGGGTTTTCTCAAAGCCACAACAATTTAACAATGCTGATGCAGAAATGACAGACATGCCAATCAGGATCATGTTAATCTCTAAACAAAGCACAACTGCATAATGATACAAGGACATGAAATTGAACATGAAGATGAAACAATATAGCATTATATTTGAGAATGGCATATTAGTAGCAAATTGTACATTTAGATTGAAATCATGAACAGAAAGTTGCAATTTGAAATCAAACCTAGTTTCAAGAACTCAAACATAACATGAATAACACATATGGGAATCTAATCCAAAATTGTCAACAAGGGTTAAAGTTAAGTGAGGCTGCACTGACCTCCCAAGCTGTTTTGCAGCAGAACCAACACAAGACAAGTGAACTTGTGATAACAACCAATAACTCATGACAGAAATGAAACTCAACATCCACAAGACATAATCATCAAGGCAATGACAATCCAAGGTAAATACATACTCAAAACAGTTGCATAATACAAACTGGCAGATTTCATATGAACTTCATTTTTTCATTTAAACACCAAGCATACCAATCATGCTTATGACAGAAATGGAATTGATAATGACTACTAACCTTTTGGTAGATCTCCACACAAGCTTATTGTAGTATAGAATACCTTGAAAATACTTCAACTGTTGTCCAACCAGAATTTTGATGAAAACAGCCTCCTTGTACTTGAAGAAACTTATGAAGAACTTGTGACAGAACTCAAAATAAATGAGGATGAAGTTGCTTTATGTTATAGACAGCTGAGGCATTATATATCAAAGGTGTGTGGATGGTTAGGATGAGGAAAACAACTCTGGTTAGAGGATTGGCAAATTTTGAGCATAAGGTCAAACTTGCTTGGTTTGAGAGTTAACTTTGGGGAGAATGGTGTTTTTGAGTGGTTTAGGAGTATGAACACCTTCTATACAACATTTATGGATTGTGCAGATGGTTTTTGGTGGTTTGGAATGTGTGGAAATGAGTTTGGACAGCTAACTGCCCAAGACAGATATTGGTGAAACTTGAGATTTTTGAAAAATGAGGTAAGTGAGAAATGAGTGAGAGCTGTGGTTTCCTCTTGGTTCTAAGAGTGCTCTGGTGTGAAAATGACATAGGGGGAGCCTCTATTTATAGGAAAATGAGGGATGAGGATAGATTTGTAATCTTGGCATTTTGGAGGGATTTTGAAAAGGTAACCCTTGGCTTGGGGTTTGGTACAGCTGCATACATCAGATCCTTGACTCAATGTGAGGAGAAGGTCAAGTGGAATGAGATACATGAGATGATTAGAGTGGCTAGACAGATAGGGGGTTGTTTGCTGCAAGTGGCAAAAGTTTCTCTTTCCTTCCTTTATGATTAAAATATTCCCACTTGCTTGCAACTTGCCATTCCTTCAAATTCTTCATTTCTTCTGCATTTTTCTTCACTATACTCTCTAAGTATCAGATACAAACATGATCCAAGGGGTGAGAATAGCCCAAGTGGTCAAAGGATGAGTTTGTGAAAAATTGTCAATGTGGGACTCAAGTGTTAAAAGCTCATCTTGGCAAATTCATAACTCTCAGCTCATAAGGGCTATGGAGGAGTTCTAACACATTTTAGAAAGCCCTCATGTAGCTCTACAACTTTCATGTTTTCATGAGTTTCAGATTCCCAAAGGAACTTGGCCAAAAAACCTCTCAAAGTTGCTGAAAAAACAAGCCTAAAAGTGAAATTTTTCTAAGTTACTTTTCCCTCTTGTAATGAATTTGGTCATAACTCCAAATCTATGCATTTTCTGATCACAGACCACTTTGGGACTTTTGTAGGACTTGTCAAGATCTTTCCAATGAGATTTGAACCAACTCAATTGGATGTGTGGTTAAGGAGTTATGGTCTTGCCCCTTTCAAAACCCTAATTCCCGACTTTTGCGATTACTTCTCAACCCTTGATCCAATGGTCATGAAATTTTATGGGTAGATGCAATATGTCACTAGGAACATTTTTGATTCACATCTTGAGTTCAAATTCCTTATGAGTAAAGATTTGACTTTTCGGTCAACCGAACGATCGATCGGTGACTACCGAGTCGACTGTTGATGCTTCGGGCCTTTTGAAGCCTTTAAACTATTTGAATGGGCTTCACCAAGCCATATGAATACTATGGACCATGATCCCACCATTGTAACACCTTTTAAACCAAAAGTCAAGCCACATTTGACTTTTCCTGCTTGAAAACCCTAATCGGGTATCCTGAACTTCACTGTTTTTGATTCCTGGGTGACAACCTCAAATTGGATTCATACTTGATCCAATGGAATATAATTGATGATGTGGAGACTCAATTCAAGGATAACCAATCCAAAACGTAGACTGATTAACTTTCGAAACCTCGATTTCGGCTGTATAAAACCCTGATTCTCCTGTAACTTGACAAAGGCAACTTGAAACAGGTTAAGGTTAGATAATCAAATGAGTATGATCCTAAAATGATGATGAAGATCTAAGGGGTCAAAATTTGGGGTATGACAGATACCATATATGAATATAGCGAGAATGGCATTGAATACAATCCAACAACCGTCCTTTGCGAACTATGAAGCCTTGTCAACCAGAAAAGGTAGAGGAAACCCATACACTCCATTCAGCTTGGTCAATTTTCCTGAGAACTCTGAGGCATCAAGATGAAGAATTGCGGCAAGCCTAGCCAGATCAGGCTTAGCATCATCATGGTAAAAAGGCATCTGATCCAATACTGGAACTCCTAGTAACGCATCATACTCTTCCAAGGTCGGCGCCAGGACATAGTCAGGAAAAATAAAACATCTCAACTGAGGGTCATAAAACTGTAGCAGAGCATATAAGGCATTCAACTCGAACACTGAAGGTTTGCACACCATACTGAGCAGCTTCCCATGATATTCCTTGAACTCTCCTTTCACTTTCTGATCTGCTAAAACAACCAAACTCAACAGGGAACTGATATCAGGAGAAAGGAGCTTGTAGGCAACAATATTCTTCAAAGAATCCATGTCAGAAAAGGAACAAGATCACTAGAATCGGAGAGGAAATATGCACCTGCAACACAGATACATGTTAATGAAATGCAAATGAAAATGCAAAATGCACATGCAAACAGGAGATCAAGATTGTTGTGCTGTAGTTGAGAAGACCGGCACTTCACTTTAGTCATAACCAAACACTGATATTAGGACCCCTTGGTATCAAGAATCCAAACTGTAAAGAACCGGGTAGTCTGAAAGCTAGAGTTTCCTGCACAACCCCATCCCTCTCACAGGTAAAGATCTATCCACTGACAAGGTTTGGCATCCTATGCGTTCATCAGCGTCATAGACTTTCAAGAAATGATGATACGTTCACCATTTCTGGTTTGGCTTCATCAACTCCCAAAGAGGCCTCACTTAGCTGAATCCCAAATGATCGGTTCCCAGAGTCGACAACCCTCAGATCCAAAATTCCTTCGAGCCCAAAGGGTCAGAAAGAAAATCGTCAAAGAGAATCTCGTCTGAGCGCGAATTTCACGGCTAGCTGGTGCATGCAAAGCATACAGGCTCACCACTAATCTCTAATTCTAATGCTAAGTCTATACTTAAGCCTGGGTCTGGCTTATCTCTCAATGGAACAATCCCTCCGCACAGCACAACAATAATGAATCATGCAGAAAGTAAAATGTGGAAAGCAAATAAAGATAAAGCACATATGTACACACCCAAAATAAACAAACAAACGCTAGGATTGACTCGCATAAGGGATATTCCTGTCCCCAGCAGAGTCGCCAGCTGTCGCTACTACAAAAATCGAGGCCGACAATGACAGAAGATTCGCCACCGTGCATTATTTATCCCAAGAGAGGGAAAGGAAACACTCATAGAAAACCTAACGAAAAGAGGGATAAGATCGGTCATCGCAACCAAATCTCGGATTCGGGAGTCGGTTACGTAAGGGGAAGGTGTTAGCACCCCTCACGTCCTTCGTACTCGACGGGATCCACGCTTGTTGTCTATCTAAAAGGGTGATTGAAACTATATAACTACAGGCTTAAGGATAAAAGAAAAAGAAATGACTCGGCAAAGCAATGGCGCTTTGTGCCTACGTATCTCATCTGAAGTGAGAAGTCAGAGTCAACGTAGTTCGGCTAACTACAGGTGAAAGGGGGGAAGGTTGCTCGCCAAGACATCGCGTCTTGTGCCTACGTACTTTCATCTAGTATGAAAGATCAGAGCAAACGTAGTTTAGGCTAAAAGGAAACACAGGTTCGTTCAACTGTTTTTACCCGAGTAGGATTAACAATCAGTTCTAGCAGTTTGGTGTGTGTAGCTCGACCATTGGAGACTTAGGCGTTACCGTTTGCGATAGAACCAAGAGTTAACAAAACTCTCCTTATGAAAATGATTTTCCAAGATTAAAGTCCCCAAAGGGCAAAAAGAAGTTTGAAGGATTTGTTCTTGTGTTTTTTAGAGAAGAAGTGTTTTTGAATTATTTGCAATTCATATTGCACTAGAGACTATGACTTAGGAGTGAATGCGCCGCATATCACCCAAAGGGGTCAAAATTTGGGGTATGACAGTTGCCCCTATTTAAATATCTTTCACTGGATGGCAGTGAAAGATGACAATCCTCGCGGAATCATAGTGAAATGTATTTAAATACAACAAACCGAAAATTTTGTCCCTTAGATCCGGTGGTATGCAAAAGGACAAATGCGAGTATGCCATGAATCTAAATGATGCTTTATGATGCTTGAATGCAAGACAGATGTAGACATGCGAGCAAAGATAAAAGAACGACAATACAACGAGTAACAACTCATAGGGACCCACACATTGGGGAAAGATCCAAGGCAAAACAGACAAAATAGTTTAAACATGACTACAGATGCTGCTCTGGGGGAATCTTTCTCACTGGGGTCACAAACTCCAACAGGAAAGACAAATCTTCATTGGGGAAAAGGAGACAACACTCTGCTGGGGAAGAAGGCAATCCTCCACCGGGGAAACGAAGGAAAAGAGACACAAACCTCACTGGAGATAATCAGATGAGGAATTTCCTATAACGAAGAGTTCGAACGGGATCTTCAGGAAAAGAAAAGAAACAAGACCAGACGCACTGGGGATGTTAGTATCCACTAGATCTCCGAGACTTGAATGGGAAAGCAACACTTTGCCGGGAATACTGGTGACGACCAGAACAACAACATTTTCAAAGGGTGCTAGTTTCTACTAGACTTACAGGGGGTGATGGTGACGACCAAACCAAATGATCGGGAACTCCGAATTGCATTGATACAATACAGGACTCCGGCCGGGGAAATAGGTAACAACCAACTCTCAGTACTAATAACGATTAGCTTTCAAGAAGAGCCAATAACCACTGGACCTTTAAAAGATATGGTAACGACCAATACCAACGATACCAATAACGATTGGATTTTAAATAGCGCCTATAACCACAAACAAAACTAGTAAAACCTGAAATAGAGAAATTTGGTGACAACCAACACCCTAAAAAGATAGGGAACGCTAAAAAACAAACAAGACCGCTGGTAACAACCAGGAACAAAACAAGACAAAAGGTAACATCCAAGGCCACAGAGGCAAAACAAATGCACATGAAATGCCATGATGCCAATGATTAATGATATGCAGGAGCTGACTCTGACGAGAGACAGAAGACTCTGGAGACTCAAGGGGAAGATAGATAAGCACATCAATCTCACTGGGGGCGCAATGAATCACACTGAATTCACAAAACAAAGGTGTCTGTAGATCCTTTTGGGAAAGAAACCTACTTCTCTTGGGATATAAAGCTTCAGGGAAGCTCACCAGGATTGACAATGTAACTTAAAATAGAGGCTCTGAATGTTTCCACTGAGGCTGAGTCCACCATCACAAGAACGTATCTCATAAAGAAACCTGGGGAGAAGGTCTTCAATCTTGGTAACTACACATGATCGAATGAGCAACCTATCAAATCAATTCAACTGACATTTAATGGGAGATGTATTGAGACCGCACATCAAAGCTTCTGCCACTTTAAAACTTTCGAGAGGTATGATTTCCACCGAATCTTTCCGTGAGCCAAAGTATTTTATGTTTTGTTAATCTTCAAAAGTTATTTTTAAATTCGAACCTAGTGCTTTCAAAATTATCATTGATCAATAAACGATGTTTTGCATAACAAATGAAATAAAGACAAATGGTAAATTGCAAAATAATGGTCCAAAAACTGATTTCATTTAAGAATGGAAGTTTGTCAATGACAGAACTCCATGGAACTTTTACAATTGAAAATGGCAATATGAAAAAGGTTACATTGAATCCACTGACAATTCTACCCCTAATGACTAAAACTTTCCAAAACCTTGCTTCTGACAAGAGCGGTTGAAATGGACTTCCTGTAAGATCTTCTGCAAAGGTGACAACCCATCTGATGCAGTGAAACACCTTTGTCCCTAACTTTTGCCTGGATTTCCCTTTCAGGTTTTCAATCCACCGGGACGCTCTTTTCTGCCTAAGCCGCCTTTTCGGGTTTTCAACTTAGCGAGCTCATCATTTTTTTATCTCATCCCTAACTTTTGCCTGGACCTCCTTCATAGGTCATGATCCAGCGGGATACCCATTATTGCATAAGCCGCCCTTGCGGGTTTTCGACTTATCGGGTTCTTTTTAGGCGTAATATTTTCGTACTACATCCGAATTCACCGGGTGTGTAAGTTGTTCCCCATCCATTGTTGTGAGAATTAATGAGCCTCCTGAGAAGACTATTTTTACAACAAACGGACCATATAGTTGGGCATCCATTTTCCCCGTGCATCTTTGTGAACTGGCAAAATATTTTTGAGCACAAGCTCTCCTTCTCGGAATTCTCGGATACAAACCTTCTTGTCAAAAGCTCTCTTGATCCTTTTCTGATATAACCGACCGTGACATACCGCAGTCATGCGCTTTTCGTCAATAAGGTTCAACTGATCAAATCTTTCCCTCACCCATTCTGCTTCTTCAAGCTCGGTTTCCATTATGACTCTTAAGGAAGGTATCTCAACCTCAATAGGAAGTACTGCATCCATCCCATACACCAAGGAAAAAGGGGTTGCCCCTGTTGAAGTGCGAATGGACGTTCTATACCCATGCAAGGCAGATGGCAGCATCTCATGCCAATCCTTATATGTTTTCACCATCTTTTGTAAAATCTTCTTGATGTTCTTATTTGCAGCTTTGACCACTCCATTCATTTTGGGACGATAAGGAGAAGAATTGTGATGTTCAATTTTGAAGTCACCACACAACTCTTTCATGGTTTTGTTATTCAGATTAGTACCGTTATCTGTTATGATTCGGCTTGGGATTCCGTATCGACAAATAATCTCCTTTTTGATAAAACGGGCCACCACTTGTCGAGTAACATTGGCGTAGGATGCGGCTTCAACCCATTTTGTGAAGTAATCAATCGCGACCAAAATGAATTGGTGTCCGTTAGAAGCCACTGGTTCGATTTCCCCAATCATATCAATGCCCCACATAGAGAACGACCAAGGTGATGTCAACACATTTAACAACGTTGGAGGCACATGCGTCTTATCTGCATAAATTTGGCATTTGTGACATTTCCTGGCATATTGAATACAGTCAGTTTCCAAAGTCAACCAATAATACCCAACCCTAAAAATCTTCTTGGACATGGCATATCCATTGGCGTGAGTGCCAAATGTTCCTTCATGAATATCTTGCATTAACAAATCTGCTTCTCGTCTGTCGACACATCTAAGCAAGACCATGTCATGATTTCTTTTATAGAGCACATCATTGCTGAGAAAGAACTTAGATGCCAATCTTCTCAAGGTTTTCTTGTCAAGTGACGTAGCATCAGCCGGATACTCTTGCTTTAATAGATAATTCTTTATGTCGTGGAACCAGGGCTTGTTATCAACTTCTTCTTCAACCACCTGACAGTAGGCGGGCTCGGTCTTATGTTCAATGCGAATGAGAGTAGCATCATTGAGATACCTGACTTTCCACATTGAGGCTAACATGGCTAGATCATCGGCAATATGACTTTCAGATCTCAGAACATGCTTGAGAGTGATCTCATCAAAGTATTCAATCATTTCAATGATGTAGGCTCTGTAAGGGATCAAATTTTCATGTCTGGTCTCCCATTCACCTGTAACTTGATAAATAACCAAAGCTGAATCTCCACTCACTTCGAGAAGTTTGATTCTTAGCTCAATAGCTGCTTCGAGGCCAAGAATACATGCCTCATATTCAGCAATATTGTTTGTACATTCAAAGTCTAACCTTGCTGTAAATGGAGTATAACCACCTTCTGGATTCATCAGAATGGCGCCTACGCCATGCCCACTGTAATTTGAGGAACCATCAAACATCATCTTCCACCAAAGACCCGGCTCGGGGCCTTCATCAGGACCTGGCTTTTCATAATCCTTTACCAATATAATATCTTCGTCCGGAAAATCAAACTTGAGAGACTCGTAATCTTCCACTGGATGATCTGCAAGATAATCTGATAAGACACTGCCTTTGATAGACTTCTGGGCCACATGTTGGATGTCATATTCTTATAACAACATATGCCAACGGGCGAGCCTTCCTGTCTAAGCGGGCTTCTCAAAAATATACTTTATCGGGTCCATTTTTAAAATCAACAAAGTAGTATGACAAATCATGTACTGCCTCAACCGTCTGGCAGCCCATGCCAAAGCACAACAAGTTTTCTCTAAAAGTGAATATCGGCTCTCACAATCGGTGAATTTCTTGCTCAAATAATAGATGGCATGTTCCTTTCGTCCGGACTCATCCTGCTGACCTAACACGCAACCCATTGAATTCTCGAGTATTGTTAAATACATGAAAAGGGGTCTTCCTGGAACAAGAGGTATTAAGATCAGAGGCTCTTGAAGATAGCCCTTAATCTTACCAAAAGCTTGCTGGCAATCTGAATTCCAAACAACAGTTTGATCCTTTCGTAACAATTTGAAAATGGGTTCACAAGTAAGAGTTCAATTGGAAATAAATCTGGATATGTAGTTCAATCTTCCAAGGAAACCTCTGACTTGTTTCTCAGTTTGTGGAGCCGGTATATCTTGAATGGCTCGAACTTTATCTGGAACTACCTCAATCCCTCGGTGGCTAACAATGAAACCGAGTAATTTCCCTGATCTCACTCCAAAAGTACACTTGGCTGGGTTTAGTCTCAACTGATACTTTCTGAGTCTCTCGAACAACTTCAACAGATGATTCAAATGGTCTTCCTCACTTTGAGATTTGACGATCATATCATCAACATACACTTCTATCTCTTTATGCATCATGTCATGAAATAAGGTCACCATGGCTCTTTGATAAGTGGCACCAGTATTCCTCAAACCGAAAGGCATGACTTTGTAACAGTAAGTTCCCCAAGAAGTAATAAAAGTAGTCTTTTCCATGTCATCTGGATCCATCTTGATTTGGTTGTATCCGGAGAAACCATCCTTAAACGAGAAAACTACAAAGTGAGCCGTATTATCCACCAATGTATCAATATGCGGCAAAGGGAAATCATCTTTCAGACTGGCCTTGTTCAGATCCCTATAATCCACACACATTCTGACCTTCCCATCTTTCTTCGGCACGGGTACAATATTAGCTACCCATTCGGGGTACTTTGATACTGCCAAGAAACCTGCATCAATCTGCTTCTTCACTTCGTCTCGAATCTTAAGATCCATATCAGGTCTAGTTCTTCGGAGCTTTTGTTTGACTGGCGTGCATTCTGGTCGGAGCGGTAGCTTGTGGACAACTATGCCTGTGTCCAAACCTGGCATGTCCTGATATGACCAAGAAAATACATCCATATACTATTTTAAAAGCTTCACCAATTGTTGCTTGACATCTGCCCCAAGTGTTGCCCCAATCTTCACCATGCACAATTACCAGTTTGTCGTTTACAACAAATTTCATCCTTTGATGCAAAGTGGAAGTCACTGCCCCAGCTGCGTGAATCCAAGGCCGTCCCAATAAACAACTGTAAGCCGGGTTACTATCCTTTACTTGAAATGTGATATCGAACACGTGAGGGCCTATCATAATTGGCAATTTCACTTCCCCAACAACCGTTCTTCTCGAACCATCAAAAGCCTCTACAATTAACGACGTCGGCTTCATCTCTGCCCCTGCATATGCTAACTTTGCAAGCGACCTTTTAGGCAACACATTCAACGAAGATCCAGTATCAACCAAAACTCGTGCCAACGCGTCCTCTTGACGTCTGATAGATACATGCAAAGCACGATTATGATTACGTCCTCCCCTTGGCAGCTCTTCATCACTGAAACTCAGAGTATTGTAGGCTGTAATATTGGTTATCACCGAATCAAATTGGCCAGGGGTTATATCCTTCGTCACATGTGCTTGCATTAACACCTTCTGTAGAGCTTCTCTGTGAGCTGGGGAATTTATCAGGAGAGACAAAATTGATATTTTTGAGGGGGTTTGATGGAGCTGATCAACAACTTTGTAATCGCTTTTTCAGATAATCCTTAGGAATTCTTCAGCATCTCTTTCGGTGATGGGAATTTCTTTGTCTTTGGTCGTTACGGTAGGGGTAACCTCTTTTGGAGCAACTACAGTTATCTTGGGTTGATATATTCTACCACTACGGGTCATCTTGCTCGTTCCTGCAATATTTGTCACATCAACCTGGTCATCTTTTATCCTCTCATTCTGAATAATCTTCCCAGATCTTTGGTCTAACACCACCATATCATATTTCCACGGGACTACCTTTGTATTCTCTAAAGGAAACGATCTCGGCTTCTGAATAACAACTGGTCGAGGCTAATCAACAACAACTTTGTCAAAAACAGGCTTCACATTTTTGCTGATCATATTGAACACATGGACTTTCTCGCTTTTCTTTGGTAGATTAAAAACAGGCTCAACCACCGAAACTTCCTCTTTCTTTACTTTGATACCTACTTGCAATAATCCATCATCAATCAGACCTTGCACATCTTTCTGTACCACACCACACCCCTTAGGATTAACAAAACACTCTTCACAGTCACTATGGGTACCTTTAATCATCCCTGCTTTCAACAGTTTCTCATGAAGTGACCCCATCAGAGTCTTGATCTCTGACACATCACAAACT
Source organism: Lathyrus sativus (assembly GCA_963859935.3). NCBI lineage: Eukaryota > Viridiplantae > Streptophyta > Magnoliopsida > Fabales > Fabaceae > Lathyrus > Lathyrus sativus. The sequence goes on from OZ012740.1 coordinate 267,484,425, forward strand.
AACCTTTCATTTGAAGCTTCTTCTATAGCATTAACTCCTCCATGATTTGGCAATGGGTTACTTTTAACATTAGGCGGTACATCATCAAAAGACAGAATCTTCTTCTCTATGAGCTCCCTGACAATATGTTTCAAACCGAGACACCCCTCTAAGTCATGGCCGGCGACACCTTCATGAAAGGCACAATGAGCATTCAGATTGTAATGAGGTGATGAAGTGTCTGAAGGTGTATTCAATGGTCATGTTGTTACTAACCCTTGTTGCACCAAAGGCGGGTACAACTCTGTATAAGTCATTGGTATCTGAGGAAATGGAGGCCTGGTTGCTGGTCTTCGATTTTGGTAATTCTGCCTTGGTGCTTGAGCCCTGGGCTGCTGATATTGCTGATAGGGTAGAGCGTTGGGCGCTCGTTGATACCCTTGTTGTTGAACTTGTTGATACATGGGTGCTGGTTGCACTGTCTGATAACTTGGAACAGGGTGGCTGAAAGCAGGCGTTATAGCTGCCACATATGGTTGTTGAGCATACTGTACTGGATACATTGTTTGTTGTGTCAGATTTTGCTGAGGTTGCTGAACATAGCCTTGTGGAGGCTGCTGAACATAACCTTGTGGAGGCCGTTGATATGTTTGGTATGGCTGCTTCCAAGTCTAATTCCTTTTCCCCACTGTTATGGCGTTTGTTTCTCCCTCTTTCTTTTTATGAAAATTACCACTGAACTTCTTGACATTGTTGTTGTTGGAACCACCGGAACTACTAGTCATTTTTCCATTCTTCAATCCCAATTGTACTCTCACCCCCACAACCACTATATCGGAGAAACTCGACGTTACACTGCTAATCATCTTCTCATAAAATTCAGGTCTTACCGTATCCACAAACCAATCTGGCAACTCTTTCTCATTTAAAGGAGGTTCCACTTGAGAGGCAGTCTCCCTCCAACGTTGTGCATATTCCTTGAACGATTCGGAACTCTTCTGTGTCATACTCAGCAATTGTCTTCTGTCTGGGGCCAATTCCATATTGTATTTGTAATGCTTCATGAAAGCATCGGCCAAGTCTTGGAAACTGTGAATGCGAGACTGATCTAAACTCAAATACCACTTAGCCGGGGCTCCTTTCAAGCTATCCTGGAAACAATGGATCATCAGCTTATCATCTTCTACATGTGCAGCCATTCTTCGGTAATACATGATCAAATGTGTCCGAGGACAAGTAGCACCGATGTACTGATCAAAGTTGGGGATTTTGAATTTTGGCGGAATTACCAATCCAGACACTAAACACATATCTCTGGCATCAGTACCAAAGATATCATTCCCTTCCATGGCTCTAACCTTCCTCCCTATAGTTTCTACACTCTCCTTCAATTTATCATGTCGTCCACTTCCTTCTTCAGACCCATCAGGAACTTCAAACACTGGTGGATGGCTGTGAAAAACAGGGCGTACTTGAGTTTGTACAGAGGCTGTAGTATAAGTCGGAACAGCTCGGGGAATCTCTGCCCCTAGAGAAACTGATTGTTGACTGACTGGTGGCGGAGGTACAAAACCTGGTATGAACCCATATGGTGGAATACTCGCAACAGTGACTGCCGTTGGGATCGGCTCCACAACTACATTAGTGATTTCAGAAACTACAATGGCCTGAGTGTCCATTTTTGCATTGATGACTTGTAAGACTTCCATGATTCGTCCTACGCTTCCTCGTAAGTCTTCAAGTTCGTTGTCAACCCTATCCAGAGCCAAATTGTGTTCTTCCATTCTTTGACGAGCTTGGGCTCGTGTGTTGTATTGATAGCAAGGATTCAGTATGATTCTGAAGATAAGACAGCAAGATGAGACACCGCACAGGAAATGCACATGAAATGCTATGGGTGCAGATGCAAAATGCAAAATTAATCATTCAAGGAATCCAAAGAAATATTTGCAAAAATGATAACAATGGGGAAATAAAGCAAATTCAAAGTCTTCATAGATTAATAACTGAGAGTTTTACAACAACAATTTGAAACTGAAACACAAATCTTCAATACAGATACATGATAAAACAACAGGAAACAAAAAAGATCCTAGATCTTCTGGCTGGAGGGTCCTTCGTCTTCTGGTTGACTCTTCTTTCCACTTTGATGGACCAATTCTTGAAGCTCTTCCTTCTCTTCCATAACCTTAAAATACTTATCTCTCCAAGCTCTTCCTTCTTTTTCAGCTTTTGCCAAGGCAGCTTTCAATTCTTCTACAAGAGTAAGTTTTGTTAAGTCAGACTCAAAACGGGTATAGAACATCTTCAATGCTGCTTCTTTCACCCATGATAAGTAAGATTCTGAAACAACAGTGTCGTGGTAACCTAAAGCAGTTACTCCCCTTGTTTGGATGTGACGCCAAGCATACACAGTCCGAGCCTTGTAGGCTGGATCCTTCCCTTCTTCAATGTAGAAGCTTCTCAAAAGGGTTGGGTCTGGTTCATTCTCCATCGGGTGTCCCAACTGGCGACGAGCTAAAATAGGATTATAGCTAATGCAATCATCAACACTGATAAGCGGTACATTCAGGAAATCCCCACAGCTCTGAATCATGGCAATCCCTCCATACATAGGGTCATACCACTTAATATCTGAATGTTGGAGTAACAACAACCTTTCTACCCATGAGAGTCCATTCTGCATATCCCAGAGTGCTGGAAGCCTTGGCAAGTGCAAAATAAACCACTTGTATAGGAGAACGGTGCAACATTCAATCTGTCCAACTCCATGACGGTTTCTGCGGTGGATGAAAAAATACACATCAGCCAACAAGGTGGGTACGATATTTTTGATTAAGAAAAGGTTGATTGCATTCGCGTCCACAAAATTATCAGCAGTCGGAAACAAGAAAAGTCTGTAAATTAGCACAACCAGAATGGCCTCAAATGCTTCAGAATTCTTCGACTCAGCATAAAATTGAGCTTTTTCATACAGGAACGTAGCTGGAAATCCATATAGCCCTCCCTTAGCATTCATATGAGATCGTACTTCATCCACCTCCAAATGTGCGGCTTCTGCAATTACTCTTTCGTCAGGAGTCCCTTCTCTTCCAGAAAATGGTCTAGGAGTGACGCCTACTCCCATCAGGGCAGAATATTCTTCCAAGGTTGACAGCAACTGATAATCTGGAAAGGTGAAACAATGATAGGTCGAGTCGTAAAACTGCACGAGCGCTGCCAATATCTCTTCATCCACTTGAACTCCTATCAAAGACAGCATATTCCCATACTTCTCTTTGAACGCCTCAGGGTCTTCTACTAAACTTCCCAGTTTCTTGAGGTTCTCCAAATTTGGGCTTCGGAACACAATCTCTGCCTTCTTTCCAGAATCTATCCTATAATATCTGCAAAACAATCTTTAGTTCCTTGAATGATTAATAAATGTTAATGCAAATGCACAAAGTATCATGGAACTCAGATTTTGTAAACATCAAAACGTCATAGACTTAATTTCATTGGATTACAAAGTTTTGGTACATCTTACAAAAGTATTTAAACAAAAAGCTAAATAAATGCTAACAAAAGTCCTAAGAAGGTTCTCCTAACAGCCTTAAGTTAAGCTTCTCAATCTCCCTCTCCATCTGGGCCTTCTCAAGGATGAACTTATCCACGATCAACTTCCACGGAGTCGACTGAGGGCTAGAAGAAAATAAATCTTCTTGCGCCTTTCTCTTCTTGCAGGAGAGTACTTCTTCATTCTTTAACTCTAATTTCTTCTGGAGCTCTGCGTTCTCTTCAACAACCACTTGGTACTTGTGCTTCCAAGCGTCTTCGGTTTGTCGTGCCTTGCTCAAAGCAATCCTTAACTTCTCCTCTTCAGACATGAAGATCAAGGTATGCTCCTCTTTTAAAGCCATGGGTTCTTGTCGAGAATAGGGCATCTTCAACTCAATGGCTCTCTTTCGGACCCATTGGAGATAAGGTTCCAAAGAGACACAATTAGGTTTTCCCAAGTCTTTCTTTCCTTTTTTGTGCAAATGGCCCCAGGCTTTTAGAATCCTTTCTTTCTGCTCTTGATTATCACTCTCTTCCTTGAAGAAAATATTTTCTACATGAACACCAAGAAGAGGTACATTACCAAAATTTCCACAGCTGTCAATGATCATTATCCCATCATATTCACGGTCGTACCGATCAATATCAGAGTGCGTGAAAGCCATAATCTTCTGTGACCACCACCCTTTCTTCGGATCCCAAAAGGCGTGAGCTTTAGGCAAGTGTGAAATAAACCACTTGTATAGTAAAGGAGCACAACAAGTGATCATCCCTCCCTTGTGGAAATTCCTGAGATGAACAGAATGATACACGTCTGCTAGCAGAGTAGGTACAGGGTTTTTCTTCAAGAAAATCTTAATGGCGTTGAGGTCTACAAAGTTCTCAAAGCTGGGGAACAGGAAGATGCCATAAATGAGTAAGGAAAGGATAGTCTCGAATGCATCCATGCTCAAATGATCTGCATAGTACTGAGCTTTTTCAACCAAGAATTCTGCACTCAACCCAAAAACTCCTCCTTTTGTGGTCATGTTCTTTTGAATATCAACTAATCCCAAACGTGTGGCTTTGGAAATATCTTGTTCCTTAGGGTCCTTCTCCATGATCGGAAAAGGAGAATCTTCAAGAATGGGCAACCCAACCAACTGAGAGTATTCTTCTAGTGTGGGCACTAGCTGATAATCGAGGAAAGTGAAACAGTGGTAGAGCGGATCATAAAACTGGAGAAGCGTAGAAAGAAGTCCACTATCCACTTTTATCTTTAATAGCAACAACAACTTCCCATACCTACTCTGGAAACCCTCTGGATCTATCACCAAGGTACCCAACCTCCTTAGATCATCTAGTTAAAAACCTTTGTAAGTGTACTTCAATGTTTTCTTTCTTTCACCATCCATAGCGATCTCCGATGTTTACAAACAAAAAGTCTGAGTTCCATGAAACTTTATGATATGATGTTTATGAATGCAAGAATGCACAAACACAGGTAGATGCAAAGATCACACATATGCACAAAAACACAAGCCTATGTTTAAAGGACGAGCGTGGATCCAAGGTCTACCCATCCCCAAAAGGTGTGTAATATGGATTTTCAAACCTGTAGAGTAGGGTTCTAAATGGTTCCCAGAGTCATCAACCTATCTTTCGGATATTATCAACTTCCCAAATTACTTGGTAATCGATAATATTCTCAAGAGAGTCTCGTCCAAGTGTAGTATCACGTATCAACTATTTCAGAAATACTTCCTTATAGCCATCGCAATACGTCCTAGTAAGGCCAAAGTGGGGTGGAATGTAATCTAAAAGTCCACAGTGTCATGGGCTCCTCGTCGAAAGTAGCATTGTTTTCATGAATACTCGATCAACAATACTAAACTTTCAAGAGGGCCTACACTAAGCGGTGGTTTCTCAAGTTAGCTTGGTCGGGAATCAACTCCCTATAAGCCTCCTTGAATATACCACCATCCTATCATAATTGCACTCAAGTCCGGGTATATGAACGTCTCACCACTCAAAGGTCCCAAGATCCAACAATCAAACAAATATACACAAATATACATGTAAAGCAAATATTCACAAATATAGCACATAACCAAACAAAATAGGCTAAACCCTCAAGTTCAAGCCTCCCCAGTGAAGTCGCCATTTCTGTTGCAGTGAGAACCGTGATATCAAGCTATTGAATTAACTTGAATCTTTAATTCATTGAATTCACAACCGGACTTTAATTTATCCAAAGGAAAGGTCTAAAGAGATAAAGAACCTTTTGCGCGATGTAACAACAATGCTAAGAGATTCAGGGATCGAGGGTTGGTTATGCATAGGGTAGGTATTTCACATCCTAAACATCTGTAGTACTCTACAGGAACCTTTTGTTTGTTTGTATGCTAAGTTGCTAAATGTTTGCTATGGATTGGGATTGGTGTAGGTCAAAACCTAGCTTGTGTTTCATTGCATTCATATTAACATTATCATTTGCATTGCATTGACATGTATGTAGGAAATCAAGAGGTATGATTACCAATCCAAGGGCTACACAAGGCTATGAAGCTAGCTAAGAGGGTTATCTAAGTGTTCAAGGGTTGACATCCTCATCAGAGAAGCCAAAGATCCTCAGAGAGAGTGGCTGAAGCCAAGTGTGTATATCTCCTAACTTGAGAGTTGTGGGAAGTCATATGATGATGTTGAAGCCATAGAGTTGGACCTAGAGCCTTGAGAGAGCTCATGAGAAGTATTTAAGTTCATTTTGAAGCCTAGACAGGTCATTATGCAAAGGATATGAAGCTATAACCAAGATTAGTGCAACTAGGGTTTCATCTGGTCAATCCTAGGTTAACTGATGATTTGAAGAAGGTTGAGACCTAATTCAAGAGCCATGTGATCATGAATTGATGTATTAAGATGTCCAAGGGATGATTCCAAGGTCAACTCATCATGAATCAAGAGTGTGAGGAGTTACTATGCTTGACAATGTAAAATCCCCTAGTTTAGTGCCTAACTTCAAGACCACATAACTCAAGATGTGATTTTTATCTCACCTAGACCCTAACATGATTGTTGTAGGGCATGATCATAGCTTTAATTTGAGTACTAGAAGTCCTTGATAGGATTTATAAAACTCAAGTTATGAGCCAGACAAGTTATAGGTCTTTAGTGGAATGTGAAATTGGAGCTTGAAAGTCAACCAACTTGCATGACATTATTGCCTTAGAAGGATGATTCCTACGAACTTTTGATAAATATTAATGTTGTTCCTTATCTTCTTAGCTTTCTAGAAAGTACTAGAAGTCCATGATTGGATTTGTAGAACTCAAGTTACAAGCTTTGCAAGATAAGGGTATTTTGGGAATTTGGAATTACAGGTCATTTTTGGTTATAGGTCAATTTCACCAACTTAGGCACCTCAAATGAAGATTTGTTCAACTTGAAAGTTGTTTAAAATGGTGTTTTTAGTCCAACCTTGACACAAACATCCATTGATATGGATTGAATATGGAAGTGTATGAAGGAAATTTGAAAAAAGGATAATTAAAAGGCATAAAAAGTGAAAATTCCATTTTAATTCATTCTTGTGCCAAACTTCACAAGTTTGTGCATATTTTGATTGGAAATGACATTTTAAAGACAATGGCAATGTTACATTTTTAGTTTGAGGCTTAATTCATGGACATTATGTGGATTACTTAGAATGGAAGTAACATAACCAATCTTGACCATAAAATCAATTCAAGCACTCAATCTGAGCCATTCACATCCAAGGAGTGTTGTGCAAGCTATTGAAGCAAAGAGTGAGCTGAAACTGAGTCAAAACACACGAGTTACCATGGTTGCACTTTTAAGAAAATTGAATTTTGGATCAAGCAAATTGGGCCATGATTTGGCCATGTTAGGATCCAAATACATTCTATTTAAGTCTTGGATCGTGTTCAGATCATTTTTTGGGAGAAATTGGTGAAGAATTCAGTTGTGGCAGTTAGAGTTGGGAGCTTTAAACTCAAAATCGGTTTTTGCAATTCAGAGGATTTCAAGACCAATTGAGGATTCAGTTAGCATCAGGATCATTCAGTGATAGTTTCTGCAGCATTTGAAGTCAAGAATCACACTGCAACTACCTCAAATGCAAGCTTTTTTCCAGGTTTACATTCTTCAAAATTGCTCTAGTTTTAGGAATGTTTAGACTGAATTAAGCATGTGGTTAGGTTGTAGATACAACATAGATCGTTTTAGGATTGGAATTGTGAAGCTTAGTGATGATTCATGATGAGATGCGAATTCTGTTGAGACTTGTACATGGCTGATTCTTGAGAGATAAGATGAATTGATTAGTGATTTTTGATCCTTGAGAGGTGAGGAAGATTTCTATGTAATCAATTTGAAGTTTGATGACATTTATGGAATTGAGGAATTTTCTGTTGAGCATCGTGTTTCAAGATTCATGAGGAATTAATAGAAATCAAGTAGATCTTGATGATCAGTGAGAAGAGACGAGTGGATCCATGTATTTTTCTTAGAGTTTGGTTGAGTTTGATTGCAGAGCATGATTGCTCTCGCCGGAGAAGACGGTGGAGCTCTTCTCCGGCCACCATGGCTGAGTTCCCTCCTTGTACCAGTTTCAAATGAGGAAGATGAACAGTGATCGTTGGATCTGATGAATTTGTGGACTTGGTCTTAGCATCTGACGGGCAAGATTTAGTCTAATTAGGGTTTGATGACTAAACATAACAAACATGGATCCCATCGAGTATGATGGACGTGAGGGGTGCTAATACCTTCCCCTTGCGTAACCGACTCCCGAACCCAGACATGGTTGCGATGACCTTGTCTTATACCTTTTCGTCAGGTTTTTCCGATTGTTTCCTTTCCCGTTCTAAGGGATAAATAACGAAAGGTGGCGACTCTTCTATTTTGACGACACCTTATTTTTGTGGTAGCGACAGTTGGCGACTCTGCTGGGGACCCAACATCCCCTGTGCGAGTCAATCCTAACGCTTGTGTGTTGGGTTGTGTTTATTTATTGCATTTTACCTTCCGCATTTTATTTTCAGTATGATATGATTATATGTGCTGTTGTGGGAGGGGGCTCTGATGAGTGATAAGCCAGACCCAGGCTTGAGTGTGTACCTAGCATTAGTTGTGGAAAGTAATGGGCGCGTGCATGCTTTGCATGTACTAGTGTCTCACAAAATCCACGCTCAGACGAGATTCTCCCGGTTGACTTCTTTTCCAACCCTTTGGGCTTGAGGGTTGTTGGTTTGGAGGGTTGTCGACTCTGGGGACCGATCATTTGTGACCCATCTAAGTGAGGCCTCTTCAGGGAGTGATGATGCCAAACCAGAAATGGTGAACGTATCATCATTTCGTGAAAGTCTGTGGCGCTGGGAAACGCATAGGATGCCATACCTGTGTCAGTGGATTAGGTCCGTACCTGTGAGCGAGGTCGGGTTATTGCAGGAAACCTTAACCTTCAGACAACCTGGTTTTCTTGACAGTGAATCAGTATTGTTGGTAGCAGAGGGTTCTTATCATCAGAGATATGTTTGTTCTTGACAGAGCAAAATTATGGTCCTCTTCAGGGTTTTGTGGTCAGAGCAGAATTATTGGTCCTCTTCAGGGGTTTTGTTGTCAGAGCAGTGTTGTGGTTATGTTGAAACAGAGCCTTGGTCTCCTCAACAACACTCTTGATCTCCTGTTGCATGATTGCATCTTGCATTTTTGCATACTCATTTGCATGTCATTAACGTGTGTCTGTGTTGCAGGTGCATATACTATCCCCCAGTTCCGGTAATCTTGACCTCTGTTTGATAGCATGGAATCTTTGAAGAAGAATGTGGCTTACAAGCTCCCTACCCCAGATGTTACTTTGCTGTTTAGTTTGATTGCCTTGGCAGATGATACAGTGAAAGGGGAATTCAGGAAATCGTATGGGAAGTTGCTCAGTCTGGTTCGTAAACCTTCGATCTATGAGTTGAATGGGTTGTATGCGTTGCTACAGTTCTATGACCCTTCATTGAGGTGCTTCACTTTTCCAGATTTCATTCTTGCGCCTACCTTAGAAGAGTATGCTGAGTTGTTGGGTGTACCGGTTAAGAATCAGATGCCGTTTTTTCACATGGATGTGAAGCCTAATCTGGCTAACCTAGCTATTGCTCTTCATCTAGATGCTTCAGAGTTGCTGCTGACCTCATGGAATGGAGTCCCTGGTTATTCTCTGCAGTTTCTGGTTAGGAAAGCCCAACAGTGTGCTAAAGACGGTTGTTGGATCGTATTCAACGCTATTCTCGCCCTCTGCATCTATGGGATAATCTTGTTTCCCAACATGCCAAACTTTATAGATTTGGACGCCTTCCATATCTTCGCATCGGGAAATCCAGTTCCCACCTTGCTTGGTGATCTATATCTTTCTGTTCATTACAAGAATGAAATAGAAGGGGTAAAAATGTGTCGTGTTGTGCGCCCTTACTCTACAGATGGTTTGATAGCCACATGCCTAAGAAGGGTCTCTTTGTTTCCTCTGCAGCCACAGCTGAGTGGCCTGAACGCCTGATGGGTTTATCAGCAGAGAGCATCGTTTGGTTCGATCGGGATATGCTGGGTACTGAAGTCATCTACAGCTGCAACGGTTTTCCTAATATGCCTTTGATTGGAAGAAGAGGCTGTATTAACTACAATCCCTCATTACTTATCAGACAATTTGTGTATGCCTTGAGAGGCCCGCCAAAAGACGAAAAGGTGCAGGAATCTCTATACCTCACAGGTCTCCTAGAGGGGGATATGTTAGCCAAGCTCAAGCATGCTTGGAATGACATCAGCAGACGAGGGAAAGCACTGTTAGGTAAGAGCAATAGCCAGGCTTATGCTCCTTATGCGACTTGGATTCGAAGCCGAGCGGAAACAGTAGGGATGCCTTTTCCACCAGCTAAGCAAGATTTCCCTCCGGTGGTTGAAGAACCTACCGCAATACCCATTAAGAAATACAACCAGGTATTAGCTAAGAAGGAAGAACTTAAGAAGAACAACAAGGAGTTGGAAAAAGAATTGGTGCAACTTAGAGGTGAGAGAAACGAAGCCGTCTACTCCTTCAAAAAACAGACAGAGCTGGTGAACCGGCCAGGTACAAACTTGACCAAACAGATGGCTGAACGTGAACGTTTAGGTTTGGACTCCAAGGCTGTCAACGATGTGCTTGCCACCAAAAAGCAGAACTTGGATGATGCATACCAGAGAATCTCCAAATTCAACCAGCAGTGGAATGCCACTATAGCCAGCAACAAAGAGCGGGAGGACAAGCTGAAGCAATAGATCTCCCAGTTGAAGGCTCAGTTGAAGGCCAGCAAGAAGAAGTTTGATGATGAAACTGCTCGTAGGTACGCCACTGAAGACAGGTTGAACAAGGCTATTGCGAACCTGAAGGATCGCAAGCATACTTTTGAATCCAAGAAGCGAAGGTTAGAAAACTGTTTTGGCAGAGAAGAGTGGAAAGACTCCGTTAAAGGTCTTCAGTACACTATCATACAGAAGAAGTCACTGGTCGAGGGGTTACTCACTCAGCCTGATCATCCCAAAACGAAGGGGTTGCTAAAAGAGTTTCGCGCTCGTGGTCGTACTTGACTACTTTGTAATCCCTTGTATTTTTCTGATCATTGTTGTATGCTGACCATCACCAGACTTGTTGGTCGAGGTCATGCTGTTGATTCTACCTGTACTCAGTGACATTGTATGCTGCCTTGATGGGCTTTATATATATACGGGATGTTATTTCCATGACTGGATCCGGACTTCTTATTATCAGCACTGGCACTCTGGCACTAGAATCGGGGGAGAAATCTCCCTAAGGCACAGACACACGTTTGCATTTGCATGAATCATTTGCATGACAGGTACCTTGTCGTTTTTCTAACCCTTTGTGTATGCAGGTTATTTCAGGATTGAACAAAGACAGATCCACCGATACTCTACCAGAGCAAATCAAGCCAGAGCAATGGAACAAGTCCAGACTGACATCCAAGAGCTCAGAGAAAGGATGGACCGCTTCATGGAGCTCATGCAAGTGGTCGCTAATGGCCAGGACCAGCTCAGAACTCTGGTGCAACCGCTGTTCTCACGGGTTGACAGCAATGGCGTGCTTCACGGTGGGAATACTCCAAACCCTTCGCTTGTTGAGACCCCTCAGGGTGGCATCCCTGTGACTGGAGGGAATGGAAGTGGTAACGGCAATGTTGTCACTAACATTGGACCTAATGGGAATACAACGGGCGTCGGAAATGGTAACTTTCAAGCCAATGGCAATGCTGGTATAGGCCATGGCAACACTGGAGGAACTGGTAATGCGGGGAATGCTGAGGCCGGTAATCTGTATGGTATTGATGCTGCTGGGTTTGCTGCTTGCAATGGCAATCAGCCATGGCAAGAGGACTTGTTCTCCATGAAGGGAGCTGAGGGCGAATTGAATTCTGAAGCCCGTTTAAGTTTCAAAGCCCTCGAGGACAAAATGAAGAGTTTTGAGAACTTGAATACCTTGGGCGTTGACATGACCAAGCTGGGACTGATCTCAGACTTCAAGGTGCCTCCCAAGTTTAAGGTACTCAACTTTAAGAAGTATAAAGGCACCACTTGCCCCCGTGTCCATCTGAGGTCGTACTACCGAAATATGTCTGCACATTATGAAGATGAGAAGTTGCTGATGCACTTCTTCTAGGACAGCCTGTCCGGCCCCTCGTTGGAGTGGTATATGGGTTTGGAACCCACTAGTGTACGTACATGGAAAGACCTTGCTAAAGCATTCGTACGCCATTATCAGTATAACAACGATCTAGCTCCCAACCGGGTTCAGCTACAAAATTTGTCTCAGTAGAACAATGAAGGATTTAAAGAGTACGCCCAGAGATGGCGTGAACTGGCAGCGAGAGTTCAGCCGCCGATGGTTGAACAAGAACTTGTTGAGATGTTCGTAGCTACTCTTCCAGGGGTTTATTATGAGAAACTGGTCAGTGGTATGTCGGGAAGCTTCTACGATCTCATCATCACTGGAGAGCATGTAGAGAACGGCATCAAACTCGGGAAGATTCAGGGTGTAGATATGTCCTCAGATGGAGGAGGAAAGAAGCCTTACAGTGGCAAGAGACATGAAGGTGAGACGAGCTCAGTGTCTAATGCTCGGGGAAAAGGTAAAGGCCAGCGCCAGCAGGTCGCTAGCATTACTATTCCTGCTGTTCAGCAACCTCAGCCTCAGCAGCAGCAGAACCAGCAAGGGTACCGGAGGTACCAGAACAAAGCACCGTTATCAAGTCGTCATATTGAAACCCCACCTATGTCGTATGCTCAGCTTTTTCAGACTCTGCTCCAGTTACAGCTAGTTCAGAAGAGAACTTTGGCTCCCTTGACAGGGACACCTCCACCGGGCTACGTTGCGAATGCAAGATGTGAGTTTCATTCGGGGGCACCTGGCCACTCGATTGACAACTATAAGGCATTCAAGCACAAAGTGCAAGATATGGTTGACGCCAAGATAATCAACTTTTATGATAATGTTTCGAATGTTACAAAGAACCCTATGCCTAACCATGGGGGAGATGGGGTTAGTGCCATCATTGAAGAGGAAGATTCAGACTTATTGACTGATGTCAAAGACCTGAAAACACCACATGGTTTCGTTAAAGCCAAGTTGATGAAGAAAGGTATTTTCCCGGGCTGTGGAAAGTTGTGTATGGATTTTTTGATTCATTCAGACGGCTGTGATCGGCTGGTAGCAGGGGTTCAGAGTTTGATGAACGAAGGAATTCTGCAGTTTAGTTGGAGGGCTGAGAACAGATCAGGGGAAGTAATGCTGAAGCAGAAGGATGAGGTTGCCACTATCACCATCCCTCGCAAAACGATTACCATTTCTGCATCGAGGCCACCTATGATCACCATCACGAAGGCTGGGCCTATACCATTCGAGAGCACTAATGATGTTCCATGGCACTATGGGGAAGATGTCTATTACAATGGACAGAAGTTAGAGTTGGAGCCATCTAGGCAGTCTGTGGACAACTTAGTGGGAACAGGGGGAATAACACGTAGCGGAAGAGTGTTCGCTCCACCAGAGATTGTGGCCGACAAAACTGACAAGGCTAAGAAAGCTGACAGAGGCAAAGGTAAGGTCGTTGAAGAAACCTCCTGTGAGGTAGGAAAAGACATGCTTATGAAAGACGCCGAAGAGTTTATGAGACTGATCAAGAAAAGTGATTATAAGATCATTGATCATCTTCATCAAATACCATCTAAGATCTCCATTCTGAATCTGTTGCTATGTTCTGAGGCACACCGCAACGCTCTGCTGAAGGTTCTGAATGCAGTGTACGTACCGCAAGAGATCTCCGTAAATCAGCTAGAGGGAGTAGTTGCTCATGTGAATGCAGAGAATGGATTAGGTTTTACTGACCTAGAGCTGACGCTGAAGGGAAGAAACCACAATAGCGCCTTGCATATCTCGATAGAATGTCGAGGAACGGTTATGTCCCATGTGCTGGTGGACACGGGATCATCTCTGAACGTTCTCCCAAAGAAAGATCTGATGAGGTTGGATACTGTTACACCCGAAATTTTTCCCCCTTAGATTCTCATTATCATTTTAGGAGCATACTCATGAAATTTCTAACCTTAACCCGGTGCAAGTCTGTTTTTGCCAAATTGCAGATGAATCAGGGTTTCGTGCAGTCAAAATCAAAGTTTCAAGGTTTGTGATTAGTCAATGTTTTGGGCTCATTCAAATAGGAAACAAGGTCAAGGGTATTATGTAATGTCAATCAAGAAGCCAATGTGAGGTTGTTACCCTAGAGTTCAGAGCAGTACATTTCAGAGCACCCGATTAGGGTTTTGGACCAGTAAAAGTCAACCGTAGTTTGACTTTGATGTTGGAAGGTTTTTAAATGGTGGGATTGTGATTCATGAAGTTCATATAGCCTAATAAAGTTCATCCAATAAGTTTCAAGGTCTCAGGAGGCCCAAAATGTCAACAGGCGACTCGGTAATCATCGATCGATCGTACGGTTGACCGAAAAGTCAACTCTCCAAATTTTATGAATTGGACTTCAAGTTGTGAAACAAAGTTGTTCCTTATGTCATATTGGACTTGCATATCAGTTTTCATGATCATTGGATCAAGGATGAAGGAGTAATCGAAAAATCGGGAAATTAGGGTTTTGAAAAGGGCTAAACCATAACTCCTTAACCACACATCCAATTGAGTTGGTTCAAAGCTCATTTGGAAGCTCTTGACAAGTCCTACAAAAGTACCTAAGTGGTCCATGATCATAAAATGCATAGATTTGGAGTTATGATCAAATTCATTTCAAGAGGGGAAAAAGACTTAGGAAAATTTCATGTTTAAGCTCATTTTTTAGCAACTTTGGAGGGCTTTTTGGCCACGTTCCTTTGGGAAATTGAAACTCATGAAAACATGAATGTTTTAGATCTATGTGAGGGGTTTCTAAAAAGTACTAGCACATCCCAAAATGATTTGTGAGCTGAAAGTTATGGTCATGGCAAGTTGGTGGTTTTTCACTTTAGTCCCACATTGGCCAAATTTCAAAATGCATTCTTTCATCAAAGTTGGCCAATCTTAGCTTATGAAACTTGTTGTATCTGATATGTAGAATGTTTTTAGCATGAAAAACCAAGGAGTTATGCAGAAAAATCAAAGAAACAAGCTTCACACATTGCCTTGCAAGTGGATATGCAACTTGCATCAAAAAGTGAAAAATGAAGCATGAGGTGTAAAGCCAATTTCTGAACCAGCCACAAGTCTATGCTCTTAGCCTGAAATTAGCCTCAGAAACCCATCAATTTTATTGACTAATGAGCTTGGATTATCAGCCAAGAAAACCCTCCTAGGGAGGTTTGCTCCAAAATATCCAAAACCTTTCTTCAAAGTGAAGAAAGCTTCAAACCAGCCCCTCACTCTCACTTGCCTATAAAAGGAGGCCTTCCTCACCTCATTTTGATCATCAACAACATTCTAAAACCAGAAGAAAATCTCTGTCCTTGCTATTTCCATTTCTTGTTTCAAAATCACAAATCTCACTTTTCACAAAATCACCAAAAATCTGTCTTGGCACAAGGGCTGCCAAAATCATTTCTCTACATTCCAACACCCCAAAAAGCATCCATATAGTCCCTAAATATGGTATAGAAGGTGTCTAAACCATTAAACCACCCAAAAACTTCACAAATCAAAAAGTCAATTTCATCACTAAACCACTTTGACCAAAAGCTACAAAACTTGCCATATCTTGTTCCATATATTTTCTTGGCATTTCAATCATCCTAACACCTCTCATATGATGTTTCTCAACTGTTCAAAGTGCTAGAAATCATTGGAGGGTCATATTTCTTCATTTGGCATCTTAGTTGCATTTTGCTTAAAAGTGAAGAAAGGATTCAAGGCAAGGAAGAATATTGAGGTTCTCTGGATTTCTTGGCTATTCTAGTTTGTTCAACAAGGTCTACAAGAGGTATGTAACTTGTACATATTGACCCTTGCACCATTCTTTCATGTTTTTTGCATTTTGAGCATTTTGTGAATTTTGAAGCTATGAACAATTGATGATTTTCATGATATGTGATTTTTAATAAATGACAAAGATTGGTATGAATATTAGCATAAGTGTTGAGTTTGTTCTTGCCAAATTTATGATTATGGTGTTGAGTTTGTTAATAGTTTTTTGAGTGAAATTGCTAGCTCATGTTGTTACCTTCACACAAGTTTGGTGGATATTTTGATGTTGATAATTTTTGGTGTCTTGTGTTATAGTTTATGCTCAGAAATGTTACCCTTGGTTTGCCTCAATCCAGAATGTTGGCATTAGGTCACTAGCTTTGTGTTGGTCTATACACTAGTCTTTCTTTGGGGCTGTTGTGATTTCTATTTGTGGTAACTCTGTTTGAATAAGTTACAAGGCTATTAGTGGATTGATAAGGTTTGGTGCTGAGTTCTTTAGTGAGAATGAGATGACTCTTGGCCTGCTTTTGCTCCTAGTGGTTTTGGAGTGTGTGGCCAAAAATGATATACATGTGATTGAAATTTAGTGTATGCTATCAAGAACATATGACATGACTGTGTTTAGGCATGTGGAAGGAGCTGTCATGCCTCAGTCTGCATTGTCCTGTTTCTTAGGGCCTTAGTCAATAGTGTGACTTTAAGACTGTTGTGTCTTTGACAAAAAACTAAACTTGTGTTATAGAATAGCTTAATGTATCTTGGGTTGGATCATAACCCCCAAACTGCACCTCAACTCCCATACCTTACAGCTGTACTCCAGTTTTGGTTTAGGCCCCAAAGTTGAGATGCAAATCTCTTGATTAAGTAGTGAAGGATGTATGACTGATGCACATTAGGACTATTTGAACTCATGCTTACAACATACTTTAGGGCCTCATTTTAAAGAGCAAGTGTGAGGGGTTCTTCTTGTTTGCAGTTTGGTGTATCAACCTTCACCATTGGCCTGCCTCTTGATTTCAAACAGTCTTGAAATTCACCAAATGGTTAGACCCTAAAAACAGTTGGCACCATATCATCATCACAAACCCTGCAGATTGATGTTACATTTCAAATTCATCAAACTCAGTTTGCTAGGTCCATTAGATTAAGCCAACAACTGACTATTTGGCACACAGCAGGGTTACTTTGGTTGTTCAAGCCATGATAGGGTTGGCTAGAGTTTATGAACTCTTGTGTTTGAGGTGCCCCACCTGGTATTGTGATTGGTCTATTTTCATAGGATGGTTTCCCCACTGTCACAGCCTGATGAGGGAATGTAGAATGTAGGTGAGGTCTGTTTGCTACCAGTTGGTACATCAATGCTTGTTTGGCCTTGCTGCTGTTAAACCTCAGACCAATAGAATAGTTACAAGCATTTGGCACAGTTGTGTTTTTGACAGCATTTTGGTAGGAATTGTGAAACTGTTAGCATTTTGGGGACTGTTTGGAATTGGTTGACACTTTGGTGTTGCAGTATGACACTTTATCTTGCACACATCGTTATCCAAAACTCAGATTAGGTGAGGACTGCTGGCTGGCCTGAATTTGTGAGTTTTTGTTAAAATCATTTGTGAACTTTTTGATGTTGGATAAGCTGTATCAGTTGGTTGGGGATAACCATTATTTGCTTTTCCATCAATTTGCCTCATGTTGTTATCAATGATGTTGTATGTGAAATACTTGGGGCAGGGGGTATATTTAGTTTAGTTATTCTTGCATTTGTTTTGCATCTTTGAAATTTAACAAATTCAGTTGGCAGCAGTTAACAGCCTTGGCATCAATTTTGTGTTGTGCTATTTGTAAACCAATTGAGATTGAGACTTCATCATCATCATGCTAGATATAAGTAAACCAATTTCAACCACCATGTAGCTGCATCAATTTGCTTATTTTAACACTGCTCTCAAAAAGATCAAAGCATTTTGAAAATCACTTTTCTGCATAAGCTGTGGTAAGCCAAGTTTTGGACATGAGCATGTGTATTTTCATATTTGGGGAGTGAATGAATAATCCATTTTTGTAAAGAGCTGATCTACACATTTTTCATGTATGCATCAAAACTCACTTAAGCAACTCATATGCCATTTTTCACATAAGCTTGTTTTTCATCAAAATCACTTTTGGAACACTTCATATTAATCATTTGAAAGATGTTTGCATATTTCTTTGGCATCAAAACAGACTTTCATGAGTTATTCACTTCAATATGCATTTTTTTACCAAAACAAGGCACTTGACATGAAACTTTCATAATCTGTTTGTATCAAGCTTGTTTGAGGTGTTAGAATCATTCTATATTATTTATGTGAGGTGTGTGTGCATCTAGTTTGGATTAGAAGTGTTTGAATTGTGTCATTCATTGCAAGATGCATCACATAACATCAAAGTGCAGCTGCTGTCGAATTTTTCAAAAGAAAAGGAATTTAATAAAAGTAACCACACCATCATGCTCCTCATGTTTTTCTAGGTCAGTTACATATAAAATTTGTCTCATTTGGATAAGAAACGAGAAAGTTACGCGTCAAAACGTAAATCACTTTTGAGTGTGTTATTTTTGCCCAGCCTGGTTCACATTTTACCCTTATTAATTAAAGGGGTGGCTTATACAAATGGATGTATAGCCACCCCAGTGGTAAGCCTCATATGCCAAACGCGCCTTTTAGCCCATGATCCTGAGTTCGACCCCTGAGGAGGGCAACTCTTGGCATTTTTTCCATTTTTTCATTCAAACTTTGAAAATTCATAACTCACTCGATTTTAATCGTTTTTCACCCGTTCTTTTTTCATTGTGTTCCTCTTAATGTGTACTTTCATATCATATTTTTTATTTTCATGTTTGACAAGTTTTTCACCTCTTTTGACTAGGTGCAAGTTAAGTGCGTTTCGCGTCCGTTTACGCATTTGTAGATGAATTTTTATGTGGTTCCACTTAGATTTGTTTGTACTCATGTCCATACATGTTAGTTAACATGCTAGAATTTTTATTTTGAGTTATAACTATGTTTATTTCGTCCCACCTGTTGACTGTATTTGAATGTGATCTATCGTTACAGTTCTCGTCATTTTCATCTATGTTGATTATTATCAATGTGCTTTCATCCTTATCACTTCACATGTTTGTTTAATTCGTTGTTACCATGAAAATGTTTTATTATGTTGTTACCTTTCCCTTTTATTTTTCTTTCCCCAAGTGACGAGGCTTGTTAGCTTTCATCCAGTTGCCTCCCCTGTATACTTCCAAAGGAAAGTCTGTCCGTTTAACTCTTATGTTATGGATAATTCATTCACCCTTTCCCTCGACTTTGTTAAGTCATTTTAACCTTAGTCTAGAAACCCTTAGACTTTGCTTTAAGTCTAAAAGACCCACTGTGTACTAGGAGTGTTCCTCAACTAGAACCCTAGGAAAGAGTTCGTCAACTCTGTGTAAGAATCATCATCATGATTTCTTACTTCCCCTTTTGAATATTACAACTTAGATTAGGGAGTTTTGTCAAACTCCACACAAACATTGTCATGTTTGTTCCCCCTTGAAACTTGGTCATAATCAAGTGTTCTTTATCCCTTGTGAGGTGAACTACGAGTGCTCTGATTCTATCCTAGTTAGGATACGTAGGCAGAAGATGTGACATCTTTGCGAGCAAACTTAGTGTATATAACTTTAGGTTTCAACTCATATCTTTTCCCAATCCACAGTACATATCTCACACTTGGCAAGCAATCAAACAAAAGGTTCCTGTAGAGTACTACAGATATTTAGGGTGCTAACACCTTCCCTAGGTATAACCAACCCCCGATCCCCGAATCTCTTAAGCGTTGTCGTTACATCGCGAAAAAGGTTTTTCTTTCTTTAGACCTTTCCTTTGGATAAAATAAAGTTCGGTTGTAAAAGAGTTAAGATTCAAGTTAATTTAATAGCTTGATATCCAATTTTCACCGCAACAAAAATGGCGACTTCACTGGGGACTATCTTTTCTTTGAGGGTTTAGCCTATCTTGTTTGATTACTTGCTTATTTGTGAATATTTGTAAATATGTACATATGTGCTCTGTTGGTTCTTGGGAACTTTGAATGGTGAGACGACACTATACCCGTGTTTGAGCGTACTAATAATAGGATGGTGGTATATTCAAGGAGACTTATAGGGAGTTGATTCCCGACCAAGTTGACTTGAGAAAACCACCACTCAGTAGAGGCCCTTCTGAGAGTTAGTATTGTTGATCGAGTATTCGTGAAAACAATGCTACTTTCTACATGGGAGCCCATGATACTGAGGACCTTTATATTACCTTTTCCCCACTATGGCTTTATTAGGATGTAGTGCGATGACTATAAGGAAGTAATTCCAAAGTAGTTGATACGCGATACTACACTCGAACGAGACTCTCTTGAGAATATTATCGACCACCAAGTATTTGGGAAATTGATAATATCCGAAAGATAGGTCGAGGATTCCGGGAACTCTTTTAGAACCTTGTTCTGCAGTTGTGGAAACCTTAGTACATACCTTTGGGGAGGGTAGACCTTGACTCCTTACTCATGTTCTCCCAAACCAAAACCTTTATCTGTTTTTATCCATGTGTATATGTGAATCTGTGCTTACCTGTGTTTGTGCATTCATGCATTCATGAACATCATATCATAAAGGTTTCATGGAACTCAGATCTCTTGTTTGTAAACAATAGGATCATCATGAATAGTGGAAAAAAGAAAACCATGAAGTACACTTACAAAAGTCCTAATTTGGATGACATAGAAAGGTTGAGCACTTTGATAATAGATCTAGAAGGATTCAAGAGCAGGTATGTGAACTTATTGTCATTGTTGAGGGTAAAAAGGAAGATGGATCTGGGACTTCTCTCCATACTCCTCCAGTTTTATGATCCACTCTATCATTGTTTTGCTTTTCCTGATTATCAGCTGGTACCTACACTTGAGGAATATTCTTGCTTAATTGGTTTACCTATTCTTGAAGACTCTCCTTTTCCAATCACGGAGAAGGACTCTAAGGAAGAAGAAATTTCTAAAGCTACGCGTTTGAGATTGGTGGATATTCAGAAAAATATGGTTACTAAGGGAGGAGTCTTTGGTTTGACTGCAGAGTTTTTGGTTGGAAAAGCACAATACTATGCTGATCATTTGAGTATGGATGCATTTGAAGCCATTCTTGCCTTGCTCATTTATGGGATCTTCTTGTTTCCAAGCTTTGATAATTTTGTGGATCTCAACGCCATCAAGATATTCTTGAAGAAAAACCTTGTGCCTACTTTACTAGCTGACGCATATCATTCTGTTCACTTGAGAAATCTGCATAAAGGAGGAATGATTGTCTGTTGTGTCCCGTTGTTATATAAGTGGTTTATTTCTCACTTACCTAAGGCTCACGCTTTTTGGAAGGAAGGTTGGTGGTCTCAGAAAGTTATGGCTCTTACTCACTCTGATATTGATTGGTACAGCCGTAGTTACGATGGAATAAGAATCATTGACAGTTGTGGAAGCTTTGGTAACGTACCTCTTCTGGGTACAGGTGGAGGAATCAGTTATAACCCTGTTCTTGCTCGCCGTCAGCTTGGATATCCTCTGAAGGACAAACCAAACAGCGCTCATGTGGAGAATATTTTCTTTAAGGGAAGTTCAGAATTGAAGGGGAAAATTTTAAAAGCTTGGGGACATGTACATAAGAAAGGAAAGGAAGACTTAGGGAAACCTAATTGCGTCTCTCTCTCGAGCCTTATCTCCAATGGGTCCGAAAGAGAGCTATTCAGCTGAAGATGCCTTATTCTCAGCAGAAACCCATGGCTTTAGAGGAGGAACACACAATGATCTTTATGTCTGAAGAGGAGAAGTTAAATACTGCTTTGAGGAAATCACAACAAACTGAAGTATCCTGGAAGTACAAGTACCAAGTGGCCATGGAAGAGAATGATGAACTCCGTAGACAACTACAGGTGAAAGATGAAGAATTGGTTGCTTATAAGAAGAGGAAGACACGGGAAGGCTTACCTTCTTCCAGCTCCCAGCCAACTCCATGGAAGCTAGTCGTGGACAAACTCGTTCTCGAGAAGACTCAAATGGAAGGAGAAATCAAGAAACTCAAAGCAAAAGCAAACTTTTATTTAGAATACTGTCAGCCTTATATTTAGGACTTTTGTAAAATGTACTAGATGTTTTGTAATGCAATCTTGAAAATCAATGAAATGAAATGATGTTTTGATCTGAGTCCCATGAAACCTTTGCATTTGCATTTTCATTAATTAATCATTCAAGGAACTAAAGATTGTTTTGCAGATATTATAGGATGGATTATGGAAAGAAAGAAGAGGTAGTGTTCCAAAGACCAAGGTTGGAGAACTTGAAGAAACTGGTATGTTTAGTAGAAGACCCTGAGGCATTCAGAGAGAAACATGGGAATATGCTGTCTTTGCTAGAAGTTCAAGTGTATGAAGAGATGTTATCCGCACTCGTGCAATTCTATGATTCAACCTATCATTGTTTCACATTTCCAGATTACCAGTTGCTACCAACTTTGGAAGAATATTCCGCCCTGATGGGAATAGGCGTCACTCCTAGCCCATTTTCTGGAAGAGAGGGGACCCCTAATGAAAGAGCAGTTGTGGAGGCCGCGTATTTAGAGGTGGATGAGGTACGATCTCATATGGGTGCTAAAGGAGGGTTGTATAGATTTCCAGCTATGTTCCTGTATGAAAAAGCTCAGAGCTATGCCTTGTCAAAGAATACCAAAGCATTTGAGGCCATCCTAGTTTTACTAATCTACGGACTATTTTTGTTCCCGACAGCTAGTGATTTTGTGGACGCAAATGCAATCAATCTTTTCTTGATCAAAAATCTCGTACCTACCTTGCTGGCTGACACTTACTTTACCCTCCACCGTAGGAACCGTTATGGAGTTGGACGAATTGAGTGTTGCACCGTTCTCCTGCACAAATGGTTTATTTCGCACTTGTAAGAAATTACAACCATCTAGGATAAGAAAAATGGGCTCTCATGGACAGAAAAGCTGCTATTACTCAAACATTCAGATATTAAGTGGTATGACCCTATGTATGGAGGAATTGCCATGATCCAAAGCTGTGGATATTTTCCGAATGTACCGCTTATCAGCGTCAATGGTTGTATCAGCTATAATCCTATTATGGCTCGTCGACAGTTGGGGCATCCCATGGAAGAGGAACCAGATCCAGACTTTTTGAGAAGATTTTACTTGGAAGAAGGGAAGAATCCCGCTTACAAGGCTCGAATTGTGTATGCCTGGCGTTATGTCCACACAAGGGGAGTAACTGCCCTAGGTCCCCACGACACTACTGTTTCAGAATCTTACCTATCATGGGTAAGAGAAGCGGCAATGAAGATGGTCTATACTCGCTTTGAGCCTGACTCACCCAAACCTACTCTCGTAGAAGAATTGAAAGCTGCTTTGGCAAAAGCTGAGAAAGAAGGAAAGACTTGGAGAGATAAGTATTTCAAGGCTATGCAAGAGAAGGAAGAACTTCAAGAATTGATCCGTCAAGGTGGAAAGAGAAGTCAGCCAGAAGACGAAGGGCCATCCAACCAGAAGATTTAGAATCCTTTTGTTTTCTGTTTCATTTCATCATGTATTTTGTATTAAAGACTTGTATTTCAGTTTCAGAATTGTTGTTATAAAACTCTCAGTTGTTAATCTATGAAGACTTTGAATTTTCTTATTTCCCCATTGTTATAATTTTTGCAAATATTTCTTTGGATTCCTTGAATGATTAATTTTGCATTGTTGCATTTTACATTCATAAGCATTGCATGTACATGTTCTTGTGTCTCATCTCGCTGTCTTATCTCCAGAGAGAGAGAATCACACTGAATCGCCAACACCGATACAACACCCGAGCCCAAGCTCGCCTAAGAATGGAAGGACAGAATTTGGATGTGGACAGAATCGACAATGAACTTGGAGAGCTATGAGGAGGCATGGGACAGATCAGGGAAGCCTTACAAGTCATTCGTGCAATGTTGGAGACTCAAGCCACTGTTGTTTCTGAGATCACAAGCATAGCTGCAGAGCCGATCCCAACGGCGGTCACTATTGCAAATGTTCCACCATATGGGTTGCCACCTGGTTTTGTACCGCCACCAATAGTCAATCAACAAGCAGTTCCTTTAGGGCCAGAAGTTCCGCAAGCTATCCCTACTTACACTCATCCTTCTGTTCAAGTTCAAGCGCGCCCCATTTTTCATAATCCTCCACCAGTATACGAAGGTCTTGATGGGAATGAAGAAGAAAGCGGACGACATGATAAGTTGAAAGAAAGTGTAGAAACTATCGGAAGAAAGGTCCGAGCAATGGAAGGGAACGATATCTTTGGTACTGACGCCAAAGATATGTGTCTAGTATCCGGATTGGTGATTCCACCCAAGTTTAAAGTTCCAAATTTCGACCAATATTCTGGTGCAACCTGTCCTCGCACACATCTAATCATGTACTATCGAAGAATGGCTGCGCACGTTGAGGACGACAAGTTAATGATCCACTGTTTCCAAGATAGTTTGAAAGGGGCTCCGGCTAAGTGGTATTTAAGTTTAGACCAATCAAGGATTCACAATTTCCAAGACTTGGCTGACGCTTTTATGAAGCACTATAAGTACAACATGGATATGGCCCCGGATAGAAGACAATTGTTAAGTATGTCACAATGAAGTACAAAATCATTTAAAGAGTACGCGCAACGGTGGAGAGAGAGACAGCATCTCAAGTGGAACCTCCTCTGAATGAAAAAGAATTAACAGACTGGTTTGTTGACACAGTAAGACCAGAGTTTTATGAAAAGATGATCAGTAGTGTGTCTGTAAGTTTTTCTGATATCGTAGCCGTGGGAGTAAGAGTAGAGTTGGGAATGAAGAACGGGAAGGTGGCCAGCAGCACCAGCAGTTCCAGTAACAGCAATGTCAAGAAGGTTAGTAGTGGTTTTCACAAAAAGAGAGAAGGTGAGACAAATGCGATAATGGGAAGAAGGAATCGTATTTTGACACCACCGTATCAGCATTACCAGCAGCCTCAACAAGGGTTTTTCCAGCAAGTTCAGCCAAATTATGCTCAACAAATTCAGCAACAGCGACCAGTATATCCGGTACAGTATGCCCAACAACAATATGTCACATCTGTAGCCCCAGCATTTAACCATCCTGGCCCAAGTTATCAGTCAAGGCAGCCAACGCCCGCATATCAACCAAATCAACAAGGGTATCAACGAGCGCCCAACGCTCCGCCCTATCAACAAAACCATCAGCAGAGAGTTCAACAACCCAGACAGAATTATCAAAGCCGGAGGCCAACCACAAAACCTCCACTTCCGCAAATACCAATGACATACACAGAATTATACCCTTATTTAGTTCACCAAGGTTTGATAACAACAAGGCCACTGAATCCAGATACAACATCTCCCCATTACAACCCAAATGCTCATTGTGCTTTTCACGAGGGTGCCGCTGGCCACGACCAGGAGGGGTGCTTTGCTTTGAAACATCTTGTGAGAGAATTGATGGAGAAGAAAATCTTGTCTTTTGATGATGTACCACCCAACGTTAAAAGTAATCCACTACCAAATCACGGAGGGGTCAATGCAATAGAAGGGTCAGATGAGAAGATATTTGATGATGTGACGAAGGTCAGAACGCCGTTGAAAACATTACACGAGAAGTTGTCAAAAGTAGGGTTGTTTGAAAGCATGCATAAAAACTGTAAAAAAATGTTCTGTTGACTCTAGTGGGTGTGATGTGATACAAAAGGATATACAAAGATTGATGAATGAGGGGATATTGCAAGTATGTAGTCCATTGAGGAAAGAAGAAGTTTCTGTGATTGAGCCCGTTTTTGATCTGTCCAAGAGAAAAGAGAAAGTTTCGGTATTCAACAAAAGTGTGAAGCCTATCTTCAACAAAACTGCTATTGGTCAGCCTCGACCAATTGTAATCCAAAAACCAAGACCATTTCCTTATGATAACACAAGGGTCGTTCCGTGGAAATACAACGTGACCGTGATAGACCAAGAATCAAGAAGGGTTGTTCAGACAGATGATCAGATGGACGTAACAAACATTGCAGGCACTAGCAAAATGACCCATAGTGGTCGGATCTATCAACCGAAAGTGGCAGTAGCTATTCCCAAAGAAGTTACTCCCGCCACGATAACCAAAGAAAGTGAAACTCCAAGCACAAAATAAGAAAATGATGAGGAATTATTCGAAGAAGTGATTACAAAGTGATAGATCAGCTTCATCAGACGCCATCAAAAATATCAATCTTATCACTCTTGATAAATTCTCCGGCTCACAGGGAAGCATTACAAAAATGTATTGAGACAGGCCCATGTAACGAAAGATATTTCTCTCGGTCAGTTTGATTCAGTAGTGGCCAACATCACAGTATGCAACACGTTGAGTTTCAGTGGTGCTGAATTGCCGAAAGAAAGACGTAATCATAACTGTGTGCTGCACATCTCTATCAAATGCCAAGAAGACACTCTGGCCCGAGTACTGGTCGACACAGGATCCTCATTAAATGCACTACCCACAAGGTCACTCGCCTGATTAGCATATGCAGGGGCAGAGATGAAGCTGGCATGATTGATAGTAAAAGCTTTCGACGGTTCAAGAAGAACGGTTATTGGTGAAGTAGAGTTACCAATTTTGGCGGGACCCCATGAGTTCAACATTGTGTTTCAAGTGATGGACATTAATCCGGCTTACAGTTGTTTATTAGGACGTCCTTGGATCCATGAGGCTGGGGCAGTGACTTCCACCATGCATCAGAGAATGAAGTTCGTAGTAAATGATAAACTGGTAATTGTACATGGTGAGGAAGAACTAATGGTTAGCAATCTGTCATCATTCCGATACATTGAAGCAGATGAAGGCACGTTAGAAACCTCCTTTCAGGCACTTGAGATAGCTAATGCAGTGATGTTGGAAGAAACAGTGGCTAAGAGTGGTTCGTCTTTTGCATCCGCTCAGAGCATCAAGTCTACGCTAGAGGAAGGCACTCCTGCAGGCTGGGGAGAGGTCATTGAGGTAAAACCAAAGATGGATCGCCAAGGGTTGGGTTACAAACCAACTCATGATGAAGCACCGGCACATGACAAAGGACGTCCAAAGACTATACAAGAAGTATTCATCAGCGGAGGTTTCCAAGTCAGTGTTGTGGAAGAAGATTTTAAAGATGAAGACCTGGAGCATTTAGTATATCATTGCAACACTGCCTTGAGCAACTGGGAAGCAATTGAGATTCCTTTGGTTTTTCCTGAGTCAAAGTAATTTTTTTGTCTTTCGTTTCTTGTTTTTGTTTTAAATCTCCATAGCCAAGCCCAAGGCTATAGGAATGTTTTGTAAGGGCCCCGGGCTTTCAAGAAAATCAATGAAAATGAACTATTTTGTTAATTTCCTGGTGTTATTTCCTTTACTGCTGTTTGCTTTCATTTTAAACGGAAAATGGCAATCTTAAAAAACCAAAACATTTTTTCTCTGTTATGTGCTGCATTTGTCTTTGTGTGTTTAAAAAAAATAAGTCATTCCAACGTGCAGCGGTGTCCTAAAACCCATTGAATCCTGTGACTTTGCATTCCCTCCAGACTTTGATTCACCAATATACCAAGCGGAAGATGAGGATGAAGATTTTGAAATCCCTGATGAACTGGTAAAATTGGCACACCATGAGCATGCATAGCTTCAACCCTACAAAGAACAGGTAGAAGTCATTAATCTTGGCACCAAAGAAAACAAGAAAGAAGTCAAGATTGGGGCAGCTCTAGGGGCAGAAGTCAAGTAGCAACTAGAAGAACTCTTGAAAGAATATGTGGATGTATTTGCTTGGTCCTACCAGGATATGTCGGGTGTAACACCCATTTTAATTATTTAGTCATTTTATTATTATTTTAAAAATTATACGTTGGTGTGCCCTTTGGTGGGAGGGTATTTGACGATGTTGGGTGGGTGTCCCTAATGTGGGAGGACTATTGGTGGTATTTTGGTGTGAAATATAATAATATAAAAATAATAGTAACATTGGTGGGAGTGTTATTATTATTATTATATTTATTATATTTGTTAATATTATTAATATTATTATTATTTTGGTGAAATAATGATATTAGTATTATTATTATGATTATTATTATTATTATTATTAATAGTATTATAATATTATTAGTATTAATAATAATATTGTATTATTTTATTAAGTTATTTTATTAATTGGGATTAGATTTAATA
Source organism: Lathyrus sativus (assembly GCA_963859935.3). Taxonomy (NCBI): domain Eukaryota; kingdom Viridiplantae; phylum Streptophyta; class Magnoliopsida; order Fabales; family Fabaceae; genus Lathyrus; species Lathyrus sativus. The sequence continues at coordinate 267,512,710 of OZ012740.1, forward strand.
AAGAAAATAGAATGTGAAGGGGTGGGGAGAGTGGTACGATACATTTTAGAAATTAAGAAAAAGGGCGATAGAAAAGAGAGAAGAGAAAAGAACGAAAGAAAGGAAAAAGAGCGAAGAAAAAAGGGAACGAAGAACGGAAGAGAAAAGGGGAAGGCCAAGAGACCAATTCTAGGAGGATTTCTATCAATCAACCAATTGATAAGGTAAGGGGGAGAAACTTGATTGGGAATGGTTTATACATGTATAGGGTAGTTGGGGATTCCTTAACCCCGTAGGAAATTGATCGATATATATGATAATATACATTGATATGTTATGATTGATGATGATTGTTGTTAATTGTATAGTAATCGTTAATGAATTGTTGTTTTTGGTTGAGTTGGCATATAGGGCATATAGGGTGTTTTACGGTTTTTAGGGAAAGTTCTGTATGGCTTTTGAGGTATCGATAGTGCTTAGGTGATGATTTTGGGAATAGGAATTAGAAACCGATTGTTTACGGTAATATGCAAGATTGGTACTAGAATAGGCTGGGAATCTGAGTTGAGATGATAGGCATAATTTGGCCTAGAATAGCACTGCAGAATTGTGAGGAAACTGGCGAATCGCAGCATTCGCTGGGCTTCGCCTGGCGAATGTTGGCGAAGCTTCGCCTGGCGAAGGGAGGCGAGAGTTCGCCTGGCGAGCTGAGGCGAAGGGGCAGCGAATAATTCAGAAATTAAGTCCCAGACTAAAAACACAAGAACTTCGCCTGGCGAATGCCAGCGAAGGTTCGCCTGGCGAATGCCAGCGAACGTAGCAGAACCAAATGAATTTTTGTGATGTTTTGGATTCGAGCATTGGTCTCGTGTGATCCTTTTTAGCCTTGTTGCAGTGTGAAAATGATGAGTGTGGGATTTAACTTGTGTACTTGGTGATGGCACACGTTTCCCTTAATATTGTTGGTGAGCAATTAGTTGATGTATATATGTGTAGTGATCAGTAGGATCAAGTATCCCCGAGTGGTGGGATGTAGTTATATCTGGTGTTATAGTATGAATTTGTTTACCATCTGATTGATTTATATGGTGTTGGTGTAATATATCTATACATTTGCATTGATGTATGATGATATGATCAGGAGGATCGTGTGCACTTAGTGTGCCAGAATATAATAGTTATGCATTGGTGTCTTGCATATCATGGTGTTTTGGTGGGATGAATCATGTCTCAGGAGGAGCGTAAGTGATTCATCCGTACTCCTTTGTGGAGAATGGTGGGGGATAGATCATGTCTCAGGAGGAGCGTAAGTGATCTATCCAGGTTCGATTGAATGAACCAATGAGTCGGTACCGCATGCATGGTGTTGAGTTGCATTTTTGCATTATAATATGTTATATTGTAATTTGAACAGTAGGTCCGTTAGATGGCGTTGTTGGGGCGAATAATTGATGTGTTGGTGTATTTTACTGCCTTATTTACATGTATTACATTACCGTTATATTTTTGATCATGATTTCTCACCCCTTTGATGTTGTTGTGTCTGTGCTTCTCCGGAAGTACAGATAATCCAGGTACTTAGCTAGCTTGGATTATGGTGTGACAGTCGAGTCTAGGATGCTCTGATACGTAGCACGGGACTTGGGCGTTTTTATTTGTTTTCTGAAGAACTTATATTTTATTTTCCTGTGAACGTATCAAACTTTTATTGGATTTTAATATTTCTAATATTCCGCTGTATTTTGGAGGAAAACCTTTTATAAAGGAAATGTTGATTTTATGTGATATCCCACTGGGGAGAAATACTCTGATGTTTATTTACGATGTTTATTAATTTAATTGATTTTGGGAAGTGGGGTGTTACAATTGGTATCAGAGCAGGTCGGTCCGTCCGGCCAGTGTTGTTGAGTCAAGTTGAGTCTGTCCTTTATGATGTAGTTGAATATCTTTTAACCTGGTGTTGTTCTTTTTGAGAAGTATGGCAGGAAGGAACAATGCTGCATTGGCTGCTGCTATGCAAGCAATGGCGCAGGTGGTTGCTAATCAGAATCAAACTGCAGATGCCCAATTCAGGAGTTTGGCGCAGTTTCGGAGCAACAAGCCGCCAACATTTGAAGGAGGAATTCTGGACCCTGAAGCTGCTCAAAAATGGCTGAAGGCAATTGAAAAGATCTTCAGGACTATGGAATGTAGTGATGAACAAAAGGTGAGGTTTGGTACTCACATGCTGGAGGGTGAGGCTGAAGCCTGGTGGGACAATAGTCGCCAAAGGTTGGAAGCTGCCGGAACTGCCATTACTTGGGAGGTGGTTCGGAAAGGTTTTCTGGAGAAGTATTTCCCGGAAGATATCCGAAGCGCTAAGGAAATTGAATTCTTAGAGCTGAAACAGGGTAGTATGACTGTAGCAGAATATACTGCCAAGTTTGAGGAGCTGGTGCAGTATTGTCCCCACTATAATGTGGAAGAGGCAATGACCTCTAAGTGCTTAAAGTTTGAGAATGGACTGCGTCCAGAGATTAAGTTGGGGATTGCTTGTCAGAAGATCAGGAGCTATCCTGAGCTGGTAAGCAGGAGCAGAATCTATGATAACGATAACCGAGCAAGGATTGCGCACTACAAAGCTGTTAATGACCGTAAGGGTAAGCAGAGGTTTAGTGGTACTCCTTATAGTGTTGCTGCTGATAAGGGAAAACGTAAAGCTGTTGTTGATAAGAAGCCTAGAGATGGGAGAGCATCTGCTGAAGGGAAATGTTTTCGGTGCGGTGGTATGGGACACTGTGCTAATGATTGTCCTAATGAAGCCAAGAAATGTTTTAAGTGTGGGAAACCAGGTCATGTGATATTTGACTGCAGAGCAACTATGCCGACCTGTTATAACTGTGGTGAGAAGGGTCATATCAGTACACATTGTGAGAAGCCGAAGAAGCCTCAAACGTCTCCGGCTGGTGGAAAAGTGTTTGCCTTGGCAGGAACTCAAGCTGCCAGTGATGAGCGTGTGATCAGAGGTACTTGTATTATCAATAATATTCTTTTGATTGCTATTATTGATACGGGTGCAACGCACTCGTTTATTTCTGTAGATTGTGTGGAGAGGATAGGTTTGGTGCCATCCACTCTGGAGAGACAGATGACTATTGAGACACCCTCTATAGGTTCAGTGACTACTTCTTTGGTATGCCTGAAGTGTCCGCTGACTATTTTCGATAGAGAATTTGGAGTGGATCTGATTTGTCTACCACTTGGTAAGTTGGATGTTATTCTGGGTATGAACTGGTTAGAGTTCAACCGAGTCTACATCGATTGTTTTCGGAAGGAATTGTTGTTCCTGACCCCTGAAGAGGAAGTTGTGGCAAGTGCTTTGTCTAATAAAGAATTGAGGGCCTTGTTGGAAGATGAAACTAGAGTGTTTGCTTTATTTGCAACTTTATCGGTGGATAACAAAGTGCCAATGGAGGAATTAGCAGTGGTGAATGAATTTCCGGAAGTGTTTCCTGACGACATTACGGAATTGCCTCCGACGCGAGAAGTAGAATTTGGTATTGATCTTGTTCCTGGTACGAGACCTATTTCTATGGCGCCGTAGAGGATGTCTGCAGTGGAATTGGCTGAGTTGAAGTCTCAGATTGGAGAATTGTTGGATAGAAAGTTTATTAGACCAAGTGTATCGCCGTGGGGAGCTCCAGTGTTGTTGGTGAAGAAGAAGGATGGTAGTATGCGTCTGTGCATCGATTACCGTCAATTGAATAAAGTGACTATTAAGAATAAGTATCCTCTATCTAGGATTGACGATTTGATGGACCAGCTGGTGGGAGCTCGTGTATTTAGTAAGATCGACTTAAGATCGGGTTATCATCAGATGAGAGTAAAAGAAGGTGATATTCAGAAGACTGCCTTTAGGACTCGATATGGACATTACGAATATGCTGTAATGTCGTTTGGAGTGATTAATGCGTCGGGAGTATTTATGGAGTATATGAACAGAATTTTCCATTCTTACTTGGATCAGTTCATTGTAGTGTTTATTGATGATATATTAATTTATTCTAAATCTGATGAAGAGCATGCAGGACATCTGAGAACTGCCTTGCAAGTGTTGAAGGAAAATAAATTATTTGCTAAACTGTCAAAGTGTGACTTTTGGTTGAAGAAAGTAAGTTTCTTGGGGCGTGTAATATCTGAAGATGGAATAGCGGTGGATCCGTCAAAAGTAAGTGCAGTATTGCAGTGGGAAACGCCGAAGATAGCGATAGAGAATAGAAGCTTTTTGGGGTTAGCCGGTTATTACCGCAGGTTTATTGAAGGGTTCTCTAATTTGGCGTTGCCATTAACTTAGTTGACGAGAAAGAACCAAGTTTTTGTATGGGATGCTGCTTGTGAAGAATGTTTTGAAGAGTTGAAAAAGAGATTGACTACGCGCACCGGTGTTAGTGTTACCGACTCCGAGTGAACCGTTTGTGGTGTACTGTGATACGTCTAAGATGGGATTAGGCGGGGTTCTGATGCAGAATGGTAAAGTAGTAGCATATGCATCGCGGCAATTGAGAGTGCATGAGCGAAATTATCTGACTCATGATCTTGAATTAGTTGCGGTTGTTTTTGTGTTGAAAATCTGGAGACACTATTTATATGGTTCAAGATTTGAAGTGTTTAGTGATCATAAGAGTCTGAGATACCTGTTTGATCAGAAAGAGCTGAATATGAGGCAGAGAAGATGGTTGGAATTTTTGAAGGATTATGACTTCAGTTTGAGTTATCATCCAGGAAAGGCCAATGTAGTGGCAGATGCTTTGAGTAGGAAAGCAATTCATATGGCAGCTCTGATGGTGAAAGAAATTGATTTAATTGAACAGTTTAGAGATTTGAGCATGGTTTGTGAGACTACTGCAGATAGTGTAATGTTGGGTATGTTGCAGATAAATAATGATTTCTTGGATATGATTAGAGAAAATCAGAAGTTGGATGTGAAATTGGTAGATTTAATGCCTGGAGTAGGGAGTGACTCCGATAGTGACTTTAAATTGGATAGTACAAGTGTGTTGAGATTTAGAGGCAGGATTTATGTACCAGATGATGAAGAATTGAAAAAGTCAATTTTGAGCGAAGGACATCGTAGTAGCCTGAGTATTCATCCGGGAGCTACGAAAATGTATCATGATTTGAAGAAATTATTTTGGTGGTCTGGTATGAAAAGAGACATAGCTCAATTTGTGTATGCCTGTTTGACATGTCAGAAGTCGAAGATGGAACACCAGAGACCTTCTAGATTTATGCAACCATTAGAGATTCCGGTTTGGAAATGGGATTGCATTACTATGGATTTTGTGACAGGTTTGTCGAATACGGCGAGAGGTTTTGATGCTATATGGGTGATTGTGGATCGATTGACAAAGTCTGCACACTTTGTGCCGCTCAATATTAGTTTTCCGTTAACAAAGCTGGCAGATATTTACATTCGGGTAATTGTGAAGTTGCATGGTGTTCCGTCCAGTATTGTGTCGGATAGAGATCTGCGGTTTACTTCGGAATTTTGGAAGAGCTTGCAGGAAGCTTTGGGAACTAAGTTGAAATTGAGTTCAGCTTATCATCCGCAAACTGATGGTCAGTCGGAGAGGACTGTTCAGTCGCTTGAAGATTTGTTGAGAGCTTGTGTGTTAGAAAAGGGTGGTGCGTGGGATACTCATTTACCATTGATTGAGTTCACGTACAATAACAGTTACCATTCTAGTATCGGAATGACACCGTTTGAAGCTTTGTATGGGAGGAGGTGTAGGACTCCTTTGTGTTGGTATGAAACTGGTGAGAATATGGTGCTTGGACCAGAAATTGTACAGTAGACTACTGAGACAATTCAAATGATTCGTGAGAAAATGAAAGTGTCTCAGAGTAGGTAGAAACGTTATCATGATAATCGGAGGAAAGAGTTGGAATTCTGTGTAGGTGATCACGTATTCCTAAGAGTTAATCTGATGACTGGTGTGGGTCGTGCATTAAAGTCCAAGAAGCTGGATCCTAAGTTCATTGGACCTTATGAGATTTTGCAGAGAATTGGTGCTGTGGTTTATAGGGTGGCGTTGCCGCCTGAGTTGTCAAACTTACATGATGTGTTTCATGTGTCGCAATTGCGAAAGTATGTTTCCGATCCATCTCATGTGATTCAGAGAGATGATGTTCAGATTCGGGAGAATCTTACTGTTGAGACGATGCCGTTGAGGATCGAGGACCGTAAGATGAAACAGCTCCGAGGGAAGGAAATACCTTTGGTGAAGGTAGCGTGGGGAGATGCTGTAGGAGGCAGTGTGACCTGGGAGTTGGAAAGCAGGATGCGAGAAGCGTATCCGGAGTTATTTCCATCAGGTAATTTTCGAGGATGAAAATAATTAAAGTGGGGGAGACTTGTAACACCCATTTTAATTATTTAGTCATTTTATTATTATTTTAAAAATTATACGTTGGTGTGCCCTTTGGTGGGAGGGTATTTGACGATGTTGGGTGCGTGTCCCTAATGTGGGAGGACTATTGGTGATATTTTGGTGTGAAATATAATAATATAAAAATAATAGTAACATTGGTGGGAGTGTTATTATTATTATTATTATATTTATTATATTTGTTAATATTATTAATATTATTATTATTTTGGTGAAATAATGATATTAGTATTATGATTATTATTATTATTATTATTATTATTATTATTAATAGTATTATAATATTATTAGTATTAATAATAATATTGTATTATTTTATTAAGTTATTTTATTAATTGGGATTAGATTTAATAAAGAAAATAGAATGTGAAGGGGTGGGGAGAGTGGTACGATACATTTTAGAAATTGAGAAAAAGGGCGATAGAAAAGAGAGAAAAGAAAAGAACGAAAGAAAGGAAAAAGAGCGAAGGAAAAAGGGAACGAAGAACGGAAGAGAAAAGGGGAAGGCCAAGAGACCAATTCTAGGAGGATTTCTATCGATCAACCAATTGATAAGGTAAGGGGGGAGAAACTTGATTGGGAATGGTTTATACATGTATAGGGTAGTTGGGGATTCCTTAACCCCGTAGGAAATTGATCGATATATATGATAATATATATTGATATGTTATGATTGATGATGATTGTTGTTAATTGTATAGTAATCGTTAATGAATTGTTGTTTTTGGTTGAGTTGGCATATAGGGCATATAGGGTGTTTTACGGTTTTTAGGGAAAGTTCTGTATGGCTTTTGAGGTATCGATAGTGCTTAGGTGATGATTTTGGGAATAGGAATTAGGAACCGATTGTTTACGGTAATATGCAAGATTGGTACTAGAATAGGCTGGGAATCTGAGTTGAGATGATAGGCATAATTTGGCCTAGAATAGCACTGCAGAATTGTGAGGAAACTGACGAATCGCAGCATTCGCTGGGCTTCGCCTGGCGAAGGGAGGCGAGAGTTCGCCTGGCGAGCTGAGGCGAAGGGGCAGCGAATAATTAAGAAATTAAGTCCCAGACTAAAAACACAAGAACTTCGCCTGGCGAATGCCAGCGAAGGTTCTCCAGAAGGGTTCGCCTGGCGAATGCCAGCGAACGTAGCAGAACCAAATGAATTTTTGTGATGTTTTGGATTCGAGCGTTGGTCTCGTGTGATCCTTTTTAGCCTTATTGCAGTGTGAAAATGATGAGTGTGGGATTTAACTTGTGTACTTGGTGATGGCACGCGTTTCCCTTAATATTGTTGGTGAGCAATTAGTTGATGTATATGTGTGTAGTGATCAGTAGGATCAAGTATCCACGAGTGGTGGGATGTAGTTATATCTGGTGTTATAGTATGAATTTGTTTACCATCTGATTGATTTATATGGTGTTGGTGTAATATATCTATACATTTGCGTTGATGTATGATGATATGATCAGGAGGATCGTGTGCACTTAGTGTGCCAGAATATAATAGTTATGCATTGGTGTCTTGCATATCATGGTGTTTTGGTGGGATGAATCATGTCTCAGGAGGAGCGTAAGTGATTCATCCATACTCCTTTGTGGAGAATGGTGGGGGATAGATCATGTCTCAGGAGGAGCGTAATTGATCTATCCAGGTTCGATTGAATGAACCAATGAGTCGGTACCGCATGCATTGTGTTGAGTTGCATTTTTGCATTTTAATATGTTATATTGTAATTTGAACAGTAGGTCCGTTAGATGGCATTGTTGGGGTGAATAATTGATGTGTTGGTGTGTTTTACTGCCTTATTTACATGTATTACATTACTGTTATATTTTTGATCATGATTTCTCACCCCTTTGTTGTTGTTGTGTCTGTGCTTCTCCGGAAATACAGATAATCTAGGTACTTAGCTAGCTTGGATTATGGTGTGATAGTCGAGTCTAGGATGCTCTGATACGTAGCACGGGACTTTGGAGTTTTTATTTGTTTTCTGAAGAACTTATATTTTATTTTCCTGTGAACGTATCAAACTTTTATTGGATTTTAATATTTCTAATATTCCGCTGTATTTTGGAGGAAAACCTTTTATAAAGGAAATGTTGATTTTATGTGATATCCCACTGGGGAGAAATACTCTGATGTTTATTTACGATGTTTATTAATTTAATTGATTTTGGGAAGTGGGGTGTTACACCGGGTCTAGACACTGACATAGTAGTTCATAAATTACCGCTTCGACCAGAATGCCCACCGGTTAAGCAAAAGCTCCGAAGAACAAGACCTGACATGGCTCTCAAAATTCGAGATGAGGTGAAAAAACAGATAGATGTAGGTTTCTTAGCAGTCTCCAAATACCCTGAGTGGGTAGCCAACATTGTTCCTGTGCCGAAGAAAGATGGGAAGGTTAGGATGTGCGTGGATTATCGAGATCTGAATAAAGCCAGTCCAAAGGATGACTTTCCACTGCCACATATTGACACGTTGGTAGACAACATAGCCCGTTTTGAAGTACTCTCTTTTATGGATGGTTTCTCCGGGTATAATCAAATCAAAATGGACCCAGATGATATGGAGAAGACTACATTCATCACTCCTTGGGGAACCTATTGTTACAAAGTTATGTCGTTTGGGTTGAAAAACGCAGGTGCTACGTATCAAAGGGCCATGGTAACTTTATTTCATGATATGATGCACAAGGAGATAGAAGTATATGTTGATGATATGATAGCCAAATCTCAAAGCGAGGAGGACCATTTGGAACATCTTTTGAAATTGTTTAAGAGACTCAGAAAATATCAGTTGAGACTGAATCCAGCCAAGTGTACCTTTGGGGTAAGATCTGGGAAATTACTCGGTTTCATTGTTAGTCACCGAGGGATTGAAGTACATCCAGACAAAGTCCGAGCCATTCAAGACATGCCAGCTCCACAAACAGAAAAGCAAGTCAGAGGTTTTCTTGGAAGACTGAACTACATATCCAGATTTATTTCCAATATGACTCCCACTTGCGAGCCCATTTTCAAACTACTATGCAAGGACCAGACGGTCGTTTGGAATTCAGATTGTCAGCAAGCATTTGATAAGATCAAGGGTTACCTACAAGAGCCTCCAATCTTAATACCTCCGGTTCCAGGAAGACCTCTCTTCATGTATTTAACAGTGCTTGAGAATTCAACGGGTTGTGTATTAGGCCAGCAGGACGAATCTGGGCGAGAAGAACATGCTATCTATTATTTGAGTAAGAAGTTTACTGATTGTGAAAGCAGATATTCACTTCTGGAGAAAACTTGTTGTGCTTTGGCATGGGCTGCTAAACGTTTGAGGCAGTACATGATTTGTCATAACACTTTGTTGATTTCAAAGATGGATCCAATAAAGTATATTTTTGAGAAGCCTGCTCAGACTGGAAGGCTCGCCCGCTGGCACATGTTGTTATCCGAATATGACATCCAGTACGTAGCTCAGAAATCTATCAAGGGTAGTGTTTTGTCGGAATATCTTGCAGATCAACCAGTGGAAGATTTTGAGCCTCTCAAATTTGATTTCCCAGATGAAGACATTATGTTAGTAAAAGATTGTGAAGAACCAAGTCTTGATGGAGGTCTACAGGAAGGTCTTTGGTAGAAGATGATGTTCGATGATGTTCGATGGTTCCTCCAACTATAGTGGGCATGGTGTAGGCGCCGTTTTAATGAATCCGGAAGGTGGTTACACTCCATTCACAGCCAAGTTGGATTTTGACGGCACAAACAATATCGCTGAATATGAAGCTTGCATTCTCGGCCTCGAGGCAGCTATTCACCTCAAAATCAAACATCTTGAAGTCAGTGGGGATTCAGCTTGGTATTTATCAGGTTACTGGAGAATGGGAAACTAGACATGAAAACTTGATTCCTTATAGAGCCTATATTGTCAAAATGATGGAGTATTTTGATGAAATCACTTTCAAGCATGTCCCGAGATCTGAAAATCACATTGCCGATGCCCTAGCCATGTTGGCCTCGATGTGGAAAGTCAGGGATGTCAATGATGCCACTCTCATTAGAATTGAACGCAAGACTGAGCCCGCCTACTGTCAAATGATTGAAGAAGAGACTGATGATAAACCATGGTTCTATGACATAAAGAATTACCTGTTGAAACAAGAAAACCCAGCAGATGCTACGTCACTCGACAAGAAAACTCTGAGACGATTAGCATCCAAGTTCTTTCTCAGCAATGATGTGCTTTACAAAAGAAATCATGATATGGTCCTGCTTAGATGTGTTGACCGACGAGAAGCAGAGTCGTTAATGCAAGATGTTCACGAAGGAATGTTCGGTACTCATGCAAATGGATATGCTATGTCTAAAAAGATTTTGAGGGCTGGTTACTACTGGTTGACCTTGGAAACTGACTGTATTCAATATGCCAGAAAGTGTCACAAGTGTCAGATTTATGCAGACAAGATGCATGTACCTTCGACGTTGCTAAATGTGTTGTCATCACCGTGGCCTTTTTTTATATGGGGGATCGATATGATTGGGGCAATCGAACCAAAAGCTTCTAATGGACACCAATTTATTCTGGTTGCTATTGACTATTTCACAAAGTGGGTTGAAGCGACATCCTACACTAATGTTACTCGGCAAGTGATGACCCGTTTCATAAAAAGGAAATTATATGTCGTTACGGAATCCCAAGCCGAATCATAACGGACAATGGTACCAATTTGAACAACAAAGTCATGAAAGAGTTGTGTGATGACTTCAAGATTGAACATCACAATTCTTCTCCCTATCGTCCCAAAATGAATGAAGTTGTAGAAGCTGCAAATAAAAACATGAAAAAGATTCTGCAAAAGATGGTGAAAACTTACAAAGATTGGCATGAGATGCTGCCATTCGCCTTGCATGGATACAGAACGTCTGTCCGCACTTCAACAGGGGCAACCCCTTTTTCTTTGGTATATGGAATGGATGCGGTGCTTCCCATGGAGGTCGAGATACCTTCTTTGAGAGTCATAATGGAAACTAAGCTTGTAGAAGCAGAATGGGTGAGAGAAAGGTTTGATCAGTTGAATCTTATCGACGAAAAACGCATGTCTGCAATGTGTCATGGTCAGTTATATCAGAAGAGGATCAAGAGAGCTTTTGACAAGAAAGTCCGTGTTCGAGAATTCCGCGAAGGGGAACTTGTACTCAAAAAGATTTTGCCAGTTCATAAGGACGCACGGGGAAAGTGGATGCCCAACTATGACGGCCCGTTTATTGTAAAAACAGTCTTCTTAGGAGGTTCATTAATTCTCACGACCATGGATGGAGAACAACTTACTCATCCAGTGAATTTTGATGCAGTACGAAAATATTACGCCTAAAAAGAACCCGATAAGTCGAAAAATCACAAGAACGACTTATGCAAAAGTTAGGGTTGAAGAGAAAAAAAAAGAGAAAAATAAAAGCTCGCTAAGTGTTGCACCCCAAAATTTGCTCAACCTTTTCTTGCCTGATTTATGTTTCATTGCATTTCATTTGCATAGTTACATTATGTACATAGTGAAATCATTGGCATATCATAGCATAAGCATGTATCCAACAAGGGGTCAAGGGTGTCTATCAAGAGAAGAGCCTAGAAAGAGGTGTTATCCAAGATGAGAAATCATCCAAGCCATCAAGAAGAGATTTGAAGTCTTGAGAAGCTTGAGTGCCTACATGTGGGTTTTGCTCCTATCTTGGGGAGTATTGAGAATCATCAGTGGAATGAGGAGCATGGAATGTGAATTTTAGGTGTGTATGGATCTCATGGGGTGCCTAGAGGGCCATATTGAAGCTGAGACAAGTCATTGATTCAAGTATGAGAGCCACATTTGAGGTGCAATCAATTAGGGTTTCATCTGGGTCAACCCTAGTTCAATTCTGCAAATTGGAGAGCATCAAAGCCTACTTTGAATTCATGGGATTCATGGATTGGTATGTTTATACATGTGTGGTGTTGTGCCAAGATCAAGCAAAGAAGAATCAAGAATGTGGGAAGTTACTAAATTAGGGTTTCAATGTAAAATCCCCTATTTAGTGCTTAACTTCAAAGCCACATAAGTCAAAATACAAGTTTCAAATGGATCTTTGTTCAACATTAAACTTGTATAGCATCTCAATACCTTTAATTTGAGTCCTAGAAATCCTCAAGGGGATTTATAGAACTCAAGTTATGGTTCTTGCAAATTACAGGTCACCAGATGACACTGAAATTTATCTGTGAAAGTCACTTGACTTCCAAGCAACTTTTTCCCTTCAAGGAGCTTTCAAATGGATTCTTGGTGAACGTGAGAGTTGTAGATCTTGATCTTAGCTTTCCATAGAGTACTAGAAGTCCTCAAGAGGATTTGTAGAACTCAAGTTATGATCTTTGCAAGCCAAGGGTATTTTGGGTATTGATGATTATAGGTCATTTTCAAGCATGGGCCAAAATCTCCAACTTGCAAGCTTCAAATGGAAAACTGTTCTACTAGAACGTTGCTCAAAATAGGGTTTTAACCTTGACCATGCATCAAGGAGGCTTTGAATTGGCTCATAGGAGAAGTTGGTTTGAGAAATTTTGAAAAGGAAGAAAAATAAGTCATTTAAAGGTCAAAAAATGGAATTCTTGGTTTTATGGTCAAACAAGTCCATGTTATATACCAAATTGATCAGAAAACATATTTTGGAAAGGATGGCAATACCACTTTTTGGATTTGAGGCCAATAACACATGGTTCCCTTTTGTTACTTAAGGATGAAGTAACACATCAATACATGGCCATGGGATCAAAAACAAGGAAGATATCATTCCCATTCAATTCAAAATATCATGAGGTGAGAAATTCAAGCAAGATTGAGAGCTGTAGCAGAGCAAAGCACAACTTTGGCATATGAGATTTTCAAGGGATATGAGATTTTCAAAATCTCATTCAGTTGGTTACAGAACTTTCTAGAGGGTTCTAACAACTTCTATATAACATTTGCAATTGATTCAGATGGTTTTTTGGCAAGGATTGAGCAAGGAATCAGAGAGAGCAATTGAGAATTTCACAGCTGCATCAAGAATCGGGTTTTGGAATTGAAGAGGATTCAAAGCAAATTGATCATTGGAGAAGCTTTAGAAGTGGTTCTTGAGTGATTCTGCAAAAGATCGGAGGTTGAATCGAGCATTTGCACCTTCTGTTCATCCATTTTTTCCAGGTTTGCAACTTTCATTTTTTAGCTTAGATTAGGGGAAATTGATTAGTATTTGATATGTGGATAGGTTGTAGATGTTGCTTAGATAGATTTAGGCACAAATTTGGAACGATTAGAGACACTTTAGGTCAGTGCAAGATTTCTGTTGGAGCTTAGTTCTCTTGATTCTTGAGGCTTTAGGCATGGCTGAATGGTTAGAATTGATCAGGGAAAGGTGTAGATGAGGTTAGGGTCCTTAATTGCAAGAATTGTGACCATCAAGATTGGAGTTAATTTCTGAACATTGGATCGGGTTTGGTTTTAGAGGATGAATCAATAAAATTAGAGATCATTTTTGAACTCAAGGGATGATTTTGAGTAGGATAGGGTGTTTAGTTGCAAGAATTGATGACGTTTTGGGAGACCCTCACTGGAGAAGACGGTGGCGCAAAGCTCAGGCCACCGTCTGAGTTTCCCTCTCAGATTTGAATCATTTTGGAGAAGATGACTTATTGGACGTTGGATGAGGCTTTGACTTTGACTAATTCCACAAATCCATGGCCACGATTTCGTTTGAAAGTCTAAAGAGAGATTGACATTAAAACTCACCGTTTCATTTAATCTGAATTGGGTGGGCTTAAGGGATCCTTGCTCTTCACACCCCATGTTTGGCCCAAGTGGGATTTTGAACTGAAAACAATTGCTATTCATCACACGGATTTTCCATTTTTCATTTCTTTTTTTCTGATTTATTTGGTTTGGTTTGGGCTTAGCCTTCTCTTGCTACACGCACCCCCTCCTTGGGCCCAGCTGGTATTACAACTGAATTTAATTGCTATTTGTCACACAACTTTATTAATTTTCTTTATTTTCTTTTCATTTTTACATTTTCATATAGTTTAGGAAATAATTCACCATAATTAGGAAAATTAGTCTTTTTAATCTAGATTTTTTTCCCTGATTCCTTAAAGAGTCTAGAATTTTATAGGATTTAAAAATTCATAATTCATGCATTTTAGAATTTAATTGTATTTTTTGCATTTTAATTGTTTTTATTTTCAATATGTTTGATATGTGTTCTTGCTGATTTTATTGTGGATGATTGGTGTGGATTTTTGAGTTGATTCTTTTTGGATTATTTAGCTTAGATATGAATGTACCCCTAGTAATTTTCTCATATTTTTGTGAGATAATTTTAGGCTAGTTTGAACATTGAACATTAGGTGTTGTAGAATTAGGGTTTTAGGATAGTACCCTTAGATTTAGGGCATAGTTTTAGCACATAATGAATGATTTACCCCCTGGTTTTTGTATGGCATATTCTTAAGAGGTTTAGGAACCCTTAGTAATTTTTGTAGTATTTTACAATCACTTTTGCTATTTTAATTAGAATTAGTTTTAGGACTAACTTCTAGGTGTTTCTAGTGAACTAACTTGACTAGTTTAATTCAATAGTTCCCCTTAGATTAGGGTGGTGTTGCTTTTGAGCTTGGATGATCATGAAGACCAATTGAAGATGCTTTGGAGTGCTTGAAGAAGCTTGGATGTGAAGAATTCCTCATCTGGTGGAGTGCTTGTCAGGAGCTTAGGGTAACTAGGGTTTTAGGAAGAGCATTAGACTAGTTTTGTTTCTTTCTTCAAGCATGGAATATATTGTTCATCTCCATTCAATCCAATGACATAAATTCCTCTTAAATAAGTCACATCTCTCCTTTGGAGGGATGAATGGCATGCTTTAGGAGTAGAACTTTGAGGATGCCATTCTATTACAGTGTTAAGATCTTAATGGCTTCCCTTGGTTGTTATTGAGTTTCTTAACACTTCAACTTGATCTTGTTGAATGATTCTCCCTTGGAGGTGCATGTTGAAGCTTGGCAAAGAGAATGAAGTTTGTGCTTGTTGAAGCTAGAAGCTTGTTGAAGCCAGAAGTGTTGCTTGTTGAAGTTTAGTGCTTGTTGAAGCTTGTTGAGGATGAAGTCTGTGCTTGTTGAAGTTTGTTGCTTGTTGAAGCTAGGGTTTTGCTGCTTGTTGAAGCTTGGTGCTTGTTGAAGGTTGAAAGTTTATTGAAGCTTGAGGATAAGAGCATTCATGAAGATGAAGGTTGTTGCTGTCAACTCTTTTCTGTTTAACCAACTGGTTGCTGTCAGAGCTGATGTTTGCTGTAGGAGTTTGGTGCTGCTGCTTGGGTTGCCCCCTCTGCTGTGGTTTTGTTTTTCTGTATTGTTTGTTGGCTTGTATGGCTTGCCCCCTAGGTTTGAAGTGAATGTTGATTCACTTTTCCTGTTGTTTTCCCAGGTTCGAGGTTGAGTGGGACTCCCTTGCCTCGCTTGTATTGCTGCATTGCATGCATTTTATTGTATTTGCTTGCTTTCTTTGCTGTTTATCCCCTAGGATCTCTGATTTCCTATGTGCAGGAGGGAATTATGACAGACATTAGGATTCTTGTCCATGCATGACAATATTAGGTTAGTTTTTATTCCCTTTTCAACCCTATGCTTTTTAGAGCTTCTTTCTCTTCTCATCTCAAACAACTCAAAGTACAGTAATAAGGTTAATCGATGTCGTACGTTACGAGCCTTAAGCTATTCGAGAAAGGGTTGCTGGAGAGCTTCTTTCCAGTAGTCTGGCTACTTAGTGTGGCACCCTTTGGGTGACATGCGACGTAGTCACTCTCAAATCATGGACTCTAGTACGTCAGAGGTTGCACACAAACTAAAAAACACTTCTTTCGTAAAAGATTTAAAACGAACATCAAAGTGTCATTTTTGTCCGCTTGGACTCTTAATCAAGAAAAACCCTTTCATAAGGTAATAAAAAACAGTCAGACAAGCTTGTGTCTTCCGTAGCCCGAACTACGTTTTCTCTGATCTTTCATGCCGTGTGAAAGTACGTAGGCACGAGATGCGATATCTCGGCGAGCAACCTTCCCCCCTTTTACCCGTAGGTAGGCGAACTACGTTGACTCTGATTTCTCGTTCCAGACGGGAATACGTAGGCATAAAGTGCGATACTTTGCCGAGTCATTTTCTTTTCTTTTTAACCCAGACCTGTAGAGTAGATAGAATAACAACCCGTACTAGAAAACAAGCGTGGATCCCGTCGAGTACGGCGGACGTGAGGGGTGCTAATACCTTCCCCTTGCGTAATCGACTCCCGAATCCAGGATTTGGTTGCGACGACCATTCCTTTCCCGTTTTGCGTTAGGTTTACTCTGAGCGTTTCCTTTCCCTTCGTTGGGATAAATAACGCACGGTGGCGACTCTTTTGTCATAGTCGGCGCCGATTTTCGCAGTAGCGACAGCTGGCGACTCTGCTGGGGACTCCAACGGTTCCCTACGCGAGTCAGTCCTAGCGCTTGTTTTCCCGTCGTGGGTTTTGTATGGATTTACATTTCTGTCTTTACTTTCCGTATTTTATTGTCAGCTTTATATTGTTATTTCTGTTGTGGGGAGGGGGTGATCTGTTGAGAGGTAAGTCGGACCTGCGCTTGAGTGCACCTAGAATTAGTTGTGGAAAGTAGTGGGCGCGTGCATGCTTTGTATGTACTAGTGTCCCACAAAATCCACGCTCGGACGAGGTTCTTCTGGTTGACTTCTTTTTCAACCCTTTGGGTTGAGGGGGTTGTTGGTTAGTTGGATTGTCGACTCTGGGGATCGATCAATTGGAAGTTGGCTAAGTGAGGCCTCTTTAGGACATGATGATGCCACACCTTCTGAGTATCGTATCATCAGTCTTGAAAGTTTGTGACGCCGACGACCGCATAGGATGTCATACCTTATGCCAGTTGATAGGACACCTACCTGTGAGAGGGATTGGGACATGCAGGAAACTTGACCTCCAGACTACCCGATTTTCTTCATATTGGATCAGTATGTTTGGTTATTTGGGGTTCTTCATCAGGAAAGTGTTTTGGGTCTGTTGAGACCAGGTTGGAGCAGTGTTATAGGTCTGTTGAGACCAGGTTGGAGCTTTGTTATAGGTCTGTTGAGATCAAAGTGGAGCATTGTTATGGGTCTGTTGAGACCAGGGTTGAGCAGTATTGTGGGTCTGTTGAGACAGATATTGTGGATGGATCTCTTCAGCAATATATCACTTGATCCCTGTTGCATTGTTTGCATATTGAATTGTTGCATACTCATTTTGCATATCATTAACGTGTGTCTGTGCTGCAGGTGCATTTCATACCTTCTGATTCTAGTTGCCCGGATTTCTGTCTGATATTATGGATACTTTGAAGAAGACTGTGGCATACAAGTTGCCTACTCCAGATGTTTCTTCTTTGCTTGGTTTGATATCTCTAGCTGATGATGATGTGAAGAGAAGCTTCAGGAAGAGTTATGGGAAACTGCTTAGGTTGGTTGGCAAACCAATTACGTATGAGCTGAACAGATTGTACGCGCTGATGCAGTTCTATGATCCCCCACTGAGGTGTTTTACTTTCCCTGACTTCATTCTGGCTCCGACCATGGAGGAATATGCTGAGATCTTGGAGTTAACCATTCAGAACAAGGTACCCTTCATTCATATGGGTGCTGAGCCCAAGCTGGAGGATTTGGCTGTTGCTTTGCATTTAGACTCCTCAGAGTTGCTGTTAACCTCGTGGAATGGAGTTTCTGGTTTTTCTCTCAAGTTCTTAGTTGGGAAAGCACAAGAGTACGCCAAGAGTGGCTGTTGGGTTGTGTTTATGCTATCCTTGCTTTGTGTATCTATGGCATTGTATTGTTCCCTAATATGCCTGACTTTGTTGATTTGGATGCATTCCATATATTTGCTTCAGGCAATCCTGTGCCTACACTAATTGGGGACTTCTATCACTCTCTGCATTATAAGAACGAGAATAGGAGGGGCAAGAATGTCTCTTGTTGTGTGCCTTTGTTGTATATGTGGTTTGATAGTCACCTGCCCAAGAAGGGTATCTTTGCTGAGTCTACTGCTACGGTGGAATGGTCTGAGCGTCTGATGGGGCTTTCTTCAGAAGATGTTGTCTGGTTTGATAGGGATTTACTGGGATCTGAGATCATCTACAGCTGCACAGGATATCCTAACGTTCCTCTGATTGGGAGGAAAGGGTGCATTAACTACAATCTGTCATTGTTGGTCAGACAATTCGGTTATGCTTTGAAAAGCCCGCCAAAAGAGGAGGAAGTGCAGGAATCTCTGTACTTCACAGGTGATTTGAAGGGAGAATTGTTATCCAAGCTTCAGCATGCTTGGAATAACATCCGCAGGAAGGATAAGCCGTTGTTAGGTAAGAATGATAGTCAGGCCTATGCTCCGTACCAAGTCTGGATCCAAGATAGGGCAAAGCAGGCGCTGATGCCGTTTCCTGCAGTATTACCTCCTGCTTCCCTTGTGGTTGAGGAGCCAACTACTGTGTCTATTGAGAGATATGAGCAGGTTGTGAAGGAGAAAGAAGAGCTGATGAAAGCCAACGAGAGGTTGAAAGAAGAGCTAGTGCAACTCAGGAGCGAAAGGAATGAAGCCGTATATTCCTTCGAGCAGCAAACAAAGCTTGTGAACCAGTTAGGTGCAGAACTGACTGAACAACGAAAGAAGCGTGAACGCTTGGGGATAGATTTCAAGAGCTCTCATGATATGATGGAGTCTAAGAAGAAAGCACTTGATATAGTCTACCGGGAGATCTCCACATTCAACAAAACCTGGAATGCTACACTGGCAAATAACAAAGAAAGAAAGGACAAACTGAAGCTGCAGATCTCTGAGCTGGAAGATTAGTTGAAGGTGTTGCACCCCAAAATTTGACCAACATTTATTCATCCATTGAGTGTTTGAAAGTTGATACCTTCATCAGAAAGTTCAAGAGATCCCCAGAGAAGTGGTTTGAAACCAGGGTTGTGTGCTTCACAGTTTAAGAGTTGTGGGTGCCTCTCAGATGATTCTGAGACTTTGAGAATGAACTTGATGTTTTGAGAAAGCTTATGAGATGTCTTGATAGCCATCATGAAGCCCTGAGATGTCATTGTGTAAGAGTTCAGAAGATTCGACCATGAATGGTAGAATTAGGGTTTTGACTGGGTCAACCCTAGATCAGCTGAAGATTTGGGAAAGGTTGAGACCTAACCCAAGGGCCATGAGATCATGGAATGATGCATAGAGATGTTATAAGGATGATTCCTAGACCAACTCATCATGAGTGAAGAGTTTGAGAAGTTTCAAGTCAGGGTTTCCAAGGATTGTCAGTGAAAAACCCTAATTTAATCCCTATCTTCCAGGCAGTTTTAGCTCTAGATGTGATTGATATCTCATCTTCCCCACAACATGAATGTTGTAGAGCTTTCCCTAAGCTTTAATTTGAGTGGTGGAAGTCCTTGATAGGAGTTACAGAGCCCAAGTTATGGTTTTGACAAATTACAGGTCAGCTGAGGTGTGTGAATCTGGGTCCTTGAAAGTCACCCAACTTGCAGACAACTTTTGCCCTAGTAGGATGATTCCTATGATTTCTTGGTCAACATGAATGTTGAAGAGGATCTTCTTAGCTTTAATTTGAGTGGTAGAAGTCCTTGATTGGATTTGTGGAACTCAACTTATGGTTTGAACAAGACAGGGGTATTTTGGTCATTTGTCAGTTATAGGTCATTTTAGCCAATGCCTAAAACTCCTATTTCCAAGCCTCAAATGAAAAAACTCAAAACATGAAAGTTGCTCAAAATGTGATTTTAAGTCTAGAAAGAAGGTCACAAATTGTTGGAAAAGCTCATAGCATGAGATTACATGATTGGTCAAAAATGAACTAATAAAGGCTTATAACTTTGAAAAGTTGAAATTGAAAAGTGATTTGGGAGATCCACAAATCCAAAATAGGTCATCCAATATATCATTTTGATTGGAAAAACCATTTTGAGAACATTGGTTTAGCTAGAATTTTCATTTGAGGTCTAAAAATGGGTGATGCTTTGAAAAGTTGTTACTTGAAAAAGAAGGCAATGTTGAAAAACCCTACACAAGCCAAAAATGAACTTGTTTTTCATTCATCCCTTCTCAATAACTCATGTAAGGAGAATTTAAGACAAAATTGCAAGGCATAACATATGAGATATGAGATATCCAACTTGTCATCACATGAGAATTTCAAGAAGTTTCCACTCCATTCTAGATGAATCTAGAAACATCCAATGATTATTATATAAAGAGTGCATCAGAGAGTGATAAAAGGTTGGTGATAGAAGGTCAAGTCAGAGGAGAAAGAGAGAGATACATTGCCATTGAAGAGGTTTCTTCAAGTTGAAGCAACTTGAGTTTTCTTCCACTACAAGCCATCTCCACCATCACAAGTGCAAACAGAAGGTTGAGGATCATTCAAGGAACATCTTGAACCAACTCTAAGGTCTGCAAGCATCCCCACGAGCCCTCACCATCATCCCTTTGACAGGTTCTTTCTTCCCTTTGTACCTCTTAATTTAATGGCTTCCTTTTAGCTTTATAGGTATAGAATGATTGTATTAGGGTAGATGATTAAACCCTAGAAGTTACAGCCTGTTCCATGAGGTACCATGGCAGAACCATGAATCTTTAATCTCCAAGAATTGTGTAGATTGTTAGTTTTAATCATCAAGAACTAGTGTAGAATAGCTAGGGTAACTTATAGAACATCTGTAGACCATTAGACTGAAGTTTGGTGAAGATTGATATCAGTTGAACATGGTTGTACCAAGACATTGAAGTCTTCTGTTGGAGTTATTGAGAACGAATTAAGGAAAACCACGCGTACCATCTTGTTCCTCTCATTTAGTAGAGCATTTTTCATGTTTGAATCTTGTTGAATCATGGCGTGTGGAGAGAGATAGAGGAGCTCGAAGATTTGAGTGCATGGGGGAGGGTTCTGAAAACCCTAGTTCTTGTTTGGGACGATGAAGGAGCGCCCTTGGATTCGCTCCAATATTTGACTCATTAATCAAATCCAATGGCCACGGTTAAATCTGAGAGTTGGAGGGAAATGTCATAGGAAGCGAAACGCAGTCGTTTCACTTAAGGGCGTTCTGGGCTTAACGCGCTATCCCCACCCCCCTTTTTTCTGGCCCATGTTAATTGAACTGGCGCCTATTGCTTTTCGTACCCCCCCCCCCTCCCTTAATTGATTTTAATTATTTAATTTTCTTCTTTTATTTTTCTGTTTTGTTTAATTCATTAATAAATGATAAAAAATGATTTTTGACCTATTCTTTTTTCTATGATTAGATGAAAATGTGTAGAAAATTATAAAAATAAAAATGAGATTTTATTTTTAAGTTTAGTATTTTAATAGATTTTTCTTTTAAAATAGCTTTTATAAGGTTTAGTTTTATGTCATGATTTTGTAGGAATTATTTTAGGACCTTCCCTTAGGGTTTTTAATCCATTCTTTTTTGTGCAACTAGATGATGAATCATAGTTCCCCATAGGATTTTTTCTAGATTTTTAGAATTAAATTTTGATTAGTTTAATTAGGGTAGATTTAGGGTATCCTGATTAGGGTTTAGATTGTGTTTAGGTGAATGAATCCCTTTCTTTGATTGAGTTTTGTCTTGATTTTTAGGTAGAGACCTTTGTAGATGTTAAGAGTAGGTGTTGAGGACCCTTGTGAATAATTGTTAGATTTTTCCCCATTAGTTTAGTATTTTTAGGTATTTTCTGAAGTTGCCTGATAATTTTGTCTGCCCTGTGGTTATCTGTTCATCTTTGGGGTTCATGGTGGGGAATTTGTTGAGGGGCTTGTGTTGCCTTGAAGACCTTGATGGAGAGCATCATGAAGTGAAGATTGTAGATCCAGATTCAGAGACCCAGAGCTTGGCTTGTTCCCTGTCTGTGAGGTTTGAGAACCTGAAGTTTGAAGGAAGTTCATGGTACTTTCCTGAGGAAGGCACTATGAATGACTTTCATTCTTTCTTCTCACCTCTTTCTTAAGTATCCAATGATGTTGGAGCCAACTTGTGAGTTTAATTTCTCCTGAGGAGGAATGTAAACTGATCACATGTTGTTGAGCCACATGGGATACAACTCCTAAGTGGAAGCCTCCTAGTACTTTCCTGAGGAAGGTCCTATGGGTCTATTCACTTAGTTCCCTTAGTTTGTCTAGGATTTCTCAAGTATCCAATGATGTTGGAGCCAACTTGTGAGTTTAATTTCTCCTGAGGAGGAATGTAAACTGATCACATGTTGTTGAGCCACATGGGATACAACTCCTAAGTGGAAGCCTCCTAGTACTTTCCTGAGGAAGGTCCTATGAGTCTATTCACTTAGTTCCACTAGTTCAGATAGGATTTCCTAAGTATCCAGTGATGTTGGAGCCTGCTTGTGAGTTTAATTTCTCCTGAGGAGGAATGTAAACTGATCACAGTGGTTGAGCCACATAGGGTATGACTCCTGAGTATACACCTCCTAGTGCTTTCCTGAGGAAGACACTATGAGTCTGCTTACTTAGCTCCCTTTCTTTGGTAAGCTTGTTCTGAAGCTTGAAGACTGGGATTGATTTCTCCTGTTTAGGGTTCTGCTTGAGAGCTTTGTTTTTAGGGTTAGGATTAGAGAGTAGATCCTTTCTTTCTCAAGTGTGTTTTGTTTGCCTGATGGCACTTCATTTCTTTTATCTGTTCATTGCTTGATAGCATGTTGTTTATCTTCAGTATGATTACTGTTATTTCATGACTGGCTTGAGGTTGAGATGAGCTTGTGGAGGCTGAAACCCCACACACATTTCCTCCCTCACTTGCATTGCATGCATTTTACTGTTAAAGCTGATGTTTTTGTCTGTTTCTGTGTATCATTGACATGACCCCTTAGGACTCTCATTTCCTTTGATGAGGATTTGATGATAGACTTTTAGGTTGAAACCTATGCATGACAACTTCTAGGAGTTCCCTGTTCAAACCTCAACCATAGGATGAATCCATGGCATGATAACAGTAGGACTTGATAGTCTCCCTCCTAGTTGAGCCATTTTTCCCGTAGTTTCCCGAACTACGTTTGCTCTGATCTTTCATACCAGATGAAAGTACGTAGGCATAGGATGCGATATCCTAGCGAGCAACCTTCACCCGTAGTTAGCCGAACTACGTTGACTCTGATTTCTCGTTCCAGACGGGAATACGTAGGCATAAAGCGCGACGCTTGGCCGAGTCATTTTTCTTTTCTTTTTCAGCCAGCCTTGATAGGTAGATAGATTATAACCAACCCGTCCAAGTAAACAAACAAGCGAGGATCCCGTCGAGTACGACGGACGTGAGGGGTGCTAATACCTTCCCCTTGCGTAACCGACTCCCGAACCCAGACAATGGTTACGATGACCTTGTCTTACCCTTATTCGTCAGGTTTTTCCGATCGTTTCCTTTCCCGCTCTGAGGGATAAATAACGAAAGGTGGCGACTCTTCTGTCATGCCGGCACCTTATTTTCGCGCAAGCGACAGCTGGCGACTCTGCTGGGGAATACTGCATCTGGGGACTTTTCCCATCCCTTATGCTGGGACCGTTTCCCATCCCCTACGCGAGTCAATCCTATCGTTTGTGTGTTTGCTTGTTGGGCTGCGTTTATTTATCGCATTTTTACTTCTCGCATCTTTACTTCCCGCATTTTATTTCCCGCATTTTATTTCCAGTTTGATATGATTATCTGTGCTGCTGTGGGAGAGGGATGTTACTGTGAGTGAAAAGCCGGACCTGGGCTTTGAGTACACACCTAGATATAAGTGCGGAGAAGTAGTAGACGAACCTGTCTGCTGAGCAGGCACAGTTCCCTACGAAAATCTGCGCTCAGACGAGATTCTTGCAGAGGTGCTCCTTTCCGGTCCTGAGGATCTGAGGGGAGTCCAGACGTAAGGATTGTCGACTCTGGGGACCGATCATTTGGAAGTCAGCTAAGAGAGGCCTCTTCATGACTTGACGATGCCACTCCTTCTGGGAATCGTATTGTCACTCGTGAAAGTCTGTGACGCTGACGACCGCATAGGATGCCGTACCTTTGTCCGTGGATTAGGTCCATCATACCTATGAGTGGGGTTGGGATATTGCAGGAAACTTTGACCTCCAGACTACCTGGTTTTCTTGACAGTGAATCAGTTATGTTGGGTTCTCAGTTGCAGATATGTTCTTGATAGAGCAAGGGTTTGATCAAAGGATCTTATCATCGGATGTTTGTCTGTTCTTGATAGAGCAGGCTTTGATCAGTGTATTATCATCAGTGGTTTGTTCTGGATGGAGCAGATTTTTGAGTGGGGTCTGAGGATCTCGTCAGCAGTTGTTATTTTGTTCTTGAAGGAGCAGATTTTGAGTGGGGTGTGAAGATCTCATCAGCAGCTGTGTATTTGTTCTTGATAGGGCAGATTTTTGATTTGGGGGTCTGAAGACTTCATCAACAGATATTCTTTGATCTTGCATCCGGGGTCTTTATTATCAGGCCTTCGTTCTTGTCAGGGCGGAATTTTGATCTCGATCCTATCAGATGGTTATTCTCAGCAGATCAGATCAGTGGTTTTACACCGGGGTTTCCTTCTCATCAGTGACTGTTGACATCGAATCTCCACAGCAGCCACCTGGATCTATTGTTGCATGCCTGCATTTTGCATTAGCTTGCATAATCATTCCATTAGCGTGTGTCTGTGACAGGTACCGTTTCCCTGATCCAAGATCTCTCATTGTGTTACTGCAGCCGTTCTCAGAAAGACTGATGCGTATGAGTTCTCGGTCCTTGATTACTGTTTCCATGAGTGGGCCCAGATTCCTCTCCTTATTATTGCCAGCAGGTGCCAGGATCGGGGAAATCTCTCAGGCACACAGACACACGCATGCATTTGCATGAAGCATTTTTGCATGACATACATTCTGTTACCTTTTCCTAACCTTTGATATTGACAGGTTTTTCAGGTACTCAGGTTCCGAGCTGTTTTCGATCTCCAGGATTGATCAAAGATTCATCCACCGTTACTCAACTCGCGCCAATCAAACGAGAATCATGGACCAAGTACAGTCAGATGTTCAGGAGCTTCGTGAAAGGATGGATCGTTTTATGGAGTTGATGCAAGTAGTTGCGAACGGGCAGGACCAGCTTCGTACTTTGGTTCAACCTCTCATCTCCAGGGTTGATAGTAATGGAATACTTCACGGCGGGGCCGTGCCCACTCCTCCTCAAGGGGATACTCCACAGAACGTTGTTCCTGCTGCCGGGGGCAATGGTAGTGCTAACGGCAATCTTATGACTAATCTCGGACTTAACGCGGCGGGCACCGTCAATGGTGGTTTGGGAGCCAATGTTACCGTGGGGCCGGTCAACGGCAATGTTGGTGCAGGAAATATGGTGGTACCTCAACCGTGGCTGGAGGACCATCAGGATGACATTTTCTCTCAGAGAGGTGTAGAGGCTGAGTTGACTGCTGAAGCTCGACTCAGGTTCAAGGCGCTGGAAGATAAAATGAGAGATATAGAAAATCAGAACACATTGGGCGTTGACATGTCCAAACTCGGGTTAATTGCTGACTTTAAAGTACCTCACAAGTTCAAGGTGCCTATCTTTGAGAAGTATAGAGGCACTACTTGTCCCCGTGTTCACCTCCGATCTTATTACAGAAAGATGTCCGCTTATTCTGATGATGAGAAGTTGCTGATGCACTTCTTTCAGGATAGTCTTTCTGGCCCATCGCTCGAATGGTATATGGGTTTGGAGCCCGCTGCTGTGCGCACGTGGAAAGATCTCGCTGAAGCGTTTGTCCTCCACTATCAGTATAATAGTGACTTGGCTCCCAACCGAGTTCAGCTTCAGAATCTCTCGCAGCGGAGCAATGAAAGCTTCAAAGAGTACGCCCAGCGGTGGCGTGAATTGGCTGCTCGGGTTCAACCGCCGATGGTTGAGCGTGAGTTGGTACAAATGTTCGTGGCTACCCTTCCTGGAGTCTATTATGAGAAGCTGATTAGTGGCATGTCTGGGACATTCTCGGCCCTCATCACTTTGGGCGAGCATGTTGAAAATGGTATAAAGATCGGGAAGATTCAGGGCGAATCATCCTCAGCTGGAGGAGCTAGCAAGAAACCCTATACTGGCAAGCGTCGAGAGGGCGATGCCAGTGCTGTCACTAATGCTAGGAGAAAGGGCAAGGGCCCTCAGTCTCAGATCGCTAGCATAAACATCCCAGCTGCTCCCCCGCAGCCGCAGCAGCAGCCCCAGCAACAGAATAACCCGGGATATAAGAGATATCAGAATCGGGGTCCCTTGGCAAACCGTCATTTGGAAACTCCTCCTATGTCATATGCACAGCTTCTGCAGACGCTGCTTCAGCTCCAATTAGTTCAGAAAAGGACATTGGCTCCCTTGACAGGGGCACCACCACCGGGGTATGATGCTAACGCTACTTGTGAATTTCATTCTGGGGCACCTGGCCATACAGTTGAGAATTGTAAAGCTTTTAAGCACAAAGTCCAGGACTTGGTTGACGCCAAGGTTATCAACTTTTCTGACAGCGTGCCCAACGTCACCAAGAATCCAATGCCTCATCATAGGGGAGGCGGAGTAAATGCTGTTATCATTGAAGAGAATTCGGACTTGCTGACTGATGTCAGAGATTTGAAGACGCCGTTGAGTTTTGTTAAAGCCAAGTTGCTGAAGAAAGGCTTCTTTCCTGGATGTGGAGAGTTTTGCATGGCTTGTGCTACACTTCCTGATGGGTGTGAGCAGTTGATCGAAGGTATCCAAAGTCTGATGACCGAGGGTATTTTGCAGTTCAGTCGGAGCGTTGAGAGTGCGTCAGGGGAAGTCGTGCTGAAGCAGGCGGACGAAGTTGCTACCATTACCATTCCTCGTCACCCTATCACTATTTCTGCACCTCGTCCGCCTACTATTACCATCACCAGGGCCGGACCAATCCCATTCGAGAGCACTAATGCCGTCCCATGGCATTACGGCGCCGAAGTGTATTGTAATGGTCAGAAGATAGAGCTTGAGTCATCCGGATCGACTGCGCTGAATCTTGCTGAGGTCAGGGGTATCACCAGGAGTGGTAGAGTGTTCGCGCCGGCAGAGGTCGCCGCAGAGAAAGTAGTCAGGGCTGATGCTGCTGATAAAGGCAAAGGTAAAGCTGTTGAAGAGGTTCCTGCAGGGGCAGAGAAAGACTTGTTGGTTAAAGATGCTGAAGAGTTCATGCGACTGATCAGGAAAAGTGACTACAAGATTGTAGATCATCTTCACCAGACGCCGTCAAAGATCTCGATTCTTAACCTGTTGCTGTGTTCTGAAGCGCACCGTAACGCATTGCTGAAGGTATTGAATGCTGCATACGTGCCGCAGGAGATATCAGTTAATCAACTTGAGGAAGTGGTAGCCCATGTCAACGCTGGTAATGGGATGGGATTTACAGATCTGGAGCTGACGCCCAAGGGAAGAGATCACAACAATGCCTTGCACGTCTCGATAGAGTGCAGGGGCACGATTATGTCACATGTCCTCGTGGATACGGGCTCCTCGCTTAACGTGCTTCCGAAGAAGGCACTGATGAAGTTGGATACCCGTGGACTGCTGTGCACGCCCAGTGATCTGGTCGTGAAAGCCTTTGACGGAACCAAGCGCCACGTCTTCGGAGAATTGACCCTGCCAATTCAAGTTGGACCAGAGACGTTTAATGCGGTTTTCTATATTATGGATATCATGCCCGCCTATAGTTGCCTCTTAGGTCGGCCGTGGATTCATTCTGCTGGTGCCGTGACGTCCACGCTGCATCAGAAGCTTAAATATGCTGTTGGGGGCAGCATAGTGACAGTCTGTGGAGAAGAGGACATCATGGTAAGCCACCTGTCGTCCTTCAAGTATGTCGAAATGGATGGTGAGATCCATGAGACCCTTTGCCAGGCGTTTGAAGCCATCAGGGTGAAGGAGGTAGCTCCCGTTGTTGCAGAGAAGCAAGAGGTGAACCTCTCTTCGTTTAAGGAAGCTAGGGCTGTTGTCGAAGCTGGTTCCACCCCAGGCTGGGGGCATGTCTTGGATATACCATTCAAACAGGATAAGTTTGGATTAGGGTATTCTCCTGAAGCTGAAGCTTCGTCTTCTTCTGGCAGCTCGTCTCGTGGGAAAGGGCCGATCTTATTCACCAAGGGAGGAGTAATCTTCGAGAGTATCAACGCTACGTCAGAGGACAGCGGGGACAGTGATTGTGATCTTGATGCCTGGATTCAACCGAGCAAGCCAGGCGAGCACCTTCACAACTGGACCATCAAGGAGATTATCGAGCTGACGAGTGAAGAGTAATGATTTGCTTTTTACAATCTTTGTACAACCCTATGTCCTGCCCGGGGCATAGTGGTTTTACTGTCAGGGCCCTGTTGGATTATGTGTATGCATTTTGTTAATAAATAAAAGGCGTTTTCTTCGTAATCAAATATTGTGTTCTCTGTTATTCATGTTTTATGTTTGTTTCGAAAAATAGCAAAATGGCAACGAGGTTCGTGCTAACCTGCATATTCTTGCTTTAAACTTAACCCTTGTTATTGCAGGATCCACGTAACAGAAGACATCGACTCTGGACCCTCTACGGCTCACTACAACTTTGATTGCCCGATCTATCAAGCCGAGGATGAGATTGATGAAGACGAAGACCTTCCGGAAGAGTTGGCCCGCTTGTTGAGATAAGAGGAGAAGGTTATTCTGCCTCACGAGGAGGAGATTGAGATCGTAAATCTGGGTTCTGAGGAGCTTATCAGGAATGTCAGAGTTGGGGCTGCGCTGCAGAATGATGTCAAGCATAGACTGGTCGAGATGCTTCGAGAGTATAGTGACGTCTTTGCTTGGTCGTATGAGGATATGCCCGGACTTGACACAGATATCGTGGTTCATCGCTTGCCGTTGCGAGAAGATTGCCCTCCAGTCAAGCAGAAGCTCAGGAGGACGAGACCAGACATGGCTGTAAAAATCAAAGAAGAAGTCCAGAAGCAGTTGGACGCAGGATTTCTAGCCGTTACCACTTACCCTCCGTGGGTCGCCAACATCGTGCCTGTACCGAAGAAAGACGGTAAGGTACGCATGTGCGTCGATTATCGGGATTTGAATAGGGCGAGCCCTAAGGATGATTTCCCGTTGCCTCATATCGATGTGTTGGTCGACAATACAGCCCAGTTTTCCGTGTTTTCATTCATGGATGGCTTCTCCGGTTACAATCAGATTAAGATGGCGCCGGAGGACATGGAGAAAACGACGTTTATTACCCCCTGGGGCACGTTTTGCTACAAGGTAATGCCTTTCGGTCTGAAGAACGCAGGGGCCACTTACCAGCGAGCAATGGTAACTTTGTTTCATGATATGATTCATCATGAGATCGAGGTCTATGTTGATGACATGATTGCGAAGTCCCAAACGGAGGAGGAGCATCTGGTCAATTTGCTGAAGCTGTTTGAAAGGCTTAGGAAGTTCAAGCTGAGGCTGAATCCTAACAAGTGCACTTTCGGAGTGCGGTCCGGAAAGTTATTGGGGTTTATCGTTAGTGAACGAGGTATTGAAGTTGATCCTGCGAAGATAAAAGCTATCCAAGAAATGCCAGCGCCGAAAACAGAAAAAGAAGTTCGTGGTTTCTTGGGCCGAATAAACTACATTGCAAGGTTTATCTCCCAGCTCACGGCCACTTGTGAACCGATGTTCAAATTGTTAAAGAAAAATCAGGCGATTACTTGGAATGAGGATTGCCAGAAGGCATTCGATAAGATAAAGCAGTATCTTCAAGAACCTCCAATCTTGATACCCCCAGTGGCTGGACGACCATTAATCATGTACTTGACAGTTCTGGAGAATAGTATGGGGTGTGTTCTCGGTCAGCACGACGAGACGGGCAGAAAGGAGCATGCCATTTATTATTTGAGTAAAAAGTTCACTGAGTGTGAATCTCGATACTCGATGCTGGAGAAGACGTGTTGTGCATTAGCTTGGGCTGCCAAACGTCTACGACAGTATATGCTCAATCACACCACTATGCTGATTTCGAAGATGGATCCGATCAAGTACGTCTTCGAGAAGCAGGCTCTTTCGGGCAGGATTGCCAGATGGCAGATGGTGTTAACAAAATATGATATTCAGTACGTCTCTCAGAAAGCCATCAAGGGAAGCGTATTGTCTGATTACCTTGCCGAACAGCCAATCGAAGACTATCAGCCGATGAAGTTCGAATTCCCTGACGAGGACATTATGTTTCTCAAAGCGAAGGATTGCGATGAGCCATTGCCCGATGAGGGGCCGGATAGGAAGTCTCAGTGGAAGTTGATATTCGACGGAGCGGTTAATTCCTATGGAAGTGGTATCGGGGCTATCATCACGACTCCTCACGGATCCCACATTCCGTTTACTGCAAGACTGACGTTTTCAGTTACCAACAACGAAGCCGAGTACGAAGCATGTATTATGGGTCTAGAAGAGGCAATTGATTTGAGAATCAAGAATCTAGACATATATGGTGACTCAGCGCTTGTAATCAATCAGATCAAAGGGGAGTGGGAAACTCGTCAACCGAATCTAGTGCCGTACATGAATTATGCCAGGAGGCTGCTTCCGTTCTTTGACCGAGTAGAACTTCATCATGTACCCCGGGCTGAAAATCAAATGGCTGATGCTTTAGCCACGTTGGCTTCAATGTATAAGGTCAATCTTTGGAATGAAGCTCCAAGCATTGTTCTTTCGCGTCTTGACAGACCAGCATATGTGTTCGCAATCGAGGATGCCGCTGACGGCAAGCCATGGTTCCACGACATCCAGACCTTCCTTATGACTAAGGAGTATCCTGTGGGTGCGTCAACCCAGGATAAGAAGACTCTGAGGAGGCTATCTGGAAACTTTTACCTCAACCCTGATGGAGTGCTGTATAAGAGAAACCACGATCTCGTGCTACTCAGATGTGTAGATGAGAAAGAGGCACGTATGCTCATGGAAGAAGTCCATGAGGGCACATTTGGCACGCACGCCGGCGGGCATGCCATGACGAGAAAGATCCTGAGAGCAGGATATTACTGGTTGACTATGGAGTCGGATTGCTTCAGATTCGCGAAGAAATGTCATAAATGCCAGATTTATGCTGATAAAGTTCATGTGCCGCCGTGCCCATTGAATGTCATGTCCTCCCCTTGGCCGTTCTCCATGTGGGGCATCGACATGATAGGCAAGATCGAGCCCACCGCATCCAATGGTCATCGCTTTATTCTGGTAGCTATCGACTACTTCACCAAGTGGGTGGAGGCAGCCTCGTACGCTAATGTGACCAAGCAGGTGGTAGCTAAGTTCATAAAGAGGGACATCATCTGTCGCTATGGAATTCCCGAGCGGATCATTACTGATAATGGTTCGAATTTGAATAATAAGAGGATGAAGGAGCTGTGCCAGAGCTTCAAGATCGAACACCACAACTCATCTCCTTACCGGCCGAAGATGAATGGCGCCGTTGAAGCGGCCAATAAGAATATCAAGAAGATTGTTCAGAAGATGGTTGTGACGTATAGAGATTGGCACGAGATGCTGTCGTTTGCCTTGCACGGTTATCGTACGACGGTGCGTACGTCGACCGGGGCAACTCCTTTCTCCTTGGTGTACGGTATGGAAGCTGTCCTACCGCTAGAAGTGGAGATTCCCTCTTTGCGAGTTTTGGTTGATGTAAAACTTGATGAGGCAGAATGGATTACGAATCGCTTGAACCAGCTCAGCCTGATGGACGAGAAGAGGTTAGCATCGATTGCATTTGGTCGCCTGTACCAAAGCCGAATGAAGAAAGCTTATGATAAGAAGGTGCGTCCTCGAAGCTTTCAGACGGGTGATCTCGTCCTGAAGAAGATTCTTCCGCCACACTCCGATCACCGGGGCAAGTGGACTCCGAATTACGAAGGGCCGTATGTCGTCAGCAAGGTCTTCTCAGGAGGAGCTTTGTTGTTATCCACGATGGATGGTGAAGATTTTGCATCCCCGGTGAACGCGGACGCAGTTAAAAAATACTTTGCTTGAAAGCGACCCGCTGGACAAAAAAAGAGAGTCCAGGCAAAAAAGGGGCATCCCGGCGAACCAAAAACAGAATAAAAGGTTCGGGCAAAAATTAGGGATATATTGAAAAAATGTACACCCGCGAAGTCGAAAACCTACACTGGGCGGCTTCGGCAAAAAAGGGTATCCCGGTGAACTGAAAACCCGGAAGGGCGGTTCACGCAAAAGTTAGGGATTTGAATAAGCAAATGACTGCGTTCCGCGTATGGACTTTCATTATTTAGTGGTTCGGAAGACCTGAGGGCCGTTTATCTGAATCAATCTCTTCCAAAGCTGAAGCATCGGAGAAGTATCAAAGTCGAGTGGGTCTTAGAGGGATCAACTCATGGTGTTCGTCTACACCTCGATTGCCGACATTTGTATATACTGATGTATATTTATGTTTTCTTTTTGCGCGGCTTCCTCATTCCAGGAGCTTGCCTCTGTTGTAAAACATTTTTGCCCATTCAGGGGTTCATCATCAATAAAATGCACATTATTCAGCAATTCTACTTGTCTGTTTAGCATTTATCTGTTTTGTTTGCGAATGATAACGCCGACGTGCTTTTTTGATAAAATGCGCATACATAAACTTGCGGGCCTAAGCCCATTGATTGTTGAAACAACTAATTAACTGAACATTGTCACAAGATAATAACCTGGATAGGCCCCTTTGAGGAGGGTATCTCGTCTGTTTGTTTGCGTTGTTGCAGGTGTAGCGCCTCGCCAGAAGATGTGCCGTGCGTATCCCCGAAGCAGGATGAGTCCTCCTTCTTCAGCAGAGTTCAGTAGTCTCTCCTCCGCAGAATCAGAATCAGAATGATGAGCATTGATATGTCTTCCCCAGGTAGAGGTGATTCTCTTCCCCAAGCAGACGCATCCTGAAGGAACGTCACCTCATCAGCTGAGTCAAGCGCTGAAGAATGATGTCGTCTTTCCCCAGCACCGGGTCACAAGTGCAGATTTCAGAGGAACGTTCGGGTGCCGAAGCTCGTGTTTTCCCAGTAAAGTCGCTGAAGCAGGTGTTTTCCCCAGCACCGGGTCACAAGTGCAGGTTTCGCAGGAAGCTAGTCGTATACCGAAGTATGCAGTAACTGATGGTGCCAGACTGAAGTCTCCAGTGGAATTGAGATTCCTCACCAGAGTCAGGCTCTCTCCTGAAGATCGATGATTCCTTCTTCCCCAGTAGAGTGTTGGAACAGCTGATGTTGTATTCCCCTGCAGAGTTGTACTCTCCCCCCGAAGGCAGATGATTCTTTCTTCCCCAGTGGAATCGAATTCCCCATCAGAGTCGCACTCTCCAGTGAAGTAGAATGATTTCCCTCCCCGGCTGAGTCCGCAGAAAAGCAGAATCCTTGGAAGTTGATCAGATCATGGTCGATTTTCCCCAGCAGAGCGTGGGGCAGCTAGTGCTGTGTTTCCCCAGAATCGCACTCTCTCCATCGAAGCAGAATGATTTCTCCTTCCTTTGTCGAGTTTGCAGATGTCCAAGAGATCCGAATCCTTGGAAGTTGATCAAATCATGATTGGTTTTTTCCCAGTGGAGTGTTAAGCAGCTGAAGTTGGTTCCCCACAGAGTGGTCATCCCCAGAAGAGTAGCCGAGACGGCTGCGCAGTTTATTCTCGCGATTGATATCAGCAGATCCAGGTTCTCGTAGAGCTTCATCCCCTGCCGCAGTCAGCTGAAGTTGTTTTCCCTGCAGCAGTCAACGGAAGATCAATTCCCCAGACAGAGCCTGATTGATATTGGCGTGTTCACATTCTCCTCAGCAGGATGATTCTTCTACCTGAGTGGTTCTTTCTCCTTGACAGGAAGATTTCCCCCTTCGGCATTTATTTTGCTGATGGGATCGTATCATTGTGCATGATTGCATAGCATTGTGCATGATTGCACAGCATTTAGCATAAACGCATATCATTCCCACCGTGTGGGGCATGACGCCGAAGCATACGCATCATAAGCATGACCTAGGTCATTATCATCCTTACCTTACAGGTGTACTACCGAAAGACCGGTTGCTCAGGACGATTCTTGATGGTCTCCCCAGCAAGGTTGTTTCCTTAGATGATTCTAAAGACCCCGGTGTGATCCCCGCAGTCGCTCGCTCAAGATGATTTTTGAGATCCCCAGCGAAGTCTTCAGTTCGAGATGATTCTCAAATCCCTCAGCAGGGCCATTTTCTTAAGATGATTCTTAAGACCTCAGTACAGCTTCCCGAGTGGTTCGTCTAGTATGATACTTGAGCTCCCCAATAGCACCTCCAGCAAGAGTTGCCCAGGAAGATTCCTAGAATACCCAACAGAAAGTTTGCTCCAGAAAGGTTATCAGTTCAGGACGATTCTTGAAGATGCCCGACGGATCTGTTTGTTCAAAATGATTCTTGAAGTCCAGAGCAACATGATATGTCTGCTCCAGCAACGATGTCTAATCTGAAGATGGATTTCATAGGCGCCTGGAAGGCGATATCAGAAGGTTCTGGTGAGTCCAGATTCCCGTGTTGAAGAATCAGCGGGTGGCTGAAGACAAGGTTCCAGGGTTGTAGATACAACAGAGTGATTCGTGTGAGTCTGAAGACCAAGTCAGTTGTCCTGAGGAGATGATTGATTGTGATCAAGTGAATAGTATTTCTTCTGACTGAAGTCCAAGATGTTTCTCCAGCTGAAGCGGAGTTTTGCCTAAAGGCAAAGTGTTTGGATCCCCGTGGAGTCATGAGTGGCTCAGGATACCATTTCTCTGACTGAAGTCACAGATTTCCTAAGCTGAAGCGAAGGTGCCTAAGGGCAAGGTTATCCCCCAAGGTCATGAATGACCTAGGATTCATTTTTCCGGACTGAAGGCCGAAGTATATCCCTGACTGAAGTCACGGATACTATATAGCAGAGGTGGAGTTGCCTGAAGGCAGATCCATGTATCCTTGAAGGCCAAGGATCACTTTCTTCAGACTGAAGTCGAAGATACCTCCTGCAGAGTTGCCATCCTTGAAGGCCAAGGATGCTTATCTTCAGAAGTACTTGAAGATCTTCTCTAGCTGAAGCTGGAAGTGGCCAGGGGCCAGGGTTTCATATAGTTCTGATGTTGAAGTTCTACAGTGGGATCATTGTGCAGTAGTATTCCGATGTTCGTTATGGTTCTGAGGGTGAACCCCAGATCAGAGTGCGCTCGGTTGAGTCTCTCATCCCCAGCAGAGTAGTTTCAAATACGCAAGTGTACCTTTTGTTCCATTTACCCGGGGTGAACCCCCAGGGCAGAGTTGTTCAGTGTTGTATTTTCTCCAGCGGCAATGCGGGGTATTTTGATTATCCGACGGCGAGGTCAGATTATGCTTGTTTCCGGCAGCGAGGTTGGATGTTTGTTTGACGGCAATGTCAGACTCCTTAAATCCCTAGCAGAGATGATGTTGGTACGACGGCGATGTCGAGTGTCTCTCAGAATGATGTTTGTTTCCGGCGGCGATGTCAGATCAGTATCTCTCCAGCTAGTTGTCGAGCAGCTAGTGTTGCAGTGTTCGAAGGTTTGTTCTCCGCAGAGTATCATGTGGTCGTGCAGTTGGCAAATTTTCGGGTTTACCGATATTCAACCGTCTCGTACCTTGATTGGTTGAGAGCCGTTCGCTTCTCACCCAGTCAGGTTCAAGCCGTTTGAATAGGGGCAGCTGTTGCACCCCAAAATTTGACCAACATTTATTCATCCATTGAGTGTTTGAAAGTTGATACCTTCATCAGAAAGTTCAAGAGATCCCCAGAGAAGTGGTTTGAAACCAGGGTTGTGTGCTTCACAGTTTAAGAGTTGTGGGTGCCCCTCAGATGATTCTGAGACTTTGAGAATGAACTTGATGTTTTGAGAAAGCTTATGAGATGTCTTGATAGCCATCATGAAGCCCTGAGATGTCATTGTGTAAGAGTTCAGAAGATTCGACCATGAATGGTAGAATTAGGGTTTTGACTGGGTCAACCCTAGATCAGCTGAAGATTTGGGAAAGGTTGAGACCTAACCCAAGGGCCATGAGATCATGGAATGATGCATAGAGATGTTATAAGGATGATTCCTAGACCAACTCATCATGAGTGAAGAGTTTGAGAAGTTTCAAGTCAGGGTTTCCAAGGATTGTCAGTGAAAAACCCTAATTTAATCCCTATCTTCCAGGCAGTTTTAGCTCTAGATGTGATTGATATCTCATCTTCCCCACAACATGAATGTTGTATAGCTTGCCCTAAGCTTTAATTTGAGTGGTGGAAGTCCTTGATAGGAGTTACAGAGCCCAAGTTATGGTTTTGACAAATTACAGGTCAGCTGAGGTGTGTGAATCTGGGTCCTTGAAAGTCACCCAACTTGCAGACAACTTTTGCCCTAGTAGGATGATTCCTATGATTTCTTGGTCAACATGAATGTTGAAGAGGATCTTCTTAGCTTTAATTTGAGTGGTAGAAGTCCTTGATTGGATTTGTGGAACTCAACTTATGGTTTGAACAAGACAGGGGTATTTTGGTCATTTGTCAGTTATAGGTCATTTTAGCCAATGCCTAAAACTCCTATTTCCAAGCCTCAAATGAAAAAACTCAAAACATGAAAGTTGCTCAAAATGTGATTTTAAGTCTAGAAAGAAGGTCACAAATTGTTGGAAAAGCTCATAGCATGAGATTACATGATTGGTCAAAAATGAACTAAAAAAGGCTTATAACTTTGAAAAGTTGAAATTGAAAAGTGATTTGGGAGATCCACAAATCCAAAATAGGTCATCCAATATATCATTTTGATTGGAAAAACCATTTTGAGAACATTGGTTTAGCTAGAATTTTCATTTGAGGTCTAAAAATGGGTGATGCTTTGAAAAGTTGTTACTTGAAAAAGAAGGCAATGTTGAAAAACCCTACACAAGCCAAAAATGAACTTGTTTTTCATTCATCCCTTCTCAATAACTCATGTAAGGAGAATTTAAGACAAAATTGCAAGGCATAACATATGAGATATGAGATATCCAACTTGTCATCACATGAGAATTTCAAGAAGTTTCCACTCCATTCTAGATGAATCTAGAAACATCCAATGATTATTATATAAAGAGTGCATCAGAGAGTGATAAAAGGTTGGTGATAGAAGGTCAAGTCAGAGGAGAAAGAGAGAGATACATTGCCATTGAAGAGGTTTCTTCAAGTTGAAGCAACTTGAGTTTTCTTCCACTACAAGCCATCTCCACCATCACAAGTGCAAACAGAAGGTTGAGGATCATTCAAGGAACATCTTGAACCAACTCTAAGGTCTGCAAGCATCCCCACGAGCCCTCACCATCATCCCTTTGACAGGTTCTTTCTTCCCTTTGTACCTCTTAATTTAATGGCTTCCTTTTAGCTTTATAGGTATAGAATGATTGTATTAGGGTAGATGATTAAACCC
The DNA here is from genome assembly GCA_963859935.3 of Lathyrus sativus. Taxonomy (NCBI): domain Eukaryota; kingdom Viridiplantae; phylum Streptophyta; class Magnoliopsida; order Fabales; family Fabaceae; genus Lathyrus; species Lathyrus sativus. The sequence goes on from OZ012740.1 coordinate 267,550,623, forward strand.
TAGAAGTTACAGCCTGTTCCATGAGGTACCATGGCAGAACCATGAATCTTTAATCTCCAAGAATTGTGTAGATTGTTAGTTTTAGTCATCAAGAACTAGTGTAGAATAGCTAGGGTAACTTATAGAACATCTGTAGACCATTAGACTGAAGTTTGGTGAAGATTGATATCAGTTGAACATGGTTGTACCAAGACATTGAAGTCTTCTGTTGGAGTTATTGAGAACGAATTAAGGAAAACCACGCGTACCATCTTGTTCCTCTCATTTAGTAGAGCATTTTTCATGTTTGAATCTTGTTGAATCATGGCGTGTGGAGAGAGATAGAGGAGCTCGAAGATTTGAGTGCATGGGGGAGGGTTCTGAAAACCCTAGTTCTTGTTTGGGACGATGAAGGAGCGCCCTTGGATTCGCTCCAATATTTGACTCATTAATCAAATCCAATGGCCACGGTTAAATCTGAGAGTTGGAGGGAAATGTCATAGGAAGCGAAACGCAGTCGTTTCACTTAAGGGCGTTCTGGGCTTAACGCGCTATCCCCACCCCCCTTTTTTCTGGCCCATGTTAATTGAACTGGCGCCTATTGCTTTTCGTACCCCCCCTCCCTTAATTGATTTTAATTATTTAATTTTCTTCTTTTATTTTTCTGTTTTGTTTAATTCATTAATAAATGATAAAAAATGATTTTTGACCTATTCTTTTTTCTATGATTAGATGAAAATGTGTAGAAAATTATAAAAATAAAAATGAGATTTTATTTTTAAGTTTAGTATTTTAATAGATTTTTCTTTTAAAATAGCTTTTATAAGGTTTAGTTTTATGTCATGATTTTGTAGGAATTATTTTAGGACCTTCCCTTAGGGTTTTTAATCCATTCTTTTTTGTGCAACTAGATGATGAATCATAGTTCCCCATAGGATTTTTTCTAGATTTTTAGAATTAAATTTTGATTAGTTTAATTAGGGTAGATTTAGGGTATCCTGATTAGGGTTTAGATTGTGTTTAGGTGAATGAATCCCTTTCTTTGATTGAGTTTTGTCTTGATTTTTAGGTAGAGACCTTTGTAGATGTTAAGAGTAGGTGTTGAGGACCCTTGTGAATAATTGTTAGATTTTTCCCCATTAGTTTAGTATTTTTAGGTATTTTCTGAAGTTGCCTGATAATTTTGTCTGCCCTGTGGTTATCTGTTCATCTTTGGGGTTCATGGTGGGGAATTTGTTGAGGGGCTTGTGTTGCCTTGAAGACCTTGATGGAGAGCATCATGAAGTGAAGATTGTAGATCCAGATTCAGAGACCCAGAGCTTGGCTTGTTCCCTGTCTGTGAGGTTTGAGAACCTGAAGTTTGAAGGAAGTTCATGGTACTTTCCTGAGGAAGGCACTATGAATGACTTTCATTCTTTCTTCTCACCTCTTTCTTAAGTATCCAATGATGTTGGAGCCAACTTGTGAGTTTAATTTCTCCTGAGGAGGAATGTAAACTGATCACATGTTGTTGAGCCACATGGGATACAACTCCTAAGTGGAAGCCTCCTAGTACTTTCCTGAGGAAGGTCCTATGGGTCTATTCACTTAGTTCCCTTAGTTTGTCTAGGATTTCTCAAGTATCCAATGATGTTGGAGCCAACTTGTGAGTTTAATTTCTCCTGAGGAGGAATGTAAACTGATCACATGTTGTTGAGCCACATGGGATACAACTCCTAAGTGGAAGCCTCCTAGTACTTTCCTGAGGAAGGTCCTATGAGTCTATTCACTTAGTTCCACTAGTTCAGATAGGATTTCCTAAGTATCCAGTGATGTTGGAGCCTGCTTGTGAGTTTAATTTCTCCTGAGGAGGAATGTAAACTGATCACAGTGGTTGAGCCACATAGGGTATGACTCCTGAGTATACACCTCCTAGTGCTTTCCTGAGGAAGACACTATGAGTCTGCTTACTTAGCTCCCTTTCTTTGGTAAGCTTGTTCTGAAGCTTGAAGACTGGGATTGATTTCTCCTGTTTAGGGTTCTGCTTGAGAGCTTTGTTTTTAGGGTTAGGATTAGAGAGTAGATCCTTTCTTTCTCAAGTGTGTTTTGTTTGCCTGATGGCACTTCATTTCTTTTATCTGTTCATTGCTTGATAGCATGTTGTTTATCTTCAGTATGATTACTGTTATTTCATGACTGGCTTGAGGTTGAGATGAGCTTGTGGAGGCTGAAACCCCACACACATTTCCTCCCTCACTTGCATTGCATGCATTTTACTGTTAAAGCTGATGTTTTTGTCTGTTTCTGTGTATCATTGACATGACCCCTTAGGACTCTCATTTCCTTTGATGAGGATTTGATGATAGACTTTTAGGTTGAAACCTATGCATGACAACTTCTAGGAGTTCCCTGTTCAAACCTCAACCATAGGATGAATCCATGGCATGATAACAGTAGGACTTGATAGTCTCCCTCCTAGTTGAGCCATTTTTCCCGTAGTTTCCCGAACTACGTTTGCTCTGATCTTTCATACCAGATGAAAGTACGTAGGCATAGGATGCGATATCCTAGCGAGCAACCTTCACCCGTAGTTAGCCGAACTACGTTGACTCTGATTTCTCGTTCCAGACGGGAATACGTAGGCATAAAGCGCGACGCTTGGCCGAGTCATTTTTCTTTTCTTTTTCAGCCAGCCTTGATAGGTAGATAGATTATAACCAACCCGTCCAAGTAAACAAATAAGCGAGGATCCCGTCGAGTACGACGGACGTGAGGGGTGCTAATACCTTCCCCTTGCGTAACCGACTCCCGAACCCAGACAATGGTTACGATGACCTTGTCTTACCCTTATTCGTCAGGTTTTTCCGATCGTTTCCTTTCCCGCTCTGAGGGATAAATAACGAAAGGTGGCGACTCTTCTGTCATGCCGGCACCTTATTTTCGCGCAAGCGACAGAAGGCTAGCCAGAAAAAGTTTGAAGAAGAGGTCATGCAGAGATACGCCGTTCAGAATTCGTTGAACAAAGTTGTCAAGCGCAAGAGAGAGTTTGCATCCCAGAAGCGGAGGCTAGAGGAGTGCTTTGGAGAAGGTGTTTGGGAGGAATCTATTGGGGATCTCCAGCGTGTTATCAGGCAAAGAGACTCGCTTGTTGAAGGGTTGCTGTCCCAGCCAGATCATCCCAAGACTAAGAGATTGTTAGAGGAGTATCAGGCATATGGTCGCACTTGATTACCTTATGCACTGTTGTATATGCTTTATTTGCATTGTGCTGGCCATCACCAGGATTGTTGGTTGAGGTCATGCCTTCTTGTTATTGTACACTCAGTGATATTTTATTTCTGCTTTGATGGGCTTTTCAGCAATATATGAGATGTTTTCTCCATGGATGAATCCAAGCTTCTTATCACTATCACTGTCACTTCACTGGCACTATGGCACTAGAATCAGGGGTTGATCTCCCTAACACACAGACACATATTGCATATGCATACTCATTTTTGCATTGCCAGTTACTTGTTGAATCGATATCTTATTTCCTGCATCTCACAGGTTTTTCAGGATTGACGAACAAAGAGTCCACCGCTACTCAACCAGAAACAACTGCAAGAAGATAATGGATCAAGTTCAAGTCGAGATGCAGGAAATTCGTGAGAAGCTGACTCTGTTCATGCAAGCTATGGAGAGCATGGCCAAGGGCCAGGAGAATCTTCAGACCTTGGTGCAACCGCTGCTGACGCGGGAAAACGGAAACGGCAATATTAACCACATTTCTGTTGAAACTCCTCGCCGGGAGGATGAGATACCGGCAGTTGTTACTCCACCTGTTGTGACTGAAAACAGAAACATTGGTACTGGTGCAGGCGCTGGCGCTGGTAATGGCCACACTGGAAATGGCGGTGATGGGCATGTTGTTAACAACAAAGGCAACACTGTGGATGCCGATCAGGGATTCGGTGACAATGTTGACTTTGGAAACAATGGGTATGGCAATGTCAATCAGGACGGGAACTTCGGGTTCAACAATCAAGGCTTTGGTAATGACGGTTACGGCAATAATTAGGGGTATGGCCACGGTAATGGTGGATTCGGTAATGTGAATAACAACGGCGCTGGGGCATTCCCTTTCAACAATGGTTTTGGACCTGCTGGGGTCAATCAAGGGTTCGGCAACCGAGGACAGGGTCCTATGTTCAATCAGCAAGGATTTGGCCGTAACATGGGTTACGATGGGTATGGCAATGACTGGAATGTGGATCAACAGTATGACGCTTTTTCAGGAAGAGGTATGGGACCTGAGGGCCCCATTGACCCTGTTCAGAGGATCAGAATGCTAGAAGAGCAGATGAAAGGTGTGGTTAATCAGAACTCTGCTGGGTTAGATATGACTACTATGGGGTTGGTACCAGGGAGGGTGCCATTAAAATTCAAGGCTCCAACATTCGACAAATACAAAGGGGATACCTGCCCAAAGGTCCATGTACGTTCTTATTATAGAAGGATGTTTGCATATTCCAATGATGAAACGATGCTCATGCATTTCTTTCAGGATAGCTTATCGGGACCATCATTGGAATGGTACATGGGACTGGAGCCCACTCAGATTAGAAGTTGGAAGCAGTTGGCTGATGCTTTCGTTATGCATTACAAATATATCAGCGATTTGGCACCATACAGAGTTCAGTTGCAGAGTCTGTCGCAGAAAAATGGTGAAAGTTTCAAAGAGTACACGCAGCGGTGGCGCGATATGGCAGCTCGGGTGCACCCTCCTTTGGTTGAAAGGGAGATGAATGACATGTTTGTGGGGACATTTACAGGAATGTACTATGACAAGTTACTCAATGTTTCGATGGGTAGCTTCTCCGATATGATCCTTATGGGAGAAAGGATCGAAAATGGAATTAAAATTGGAAAGATTCAGGCAGGTGAATCTACTTCAGCTGGGGGTGCGAGAAAAGCGTTCGGCGGAAGACGACCAGGTGATACCAGCGCTGTGTTTGGTGGCAGAGGCCGGGTCAGAGGCAGAAATCAGTACAGTCAACCTCAACAAATAGCCAGTGTTACTATTCCAATTCCTCAACAACAACAACAGCAGCAGCAACAAAGGTTGGGGGCAGGTACTGGAGATTCCCGTGAAGAATGACAAGTTTGGGCTAGGGTATCGACTGACGTCGTCAGCGCCATCTTCAGGAGCGCCCAGGTTCAAGGGACCGATAACGATTACACCAAGCGGGGTGTGCTTTAAGACTATCAACGATATTTCTGATGCTGAAGACGGAGATAGCGACTGCGATATGGACGCGTGGATCAAGCCAAGCGTGCCAGGACAAAGTCTCTACAACTGGTCCATCCGGGAAACTGTCCCAGTGACTCTTAAACAGTAATGATTTGTTTTGTCAATTGTTGAATAATCCTATGCCCTACCCGGGGCATAGTGATTTTACCTTAGGGCTACTTGATTATGTGTATTGCACTGTTTTAATCATGAAATAAAGGCGTTTTTCATATGCAAATATTGTGATCCCTGTTTTTCTTGTCTGTCCTTTAACAATAAATGGCAACGTGGTTATTTGCTTTGTTTGCGTGTTGAAGCGTTTAACCATTTCCTTTGCAGGACTAATATTTCAGATGACATCTCCTACGAACCGCCTATGACCCGTCTCGACTTCGAGCACCCGGTATTCCAAGCAGAGGAAGAGATTGTTGAGGATAGCGACCTGCCAGAGTAGCTGACTCGTTTGTTGAAACAGGAAGAGAGAATCATTCTGCCTCACCAGGAGGAAATTGAGATTATCAACTTGGGGTCGGAAGAAGTTGTGAGAAATATCTGTATAGGGGCTGCGCTGCAGAGCGACATCAAGCAAAGGCTGATTGAGATACTGCGAGAGTATGGTGACATATTTGCTTGGTCGTACGAGGATATGCCTGGGTTGGATACCGACATGGTTGTGCACCGCCTGCCGGTGCGAGAGGAATGTCCGCCTGTTAAGCAGAAACTCAGAAGAACCAGGTCAGACATGGCTGTGAAAATCAAAGAGGAAGTTCAAAAACAGCGGGATGCTGGTTTCCTAGCCGTTACAACTTATCCGTCATGGGTCGCTAATATAGTACCAGTGCCGAAGAAAGACGGTAAAGTGTGAATGTGTGTAGACTACCGTGATTTGAATAGGGCGAGCCCGAAAGACGACTTTCCACTTCCTCACATTGATGTTCTGGTTGATAACACTGCTTAGTTCTCCGTATTCTCCTTCATGGATGGCTTCTCAGGCTATAATCAGATCAAAATGGCACCAGAAGACATGGAGAAGACTACCTTCATTACTCCCTGGGGAACATTTTGCTACAAAGTGATGCCCTTCGGACTGAAGAACGCTGGGGCAACATATCAACGTGCTATGACGACTCTCTTTCATGACATGATGCACAAAGAGATCGAGGTTTATGTTGATGATATGATTGCCAAATCTCAGACAGAGGAGGAGCATTTGTTCAAAAGACTTAGGAAGTTCAGGCTGAGATTGAACCCTAACAAGTGCACCTTTGGGGTGAGATCGGGTAAACTGCTGGGGTTTATTGTGAGCGAAAAGGGAATAGAGGTTGATCCTGCGAAGATAAAAGCTATACAAGAAATGCCAACGCCTAAAACAGAAAAAGAGGTGTGTGGGTTTTTAGGGAGGTTGAACTACATTGCTCGGTTCATATCTCACCTAACCGCGACATGCGAGCCGTTATTCAAGTTGTTGAAAAAGGATCAGGTGTTAACCTGGAATGAAAATTGTCAAAAGGCGTTCGACAAGATAAAATAATACTTGCAGGAACCTCCTGTTTTGATACCCCCAGTGGCCGGGAGACCTTTGATTATGTATTTGACGGTTCTTGAGGAAAGTATGGGTTATGTTCTCGGTCAACACGACGAGACCGGACGTAAAGAGCATGTGATCTACTATTTGAGTAAGAAGTTTACCGACTGTGAGTCCATATACTCAATGCTCGAGAAAACGTGTTGCGCACTAGCCTGGGCCGCCAAACGTTTGAGGCAATACATGCTGAATCATACAACCATGCTAATTTCAAATATGGATCCAATCAAATATGTGTTTGAGAAGCAAGCACTCTCCGGAAGAATTGCCCGATGGCAGATGGTGTTAACAGAATATGATATCCAATATGTCTCGCAAAAGGCTATTAAAGGTAGCGTTCTGTCAAAGTACCTTACGGAGCAATCGGTTGAGGACTACCAATCGATGAGGTTTGATTTTCCTGACGAGTGTCGCTACTGCGAAAATCGGCGCCGGCTGAACAGAAGAGTCGCCACCGTGCGTTATTTATCCCAAAGGAGGGAAAGGAAACGCTCGAGGTAAACCTACCGCAAAACGGGGAAAGGAATGGTCATCGCAACCAAATCCTGGATTCGGGAGTCGGTTACGCAAGGGGAAGGTATTAGCACCCCTCACGTCCGTCGTACTCGACGGGATCCACGCTTTTTTTCTAGTACGAATTGTTATTCTATCTACTCTACAGGTCTGGGGTTAAAAGAAAATAAAATGACTCGGCAAAGTATCGCACTTTATGCCTACGTATTCCCGTCTGGAACGAGAAATCAGAGTCAACGTAGTTCGCCTACCTACGGGAAAGGAGGGGAAGGTTGCTCGCTAGGATATCGCATCCTATGCCTACGTACTTCCACACTGCATGGAAGATCAGAGCAAACGTAGTTCGGGCCACTTACGACACAAGTCTATCTTGATTGATTTTATTCCTTCTGAAAAAGGTTTTTCTGATTAACAGTCCAAGAGGACAAAAATGACGTCTTGATAAGTTCACATTCTCTTACGGAAGAAGTGTCTTTTATTGTGTTTGAAATCTTATTGTGTTTTTCTGTTTGTTTTGAGAAAGAAGAGACAAAACTCTATCCTACAGTTGCGAAGGGAATCAAACTAACCTAATGTTATCATGCATGGGTTAAGACCTAGTGTCTATCATGCTCCTCTCTTGCACAGAGAGAAATAGAGATCCTAAGGGAATAGACGAAAACAGAAACAATATCAGATATATACAGTAAAGCGGTAAAATGCATGGATGCAACGATACAAGCGAGGCAAGGGAGTCCCACTCAACCTCGAACCTAGAAAACAATAGGCAAAAGTGAACAGACTTCACTTTCAACCCAACAGGGTAAACAGCAAACAATACAGTCAGGAAAACCAATCAATACATCAGAAATGAAATACAGCAGAAAAAATAAACAGCATCAGCAGCTCTGAAACAGCATCTGACTTCAAGCTTCAGCAAGCATCAATCTCCATCTCCACAGCCTTCAAGCAAAATCTCTGTCATCAATCTTCAGTCTACAATGGCTTTTCTTCAAGTCCTATCCTCCAAGCTGAGGGATCAATCACAAGAGTGAATTGGGTGTTAAGCAATTAGTTGACTACCAAGGGTGGCAAACCAACTGCTACTAACACATAAGACATTTTCTCTCAAGAGTTCTATCCCTTAGACAGTAGCACCAAGCCTTCCAAGGGAAGGGGGTGAGTGTCTTAGAGAGACTCTATATCACAGAGAGGAATGGAGGCAGTCAAAACCTTCCATGTTTGAGAATCAAGCTTTCTAATCTAGAGCTCTGCCTAGCTCCTAAACCCTAATCTCCTCACCAGCTGCTAGCAGGAATCTCCTCATCAACTCTGGAAGTTGGTCTTCAAGCTCTGGATCTCCAATGGCTTCATCATCACAAGTCTTCAGCTTCCCCAATCCCCAGACAATCCCAATACCCACACAGACAAATCAATAATCCCCCAGAGGGCACACCACACCAATCAATCAAATATAGCAGTGTATACTAATAGCAATAGGGGAACCCTAGTGATTTCTAAGGGATCTAATAACTACCCATAACCCCTATAGTCCATACCCCAAAAATCAAATGAAAATTTCCTAAAAGAATTAAACTATCTCACCTAAGTTGATTTAAAACCCTAATTTTATTCATGTTGTTTTCACCTAAGCTAATCACCTAAAATTAATTCCTAAAAATATGAACTAAATTGCATGTACAAGTTACCAATGTCTTCTAATCAACCTAAAAAGAATGGGTGAAAAATATTGAAGCAACTATTAGAACAAAAATTAACAAAATCATGCATGAAATGAAACATCTAAAATAGGCATTTATTTGGAAAATATGGGGAAAATATCAAATAAAAAATAAAATGCAATTTTTATTTTTTATAATTTTCTTGACTCTTTAAAGAAAATTATGCAAAAAGAATTATTAAAAAATAATGTTTTTTCAATTTGATATGATTTTTTAAAAATGAATGCAAAATGAAAAGAAATTAAAATGAATTATAAAGAAATAGGGGGAGGGGGTGAGAATAGCAAGACCATCAGTTCAAATTAGTGGGCTTTCACGCGCGTGGGGGTGCCAATAGAAGCTGAGCCCAATTCCCCTACTAAATGAAACGGTGCGTTTCATTATTTGAAATTTCCCACCAATTCTCAGATTGAATGTGGAGCGTTAGATCCTTGGTCAAGTCAAGCTTCCTCCTCAGATCCAAGGGTCCACGTATCTTCTTCTTCCTCCAGCCATTAGGGTTTCAGAATTTGACTCCCATGCAAGCATTTTCGAGCTCCTCATTCTCCCTCCACAGGACATGAAATCACATACTTAAAAAACCAAATTCACTCCATTTCTTCCCCTCTACACGACCATGCTTTTATTTTCACCTAATTCTCAACCTACATTAAAACCCGATGATTGGAAGTTCTGGACACCATTGATGACACCTGATATGCACCTCAATATTTCTTGCTCAAACTACCCTAGAATGATCTACAGGTTATGGTGAGCATTCTGAGCCAAACATCTAACATTCTCTTGCCCTAATTCAGGAGTTCTTGATCATCACAGTTTCACCACTCTGCCATCAAACTTCATATGACTCACTCTAGATCTCATGAATCAATCCCCTATGGTCTCTAAGCATTCCTATCTTAACCACATGATCTACAACTGAGTAAATAAGGAGATTCGAAGGGTTTTGCATACCTTGCAATTGAAGATGGCAGGGGTAGTTGTGCTACAATTCAAGACTTGTAATGGCTTCTAGATGCTCCTCCAATGGTGTTGATTCTTCTGTTTGCAATAGTTGTGGCTCAATCTTCTTGAATCATCTTATCCCCCTCTTCATGCAAGTTGGAGTGTAAACTTGGATCTTCCTAACCAGCCACGAATTCCCTTCAATTTCCTTTGCCAATTACTCTATGATAATGGTGGATGATGATGATAACAGAAATTGAGATGATTGATGAAGCTTTAATGGAGTTTGGATAGAAAATGCACATTGGAGTGAAGGATTCAAAGTAATGTTTGCAAGCTCAAAGAATCACCAACCAATGCACAAATGGCTTCATTTCCTTATGTAGGTGAGGATTAACAGAATGAGAAGCTTCTAGATTGGTCCTAGAGGGATCTAGAAACTTGTGGAACTTTCATGAATTTATCATTTGATGGTATCTTGAATCATCTCATATCATGCTTGCACCTTGGGTAAATTTGAGTGAAAATCTCCTTTCATGAGATATTAGGAGTGTATGCATGAAAAACCAATCTTTTCCTTGCCTTGTGTGAAGATTTACCATGTTGCCTTATGATGCAAGAAACAACTTTACAAAGGAAGTCCAATTTTTAAGCCTAAACTCAAAAATGTGGCTGAACCAATGTCTTTAAAATGATGTTGGGAATCAATTTGGTATATTGGATGACCCATATTGGACTTGTAGATCTCTCAAACCATTTTCCAACTTGAACTTTTTCAAGTTATATGCCTTTTTTAAGTCATTTTTCACCAACTTTTATCAAGTCTTGTTCCATGCATTCCCAAACTTCCATGACTTCTTTTCTTGACTTAAAATGGCATTTTGAGCAACTTTTATGTTGGGAAGTGTTTCATTTGAAGCTCCCTTGTATGAGTTTTAGGCATAGGCTAAGGATGACCTGTAATCCTCAGATGACCAAAATACCCTTTGCTTGCCAAGATCATAAGTAGAGTTCCACAAATCATATGAAGGCATAATATACCATTATAGAAAGCTAAGACAATGAGGAAAAATTCTTATGTTTACCAGAAATTCATTTGAAATTTCCTTGAGGGGTAAAAATAGCTTGGAAGCCAAGTCACTTTCACAGACAAAATTTCAGATACCTCAGATGACCTGTAACTTGCAGGGACCATAACTTGAGTTCTATAAATCTCCTTGATGTCTTCCACAACTCAAATTAAAGGTCTTGAGATCCTCTACAAGTTCCATGTTGGCCAAGGATCCATTTGAAGCTTGTATTTTGACTTATCATGCTTGGAAATTTGACCTAAACTAGGGGATTTTACACAGAAACCCTAATTTAGAAACTCCTCTTCTCCTCGATTTCTATTGATTTCTTCTTGGCATATCACCATATCCTCTTCTACATGTCAAATGATGGACCCCACATCTCTCCAATAGCCTTTAATGCCTTTCAGTCAGTCAATTGACCTAGAGTTGACCTAGAGTTGACCCAGATGAACCCTAGTTGACTGTCTTCATCCACAACTCTTGCGATCATATCAATGACTTGTCTCCTTCTCCAGATGACTTTCTAAGTCCTCCAAGATGTATAGATACTCCCCATGCCTTCAATTCATAGCTCATACTCTCCTTGATGATCCCCAGGTACCCACAGATAGGAGATAGATGTCCTGCTTGATCCATTGACTTGATAGCTTCCCAATTCTTTCTGATGACTTGAATGAGATTGAATTTGAATAATAACCTCTTGATAGGTTTCCAGAGATGAGAATAATGATTGGTTCCCTGTTGAATGACTTGCTATGCTTATGCTATGCAGATGAGTAACCTATGTACATGACTCTATATGCCAATGCTAATGAGATTGAAACATAAACCAAGTGAATAAAGTTGAGCAAATTTTAGGGTGCAAAAGCTGCCCCTATTCAAGCGACTTGGACCCGATTGGGTGAAGAGCCCGGAGCCTTCAGACATTCACGGTACGAGACGGTTGAATACTAGGAACCCGAAAATTTGCCATCCGCAGAAATAAACTGCGTTCCTGCTTGGGGAACGACATGCCTTAGCTGAATCTGACTGTTACGACAACCCCCCGATCTCGTGCTGGGGATTATTCTCATCATCCTGAAAAAGATTGAATCACCGGAAACTTCGTCCTTTGCTTGTCCACGTCAGGACTCTATCTGCTGTCAACTCGGAAAAATTTCAACAACTTTGCTGGGGATGGCTCGTCTGCCTTCTCGTCAGAAATAAATCGCCCACGTTAGGAATAAACTCTTCCACGTTAGGAATAACACCATCCACGTTAAGACTAAGACTTCGTCTGGATCTGTCCACGTCAGGACTAAACTTTCTAGGTTATGAATACATCGTCCACGTTAGGACTCACCCTTCCACGTTAGGAATAAACTTCTTTCCATCTTATGAATAATATCTTTCCACGTAAGGAATACCATTCTTTCCACGTAAGGAATCACAATCTTACCACGTAAGGAATCCGTCTTCTTTTCACGTAAGGAATAAATCTTTCCACGTAAGGAATCAACTTCTTTCCACGTAAGGAATCCGTCTTCTTTTCACGTAAGGAATAAATCTTTCCACGTAAGGAATCAACTTCTTTCCACGTAAGGAAACCATCTTTCCACGTAAGGAAACCATCTTATCTCGATTTGTCCACCTAAGGACTCCCATCTCGTCTTGATTTGTCCACGTGAGGACTCCAATCTTTCCACGTAAGGAATACAATCTTTCCACGTAAGGAATCCAACTTTTTCCGCGTAAGGAAACCATCTTTCCACGTAAGGAAACCAACTCGTCTTTTCTGCGTCTGTCCACGTCAGGACTGAACTTGCTTTTCCATGTAAGGAACTGAAGCTTCTCTTTCCACGTAAGGAATAACCTTGTCCACGTCAGGACTCAACTTCTTTCCACGTAAGGAATAACTTGATATGCTTTGTCCACGTAAGGACTCCGATCTCTTGACTTGCTGAGGAAATAAAACTTGTCCACGTTAGGACTTATATCTCAACCCGTAGAAGTAATAGAACCTGTCCACGTCGGGACTTGCGCGTCTTCGACTTGCTGGGGAAATGAGACTTGTCCACGTTAGGACTCATGCTTTGCCAACAATACAAGGAAGGGATAAATTTGCCCGCGTCGGGACTCTCGCATCTTGTCATCGCGAAGAACTACAAACTTGTCCACGTCAGGACACCCACTTCACCATTACGAATAAAGCTATCTGCTGGAAATAAATTGTCCACGTCAGGACACCAACACGAAGAGTAACCCACTTTTGTCCACGTCAGGACTCCACACTCAATCAATACCGAGAACTCGAAGCTGTCCACGTTAGGACTAACACATATCACCACCTGGAAGAAATGTCCACGTCAGGACTCCACATTCCATCAATTCTGAGAAATCGAACCCGTCCACGTTAGGACTAACACCTCTTACCAGCCCAGGGAAATAAAACTGTCCACGTTAGGACTCCACTTTTCTAGCACGAAGAAAACCTGTCAAGAAATTGTCCACGTTAGGACTCATCCTTCCATTGGTCCGCCAACTTCTTATTACTGACGCCACAACAACTTTGAGGCTGACTCTACTGGGGATATCCGAAAACCAAACTACCGGACGCCTGCTCTAATAACTGGCGGTAGCCTCTGAAATTCTGGTTTATGAAACCTTTTAATGCTGACGTAACAACAACCTTGAAGGAAACAATCTGCTGGTCGGACTAGAGAAACTTCAACAAGAACCCTGGCGGGGAAATAAGTAACTCTGCTTAAGGACAAAGAGAAATTTATCCCGCTGACTCTGTGGGGAGTAGTGCCACAGCTGACACTTCGCTAAATGTCTCACGTCGAGATCTCGAATGTTTTATTAATTCACTTGAGCACGGGCTCCCTCTACCTGCAAGAGAAACAATACTTGAAACAAAAGGTCAGCCAATCTAGTTTATGTTTCAAAATGCATGCGTTCGACAACGATGCAATGCTCCATTCGACATGAAAATGCTACGCTTTTATTTGGTGGATGCGAGTATGACACGACATGCCCATGCAAATGCAGACTTGAACTGCTGGGTACAAAAACTACTTCAGCAAAATAAATGCTGAAGATAATGCCAACTCCGCTGGGGATAGCCAGATGCTATAGAATTATTCCAGCAAAATGAATGCTGGGAGAGTGAAGTCCACTCAGCTGGGAAAATGGGGAACTTAAACCAAACCCCTCGTTGAAGTAACACCCTGCTGGGGAATACAACTCTGCTGGAGAATAATAGATGTGCCTGGTATGATTGGACCTCTGCTGGAGAATAAACGGATATCACACGGTGTTTTGACAAAATAAATGCCAATCCGCCACACCAACTCTGTCGGGGAGAACCTTAATCTTCGAGTTCCACCGGGAGGAAAACACTCGCTGAAAAGAGAACTCCACTGGGGATGGGATGATTCTCTTGGGAAAAATTAACTGACTCCACTGGGGGAGAGTAAATGACCCCGCGGGGAAAGGTGAACTGTCTGAATACAACTCACAAATATTAAAACCGCTCTACTCGAGATGCACTATCTGAATACAGCCTTCAATCTAGGAATCGCCAAACTTTGCTGAGGATAAATGGCTTTATTGGAGCACGCCTTTGGATAAACTACGACTAGCCGGGGAGTTCGATCCTTCTTCAGGAAGAACGTGCATGCTCTGGGTGAGGGATGAGTCTCTCGTTATTGCAATCTTTTGACCATCTTCCTCGTACGGTTATAAAACCTGCAACAACACAAACAAGACAAGACAAGCCTATGCAACCAAATCGATTCAGATTAGTGACGTTATTTTCAGTTAATTCAAAGCTTTAGCAATTGTTGGCAAGGGCCAGTGACGTTATACACATGCTAGTTTCAATAAACTTAGGCGTTTATCATGCGCAAAACAGTAAAGAACCAGCATCAAGTACTGAATAACGTATTTTATTGATTGGGCCCCTGAATGGGCGGAATTTTTGTACACGGGATGTAACTCCTGAAAAGAGGAAGCTACGCAAAGCAAATATACAAGTATGCACAAGAAGCATAAATACTTGACAAATTAAATTTGTACACATGTCGGCAATGGGATGCAGACGAACACCACGAACTGATCCTCCTATGACTCGTCCGACTCTAATGCTTTCCCAGTATCCATACTTCCGAAGCGGTTGTATCGGATAATCGACCCCTCAGGTATTTCCCCGCACTTATTGCAATATCAAATTCGGACCGCAGTCATTTGCTTTTCAAATCCCTAACTTTTGCGTGAACCGCCCTTTACGGGTTTTCAGTTCACCGGGATACCCTTTTTTGCCGAAGCCGCCCAGTGTAGGTTTTCAACTTCGCGGGTGTACATTTTTTCAATTTTATCCCTAACTTTTGCCCGAACCTTTCATTCTGTTTTTGGTTCGCCAGGATGCCCCATTTTTGCCTGGACTCTCTTTTTTCTGTCCAGCGGGTCTATTTTAAGCAAAGTATTTTTTAACTGCGTCTGAATTCACAGGCGACGTAAAGTCTTCACCGTCCATGGTGGACAACAACAAAGCTCCTCCTGAGAAGACTTTCCTGACAACGTATGGCCCTTCGTAGTTGGGGGTCCACTTGCCCATGTGATCTGCCTGTGGCGGGAGAATCCTTTTCAGCACAAGGTCGCCCGTCTGAAAGCTTCGCAGATGTATCTTTTTGTCATATGCTTTCTTCATTCGGATCTGGTACAAACGACCGTATGCTAGAGAAGCTAGCCTCTTCTCATCCATCAAACTCAATTGGTTCAACCTGTCTTTCACCCATTCTGCCTCGTCCAGCTGAACGTCTCGCAATACCCTCAGAGAAGGGATCTCCACCTCCAACGGTAGTACCGCTTCCATTCCATATACTAACGAGAACGGGGTTGCCCCGGTTGATGTGCGTACCGTCGTACGATAACCGTGCAAAGCAAAGGGGAGCATCTCATGCCAATCCTTATAGGTCACCACCATCTTCTGGACGATCTTCTTAATATTCTTATTGGCTGCCTCGACAGCGCCGTTCATCTTGGGTCGGTAAGGGGAGGAGTTGTGATGTTCGATCTTGAAATTCTGACAAAGCTCCTTCATCATTTTGTTGTTCAGGTTTGAACCGTTGTCCGTGATTATCCGCTCGGGAATCCCATATCGGCAAATGATATCTCTCTTGATGAATCTGGCCACCACTTGCTTCGTTACATTTGCGTAAGACGCCGCTTCTACCCACTTGGTGAAATAATCGATTGCTACTAGGATGAACCGATGCCCGTTAGAAGCCGTCGGCTCGATCTTTCCAATCATATCGATTCCCCACATCGAGAATGGCCATGGCGATGACATTACATTTAGAGGACTCGGAGGCACATGGATCTTATCAGCATAGATTTGGCACTTGTGGCACTTCCTCGCAAACTTGAAGCAGTCAGTCTCCATAGTCAGCCAAAAATAACCGGCCCGCAGCAGCTTTCTCGTCATAGCATGCCCGCCAGCATGCGTACCAAAGGTACCTTCGTGTATTTCCTCCATGAGCAGCTTTGCCTCTCTTTCGTCTACACAACGCAACAGCACCAAATCGTGGTTTCTTCTGTATAAGACACCGTCCGGATTCAAATAGAAATTACCCGCTAATCTCCTGAGAGTCTTTTGATCTTGACTGGATGCCCCAGCCGGATACTCTTTGTTCTTCAGGAAATTAAGGATATCAAAATACCACGGTTTGTCATCGGATGCCTCATCAATAGCAAATACGTAAGCGTGTCTGTCAAGCCGAGAGATAACGATTCGGGGTGCCTCGTTCCAGAAGTTGACTTTGTACATGGAAGACAAAGTGGCGAGAGCGTCAGCCATTTGATTCTCTGCCCGCGGTACGTGATGCAATTCAACCTTGTCGAAGAAAGGCAACAATCTCCTTGCATAGTTCATGTAATGTATCAAATTGGGCTGACGCGTCTCCCATTCCCCTTTGATCTGATTCACCACCAGAGCTGAGTCTCCGTATACGTCCAGATTCTTGATTCGCAAATCAATGGCTTCTTCAAGCCCCATTATGCAAGCTTCGTATTCGGCCTTATTGTTGGTAACGGCAAAGGTCAATCGGGCAGTAAAAGGGATGTGCGACCCGTGTGGCGTAGTGATGATTGCCCCTATCCCGCTACCGTACGCATACACAGCTCCGTCAAATATCATCTTCCATTTGGAACCCAATTCTGGCCCTTCGTCTGGCAACGATTCTTCACAATCTTTCATCTTTAGGTACATGATATCCTCGTCAGGAAAATCAAACCTCATTGATTGGTAATCTTCAATAGGCTGCTCCGCCAGATACTCAGACATCACACTCCCCTTTATAGCCTTTTGCGAGACGTATTGGATGTCATATTCAGTCAAGACCATCTGCCAACGGGCAATTCTCCTTGACAACGCCTGCTTTTCGAATACATATTTGATAGGATCCATCTTCGAGATGAGCATGGTTGTATGATTCAGCATGTATTGCCTCAATCGCTTGGCGGCCCAGGCTAGCGCGCAACAAGTTTTCTCAAGCATTGAGTATCGAGATTCACAATCTGTAAATTTCTTACTCAAGTAGTAGATCGCATGCTCTTTTCTTCCTGTCTCGTCATGTTGACCGAGAACACAACCCATGCTTCCCTCAAGAACCGTCAAATACATGATCAAGGGTCTCCCTGCCACTGGGGGTATCAAAATAGGAGGCTCCTGCAAATACTGCTTTATTTTG
The DNA here is from genome assembly GCA_963859935.3 of Lathyrus sativus. Classification (NCBI taxonomy): domain Eukaryota; kingdom Viridiplantae; phylum Streptophyta; class Magnoliopsida; order Fabales; family Fabaceae; genus Lathyrus; species Lathyrus sativus. Next base: position 267,568,421 of record OZ012740.1, read on the forward strand.
TCGAACGCCTTTTGACAATTTTCGTTCCACGTTACAGCTTGATCTTTCTTCAACAGCTTGAATAATGGTTCACACGTGGCAGTTAGGTGAGATATGAACCGAGCGATGTAGTTCAACCTCCCTAAAAACCCGCGCACCTCTTTTTCTGTTTTAGGCGTCGACATTTCTTGAATGGCTTTTATTTTAGCAGGATCAACCTCTATTCCTCTTTCACTTACGATAAACCCCAACAGTTTACCCGATCTCACCCCGAAGGTGCACTTGTTAGGGTTCAGTCTCAGCCTGAACTTCCTAAGCCTTTTAAATAGCTTCAGCAGATTCACCAGATGCTCTTCCTCCGTCTGGGATTTGGCAATCATATCGTCAACATAGACTTCGATCTCTTTATGCATCATGTCATGAAAGAGTGTTGTCATCGCACGCTGATATGTTGCCCCAGCATTTTTCAAGCCAAAGGGCATCACTTTATAGCAAAATGTTCCCCAAGGCGTTATGAAAGTGGTTTTCTCCATATCCTCTGGCGCCATTTTAATCTGATTATAGCCTGAAAGGCCATCCATGAAGGAGAATATGGAGTATTGAGCAGTATTATCAACTAGCACATCAATATGAGGAAGCGGAAAATCGTCTTTTGGGCTTGCTTTGTTTAAATCTCTATAATCCACGCACATCCGGACCTTGCCATCTTTCTTTGGCACTGGTACGATGTTAGCAACCCATGAGGGATATTTTGTCACAGCCAGGAAACCAGCATCCCATTGTTTTTGAACTTCCTCTTTGATCTTCACTGCCATATCTGGTCGAGTTCTGCGGAGCTTTTGTTTGACCGGCGGGCATTCTTCTTTCAGTGGCAGACGGTGTACAACCATATCTGTATCGAGCCCTGGCATATCTTCATACGACCAAGCGAATACATCACTATACTCTCGGAGCATTTCAACCATTCTTCGCTTGATATCATCCAGCAGTGCGGCTCTGATACGAATATTCTTCTCAACCCCTTCCGACCCCAAGTTGATAATTTCGATGACCTCGTCGTGAGGCAGAATGGCTCTTTCCTCTTGCTTCACCAACCAAGACAGTTCTTCAGGAACGTCACTATCTTCGACAACCTCTTCTTCGGCCTGAAATACCGGGTGCTCGAAGTCGGGACGAGTCATAGGTGGTTCAAGGATGTCCTCTGAAAATGTTATCCTGCAAAAGGAATGGTTAAATGCTTCAAAATGCGTATAAAGCGAATAACCATGTTTCCATTTTATTGAAAAATATAAAACAAGAAAGACAGGGATTACAGTATTTGCACATGAAAAAACGCCATTTATTTAATGATTAACACGCAATGTTCATAACAACACAGCCCTAAGCAAATCCTGATGCCCCGGGCAAGACATCAGATTATTCAACAATTAATAAAGCAAAGCATTACTGTTTAAGAGTCACAGGAACAAGCTCCTGAATAGACCAGTTGCACAGTCCTTGTCCTGGCGTGCTTGGCTGAATCCAGGCATCCATATCACAGTCGCTGTCTCCTTCGTCAGACTCCGAAGCAGCATTGACGGTTTCATGACATACTCCACTGGCAGAGATGGTTATTGGCCCTCTAAAACGGGGTGCCCCCACAGCAGGTGCTGACGACGACGGTTGGTATCCCAGCCCGAACCGATCCATTTTCACAGGAATATCCAACACTTTGCCCCAGCCCTTCACTTCTCCTGCCTCCACTAGAGCTTGAGCTTCTTTATACGACGAGACGGCTACCTCCGACACCTTGCTCGGCCCGGGACCTTTGTCCTTGATACGCAACCCTTCAAATGCCTGGCAAGGTGTTTCGTGGATCTCTCCGTCGACCTCCACATATTTAAATGACGACAGATGGCTGACCAGGATGTCTTCTTCTCCGCATACGGTGACTACGCTGTCTCCGACCATATATTTCAACTTCTGATGTAGGGTAGACGTGACTGCCCCAGCCCCATGAATCCAGGGTCGTCCGAGCAGGCAACTATACGCAGGCTGTATATCCATGATATAAAATTCCGTTGCAAACACCTCCGGCCCTACTTGCAGGGGCAATGTTATCGATCCAAAGACTATTCTCCGCGTGCCGTCAAACGCTCTGACTACCAAGTTACTGGGCATGCACAGGATTCCTCTGACATCCAGCTTCATCATCGCTTTCTTGGGCATCACATTCAAAGACGATCCGGTGTCGACCAATACATTTGACATTACTGATCCTCTACACTCAACAGATATATGCAGCGCCATATTATGATCTCTCCCTTTCGGGGTCAAATCGAAGTCGGTAAAGCCTAAGTTGTGGCCTGCATTCACATGTGCCAACACTCCTTCCAGCTGATTCACGGAGACGTCTTGGGGTACGAAGGAAGTATCCAGGACTTTCAACAAAGCATTTCTGTGAGCTTCCGAACACAAGAGCAATGACAAGATGGATATTTTGGACGGCGTCTGTTGCAGATGCTCCACAATCTTATAATCACTTTTTCGAATCAAGCGCATGAACTCTTCTACCTCTTTCGATGCCACTTCTTTGTCGCTTGCCTGTGCTGGGACATTTCCAACCATCTTCCCTTTTCCCTTCACTAGTCTTTCGGCCTCCACTTCAGGTGATATAAAGATCCTACCACTCCTTGTCATACCTCCTGAACCAACAACGTTATCGACAGTCTCCGCTGGCTGCTTATCAACATCAATCTTTATCCCGTCACAATACACCTCCAACCCATATGACCAGGGGACTGCTTTTGTATTCTCGTACGGGACCGGTCCGGCCTTAGTTATGGTAATCGGTGGTCGCTGGACCGGTGCTGCAATAGTGATTGTCTTCCGAGGAATCGTTACAGTGGCCACATCACTCGGATTATCTGCTACTGCCCCTGCAGGCTCTTCAGTTGCTGCTCGGTCAAACTGCAACGTGCCTCCATCAATTAAAGCCTGAATGCCTTTCTTCAAATCATCACACCCTCCAGCTAGGGTCCAACATTCTAAGCAATACTCGTCACATCCTGGATAAACACCCCCTTGCAACAATCTGCTTTTTATCTCGCTCAGCGGCGTCTCTAAATCGTCGACATTCATAATCAGATTCAACCCTTCCTCAGTCAGAATGGCGTTCGCCCCATGATTAGGCATGGGTTTCTGCACTATATTCGGACCTGCCGTTCCGAAATTGATAGTCTTATTGTCCAAAAGATCCTGCACAACGTGCTTAAAAGCATGGCAGCCCTCTACATCGTGGCCCGGAGCCCCAGAGTGGAACTCGCAATGCCTGCTTGCATCATAACCATACGGAGGAGTTCCCGTTATCGGTGCCAGAGTTCTCTTCTCTACCAGGTTCAAACCCAACAATGTCTGCAACAAATCAGCATATGTTGAGGGAGGCTTCTCAAACACTCTTCTTGGTTTACCACCCTGGAATCTTCACTGAGCCTGCTGTGCACCCTGCTGCGGCTGCGGCTGCTGTTGCTGTTGTTGCTGCATTGGCTGCTACTGAAACGGTTGTTGTTGTTGAAGTGGTTGTTGTTGATACGGGATAGTAACACTTGCCACCTGCTGCGGCTGATGATATTGGTTTCGTCCCCTGCCCCGGCCTCGGCCTCGGCCTCCAAATACTGCGCTTGCCTCGCCCTGACGGCGCCCACCAAAAGCCTTCCTATTACTGTCAGATGCAGTTGATTCCTCAGCCTGGAACTTTCCTTGTTTAATGTTACGTTCAATCTTCTCTCCCATCAGAATTAAATCTGAGAAACTGGCCAGAGATGTATGAAACAACATGTCATGAAACAAGCCTGTGAATGTGCCGACGAACATGTCATTCATTTCCTTGTCTTCTAAAGGAGGACGGACCCTGGCAGCCATATCGCGCCACCTTTGCGCGTACTCTTTAAAGCTCTCCCCCTTCTTCTGAGACAGCCCTGTCAATTGGACCCGATTGGGCGCCAAGTCGCTGTTATACTTGTAGTGAGCTACAAATGCCTTTGCTAACTGCTTCCATGTCTTGATATTAGTTGGCTTCAGTCCCATATACCACTCTAGGGAAGGGCCTGACAGACTATCCTGAAAGAAATGCATTAGCATTCTCTCATCAGTTGAGTATGCAGACATCTTTCTGTAATAAGCCCGTACGTGCACTTTCGGACATGTGTCCCCTTTATACTTATCAAACGTAGGAGCTTTGAATTTGATTGGCACCCTCAAGCCAGGTACCAGCCCCATTGTTGCCATGTCCAAGCCCACAACACTTTGGTTCAAGACTCCCCTCATCTGCTCTTCTAGCATTCTGATCTTCTGGGAGTTATCCATCGGCCCTTCGAAACCTCCGCCGGAGAAAGCGTCCTCCTGCTGATCCTCTTGCCACATACCATCCCCAGCTCCATACCCATCATATCCATTATTACGGCCAGCCTTGATCTGATTCATCACTGGGCCTCGCCCTCTGTTGTCGTATCCCTGAACACCTCCAGCAGGCCCAAAAGCCATAAACCCAGCGCCGTTTCCATTGCCGAAACCTCCGTAACCCTGATTGGCCATACCATAACCATCTTGCCCAAAGCCTTGAGCATTGAAACCATATTTCCCAGCGTTATCGAATCCCTGATTGTTGAACCCGAATCCAGTATTGCCAAAGCCGTTGCCTCCCATATTATCACCCAAGTTGACATCACCAAGCCCAACGTTATGGACAGCAGTCTCGTTCCCACCTCCGACGTTACCGTTCACAGCAGCGGTAGCGTTGTTGACATTAGCAGCAGGTATATTGACTACAGGTGGAGTCACTGGCGTGGGAGTGCCATCTCCATGAACAGTATCGACTCACACAGACTGATGATCCTCGTTACCGTGACCAGCATTTCGGGCCAACAGAGGTTGGACCATGGCTTGCAAATTCTCCTGACCTTTTGCAATAGCTTCCACGGTCTGCATAAAGAGAGCTAGCTTCTCGCGCACATCTTGCATCTCGTTCTGCATTTGATCCATGATTCTTCGACAGTTGGTGCGAGTGGAATAGCGGTGCGGGTGCTGATCTGCAATCCTGAAAGATACCTGGTACAGAACAGGGAATAAGACACCATCCAATGATTACCTGTAATGCAATATGAATATGAATGCAATGCAATGTGTGTCTGTGCATTAGGGAAATTCATTCCCCGATTCTAGCGTGAAGGTGTCGGGGCAGCGACAGTGCTAAAAATATAAAGATCGGAGCTGAATCACAGAAAGCCTCATATATTGCTGAGAAACCAATAAGCCAAGAATACAATGTCACTGAGAGTACAACAAGAAGGCATGAACTCAACCAACAACCCTGGTGATGGTCAGCACTCATGCAAATAAAGCATACAAAGTTACTACATGAAATGATCAAATCCTCCCATAAGTCTGGTACTCTTCTAGCAGCTTCTTGGTCTCCGGATGGCTTGGTCGCTCAAGCAGCCCTTCTACAAGTTGGTTTCTTTTCTTCAGAACACGTCGCACGTCTTCAGCAGTTTCTTCCCATGTCCCCTCTCCGAAGCGATCCTCTAGTTTACGCTTCTGAGACACAGCTTCATCTCTGCCTTTGATGGCCTTGTTTAGTGCATTCTGGAGACTGTACCGGGTCATCACTTCTTCTTCACACTTCTTGATGCTGGACTTCAACTGCTCTTCGAGGTCGGAAATTTGCTGTTTCAACTTATCCTCCCTCTTCTTATTGTTGGTGAGCGTGGCATTCCAGGTCTTATTGCAAGAAGAGATCTCTCGGTGGGCGATGTCAAGCGCTTTCTTCTTGGATTCAAGCATGTCATGGGAACTTCTGAACTCTTGCCCCAGACGTTCGCGCTTCCTCTTCTCCTCAGTCAACTCAGCCCCTAATCGGTTCATTAGCTCAATCTGTTGTTGAAAAGCATGCACGGCCTTGTTTCTCTCGCTGCGTATCTGGGCTAGCTCCTGCTCTAACCCTTCGTTGATCTTCATCAAGGCTTCTTTTTCTTTCACAACCTGCTCGTAGGCCTCCCTAGAAACAGTAGTTGGCTCTGTTGCCGGAATAGGAACAAGAACTGGTGCATCTGGAAATGGCATTCTCAACTGACTGGCTCTCTCCTGGATCCATTCTCTGTAAGGTGCATAGGCCTGACAGTCATTCTTCCCTAACAACGGCTTCCCTCTCCGGTTAATACGCGTCCAGGCATGCTGCAACTTGGCCAATAACTCCCCCTTCAAATCTTCGGTGAAGTACAGAGATTCCTGTACTTCTTCCTCCTTTGGCGGGTTCTTCAGCGCATATCCGAACTGACGGACCAACAGTGATGGGTTGTAGTTGATACACCCCTTTCTTCCTATCAACGGAACATTAGGGTACCCAGAACAACTGAATATAAGCTCAGCTCCCAACAGGTCTCTATCAAACCACTCGACGTCTTCGGAAGATAGCCTCATCAAGCGCTCTGACCAGCTAGCTGTGGTTGCACTCTTCACAAAAGATCCCTTCATGGGAAGGTGGCTTTTAAACCACATATCCAGCAATGGTACACAGAAATGAACATTCTTTCCTCTTCCCTTCTCATTCTTGTAATGCAGTGAGTGGTAAAAATCTCCGAGTAGGGTAGGTACAGGATTACCAGCGGCAAACAAGTAGAAGGCATCGAAGTCCACAAAATCCGGTACATTGGGAAACAATATTATACCGTAAATGCACAGAGCCAGAACAGCATTGAATGCAATCCAACATCCGCTCTTAGCGTACTCCTGAGCTTTAGCGATCAAGAACTGGAGTGAGAAGCCTGGAACTCCACGGGAAATAGTAGTCAACAATTCAGAAGCATCCACATGCAAAGCCTTGGCCAAGTCTTCCGGCTTGGGCTTAATGCCAGAATGAATGAATGGAACCTGGTTCTGCACGGGTAACTCAGTAAACTCCACATACTCCTCAATGGTAGGCCCCATAATGAAATCAGCAAACGTAAAACATCTCAATACGGGATCATAGAATTGCAGCAAAGCGTACAACCCATCTAGCTCTGTCTCCGTGGGTTTGCGCACCAGTCTCAATAGTCTTCCATAGCTCATTCTGAAGCTCCTACGGACATCCTCATCAGCCAGAGAGATCAACCCAAGCAAGGGAACAACATCAGGAGTAGGCAATTTGTAAGCAACTGTCCTTCTTAAGCTGGCCATGATCAAACACTCAGAAATCCGGACACTAGAACTAGGGAAATGCAAATGCACCTGCAGCACAGACACACGTCAGTGGGATGCAATGATGATGAGTATGCAAACAAAATGCAATGCAAGTAACATGCAACGGGGACCAACTGCCGTAGCTGAATAGCCTGGACCATATCAAGAAGTCTCAGATGGATTCTCTAGAAGTCCTCAAACCCTGGTCTCAGATAGACCTAAACCCAAGCTCCAATAATGGTATCTGACAGATCTCAAACCATAACTCCAACTGGTCTCTGGCAGACCTCAAATCACGTCTCCAACTGGTCTCTGACAGACCTCAGAACATATCTCCAAATGGTCTCTGACAGACCTCAGAACACATCTCCAAATGGTCCCTGACAGACCTCATAACTCTCCATAAATACCCAGGATCTCTGATCAAGAAATAACCGGTATCTGAAAGTCTAGTTACCTGCATAACCCCAAACCCTCTCACAGGTGGATGTCCTAGTAACTGACAAAGGTATGGCATCCTATGCGGTCGTCGGCGTCACAGACTTTCAGGGTTGACGATACGATTCCCAGAAGGAGTGGCATCATCAAATCCTGAAGAGGCCTCACTTAGCCAACTTCCAAATGATCGGTCCCCAGAGTCGACAATTCAACTAACCAGCAACCCACACCAACCAAAGGAAGGGGCAAGAGGCCAACCAGAGGAACCTCGTCTGAGTGTAGATTTCGCGGGACACCAAAGCAAGCAAAGCAAGCGGGCGCCAACTAATCTCTACTCTAATTCTAGGTGCACTCAAGCCCAGGTCCGGCTTCTCACTCAATATCAGAACACCCGTCACACCCCAAAATACAGCAATAATAATCAATATATATAATGCTGAAAATAAAGGTCAGAAATATAAATCCATACAAAATCCTCGACGGGAAAACAAGCGTTAGGATTGACTCTCTTAAGAGACGTTGGATCCCAAATGCATAAGAACTATCGCAGTCCTTAGCAGCCAGGGGACGTTGGGTCCCCAGCAGAGTCGCCAGCTGTCGCTACTGCGAAAATCGGCGCCGGCTGAACAGGAGAGTCGCCACCGTGCATTATTTATCCCAAAGGAGGGAAAGGAAACGCTCGAGGTAAACCTACCGCAAAACGAGGAAAGGAATGGTCATCGCAACCAAATCCTGGATTCGGGAGTCGGTTACGCAAGGGGAAGGTATTAGCACCCCTCACGTCCGTCGTACTCGACGGGATCCACGATTGTTTTCTAGTACGGATTGTTATTCTATCTACTCTACAGGTCTGGGGTTAAAAGAAAATAAAATGACTCGGCAAAGTATCGCACTTTATGCCTACGTATTCCCGTCTGGAACGAGAAATCAGAGTCAACGTAGTTCGCCTACCTACGGGAAAGGAGGGGAAGGTTGCTCGCTAGGATATCGCATCCTATGCCTACGTACTTCCACACTGCATGGAAGATCAGAGCAAACGTAGTTCGGGCCACTTACGACACAAGTCTGTCTTGATTGATTTTATTCCTTCTGAAAAAGGTTTTTTTGATTAACAGTCCAAGAGGACAAAAATGACGTCTTGATAAGTTCACATTCTCTTACGGAAGAAGTGTCTTTTATTGTGTTTGAAATCTTATTGTGTTTTTCTATTTGTTTTGAGAAAGAAGAGACAGAACTCTATCCTACAGTTGCGAAGGGAATCAAACTAACCTAATGTTATCATGCATGGGTTAAGACCTAGTGTCTATCATGCTCCTCTCTTGCACAGAGAGAAACAGAGATCCTAAGGGAATAGACGAAAACAGAAACAATATCAGATATATACAGTAAAGCGGTAAAATGCATGGATGCAACGATACAAGCGAGGCAAGGGAGTCCCACTCAACCTCGAACCTAGAAAACAATAGGCAAAAGTGAACAGACTTCACTTTCAACCCAACAGGGTAAACAGCAAACAATACAGTCAGGAAAACCAATCAATACATCAGAAATGAAATACAGCAGAAAAAATAAACAGCATCAGCAGCTCTGAAACAGCATCTGACTTCAAGCTTCAGCAAGCATCAATCTCCATCTCCACAGCCTTCAAGCAAAATCTCTGTCATCAATCTTCAGTCTACAATGGCTTTTCTTCAAGTCCTATCCTCCAAGCTGAGGGATCAATCACAAGAGTGAATTGGGTGTTAAGCAATTAGTTGACTACCAAGGGTGGCAAACCAACTGCTACTAACACATAGGACATTTTCTCTCAAGAGTTCTATCCCTTAGACAGTAGCACCAAGCCTTCCAAGGGAAGGGGGTGAGTGTCTTAGAGAGACTCTGTATCACAGAGAGGAATGGAGGCAGTCAAAACCCTCCATGTTTGAGAATCAAGCTTTCAAATCTAGAGCTCTGCCTAGCTCCTAAACCCTAATCTCCTCACCAGCTGCTAGCAGGAATCTCCTCATCAACTCTGGAAGTTGGTCTTCAAGCTCTGGATCTCCAATGGCTTCATCATCACAAGTCTTCAGCTTCCCCAATCCCCAGACAATCCCAATACCCACACAGACAAATCAATAATCCCCCAGAGGGCACACCACACCAATCAATCAAATATAGTAGTGTATACTAATAGCAGTAGGGGAACCCTAGTGATTTCTAAGGGATCTAATAACTACCCATAACCCCTATAGTCCATACCCCAAAAATCAAATGAAAATTTCCTAAAAGAATTAAACTATCTCACCTAAGTTGATTTAAAACCCTAATTTTATTCATGTTGTTTTCACCTAAGCTAATCACCTAAAATTAATTCCTAAAAATATGAACTAAATTGCATGTACAAGTTACCAATGTCTACTAATCAACCTAAAAAGAATGGGTGAAAAATATTGAAGCAACTATTAGAACAAAAATTAACAAAATCATGCATGAAATGAAACATCTAAAATAGGCATTTATTTGGAAAATATGGGAAAAATATCAAATAAAAAATAAAATGCAATTTTTATTTTTTATAATTTTCTTGACTCTTTAAAGAAAATTATGCAAAAAGAATTATTAAAAAATAATGTTTTTTCAATTTGATATGATTTTTTAAAAATGAATGCAAAATGAAAAGAAATTAAAATGAATTATAAAGAAATAGGGGGAGGGGGTGAGAATAGCAAGACCCTCAGTTCAAATTAGTGGGCTTTCACGCGCGTGGGGGTGCCAATAGAAGCTGAGCCCAATTCCCCTACTAAATGAAACGGTGTGTTTCATTATTTGAAATTTCCCACCAATTCTCAGATTGATTGTGGAGCGTTAGATCCTTGGTCAAGTCAAGCTTCCTCCTCAGATCCAAGGGTCCACGTATCTTCTTCTTCCTCCAGCCATTAGGGTTTCAAAATTTGACTCCCATGCAAGCATTTTCGAGCTCCTCATTCTCCCTCCACAGGACATGAAATCACATACTTAAAAAACCAAATTCACTCCATTTCTTCCCCTCTACACGACCATGCTTTTATTTTCACCTAATTCTCAACCTACATTAAAACCCGATGATTGGAAGTTTTGGACACCATTGATGGCACCTGATATGCACCTCAATATTTCTTGCTCAAACTACCCTAGAATGATCTACAGGTTATGGTGAGCATTCTGAGCCAAACATCTAACATTCTCTTGCCCTAATTCAGGATTTCTTGATCATCACAGTTTCACCACTCTGCCATCAAACTTCATATGACTCTCTCTAGATCTCATGAATCAATCCCCTATGGTCTCTAAGCATTCCTATCTTAACCACATGATCTACAACTGAGTAAATAAGGAGATTCGAAGGGTTTTGCATACCTTGCAATTGAAGATGGCAGGGGTAGTTGTGCTACAATTCAAGACTTGTAATGGCTTCTAGATGCTCCTCCAATGATGCTGATTCTTCTGTTTGCAATAGTTGTGGCTCAATCTTCTTGAATCACCTTATCCCCCTCTTCATGCAAGTTGGAGTGTAAACTTGGATCTTCCTAACCAGCCACGAATTCCCTTCAATTTCCTTTGCCAATTACTCTATGATAATGGTGGATGATGATGATAACAGAAATTGAGATGATTGATGAAGCTTTAATGGAGTTTGGATAGAAAATGCACATTGGAGTGAAGGATTCAAAGTAATGTTTGCAAGCTCAAAGAATCACCAACCAATGCACAAATGGCTTCATTTCCTTATGTAGGTGAGGATTAACAGAATGAGAAGCTTCTATATTGGTCCTAGAGGGATCTAGAAACTTGTGGAACTTTCATGAATTTATCATTTGATGGTATCTTGAATCATCTCATATCATGCTTGCACCTTGGGTAAATTTGAGTGAAAATCTCCTTTCATGAGATATTAGGAGTGTATGCATGAAAAACCAATCTTTTCCTTGCCTTGTGTGAAGATTTACCATGTTGCCTTATGATGCAAGAAACAACTTTACAAAGGAAGTCCAATTTTTAAGCCTAAACTCAAAAATGTGGCTGAACCAATGTCTTTAAAATGATGTTGGGAATTAATTTGGTATATTGGATGACCCATATTGGACTTGTAGATCTCTCAAACCATTTTCCAACTTGAACTTTTTCAAGTTATATGCCTTTTTTAAGTCATTTTTCACCAACTTTTATCAAGTCTTGTTCCATGCATTCCCAAACTTCCATGACTTCTTTTCTTGACTTAAAATGGCATTTTGAGCAACTTTTATGTTGGGAAGTTTTTCATTTGAAGCTCCCTTGTATGAGTTTTAGGCATAGGCTAAGGATGACCTGTAATCCTTAGATGACCAAAATACCCTTTGCTTGCCAAGATCATAAGTAGAGTTCCACAAATCATATGAAGGCATAATATACCATTATAGAAAGCTAAGACAATTAGGAACAATTATTATGTTTACCAGAAATTCATTTGAAATTACCTTGAGGGGTAAAAATAGCTTGTAAGCCAAGTCACTTTCACAGACAAAATTTCAGATACCTCAGATGACCTGTAACTTGCAGGGACCATAACGTGAGTTCTATAAATCTCCTTGATGTCTTCCACAACTCAAATTAAAGGTATTGAGATCCTATACATGTTCAATGTTGGCCAAGGATCCATTTGAAGCTTGTATTTTGACTTATCTTGCTTGGAAATTTGACCTAAACTAGGGGATTTTACACAGAAACCCTAATTTAGAAACTCCTCTTCTCCTCGATTTCTCTTGATTTCTTCTTGGCATATCACCATATCCTCTTCTACATGTCAAATGATGGACCCCACATCTCTCCAATAGCCTTTAATGCCTTTCAGTCAGTCAATTGACCTAGAGTTGACCTAGAGTTGACCCAGATGAACCCTAGTTGACTGTCTTCATTCACAACTCTTGCGATCATATCAATGACTTGTCTCCTTCTCCAGATGACTTTCTAAGTCCTCCAAGATGTATAGATACTCCCCATGCCTTCAATTCATAGCTCATACTCTCCTTGATGATCCCTAGGTACCCACAGATAGGAGATAGATGTCCTGCTTGATCCATTGACTTGATAGCTTCCCAATTCTTTCTGATGACTTGAATGAGATTGAATTTGAATAATAACCTCTTGATAGGTTTCCAGAGATGAGAATAATGATTGGTTCCCTGTTGAATGACTTGCTATGCTTATGCTATGCAGATGAGTAACCTATGTACATGACTCTATATGCCAATGCTAATGAGATTGAAACATAAACCAAGTGAATAAAGTTGAGCAAATTTTAGGGTGCAACAACGAGGATATCATGTACCTGAAAATGAAGGATTGTGAAGAACCGTTGCCGGACGAAGGACCAGAGTTGGGTTCCAAATGGCAGTTGATATTTGACGGAGCAGTAAATTCCTATGGTAGCGGAATAGGGGCAATTATCACTACTCCTCAGGGGTCGCACATCCCATTTACTGCACGATTGACTTTTCCTGTTACCAATAATGAGGCTGAATATGAGGCTTGCATCATGGGTCTGAAAGAAGCCATTGATTTGCGAATCAAGAACCTGGATGTATACGGAGACTCAGCTCTAGTGGTGAATCAGATTAAAGGAGAATGGGAGACACGTCAGCCCAATTTGATACCCTATATGAATTATGCAAGGAGATTGTTGCCTTTCTTTGACAAGGTGGAATTGCATCACGTGCCGCGAGCAGAAAATCAAATGGCTGACGCCCTGGCGACATTGTCTTCAATGTATAAAGTTAACTTCTTGAACGAGGCTCCCCGGATTGTTATCTATCAGCTCGATAGTATCGCTTCCGCGAAAATAAGGTGCCGGCAAAACAGAAGAGTCATCACCTTTCGTTATTTATCCCTCAGAACGGGAAAGGAAACGATCGGAAAAACCTGACGAAAAGGTATAAGACAAGGTCATCGCAACCAATGTTTGGGTTCGGGAGTCGGTTACGCAAGGGGAAGGTATTAGCACCCCTCACGTCCATCGTACTCTATGGGATCCACGCTTGTTGTGTTTACTGGACGGGTTGGTTTTATCTATCTACCTATCAAGGCTGGTCTGAAAAAGAAAACAAAATGACTCGGCAAAGCGTCGCACTTTATACCTACGTATTCTCATCAGAGAATGAGAAATCAGAGTCAACGTAGTTCGCCTAACTACGGGTTACGGGAAAGGTGGCTCGCCAATACATCAGTATTGTGCCTACGTACTCTCAACGGGTATGAGAGATCAGAGCTTACGTAGTTCGGGATAATACGGATTACGGGAATTCATATTCATCTGTTTTATCGAGTAGGGTTAACAAACAGTTCCAGCAGTTGGATATACGCATCTCGACCTTTGGAGACTTAGGCGTTACCGTTTGCGGTAGAACTGGGAGTTAACGACACTATTTTCTTCAGAAAAGCTTCCTTTGACTTATGGGCCCACGGGGCAAAAAGGTTTGAAGTTTGTTTTCTGTCTTTTACGGAAGAACTGTTTTTTATGGACGTTTGCAACTAGTATCGCACTAGAGACTATGACCTGAGAGTGAATGCGTCGCATGTCACCCAAAGGGTGCCATACTAAACATCCAGACTGTTGGAAAGAAACTCTCCAACAATCCTCTCTCAGATAGCTTAAGGCTCGTAACGTACGACGTCAGTTAACTTTTATTACTGTATTTTAATTTGTTTTGAGATGAGAAGAGAACAGGCTCAACTAAAGGGAAGACTGTCAAGTCCTAATGTTGTCATGCCAAGGATTCATCCTATGGTTGAAGTTTGAAACAGGGAACTCCTAGAAGTTATCATGCATAGGTTTCAACCTAAAGTTCTAATCATCACTTCCTTATCAAAGGAAGTGAGATTCCTCGGGGGATCATGTCAATGATAAACAGAAACAGATAAAGCATCAGCTTAAACAGTAAACAGTAAACGACTGCAAAATGCAATGCAAGTGAGGGAGGAAATGTGTGTGGGGCAGCAGCCTCCATAAGCTCATCTCAACCTCAAGCCAGATATGAATAACTGCAATCATACAGAAAAAAATATGCCATCAAGCAAACACAATAATAAGCAACTGCAATCATACAGGGGAAATAACATGCTATCAAGCAAAATACAAACCACATAGGCAAGGGAGCTGGGCTCTACCGAATACCCGCAAGCAAAGCCACACAGTAACAATACAAGCAGAGGGAGCAACTCAACCTCTAGTGCAATCATGCTCCTAGCTTAGATCTTTCTAGATATGGACTTATTCTAATGCATTAAGCAAGTCAAACAAGGTACATCAGTACAGTAAAGAAAACAGATCAACAGCTCCTACAACTAAATCAACTTTGACAGCAGTCCAGTCCTCGGTCTTCAACCACCCTTCAAGGCTATCACCTTCAATAGCAAGTATCAACTTGCTTTTCCAAGCTTCTAACACATCAAACATAAGTATCAACTTATTCCCTCTTCTCCAAGCCTCAGCTCTTTAGTCAATTCCACCTTCAGGCTTCACTCCTAACTGCAAGTATCAACTTGACTCCTTCAGGCTCTCAATGTATCAACATAAGCATCAACTTATCCTTTATTCCTCAAGCCTCAGCTCTTCACTCAATCTCAATTTGATCTTATTCACAAGTGTCAACTTGTCTTCTTGACCTTCAGGCTTCAGCCCTCTCCTCCTTACAAGTAACAACTTGTCTTTCTTCATCTACAAGCCTCAGCTTCTCAGAGTAATCTTCAGACACAAAGAAGTATCAACTCCATCCTTCAATCTTCTTCAATCAAGGAACTCCATCCTCTAACAAGGGATAAAGATTCATCTATCAAGAGCAAAGTTTGGATGATTGGTAACAGAGTGAAGACCAAAGGTCACCACTAAGCATCCTGTCATCAGAGAAAGGGACCCTCAAAGGTTCTACCAATTTGCAAAGAGACACACATCCTACCAAAGGAGGTATGAGGCCTTTACAAAGGGACCTTACATCATAGGGAAGAATGGAAGTGATCAACATCTTCCATGTTTATGAAGGAAGAGAATCTATCTAGAAGCCCTGCCTAAGAAACCCTAATCTCAACACCTAAACAAAACTACACCAAAAGAAGGGAAGATCTTCACATCCAAGCCTCTTCAAGAAATCCCATGCATCTTTAACTTGCCTTCAACATCATCCAAGAACAAGCAAAGCAAAACCCAAATCTAAGGGAACTAAGGAAGTTAATCTAGTTGAATTAGTGCATCAGAATCATCTAAAGCTAGCATCTAAACTAAAATCAAACAAAAATAGTAAACTTCATTGAAAATTCCTACAAAAATTCCCAAGGGACCCTAATTCAATCATGAATATACCCTACAAAAATCAAAGGTTGAATCATCCACCTAGTTCTAAAAATAAAATCCAAATCACAAGGTATCAACCATAAACCCTAAAAATGGAGCTTCTAAAGGTTTCAACCTAAACTACCACTTATGTTCATCATAAAAATGTGAGAAAAATCTATGGGGAGCATGAATTCTATGCTAACTAATCACAAAAAATCAAGATCAAAATCATCATCACATGATCAAACCAAATTCACCAATATCAAGCATCAAACATGACTATTTTAATATCAATTAAAATGTCAAAATTCCCATAAAATCAGAAAATGCATGCAATAAAAATATTTTTTCTCTAAAAAATACTAGATCCTATCATGAATCTAATGCAAAAAGAATGGGATTAATTGAATCATTTTTCCATTTTTTATGATTTTATCAAGAACCATGAATAAAATGAAAAAAATAAAGAAAATCCAAATAAAATGAACAAGCGCGTGGTGTGGAAAGCAATAGAAATCAGTTCATTTTATGGATTGGGCCATAAGGGGGGTGCAGGTATCAACTAATGCATTAAGCCCAAGACTCATCTTAAATGAAACGCTGCGTTTCATTTTAGTTCAGACTCTTCACAAATTCGGAAGCACGCGTGGCCGTTGGATGAGGTTCCCAGTCAAAGTCCAACCTTGATCTGATGGCTATCAAGTCATCTTCTTCATTTTAAACTTCTGCAACTCAGGTCACCTGCACGCCCAAACCACCGCCGGTGACTTTCTCCGGTCATCTTCTCACAACCCTAGTTTGCCATAGAGTCCACCATAGGCCACGGTTCCTTGATCAAACTTGTCCCAAATTTCACAAGGAACTCAATCATACCATTAATTCAACCTAAATCCTCAAGATTCGCAAGAACCAACTCTCAACCGAAAATGGCAACATCCCTAATTGGTCACTAATTCTCAAATTAACGATCTGAAATCCTTCCTACATCAATCCTCAATGCATCTAACACCCTAATTCCTCCTAATTCTAACTAAAACAAGCTGGAGATTGAAAGTTACCAACCTGAAAATTTCGTGTGCACAGAAGTACAAAGCCTTCAAATCAAGCTTTCAAATGCTCCAGACTCCTTCAGTGAATCACTTCCAAGCTTCTGTATGCAATAGAATTGATTGAAATGGCTTCAATTCTTGGATCCAACTCTGAGTTGCAGGTGGAGAAAACTGAGATCAAGAACACCAATCAGCCACGAATTTCCCTTGATTATGATCTGGAATCATTCCCTAGCATCCATGGAAGAGATTGCAATCAAGAAAATGGATGGAAAGTGAGTGAAATGATGTAACCGAATTCAGTTGCAAGCAAGAATTTTCCAAACTCAATCTTTGCTCTCTCCTTCAATCATCACCAACCTTGGCCTTGGATCACCTCTACTCAATATATAGAACATGTAGGTATGATCTAGAAACCTCTAGATCCTTCTAATGAGAAATTCAATCTTTCATGTCATGAGAAGTTCACTTTCACGCCATGGTATGCTCCATTCTGCTAACAGCTTGAAATCATCCTCATTCCCTTTCAATTTCTCCCCTAATGACATTTTGGATGTGTTTGGCTTGCAAGGGACCTTGATTATGCCTTGAATTTAGGTTTTGCAAATGTAACTTATGATGTAAGTAACTACTTTTCAAAGCAAGTCCACAAATTACACCTCAATTCAAAAATGTGGCTAAACTAATGTTCTTGAAATGTTTTTTAGAGTCAAAATGACCTATTACATGCCTTGGTTTGGATATGTAGATCAAAAATATCAATTTCCAACTTTGGTTCATTTGAAAATCATCCTTATTTTAGGTCATTTTTGTAACTTTGAGCTACAAGCAATTCTAACCTCTCATGACCTCTTTAATAGCATTAAAACATCATTTTGAACAAGTTTGATGTTGAACATTTTTCCATTTGAAGCTTGGAAATAGGAGTTATGGCCTTATGGTTGAAATGACCTATAATCTCCCAATGACCAAAATGCCCTTGACTTGTCAAAGCCATAACTTGAGTTCTACAAATCCCATCAAGTACTTCTAGTACTCTCTAGAAAGCTAAGAGGATAGGGGACAACATTCATGTTGGCCAAAAGTTCATAGGAATCATCCTTCTAGGGAAAAAGGGTCATGCAAGTTGGGTAACTTTCAAGCTCCAAATTCACATTCCTCAAATGACTTGTAACTTGTCAAAGCCATAACTTGAGTTCTACAAATCCTATCAAGGACTTCTAGCACTCAAATTAAAGCTAAGACCATGCTCTACTACATTCATGTTGGGGGAAAGATGAGATGACAATCAAATCTTGAGCTAAACTGTCTTGAAGATAGGGGTCAAACTAGGGGATTTTACACTGTCAAGCCTTAGGAACCCTAACTTGAATCTTCTCAAACTCTTCAATCATGATGAGTTAACCTTGGAATCATCCTTAGAACATATCCATGTATTAATCCATGATCACATGGCTCTTGAATTAGGTCTTAACCTTCTTCAAATCATCAGTTGACTTAGGGTTGACCCAGTCAAACCCTAACTGCACCACTCATGGCTGAGGCTTTTTAATCTTGCACAATGACTTATCTAGGCCTCAAAGTGATCCTCAACACTTCTCATGAGCTCTCTCAAGACCTCCATTCCTTCCTCATGGCTTCAGAATCATCTGATGACTTCCCACAACTCTCAAGTTAGGAGACCCACATACTTGGCTTCAATCACTCTCTCTGAGGATCTTTTATCTTCTCTTACAAGGATATCAACCCTTGAACACTTGAATAACCTTCTTAGCTAGCTTCATAGTCTTGTATAGCTCTTGATTGGTAATCATACCTCTTGATCTCCTGCATACATGTCAATGAAATGCAAATGATAATGCTAATGTGAATGAAATGAAACATAAGCTAGGTAAAGAAATGTTGAGCAAATTTTGGGGTGCAACAGCTGCCCCTATTCAAACGGCTTGGACCTGACTGGGTGAGAAGCGAACGACTCTCAAACAATCAAGGTAAAAGACGGTTGAATACCAATAAACCCGGAAATTTGCCAACTGCACAAGTACACGGTACTCTGATGGGAACAAATCTTCGAAAACTGAGATATTAGCTGCACGACAACTAGCTGGGGAACTGGTCACACGGTAACCGGTGATACAGGGTCGATCATGCTGTCAGGCATCAAGATTCCTCGGGACTCATCAGGTCAACAATCGAGTTAATCATGCCATCGGGCATTCAAAGAAATTTTTGGGCGTCAGCCGAACTTCCTCACTAAGTCGGGAATAGAATTCTCAGTCAATCATGAACCAATCGGGGATATCCAAACTTATGCCATCAGGCACTCCACATCAGCTGAGAGAACTGCTTTGTTAATACGGTTGGACTTCAATCATCAAGACTTCAGGGGAAGTTTCAACTTCGCTGTTCAGAAACCTGCTGGGGATGACGCATCTCCGCTGGGGATTCTGGAGAACTGTCAAGTAACTCTACTTCGGGAATCCAGAAATCATTCTGGGTGAATCAACTTTATGGAGGACGTCAAGAATCATCCTGAACCAATAACTCTGCTGGAGGTTTCAGGAATCATCCTGAGCAAACACTCTGCCGGGGAATTCAAGAATCATCTTGGGCGACCCTCTCTGGCGACTTCACAGGGGGTTTTAAGAATCATCTTAATCAAACAACTTCTCCTGGAGATTTCAAGAATCATCTTGGGCAAACGACTTTGTTGGGAAATTCAAGAATCATCTTGGGCGAGCGACCTCGCTGGGGGAATTCAAGAATCATCGTGAACCACACCACTCTACTGAGATTTCAGGAATCATCCTGAGCAGACACCCTGTCGGGGAACACCTGCAAAACAAGAACGGTAACAGCCTAGCTCATGTTTCATATGCATATGTTTGACAATGGCGCAATGCTCCACACGGTGGAAATGCTACGCGTTTAGGATAAATGCTATGCAATCATGCAAAATGCTATGACCCCATCAGCAAAATAAATGTTGAAGGGAAAATCCTCCTGTCAAGGAGAAAAAACCACTCTGGTGGAAGAAGGAATCATCCTGTCGAGGAGAAGAAGTCACGCCAATCTCAATTGGACTCCGCCTGGGGAGCTGAACTTCAGTTGACTGCTGCAGGGGGATAAAGCTCTACGAGAACCTGGACCTGCTCGTCTAGGTGTACGAACCAAAACTGCTGAGGAAAACGATGTCAATCGCAGAAATAAACTGCACGGCCTTCACGGCAAAGCCCTCCTGGAGATAACGACTCCGATGGGGAAATACAGCATCACACTCTACTGGGGAAAACCAATCATGCCCAAACGGCTCCCACGGCTTCGGCTCTCTTGGGGTTTGCATACTCGGCTGGGGGGGAAAAATAATCCTGCTTACTAGGGAGAGTACGACTCTGTGGGGAATTTCAATTCCGATGGAGACTTCAGTCTGGACTATCGAATGTTGTACACCTCAGTATATGACTCAGTTGGGAAGATGACATTCCTTCAGGATGCATCTGATTGGGGAGAGAATCTTCTCTGCTTGGGGAGACATATCAATGCTTACGATCTCAGGTTCATACTCCATGGGGAGGTACTGCTGAACTTGCTGGAGAAGAAGGAATCATCCTGCTTGGGAAACATACGGCGTACTGCTTGGAATATGATATACCTGTGACAACACAAACAAACAGACAAGATACCCTTCTCAAAGGGACCTATCAAGGTTATCATCTTGTGACAATGTTCAAGTAATTCATTGTTTCAACAATCAGTGGCCTGGGCCAGTAAGTTTATGTATGCGCATTTTATCAAAAACATCGGCGTTCTTTTTCGCAAACAAAACAGATAAATGCTAAACAGACAAACATAATTGCTGAATAGTATACATGTTATTGATAACGAACCCCTGAATGGGTAAAAATGTTTTACAACAGATGCAAGCTCCTGGAATGAGGAAGCCGCGCAAATATAAAAACATAAATATACATCAGTATATACAAAAATGTCGGCAATGAGGCGTAGACAAACACCATGAGTTGATCCCTCTATGACCCACTCGACTTCGATACTTCTCCGACGCTTCAGCTTCAGAAGAGATTGATTCAGGTAAACGGTCCTCAGGTCTTCCAAACCACTAAACAATGAAAGTCCACACGCGGAACGCAGTCATTTGCTTTTTCAAATCCCTAACTTTTGCCTGAATTGCCCTTCCGGGTTTTCGATTCACCGGGATACCCGTTTTTGTCAAATTCGCCCTTCCAGGTTTTCGACTTTGCGGGTGTACATTCTTTTCTTTATATCCCTAATTTTTGCCCGAACCTTTTTCCTTTTTTGTGGTTCGCCGGGATGCCCCTTTTTTGCCTGGATAATCCTTTTCTTTCCAGCGGGTCATTTTTTAAGCAAAGTATTTTTTAACTGCGTCCGCGTTCACCGGGGATGCAAAATCTTCGCCATCCATCGTGGATAACAACAAAGCTCCTCCCGAGAAGACCTTGCTGACAACGTACGGACCTTCGTAATTAGGAGTCCACTTGCCCCGGTGATCGGAGTGTGGAGGAAGAATCTTCTTCAGGACGAGATCACCCGTCTGAAAGCTTCTAGGATGCACCTTCTTATCATAAGCTTTCTTCATTCGGCTTTGGTACATAAGACCATACGCAATCGATGCTAACCTCTTCTCGTCCATCAGGCTGAGTTGGTTTAGTCGGTTCTTAATCCATTCTGCCTCGTCGAGTTTCACGTCGACCAAAACTCGCAAAGAAGGGATCTCCACTTCTAACGGTAGGACAGCTTCCATACCGTACACTAAGGAGAAAGGAGTTGCCCCGGTTGATGTATGTACCGTTGTACGATAACCGTGGAGTGCAAATGGCAACATCTCGTGCCAATCTTTGTAGGTCACAACCATCTTCTGTACAAACTTCTTGATGTTCTTGTTAGCCGCTTCAACGGCGCCATTCATCTTCGGCCGGTAAGGAGATGAGTTGTGGTGTTCAATCTTGAAACTCTGGCACAACTCCTTCATCGTCTTGTTATTCAGATTCCAACCATTATCAATAATGATCCGCTCGGGAATTTCGTAACGACAGATGATGTCCCTCTTTATGAATTTGGCCACCACCTGCTTGGTCACGTTAGCGTACGAGGCTGCCTCCACCCACTTGGTGAAGTAGTCGATAGCTACTAGAATGAAGCGATGACCGTTAGATGCAGTGGGCTCGATCTTGCCTATCATGTCGATGCCCCACATGGAGAACGGCCACGGGGAGGATATGACATTTAACGGGCACGGCGGTACATGAATCTTATCAGCATAAATATGGCATTTATGACATCTCTTCGCGAATTTAAAGCAATCTGACTCCATCGTCAGCCAGTAATATCCTGCTCTCAGGATCTTTCTCATCATAGCATGCTCGCCGGCATGCGTACCAAATGTGCCTTCATGGACTTCTTCCATGAGCATACTCGCTTCTTTCTCATCTACACATCTGAGTAGCACGAGATCGTGGTTTCTTTTATACAAAACTCCATCAGGATTGAGATAAAAATTTCCAGACAGCCTCCTCAGAGTCTTCTTATCCTGGGTTGACGCTCCCGCAGGGTACTCCTTAGTCATAAGGAAGGTCTGGATATCATGGAACCATGGCTTGCCATCGGAGACTTCCTCGATCGCAAAGACGAACGCAGGTCTATCAAGACGAGAAAGGACAATTCTTGGAGCTTCATTCCAAAAATTGACTTTATACATCGAATCCAATGTGGCTAAGGCATCAGCCACCTGGTTTTCAGCCCTGG
Organism: Lathyrus sativus; assembly: GCA_963859935.3. Classification (NCBI taxonomy): domain Eukaryota; kingdom Viridiplantae; phylum Streptophyta; class Magnoliopsida; order Fabales; family Fabaceae; genus Lathyrus; species Lathyrus sativus. The sequence goes on from OZ012740.1 coordinate 267,591,185, forward strand.
GCACATGATGGAGTTCCACTCGATCAAAGAACGGAAGCAGCCTTCTGGCATAATTCATGCACGGCACCAAATTTGATTGACGAGTCTCCCACTCCCCTTTAATTTGGTTAATCACCAGTGCCAAGTCACCATATACATCTAGGTTCTTGATTCTCAAATCAATTTCCTCTTCTAGACCCATGATGCATGCTTCGTACTCCGCTTCATTATTGGTGACCGGAAACGTCAGTCTCGCAGTGAACGGGATGTGGGATCCACGGGGAGTCGTGATGATCGCCCCGATACCACTTCCATAAGAATTAACCGCCCCGTCAAATATCAATTTCCACTGGGATTTCCTATCTGGCCCCTCGTCGGGCAACGGTTCATCGCAATCTTTCGCTTTAAGAAACATGATATCCTCATCAGGGAATTCAAATTTCATCGGCTGATAATCTTCGATCGGCTGTTCGGCAAGGTATTCAGACAATACGTTTCCCTTGATGGCCTTCTGGGAAACGTACTGAATGTCATATTCCGTCAACACCATTTGCCATCTGGCAATCCTGCCTGAAAGCGCTTGCTTCTCGAAGACGTACTTGATCGAATCCATCTTCGAAATTAGCATGCTCGTGTGATTGAGCATGTACTGTCGTAAACGTTTGGCATCCCAGGCTAGTGCGCAACACGTCTTCTCCAGCATCGAGTAATGAGATTCACAATCCGTGAACTTTTTACTCAAGTAGTAGATGGCATGCTCCTTTCTGCCTGTCTCGTCGTGCTGACCAAGAACACACCCCATACTATTCTCAAGAACTGTCAAGTACATGATTAAGGGTCGTCCGGCCACTGGGGGTATCAAGATTGGAGGTTCCTGCAGATACTGTTTTATCTTATCAAATGCCTTCTGGCAATCCTCGTTCCAGATAATCGCCTGATCTTTCTTTAACAGTTTGAACATCGGTTCACACGTGGCCGTGAGCTGAGAAATAAACCTTGCAATGTAGTTTATTCTGCCCAAGAAACCACGAACTTCTTTTTCTTTTTTTGGCGTTGGCATTTCTTGTATTGCTTTTATCTTTGCAGGATCAACCTCAATGCCTCTTTCGCTCACGATGAACCCCAGTAGCTTTCCAGACCGTACTCCGAAAGTACACTTGTTAGGATTCAGCCTCAACCTGAACATCCTAAGCCTCTCAAAAAGCTTCAGCAAATTGACCAGATGTCCTTCCTCCGTTTGGGACTTCGCAATCATGTCATCAACATAGACTTCAATCTCATGATGAATCATATCATGAAACAAAGTAACCATTGCTCGTTGATAAGTGGCCCCTGCGTTCTTCAGACCGAAAGGCATTACCTTATAGCAAAACGTTCCCCAAGGAGTGATAAACGTAGTTTTCTCCATGTCCTCTGGCGCCATCTTGATCTGATTGTAACCGGAGAAGCCATCCATGAACAAAAATACGGAGAACTGAGCTGTATTGTCGACCAACACATCGATATGAGGCAGCAGGAAATCATCTTTAGGGCTCGCCCTATTCAAATCCCGATAATCGACGCACATTCGCACCTTACCGTCCTTCTTCGATACAGGCACTATGTTGGCGACCCACGGAGGGTAAGTGGTGACCGCTAAGAAGCCAGCATCAAGCTGCTTTTGCACTTCTTCTTTGATCTTAACGGCCATATCTGGTCGCGTCCTCCTAAGCTTCTGCTTAACGGGAGGACAATCTTCTCGCAGCGGCAAGTGGTGGACCACAATGTCAGTATCAAGTCCGAGCATATCTTCGTATGACCAAGCAAAGACGTCACTATACTCTCTCAGCATCTCGACCAATCTCTGCTTGACATCACTCTGCAATGCAGCCCCTATCCTGACGTTCCTGACCATTTCTTCAGAACCCAGATTCACGATCTCGATCTCTTCTTCGTGAGGCAGAATAACTTTCTCTTCTTGTTTCAACAAGCGGGCCAACTCTTCGGGAAGGTCTTCGTCTTCATCAATCTCTTCTTCGGCTTGATAGATCGGGCAATCAAAGTCAAAGTGAGTCGTAGAAGGTCCAGAGTCGATGTCATCTGCTATGTGGATCCTGCAATAACAAGGGTTAAGCTTAAAACAAGGATATGCAGGTTAGCACAAACCCCATTGCCATTTTATTGTTTTTCAAAACAAATATAAAACAAGAATAACAGAGATCACAATATTTGAATACGAAGAAAAATTCCCTTTTGATTTATTGATAAAATGCATGTACATAATCAAACGAGGCCCTGACAATAAAACCACTATGCCCTGGGTAGGACATAGGATTGTACAATGATTGGAAAAAGTAAATCATTACTCTTTGCCTGCCACTTGGATGATATCCCTGACGGACCAGTTGTTGAGGCTCTCGCCTGGCTTGCTTGGCTGGATCCAAGAGTCTAAGTCACTGTCGCTGTCTCCGCTATCTTCAGACACCGCGTTGACACTTTCAAATATCACCCCGCCGCTGGTAAATTAGATCGGCCCTTTACCTCGCGACGCACTGCTAGAAGAGGAGGCTTCAGCTGGAAGAGAATATCCCAACCCAAACTTGTCTTGCTTGTTAGGTATCTCTAGAATTCGCCCCCAGCCTGGGGTGGATCCGTCTTGAACAACGGCCCGGGCTTCCTTGAAGGAAGAGAGAGTCATCTCTGGCTTCTCAGTGATTACAGGAGCCACGCTCTTGACTTTAACAGCTTCGAACGCTTGACATAGAGTTTCGTGGATTTCCCCATCCATCTCGACATATTTGAAGGACGACAAATGGCTCACCATTATATCTTCCTCGCCACAAACGGTCACGATGCTACCTCCGACGGCATACTTGAGCTTCTGGTGCAGCGTGGAGGTCACGACACCCGCGGAATGGATCCATGGCCGGCCCAAGAGACAGCTGTAGGCAGGCATGATGTCCATAATGTAAAAGACCGCGTCGAATGTTTCCGGCCCGACTTGGATTGGCAACGTCACCTCCCCGAAAACATGACGTTTGGTTCCATCGAACGCTTTCACAACCAGATCACTGGGTGTGCAAATCACTCCACGAGTATCTAACTTCATCAACGCTTTCTTTGGAAGAACATTGAGTGACGACCCCGTGTCCACCAACACGTGAGACATAATCGTTCCCCTACACTCTATCGAGATGTGCAAGGCGCTATTGTGGTTCCTTCCCTTCGGCGTCAGCTCTAGGTCAGTGAACCCTAACCCATTTCCAGCGTTCACGTGGGCTACGACCCCTTCCAACTGGTTTACCGATATTTTCTGCGGTACATACATGGCGTTCAACACCTTCAGCAGTGCGTTGCGGTGCGCCTCAGAACACAGCAACAAATTCAGGATGGAAATTTTCGTGGGTGTTTGATGGAGATGATCCACGATCTTGTAGTCACTCTTTTTAATCAACCTCATAAATTCTTCGGCGTCTTTAACAAGTAAGTCTTTTTCTACCCCACGAGGGATCTCTTCAACGACTTTACTCTTCCCTTTATCAGTTGCGTCAGCTTTGTCCGCCCTTTCCGCCACGATCTCAGGTGGAGCAAATACTCTTTCGCTGCGAGTAATTCCGCTAACGCCCACTAGGTTCTCCGCACATGACCCTGAGGGTTCTAGTTCCAACTTCTGTCCGTTGCAGTAGACCTCTGCCCCATAATGCCATGGGACAACATTGGTGCTTTCGAAAGGTATCGGCCCAGCTTTGGTGATGGTAAATATGGGCGGTCTGGGTGCAGAAATAGTTATCGTCCAGCGAGGGATGGTGATGGTGGCAACCTCATCATCTTGCTTCAGCATTACCTCTCCCGATCCGCTTTCGGCCCTTCGCCTAAATTGCAGGATTCCCTCGGTCATCAGACTTTGGATCCCCTCTATCAGCTGTTTACATCCATCAGGACTTGTCGCACAGCCCATACACAACTCTCCACAACCTGGAAAGAAACCCATTTTCATCAGCTTAGCTTTAACGAAGCTAAGCGGTGTCTTCAGATTTCTGACGTCAGTCAACAAATCCAAGCTCTCGTCTTCAATAATGGCGTTTACTCCACCTCCCCTATGATTCGGCATAGGGTTCTTCGTGATGTTTGGCACATTATCTGAGAAGTTGATGATCTTAGCGTCCACCATGTCCTGCACCTTATGCTTGAAGGTTTTGCAATTCTCTATTGTGTGGCCTGGTGCCCCTGAGTGAAACTCGCAAGTCGCATTCGCATCATAACCTGGCGGAGGTGCCTCTGTCAAGGGAGACAGGGTTCTCTTCTGGATCAACTATAGCTGAAGCAAAGTCTGCAATAGTTGGGCATAAGACATGGGCGGAGTCTCGAGGTGACGGCTTGATAGAGGTGCCCTGTTCTGATACTTTCTATACCCTTGTTGATTCGGTTGCTGCTGCTGCTGCTGGGGTTGTTAGACAGCGGGGATAGTTATACTGGCCACCTGCTGGTGCTGGCCCTTGCCTTTCCTTCGAGCGTTGGACATGGCGCTCGTCTCTCCTTCCCTCCTTTTGCCACCATAAGGTTTCTTGCCTCCTCCAGCTGAGGATGAATCACCTTGAATTTTCCCTAGTTTGATCCCATTTTCGATGTGCTCACCCGTGATAATGAGATCTGAGAAGGTTCCAGACATACTGCTGACCAATTTCTCATAATAAACCTCGGGGAGGGTAGCTACGAACATTTCCACAAGCTCGCGTTCAACCATCGGCGGCTGAACCCTGGCTGCCAATTCACGCCACCGCTGGGCGTATTCCTTGAACCGTTCATTGTTCCTCTGCGACAGATTCTGCAGTTGGACTCGGTTCGGAGCCAAGTCACTGTTATATTGGTAGTGGTGCACGAATGCTTCAGCAAGTTCCTTCCATGTGCGCACACTGGTAGGTTCCAGACTCATGTACCATTCGAGGGAGGGCACGAACAGACTGTCTTGAAAGAAGTGCATCAGCAACTTCTCGTCCTCAGAATGAGCTGACATTTTCCTGTAATATGATCTCAAATGGACGCGAGGGCAAGTGGTTCCCTTGTACTTTTCAAAGTCAGGTACCTTGAATTTGGGAGGCACCTTGAAATCAGCAATCAGTCCCAACTTGGACATATCAACACCCATGGTGTTCTGGTTCTCGATATTCCTCATCTTGTCCTCGAGTGCCTTGAACCTTAGACGTGCTTCAGCAGTAAGCTCCCCTTCAGCACCTCTCTGCGAGAACACATCATCCTGACAGTCTTCTAACCATGACTGAGGCCCATAAAGATTTCCAACACCTGCGTTGCCGTTGCCCAGTCCAACATTGTCATTAGCTTCGAAATTCCCATTACCGACGCCCGTCGTATTGCCGTTGAGTCCCATGTTAGCTATCACATTGCCGTTGGCACTGCCATTCCCCCCGGTCACGGGGAGGTCATTCTGAGGAGTTTCAACTGGTGGAGGAGTTGGAACAGTCCCACCATGGAGCACACCATTGCTGTCGACCCTTGCAATCAGGGGCTGAACCAAGGTTCTGAGCTGATCCTGGCCGTTGGCGACCGCTTGCATGAGGTCCATGAAACGGTCCATTCTTTCTCGGAGTTCCTGAACGTCAGTTTGCATTTGCTCCATAATTCTGGTTTGATTTGCTCTGGTCGGATAGCGGTGGATAGGTCTCTGATCAATCCTGGAACAACCTGAAACAACCTGAAAATACAAAAGGGTTAGAAGAAACAACAAAGTGCTCGTTATGCAAATGCTTCATGCAAATGCAAACGTGTGTCTGTGCGTTAGGGAAATTTCCCCCGATCCTAGTGCCTGAGTGCCAGTGCCGATAATAAGAAGTCCAAGTCCAGTCATGGAAATAACATCTCATATACATAAAGAAAACCCATCAAGGCGGTACACAACGTCACTGAGTACAAGATGAATCAATAGCATGACCTCAACCAACAAGCCTGGTGATGGTCAGTATACAACAATACAAAACAAAAGGAATACAAATAGTCAAGCACGGCCACGGGCGCGAAACTCTTCTAACAACCCCTTCGTTTCTAAATGATCAGGCCGAGTGAGCAACCCTTCGACGAGTAACTCCCTCTGCATAATAGTGTATTGAAGACCTTTGACTGAATCTTCCCATGCTCCTTCGCCGAAACAATCCTCTAACTTCCGCTTCTTGGACTCAAACGTCAGTTTGCGCTCCTTCAGGTTAGCAAGAGCCTTATTGAGCTGGCCTTCAGCGGCATATCTGCGAGCGGTTTCTTCATCAAACCTCTTCTCACTAGCCTTCACTTGGGCTTTCAACTTGGAGATCTGTTGCTTCAGCTTGTCCTCCCGTTCCTTGCCGTTGGCTAGGGTGGCCTTCCAATGCTGGTTAAACTTGGATATCCTCCGATACGCTTCGTCCAAGTGCTGCTTCTTCGTGGCCAGTACATCGTTGACAGCTTTGAAGTCTCAGCCCAAGCGCTCACGCTCAGCTATCTGCTTAGTCAAATCTGTCCCCAGCTGGTTCACCAGCTCTGTCTGCCTCCTGAAGGAATGAACGGCCTCGCTTCTCTCGCTTCTGAGTTGAGCCAATTCTTTCTCCAGTTCTTCATTTGCCTTATTCAGCTCATCTCTCTCAGCTAACACCTGATTATGCTGCTGAATGGGCACGGTGGTAGGCTCTTCAATCACTGGAGGGCTTTCTGGCTTGGCAGGAGGAAACGGCATCCCTATAGCATCTGCTCTGGCTCTGATCCAAGTCACATATGGAGCGTAGGCCTGGCTACTACTCTTCCCCAGCAATGGCTTTCCCTGCTTACTGATACCATTCCAAGCGTGCTGAAGCTTGGACAACATATCCCCCTCTGGAAGACCAGTGAGGTACAGAGATTCCTGCACCTCTTCGTCCTTCGGCGGAGCTCTCAAAGCATAAGCAAACTGTCGGACCAGCAAAGATGGATTATAGTTTATACAGCCCTTCCTGCCTATCAAAGGCACGTTCGGAAACCTGCTGCAGCTGAAGATAATCTCAGTACCCAACCTATCTCTATCAAACCAGTCAATATCCTCCGCTGACAGACTCATCAAATGCTCGGACCACTCAGTTGTGGCTGCAGACGAACCAAAGGGACCCCTCTTGGGTAGATGACTATCAAGCCATCTATAGAGCAGGGGTACACAACACGAGACATTCTTACCCCTTCTATTCTCGTTTTTGTAGTGGACGGAATGGTAGACATCTCTTATCAAGGTAGGGACTGGATTCCCTGAAGCAAAGATGTGGAAGGCGTCGAAGTCTATAAAGTCAGGCATATTGGGGAACAGAATGATGCCATATATGCACAGAGCGAGAATGGCGTTGAACACGACCCAACATCCGTCTTTGGTGCACTACTGAGCTTTTCCCACCAAGAACTGCAAGGAGAAACCGGGAACCTTGTTCCAACTAGACAATACCAACTCGGAGGTATCCAGATGAAGTGAAGGAGCTAAACTAGCCAGATTAGGCTCAGCATCCATATGAACAAAGGGCATCTGACTCTTGATAGGCACACCTAACAAATCAACATACTCTTCTAGCGTGGGTGCGAAACAAAATCTTGGAAAGTAAAGCATCTCAACGGAGGATCGTAGAACTGCAGCAGAGCGTGCAACCCATTCAACTCAAACACAGAGGGTTACGAACCAAACTGAGCAGTTTACCGTAAGACTTTCTGAATTCATCTCTCACAGAATCATCTGCTAAAGCGATCAAACCATTCAACTGAACAACATCAGGAGTGGGGAGCTTGTAAGCCACGGTCTTCCTCAGAGAACCCATAATAACACGATAGAAGGCAAGAAATCCTGAATCGGGGGAAACGGTACCTGCAACACAGACACACGTTAATGAAATGCAAATGAGTATGCAACGCAATGTAAAATGCAATCATGTAGTAGGAGATCACGACAACTGTGTTGTTGAAGATATGAAGGCCCTGTATCAACAAACCCACAACACTGCTCTGTCAAGAACAACCATAGATCTGATGAGAAGAAAATCCAGATATTGGACCATAAATCTGCTCTGTCAAGAACAAACACACATCTGATAATAAGGACCTCTGTCACAAGACCCTAAATCTGCTCTGTCAAGAGCAACCATACATCTGATGATGAGATCCTCTGATCCCAACCATAAACCTGCTCCGTCAAGAACAAATACACATCTGCTGATGAGATCCTCTGATCCCAACCATAAACCTGCTCTGTCAAGAACAAATACACATCTGCTGATGAGATCCTCTGATCCCAACCATAAACCTGCTCTGTCAAGAACAAACCCATATCTGAATATAAGGACCTCTGATACAGGACCATAAATCTGCTCTATCAAGAACACACATATCGGATGAGAACCTCTGATACCAACAAAACTTATTCACTGTCAAGAAAACCAGGTAGTCTGAAGGTTAAGGATTCCTGCAACAAACCCGACCCTGCTCACCGGTATGGACCTAAACTGACACAAGTTCGGCATCCTATGCGGTCATCAGCGTCACAGACATTCAAGAGGGGCGATACGATACCCAGAAGGTGTGGCATCACCATCTCCTGAAGCAGCCTCACTCGGCTGAATTCCAAATGATCGGTCCCCAGAGTCGACAATCCTCCAAACCAACAACCCCCTCAACCCAAAGGGTTGAAAAATAAGTCAACCGGGAGAACCTCGTCTGAGCGTGGATTTCATGAGACACTAGTGCCTGCAAAGCAAGCACGCGCCCACTAATTTCCACAACTAATGTTAAGTACACTCAAGCCTGGGTCTGGCTTCTCACTCATCAGAATGCCCCTCCCACAATAGAACAGATAATCATATCATACTGAAAATAAAATGCGGGAAATAAAGTGCGATAAATAAACACAACCCAACAAGTAATCATACAAGCGCTAGGATTGACTCTCGCAGGGGACGTTGGATCCCCAAACTGACTCGCATACGGGACGTTGGATCCCAGGAAACTATGAAGTCCCCAGCAGAGTCGCCAGCTGTCGCTTCCGCAAAAATAAGGTGCCGGAAAAACAAAAGAGTCGCCACCTTTCGTTATTTATCCCTCAAAACGGGAAAGGAAACGATCGGAAAAACCTGACGAAAAGGTATAAAACAAGGTCATCGCAACCAATGTCAGGGTTCGGGAGTCGGTTACGCAAGGGGAAGGTATTAGCACCCCTCACGTCCATCGTACTCGATGGGATCCACGCTTGTTGTGTTTACTGGACGGGTTGGTTTTATCTATCTACCTATCAAGGCTGGTTTGAAAAAGAAAACAAAATGACTCGGCAAAGCGTCACACTTTATGCCTACGTATTCTCATCAGAGAATGAGAAATCAGAGTCAACGTAGTTCGCCTAACTACGGGTTACGGAAAAGGTGGCTCGCCAATACATCAGTATTGTGCCTACGTACTCTCAACGGGTATGAGAGATCAGAGCTTACGTAGTTTGGGATAATACGGATTATAGGAATTCAGATTCATCTGTTTTATCGTGTAGGGTTAACAAACAGTTCTAGCAGTTGGATATACGCATCTCGACCTTTAGAGACTTAGGCGTTACCGTTTGCGGTAGAACTGGGAGTTAACGACACTCTTTTCTTCAGAAAAGCTTCCTTTGACTTATGGGCTCACGGGGCAAAAAGGTTTGAAGTTTGTTTTCTGTCTTTTACGGAAGAACTGTTTTTTATGGATGTTTGCAACTAGTATCGCACTAGAGACTATGACCTGAGAGTGAATGCGTCGCATGTCAACCAAAGGGTGCCATACTAAACATCCGGACTGTTGGAAAGAAACTCTCCAATAATCCTCTCTCAGATAGCTTAAGGCTCGTAACGTACGACGTCAGTTAACCTTTATTACTGTATTTTAATTTGTTTTGAGATGAGAAGAGAACAGGCTCAACTAAAGGGAAGACTGTCAAGTCCTAATGTTGTCATGCCAAGGATTCATCCTATGGTTGAAGTTTGAAACAGGGAACTCCTAGAAGTTATCATGCATAGGTTTCAACCTAAAGTTCTAATCATCACTTCCTTATCAAAGGAAGTGAGATTCCTAGGGGATCATGTCAATGATAAACAGCAATAGATAAAACATCAGCTTAAACAGTAAACAGTAAACGACTGCAAAATGCAATGCAAGTGAGGGAGGAAATGTGTGTGGGGCAGCAACCTCCACAAGCTCATCTCAACCTCAAGCCAGATATGAATAACTGCAATCATACAGGAAAAAAATATGCCATCAAGCAAACAACAATAATAAGCAACTGCAATCATACAGGGGAAATAACATGCTATCAAGCAAAATACAAACCACATAGGCAAGGGAGCTGGGCTCTACCGAATACCCGCAAGCAAAGCCACACAGTAACAATACAAGCAGAGGGAGCAACTCAACCTCTAGTGCAATCATGCTCCTAGCTTAGATCTTTCTAGATATGGACTTATTCTAATGCATCAAGCAAGTCAAACAAGGTACATCAGTACAGTAAAGAAAACAGATCAACAGCTCCTACAACTAAATCAACTTTGACAGCAGTCCAGTCCTTGGTCTTCAACCACCCTTCAAGGCTATCACCTTCAATAGCAAGTATCAACTTTCTTTTCCAAGCTTCTAACACATCAAACATAAGTATCAACTTATTCCCTCTTCTCCAAGCCTCAGCTCTTCAGTCAATTCCACCTTCAGGCTCCACTCCTAACTGCAAGTATCAACTTGACTCCTTCAGGCTCTCAATGTATCAACATAAGCATCAACTTATCCTTTATTCCTCAAGCCTCAGCTCTTCACTCAATCTCAATTTGATCTTCTTCACAAGTGTCAACTTGTCTTCTTGACCTTCAGGCTTCAGCCCTCTCCTCCTTACAAGTAACAACTTGTCTTTCTTCATCTACAAGCCTCAGCTTCTCAGAGTAATCTTCAGACACAAAGAAGTATCAACTCCATCCTTCAATCTTCTTCAAGCAAGGAACTCCATCCTCTAATAAGGGAGAAAGATTCATCTATCAAGAGTAAAGTTTGGATGATTGGTAACAGAGTGAAGACCAAAGGTCACCACTAAGCATCCTGTCATCAGAGAAAGGGACCCTCAAAGGTTCTACCAATTTGAAAAGAGACACACATCCTACCAAAGGAGGGATGAGGCCTTTACAAAGGGACCTTACATCATAGGGAAGAATGGAAGTGATCAACATCTTCCATGTTTATGAAGGAAGAGAATCTATCTAGAAGGCCTGCCTACAAAACCCTAATCTCAACACCTAAACAAAAATACACCAAAAGAAGGGAAGATCTTCACATCCAAGCCTCTTCAAGGAATCCCATGCATCTTCAACTTTCCTTCAACATAATCCAAGAACAAGCAAAGCAAAACCCTAATCTAAGGGAACTAAGGAAGTTAATCTAGTTGAATTAGTGCATCAGAATCATCTAAAGCTAGCATCTAAACTAAAATCAAACAAAAATAGTAAACATCGTTGAAAATTCCTACAAAAATTCCCAAGGGACCCTAATTCAATCATGAATATACCCTACAAAAATAAAAGGTTGAATCATCCACCTAGTTCTAAAAATAAAATCCAAATCACAAGGTATCAACCATAAACCCTAAAAATGGAGCTTCTAAAGGTTTCAACCTAAACTACCACTTATGTTCATCAAAAAAATGTGAGAAAAATCTATGGGGAGCATGCATATCTATGATAACTACTCACAAAAAATCAAGATCAAAATCATCATCACATGATCAAACCAAATTCACCAATATCAAGCATCAAACATGACTATTTTAATATCAATTAAAATGTAAAAATTCCCATAAAATCAGAAAATACATGCAATAAAAATATTTTTTCTCTAAAAAATACTAGATCTTATCATGAATCTAATGCAAAAAGAATGGGATTAATTGAATCATTTTTCCATTTTTTATGATTTTATCAAGAACCATGAATAAAATGAAAAAAATAAAGAAAATCCAAATAAAATGAACAAGCGTGTGGTGTGGAAAGCAATAGAAATCAGTTCATTTTATGGATTGGGCCATAAGGGGGGTGCAGGTATCAACTAATGCATTAAGCCCAAGACTCATCTTAAATGAAACGCTGCGTTTCATTTTAGTTCAGACTCTTCACAAATTTGGAAGCACGCGTGGCCGTTGGATGAGGTTTCCAGTCAAAGTCCAACCTTGATCTGATGGCTATCAAGTCATCTTCTTCATTTTAAACTTCTGCAACTCAGGTCACCTGCGCGCCCAAACCACCGCCGGTGACTTTCTCCGGTCATCTTCTCACAACCCTAGTTTGCCCACCATAGGCCACGGTTCCTTGATCAAACTTGTCCCAAATTTCACAAGGAACTCAATCATACCATTAATTCAACCTAAATCCTCAAGATTCGCAAGAACCAACTCTCAATCGAAAATGGAAACATCCCTAATTGGTCACTAATTCTCAAATTAAGGATCTGAAATCCTTCATACCAATCCTCAATGCATCTAACACCCTAATTCCTCCTAATTCTAACTAAAACAAGCTGGAGATCGAACGTTACCAACCTGAAAATTTCGTGTGCACAGAAGTAGCAAGCCTTCAAATCAAGCCTTCAAATGCTTCAGACTCCTTCAGTGAATCACTTCCAAGCTTCTGTATGTAATAGAATTGATTGAAACGACTTCAATTCTTGGATCCAACTCTGAGTTGCAGGTGGTGAAAACTGAGATCAAGAACACCAATCAACCACGAATTTCCCTTGATTATGATCTGGAATCATTCCCTAGCATCCATGGAAGAGATTGCAATCAAGAAAATGGATGGAAAGTGAGTGAAATGATGTAACCGAATTCAGTTGCAAGCAAGAATTTTCCAAACTCAATCTCTGCTCTCTCCTTCAATCATCACCAACCTTGGCCTTGGATCACCTCTACTCAATATATAGAACATGTAGGTATGATCTAGAAACCTCTAGATCCTTCTAATGAGAAATTCAATCTCTCATGTCATGAGAAGTTCACTTTCATGCCATGGTATGCTCCATTCTGCTAACAGCTTGAAATCATCCTCATTCCCTTTCAATTTCTCCCCTAATGACATTTTGGATGTGTTTGGCTTGCAAGGGACCTTGATTATGCCTTGAATTTAGGTTTTGCAAATGTAACTTATGATGTAAGTAACAACTTTTCAAAGCAAGTCCACAAATTACACCTCAATTCAAAAATGTGGCTAAACCAATGTTCTTGAAATGTTTTTTAGAGTCAAAATGACCTATTATATGCCTTGGTTTGGATATGTAGATAAAAAATATCAATTTCCAACTTTGGTTCATTTGAAAATCATCCTTATTTTAGGTCATTTTTGTAACTTTGAGCTACAAGCAATTCCAACCTCTCATAATCTCTTGAATAGCCTTAAAACATCATTTTGAACAAGTTTTATGTTGAACATTTTTCCATTTGAAGCTTGGAAATAGGAGTTATGGCCTTATGGTTGAAATGACCTATAATCTCCCAATGACCAAAATGCCCTTGACTTGTCAAAGCCATAACTTGAGTTCTACAAATCCCATCAAGTACTTCTAGTACTCTCTAGAAATATAAGAGGATAAGGAACAACATTCATGTTGGCCAAAAGTTCATAGGAATCATCCTTCTAGGGAAAAAGGTTCATGCAAGTTGGGTAACTTTCAAGCTCCAAATTCACATTCCTCAGATGACTTGTAACTTGTCAAAGCCATAACTTGAGTTCTACAAATCCTATCAAGGACTTCTAGCACTCAAATTAAATCTAAGACCATGCTCTACAACATTCATTTTGGGGGAAAGATGAGATTACAATCAAATCTTGGGCTAAACTGCCTTGAAGATAGGGGTCAAACTAGGGGATTTTACACTGTCAAGCCTTAGGAACCCTAACTTCAATATTCTCAAACTCTTCAATCATGACGAGTTAACCTTGGAATCATCCTTAGAACATCTCCATGTATTAATACATGATCACATGGCTCTTGAATTAGGTCTCAACCTTCTTCAAATCATCAGTTGACTTAGGGTTGACCCAGTCAAACCCTAACTGCACCACTCATGGATGAGGCTTCTTAATCTTGCACAATGACTTATATAGGCCTCAAAGTGATCCTAAACACTTCTCATGAGTTCTCTCAATACCTCTATTCCTTCCTCATGGCTTCAGAATCATCTGATGACTTCCCACAACTCTCAAGTTAGGAGACCCAAATACTTGGCTTCAATCCCTCTCTCTGAGGATCTTTTATCTTCTCTGACAAGGATATCAACCCTTGAACACTTGAATAACCTTCTTAGCTAGCTTCATAGTCTTGTATAGCTCTTGATTGGTAATCTTACCTCTTGATCTCCTGCATACATGTCAATGAAATTCAAATGATAATGCTAATGTGAATGAAATGAAACATAAGCTAGGTAAAGAAATGTTGAGCAAATTTTGGGGTGCAACAGATAGGCCTGCATTCATATTTGCCATTGACGAGGCTCCCGATGGTAAACCCTGGTACTTTGACATCCAGAATTTCCTGAAGAGCAAGGAGTATCCGGCTGGGGCATCCAGTCGAGATTAGAAGACTCTTAGGAGATTGGCTGGCAATTTTTATCTGAATCCGGACGGTGTCCTGTACAAAAGAAACCACGACTCGGTGTTGCTACGCTGTGTAGATGAGAAGGAGGCGAAGTTTCTCATGGAAGAGATACATGAGGGTACATTTGGTACACATGCTGGTGGGCATGTTATGACGAGGAAACTGCTGCGGGCAGGTTATTACTGGCTGACTATGGAAACAGATTGTTTCAAGTTTGCAAAGAGGTGTCATAAATGCCAGATTTATGCGGACAAAATCCATGTGCCTCCGAGCCCTCTGAATGTGATGTCATCATCGTGGCCTTTTTTGATGTGGGGGATTGATATGATTGGCAAGATCGAGCCTACGACATCAAACAGACACCGGTTCATTTTGGTAGCGATCGATTACTTCACCAAATGGGTGGAAGCAGCATCATACGCCAATGTCACCAAACAAGTGATAGCCAGATTTATCAAACGGGATATTATCTGCAGATATGGAATCCCTGAGCGGATTATCACCGACAACGATTCAAATTTGAATAATAAAATGATGAAAGAGCTGTGTCAGAATTTTAAGATCGAGCATCACAACTCTTCTCCTTACCGGCCCAAGATGAATGACGCTGTCGAAGCGGCCAATAATAACATCAAGAAGATTGTTCAGAAGATGTTTGTGACGTATAAGGACTGGCCCGAGATGTTACCTTTCGCTTTGCATGATTATCGTACGATGGTACGCACATCAACCGGGGCAACCCCTTTCTCATTGGTATACGGGATGGAGGCGGTGTTACCGTTGGAGGTCGAGATTCCTTCCTTGAGGGTTTTACGTGATGTCTAACTTGACGAGGTAGAATGGATTAAAGATAGACTGAATCAGCTCAGCTTAATGGATGAGAAGAGACTGGCTTCTCTAGCTTACGGTCGGTTATATCAGAGCCGGATGAAGAAAGCTTACGACAAGAAGGTGTGCCCTCGAAGCTTTCAGACGGGCGATCTTATTTTGAAAAAGATTCTCCCACCACAAACAGATCACAGGGGCAAGTGGACTCCCAATTACGAAGGTCCCTACGTTGTCAAGAAAGTCTTCTCTGGAGGAGCCTTGTTACTATCCACCCTGGATGGTGAAGACTTTACGTCTCCTGTGAATTCGGACGCAGTTAAAAAATACTTTGCTTGAAAGTGACCCGCTGGACAGTAAAAAGAGAGTCCAGGCAAAAATGGGGCATCCCGGCGAACCGTAAAAAATGAATAAAAGGTTCGGGCAAAAGTTAGGGATAAAATTGAAAAGATGTACACCCGCGAAGTCGAAAACCTGAAAAGGGAGACTTCGGCAAAAAAGGGTATCCCGGTGAATCAAAAACCCGCAAAGGGCGGTTCACGCAAAAGTTAGGGATTGGAAAAGCAAATGACTGCGGCCTGGATTTGATACGACATTGCTTAGTGGTTTGGAGTACCTGGGGGCCATCTACCCAAAAACAATCTCCTCCGAAGATCGAGTACCGGGAAAGCGCAGATTCAGGCGAGTCATAGGAGGATCAGCTCATGGTGTTTGTCTGTGCCACGTTGCCAACATGTATATAAATATTGTTTTGTATTTTCTTTATGCTTCTTGTGCATATATTTATGTGTGTTTGTACGTAACTTCCTCTTTTCAGGAGTTGCATCCAGTGTACAAAACTTTGCCTATTCAGAGGCCCATTACCAATAAAACATGTTATTCAATACTTGATGCTTGTTCTTTACTGTTTTGTTTGTGAAAGACGTCGATGTTTTGATAAACTTGCACTTACATAATCTTGCTGGCCCTTGCCAATAATTGCTAAAACTTCGAATTGACTGAAGTAATATCACAGATGCTAACCCAGATAGATTTTTTTGTATAGGCCTGTTTTGTCTCGTTTGTGTTTTGCAGGGTTCTTACCTTTGGAGCAAACGGTCAGGAATTGTATTCCCCAGCCAAGTTCGCTTGACGTAAGACCTGACGTCAGTTGATGTCATTCCTCTGTTAGTCGCAACTTATCCCCAGAGAGGTTGAAATGACATTTATCCCTTCCCGAAGGAGTGAATTATTTTCCCCAGGAGAGTGTCCTCATGGAAAGTCGTCCATAGGATTAACCCCAGCAAGACAAAATCAATGTCCCCCGCAGAGGTTGTGCTCCTCAGCGAATCGAAGATGTGCAAGTTCAATCTCCAGCACAGGAGATTCCCGCAATAGTTAACCAAGTTGTTGGTTCGAAAGGTTTATATCCGCGAAGGATGGGTTTTATTGCTCCCCACAGGTCGTCATGCCATTGGCAGGATGTTGATCCTTAGCAGAGTGGTAACTCTGAATGTGTAAACTGTGCCCAGACAGTGTGCTTTGCCCAGAAGTGTCGCTTCTTCCCCAGCTAAGTTTGTTCACCAGCAGGGTGTTTGTTCTTTCCTCCAAGTGGAAATTGATGTTTAATCTCTCTCCGACAAAGTTGGTTGTATTTCTGGCGTTTATTTCGCCAGAATATTTTGTGATACTTGTTCTCCCCAGCGGAGTTGGCTTTACCCTCAGCATTCATGTTGTTGAGACATCATTGTCAGGGTGGCCCCGACAGCTTGAGCTTGCATTTGCATTTGCATATATCGTCATGTTTGCATCTACTCAAATGCGTAGCATTTCCGTGCCGTACGGAGCATTACGCCATTTTCAAACATACGCATTTTGAAACATAAATCAGGTTGGTTAACCTTTTGCTTGCAGGTGTGTTTTCTCAGCAGGAGTATGGAGTTATAGCTCAGATCTATTAGCAGGTATTCGAGGTCTCACCGTGAGACATGTGATGATACAGTTCATCTTACTATTTTCCCCACAGAGTTACTTGGTTAAGTTTCTCTTTGTCCCCGAGCAGGGTTACTTGTTTAAATTCCTCTTGTTTTCCCCGTCAGAGTTGCTTGTTGAAGTTTCTCTTATCCGGCCAGCGGATTATTTTCTTCAAAATTTGCTGTTACGTCAGAGTCAAAGGGTTTCATGAATCAAAATTTCAGAAGTTGCCGCCGGTTATCGAAACAGGCGTCTGGCAGTTTGGTTTCCGAATATCCCCCGTAGAGTCCTCCTCAAAGTCGCTGTCACGTTAGTGCTAAAAGGTTTGTGGGTTGGGACCAATGGAGTTAGCTACTGCAGAGATAAGCAGAGGAACTGTATTCAGAATATCTTCTTGTATAGATAAACGGATGTATTTTCCTACTGGTTAACAGAGGTACTTCCCCGGAAGTCGCAAAATTTGATTGCCTATGTTGATAGGAGTTCCTCGTATTGACGAGATATAAGTCCTGACATGGACAATTTATTCCTGTATTGATGGGATTTCCTCGTGTTGACGAGATATGAGTCCTAACGTGGACAGATTTATTTCCTCGTGTTGACGAGATGTGCTAGTCCTAACGTGGGCGGATTTGATTTCTCCGTGTTGACGGAATGTGAAGTCCTGACGTGGACAAATTGATTACTCTTCGTGTTGATGAAATGGTGTCCTGGCGTGGACCATTTATCCCCAGCAGATATCTTTCTTCGTATTGGCAAAATGGTGTCCTGACGTGGACAAGTTTATAGTTCCTCGTGTTGACGAGATGCGCGAGTCCTGACGTGGACAAATTTATCTTTCTTCGTGGTGGCGAAGCGGTGTCCTGACGTGGACAAATCAAGTTACCTTCTCTCGTGTTGACGAGATGCGAGTCCTGACGTGGACAAGTTTACCGTTCTTCGTGTTGACAAAATGGAGTCCTGACGTGGACAAATTTATTTCTCTTCATGGTGACGGATTTATTTCCTCGTGTTGACGAGATGTGAGTCCTGACGTGGATAATTTATTCCTATGTTGATAGGATCTCCTCGTGTTGATGAGATGCGGACAACTCATCCCCAGCGAAGTCGCCAGGATTTCTCCTTGTTGACGGAATGTGGCGTCCTAACATGGACAAAGTTTTATTCCTATGATGATAGGATTTCTCTGTGTTGACGGGATATGGAGTCCTAACATGGACAAGCTTATGATAGGATTTCTCCGTGTTGACGGAATGTGGAGTCCTAACGTGGACAAGTTTATGATGGGATTTCTTCGTGTTGACAGAGTGTGCGTCCTAACGTGGACAAAGTTTTTCTCTTGTTGAGGAGATTTCTTCGTGTTGACAAAACAAGCGTCCTAACGTGGACAAAGTTCTATTCCTGTGTTGTTGAGATTTTCTCGAATTGACGAAATGAGAGTCCTGACGTGGACAGATGTGTGTTTATTCGTGATTTGATGAAATTTGGGGTCCATATGTGGATAAGGTTATTCCTGTGATGACAGAATCTCTATTCGTGTTGACGAATTTGTTTCTCTTCTTGTGTTGACAAGGTTAGTCCAGTTGTGGATGGAGGTGTTTTGCAAAATTTGTTCAGTACCTGTAGCGTTACATAGGTGGTTGATGTTGAAATCAGAATTATTATCAGACGTTGGATCAGTTGTTGCCGTAACAACCAGATCCGGTTGGTGGATGTCGTTCCCCAAGCAGTGCAGTTTATTTCTGCGGTTGGCAAATTTCTGGGTTTTTTTGGTATTCAACCGTCTCGTACCTCGATTGTTTGAAGGCCGTTCGCTCTTCACCCAGTTGGGTCCAAGCCGTTTGAATAGGGGCAGTTGTTGCACCCCAAAATTTGCTCAACCTTTTCTTGCCTGATTTATGTTTCATTGCATTTCATTTGCATAGTTACATTATGTACATAGTGAAATCATTGGCATATCATAGCATAAGCATGTATCCAACAAGGGATCAAGGGTGTCTATCAAGAGAAGAGCCTAGCAAGAGGTGTTATCCAAGATGAGAAATCATCCAAGCCATCAAGAAGAGATTTGAAGTCTTGAGAAGCTTGAGTGCCTACATGTGGGTTTTGCTCCTATCTTGGGGAGTATTAAGAATCATCAGTGGAATGAGGAGCATGTAATGTGAATTTGAGGTGTGTATGGATCTCATAGGGTGCCTAGAGGGCCATATTGAAGTTGAGACAAGTCATTGATTCAAGTATGAGAGCCACATTTGAGGTGCAGTCAATTAGGGTTTCATCTGGGTCAACCCTAGTTCAATTGTGCAAATTGGAGAGCATCAAAGCCTACTTTGAATTCATGGGATTCATGGATTGGTATGTTGATACATGTGTGGTGTTGTGCCAAGATCAAGCAAAGAAGAATCAAGAATGTGGGAAGTTGCTAAATTAGGGTTTCAATGTAAAATCCCCTGTTTAGTGCTTAAATTCAAAGCCATATAAGTCAAAATACAAGTTTCAAATGGATCTTTGGCCAACATGAAACTTGTAGAGCATCTCAATACCTTTAATTTGAGTACTAGAAGTCCTCAAGGGGATTTATAGAACTCAAGTTATGGTTCTTGCAAATTATAGGTCATCAACTGACACTGAAATTTATCTGTGAAAGTCACTTGACTTCCAAGCAACTTTTTCCCTTCAAGGAGCTTTCAAATGGATTCTTGGTGAACATGAGAGTTGTAGATCTTGATCTTAGATTTCCATATAGTACTAGAAGTCCTCAATAGGATTTGCAGAACTCAAGTTATGATCTTTGTAAGCCAAGGGTATTTTGGGTATTGATGATTATAGGTCATTTTCAAGCATGGGCCAAAATCTCCAACTTGCAAGCTTCAAATGGAAAATTGCTCAACTATAAAGTTGCTCAAAATAGGGTTTTAACCTTGACCATGCATCAAGGAGGCTTTGAATTGGCTCATAGGAGAAGTTGGTTTGAGAAATTTTGAAAAGGAAGAAAAATAAATCATTTAAAGGTGAAAAAATGGAATTCTTGGTTTTATGGTCAAACAAGTCCATGTTATATACCAAATTGATCAGAAAACATATTTTGGAAAGGATGGCAATACCACTTTTTGGATTTGAGGCCAATAACACATGGTTCCCTTTTGTTACTTAAGGATGAAGTAACACATCAATACATGGCCATGAGATAAAAAACAAGGAAGATATCATTCCCATTCAATTCAAAATATCATGAGGTGAGAAATTCAAGCAAGATTGAGAGCTGTAGCAGAGCAAAGCACAACTTTGGCATATGAGATTTTCAAGGGATATGAGATTTTCAAAATCTCATTCAATTGGTTACAGAACTTTCTAGAGGGTTCTAACAACTTCTATATAACATTTGCAATTAATTCAGATGGTTTTTTTGGCAAGGATTGAGCAAGGAATCAGAGAGAACAATTGAGAATTTCACAGCTGCATCAAGAATCGGGTTTTGGAATTGAAGAGGATTCAAAGCAAATTGATCATTGGAGAAGCTTTAGAAGTGGTTCTTGAGTGATTCTGCAAAAGATTGGAGGTTGAATCGAGCATTTGCACCTTCTATTCATCCATTTTTTCCAGGTTTGCAACTTTCATTTTTTAGCTTAGATTAGGGGAAATTGATTAGCATTTGATATGTGGATAGGTTGTAGATATTGCTTAGATGGATTTAGGCACAAATTTGGAACGATTAGTGACACTTTAGGTCAGTGCAAGATTTCTGTTGGAGCTTAGTTCTCTTGATTCTTGAGGCTTTAGGTATGGATGAATGGTTAGAATTGATCAGGGAAAGGTGTAGATGAGGTTAGGGTCCTTAATTGCAAGAATTGTGACCATCAAGATTGGAGTTAATTTCTGAACATTGGATCGGGTTTGGTTTTAGAGGATGAATCAATAAAATTGAAGATCATTTTTGAACTCAGGGGATGATTTTGAGTAGGATAGGGTGTTTCGTTGCAAGAATTGATGACGTTTTGGGAGACCCTCACCGGAGAAGACGGTGGCGCAAAGCTCAGGCCACCGTCTGAGTTTCCCTCTCAGATTTGAATCATTTTGGAGAAGATGACTTATTGGACGTTGGATGAGGCTTTGACTTTGACTAATTCCACAAATCCATGGCCACAATTTCGTTTGAAAGTATGAAGAGAGATTGACATCAAAACTCACCGTTTTATTTAATCTGAATTGGGTGGGCTTAAGGGATCCTTGCTCTTCACACCCCATGTTTGGCCCAAGTGGGATTTTGAACTGAAAACAATTGCTATTCATCACACGGATTTTCCATTTTTCATTTCTTTTTTTCTGATTTGTTTGGTTTGGTTTGGGCTTAGCCTTCGCTTGCTACACGCACCCCCTCCTTGGGCCCAGCTGGTATTACAACTGAATTTAATTTCTATTTGTCACGCAACTTTATTAATTTTCTTTATTTTCTTTTCATTTTTACATTTTCATATAGTTTAGGAAATATATCACCATAATTAGGAAAATTAGTCTTTTTAATCTAGATTTTTTTCCCCGATTCCTTAAAGCGTCTAGAATTTTATAGTATTTAAAAATTCATAATTCATGTATTTTAGAATTTAATTGTATTTTTTGCATTTTAATTGCTTTTATTTTCAATATGTTTGATATGTGTTCTTGCTGATTTTATTGTGGATGATTGGTGTGGATTTTTGAGTTGATTCTTTTTGGATTATTTAGCTTAGATATGCATGTACCCCTAGTATGTTTCTCATATTTTTGTGAGATAATTTTAGGCTAGTTTGAACATTGAACATTAGGTGTTGTAGAATTAGGGTTTTAGGATAGTACCCTTAGATTTAGGGCATAGTTTTAGCACATAATGAATGATTTACCCCCTGGTTTTTGTATGGCATATTCTTAAGAGGTTTGGGAACCCGTAGTAATTTTTGTAGGATTTTACAATCACTTTTGGTATTTTAATTAGAATTAGTTTTAGGACTAACTTCTAGGTGTTTCTAGTGAACTAACTTGACTAGTTTAATTCAATAGTTCCCCTTAGATTAGGGTGGTGTTACTTTTGAGCTTGGATGATCATGAAGACCAATTGAAGATGCTTTTGAGAGCTTGAAGGAGCTTGGATGTGAAGAATTCCTCATCTGGTGGAGTGCTTGTCAGGAGCTTAGGGTAACTAGGGTTTTAGGAAGAGCATTAGACTAGTTTTGTTTCTTTCTTCAAGCATGGAATATATTGTTCATCTCCAATTAATCCAATGACATAAAGTCCTCTTAAAGAAGTCACATCTCTCCTTTGGAGGGATGAATGGCATGCTTTAAGAGTAGAACTTTGAGGATGCCATTCTATTACAGTGTTAAGATCTTAATGGCTTCCCTTGGTTGTCATTGAGTTTCTTAACACTTCAACTTGATCTTGTTGAATGATTCTCCCTTGGAGGTGCTTGTTGAAGCTTGGAAAAGAGAATGAAGTTTGTGCTTGTTGAAGCTGGAAGCTTGTTGAAGCCAGGAGTGTTGCTTGTTGAACTTTAGTGCTTGTTGAAGCTTGTTGAGGATGAAGTCTGTGCTTGTTGAAGTTTGTTGCTTGTTGAAGCTAGGGTTTTGCTGCTTGTTGAAGCTTGGTGCTTGTTGAAGGTTGAAATTTTATTGAAGCTTGAGGATAAGAGCATTCATGAAGATGAAGGTTGTTGCTGTCAACTCTTTGCTGTTTAACCAACTGGTTGCTGTCAGAGCTGATGTTTGCTGTAGGAGTTTGGTGCTGCTGTTTGGGTTGGCCCCTCTGCTGTGGTTTTGTTTTTCTGTATTGTTTGTTGGCTTGTATGGCTTGCCCCCTAGGTTTGAAGTGAATGTTGATTCACTTTGCCTGTTGTTTTCCCAGGTTCGAGGTTGAGTGGGACTCCCTTGCCTCGCTTGTATTACTGCATTGCATGCATTTTATTGTATTTGCTTGCTTTCTTTGCTGTTTATCCCCTAGGATCTCTGATTTCCTCTGTGCAGGAGGGAATTATGACAGACATTAGGATTCTTGTCCATGCATGACAACATTAGGTTAGTTTTTATTCCCTTTTCAACCCTAGGCTTTTTAGAGCTTCTTTGTCTTCTCATCTCAAACAACTCAAAGTACAGTAATAAGGTTAATCGATGTCGTACGTTACGAGCCTTAAGCTATTCGAGAAAGGGTTGCTAGAGAGCTTCTTTCCAGTAGTCTGGCTGCTTAGTGTGGCACCCTTTGGGTGACATGCGACGTAGTCACTCTCAAATCATGGTCTCTAGTACGTCAGAGATTGCACACAAACTAAAAAAACACTTCTTTCGTAAAAGATTTAAAACGAACATCAAAGTGTCATTTTTGTCCGCTTGGACTCTTAATCAAGAAAAACCCTTTCATAAGGTAATAAAAAATAGTCAGACAAGCTTGTGTCTTCCGTAGCCCGAACTACGTTTTCTCTGATCTTTCATGCCGTGTGAAAGTACGTAGGCACGAGATGCGATATCTCGGCGAGCAACCTTCCCCCCTTTTACCCGTAGGTAGGCGAACTACGTTGACTCTGATTTCTCGTTCCAGACGGAAATACGTAGGCATAAAGTGTGATACTTTGCCGAGTCATTTTCTTTTCTTTTTAACCCAGACCTGTAGAGTAGATAGAATAACAATCCGTACTAGAAAACAAGTGTGGATCCCGTCGAGTACGGCGGACGTGAGGGGTGCTAATACCTTCCCCTTGCCTAATCGACTCCCGAATCCAGGATTTGGTTGCGACGACCATTCCTTTCCCGTTTTGCGTGAGGTTTACTCTGAGCGTTTCCTTTCCCTTTGTTGGGATAAATAATGCACGGTGGCGACTCTTCTGTCATAGCCGGCGCCGATTTTCGCAGTAGCGACACTAAGTTGAAAACCCGAAAGGGAAACTTAGGCAAAAATGAGCGTCCCGGTGGATTGAAAACCCGAAAGGACGGTCCAGGAAAAAGTTAGGGACAAAGGCGTTTCACTGCATCAGAAGAGTTGTCGCTACTTCAAAAAGGTTGTTACCATTGCAGAAGATTGTACGGGAGATCCACTTCCAACTGCTCTCATCAGAAGCAAGGATTTGGGGGATTTTAGTCTTTAGGAATGGATGGTCATGGGATTCAATGTAACCTTATCCATGTTGCCATTTTTCACTTGTAAAATTTCTATGGAATTTTGTCATTTGCAAGATTTCATTCTTGAATAAAATCAGTGTTGAGCCATTCCTTCCTTTGCAAAATTATCATTTCCTTTATTTTCTTGTTATGCAAAATATTGTTCGTTGATCAAACGATGATTTTGAAAGCATTAGGGTCAAATTATTTGAATAAAACTTGAAAAGATTGGCAAACGTAAAAACCCCAGCTCATGGAAAATCGAGGAAAATCATACTTCCCCGAAACCTCAGGGTAGCGAAGGCTTTGATATGCGATCCAATTACATTCCCCGATGAAGTGTAAATAGGTCGAGCTGCCAATTCTCCTTTGGTCATGTGTAAGTGTCAAATCCTGGAAGATTGTTTTCTCAAAGAACCTCTTATGATGATATAAGGACTGGTCCCCAGTAGAAGATTTCCGAGCATTGGTTTTGAATTCACTTCATCACTTCTGAATAGCTTGTTTAAATTTCTGTTCCCCTATTGAGAGTGGATCTATTTGTCAAAGATTGCATACACTTTTCAGCCAGGGTTCAGTGTGATTCATTCGGTCTCTCGAGTTCAGTGTGCCATCTTCTGATTCCCCGTGAGTGTCTAATCACTGCCCGTAAAATCCTGTTTAAGGTCCAGTTGTAACCGGCATTGTCTTAAATTCCACTCGTCGGTATCCTTGTTTCGGTCGTCACCACCTTTTTCCTTTAAATTCCCCAGTCGTAACTGGTAGTGTTCGAAATCCAATCGTCATTGGTATTCTTTTGGGTCGTTACCCTATTTTCCTTTGAACCAATCGTAACTGGCGTTGTCTTAACCCCACTCATTATTACCTTTTGGTTAGGTTGTTACCAATATCTCCCTCTGAAGTCTAGTCGTCACTAGCGAATCCCCTACGAAGTCTGGTCGTTACTAGTTGATTTTCCGTTTAAGTCCAGTTGTAACTGGCAGATGTTCAAAACCCAATTGTCATTGGTATCTTGTTGGTCATTACCAACCGTCCCCATGGAATTCCAGTCGTAACTGGCGTCATTTGAAATCCAATCGTTATTGGTATCTTTTTGGTTTGGGATTTACCAACCTCCCTAGCTAAAGCCTAGCAGCTGGATGACATTCTCATAACCACATGCGTTGGTATATCCTGATGTGCTCATCATCATGTTTCTTTTAAAAGTCCAGTCGTAACTGGCATTACTTGAAACCAATCGTCATTGGTACCCGGACTTGGTCGTTACCAATCTCCTTTAAGTCCAGTAGTTACTGGCATTACTTGAAATTTGGTCGTCACCAATTTCCCCAGTCAAAGTCCTGCATTACCGATTGGATTTAAAACTTCATTTGTTGTTATCTCAGGATCGGTCGTTACCATTACCTCCAGGAAGTCTAGTGGTTACTAGCACTGCCTGAGCCATCTGTTAAAATTGGGTGACATCATTATCCTCAGTGAAACCTTTCCCCCAGACAAGTCTCGGAGATCTAGTCGTCACTAGTATTTCCTATCATGTTTTTTCTTTGTTTCTTATCCATTCCTGAAGATCCCGTTTGAACTCTTCACTATAGGAAGTTCCTCATCTGATCATCCCCAGTGAGGTTCGAGTTTTAATTCCCCAGTAAAAAGTCGCTCGTGTCCCTGGTAGAAATCTACCTTGTTCCCCGGTGAAGTGTTTGCTTCTCCCAGTAAGATTGTCATCTTCATTAGACTTTGCGCATCCTCATGTGAAAATTTCCCTCCCCGTTATCACTAGTCATGTTTGAACTATTGATTGTTATACCTCGGTATTCCCCAGTGTCGGATCCACAATGCCAGGTCCCCGCGAGTAGTTACTAGTTGTTTTGTTTTTCTGTCTTCTGTATATGTCTTGCATCCAAGCATCATGTAGCATCATTTAGAATTCATGACATATTATGGCCTGTCCTTTTGCATATCATCGGATCTAAGGGACAAAATTTTCGGCTTTTCTATATTTAAATACCTTTCACTGCGATTTTACGAGGATCATCATCCCTCAGTGCCATCTAGTGAAGATATTTAAATAGGGGCAACTGTTACACCCCAAAATTTCCCCCCTTATATTATCATTATCATTTTAGGAGCATACTCATGAAATTTCTAACCTTAACCCGGTGCAAGTCTGTTTTTGCCAAATTGCAGATGAATCAGGGTTTCGTGCAGTCATAATCAAAGTTTCAAGGTTTGTGATTAGTCAATATTTTGGGCTCATTCAAATAGGAAACAAGTTCAAGGGTATTATTTAATGTCAATCAAGAATCCAATGTGATGTTGTTACCCCAAAGTTCAGAGCAGTACATTTCAGAGCACCCGATTAGGGTTTTGGACCAGTAAAAGTCAACCATAGTTTGACTTTGATGTTGGAAGGTATTTAAATGGTGGGATTGTGATTCATGAAGTTCATATAGCCTAATAAAGTTAATCCAAGAAGTTTCAAGGTCTCAGGAGGCCCAAAATATCAACAGGTGACTCGGTAATCATCGATCGGTCGTACGGTTGACCGAAAAGTCAACTCTCCAAATTTTATGAATTGGACTTCAAGTTGTGAAACAAAGTTGTTCCTTATGTCATATTGGACTTGCATATCAATTTTCATGACCATTAGATCAAGGATGAAGGAGTAATCGAAAAATCGGGAAATTAGGGTTTTGAAAAGGGCTAAACCATAACTCCTTAACCACACATCCAATTGAGTTGGTTTAAAGCTCATTTGTAAGCTCTTGACAAGTCCTACAAAAGTCCCTAAGTGGTCCATGATCATAAAATGCATAGATTTGGAGTTATGATCAAATTCATTTCAAGAGGGGAAAAAGACTTAGGAAAATTTCATGTTTAAGCTCATTTTTTAGCAACTTTGGAGGGCTTTTTGGCCAAGTTCCTTTGGGAAATTGAAACTCATGAAAACATGAATGTTTTAGAGCTATGTGAGGGATTTCTAAAAAGTACTAGCACATCCCAAAATGATTTGTGAGCTGAAAGTTATGGTCATGGCAAGTTGGTGGTTTTTCACTTTAGTCCCACATTGGCCAAATTTCAAAATGCATTCTTTCATCAAAGTTGGCCAATCTCAGCTTATTAAACTTGTTGTATATGATATGTAGAATGCTTTTAGCATGAAAAACCAAGGAGTTATGCATAAAAATCAAAGAAACAAGCTTCACACATTGCCTTGCAAGTGGATATGCAACTTGCATCAAAAAGTGAAAAATGAAGCATGAGGTGTAAAGCCAATTTCTGAACCAGCCACAAGTCTATGCTCTTAGCCTGAAATTAGCCTCAGAAACCCATCAATTTTATTTACTAATGAGCTTGGATTATCAGCCAAGAAAACCCTCCTAGGGAGGTTTGCTCCAAAATATCCAAAACCTTTCTTCAAAGTGAAGAAAGCTTCAAACCAGCCCCTCACTCTCACTTGCCTATAAAAGGAGGCCTTCCTCACCTCATTTTGATCATCAACAACATTCTAAAACCAGAAGAAAATCTCTGTCCTTGCTATTTCCATTTCTTGCTTCAAAATCACAAATCTCACTTTTCACAAAATCACCAAAAATCTGTCTTGGCACAAGGGCTGCCAAAATCATTTATCTACATTCCAACACCCCAACAAGCATCCATAAAGTCCCTAAATATGGTATAGAATATGTCTAAACCATTAAACCACCCAAAAACTTCACAAATCAAAAAGTCAATTTCATCACTAAACCACTTTGACCAAAAGCTACAAAACTTGCCATATCTTGTTCCATATATTTTCTTGGCATTTCAATCATCCTAACACATCTCATATGATGTTTCTCAACTGTTCAAAGTGCTAGAAATCATTGGAGGGTCATATTTCTTCATTTGGCATCTTAGTTGCATTTTGCTTAAAAGTGAAGAAAGGATTCAAGGCAAGGAAGAAGATTGAGGTTCTCTGGGTTTCTTGGCTATTATAGTTTGTTCAATAAGGTCTACAAGAGGTATGTAACTTGTACATATTGACCCTTGCACCATTCTTTCATGTTTTTTGCATTTTGAGCATTTTGTGAATTTTGAAGCTATGAAGAAGTGATGATTTTCATGATATGTGATTTTTAATAAATGACAAAGATTGGTATGAATATTAGCATAAGTGTTGAGCTTGTTCTTGCCAAATTTATGATTATTGTGTTAAGTTTGTTAATAGTTTTTTGAGTGAAATTGCTAGCTAATGTTGTTACCTTCACACAAGTTTGGTGGATATTTTGATGTTGATAATTTTTGGTGTCTTGTGTTATAGTTTATGCTCAGAAATGTTACCCTTGGTTTGCCTCAATCCAGAATGTTGGCATTAGGTCACTAGCTTTGTGTTGGTCTATACACTAGTCTTACTTTGGGGCTGTTGTGATTTCTGTTTGTGGTAACTCTGTTTGAATAAGTTACAAGGCTATTAGTGGATTGATAAGGTTTGGTGTTGAGTTCTTTAGTGAGAATGAGATGACTTTTGGCCTGCTTTTTCTCCTAGTGGTTTTGGAGTGTGTGGCCAAAACTGATATACATGTGATTGAAATTTAGTGTATGCTGTCAAGAACATATGACATGACTATGTTTAGGCATGTGGAAGGTGGAAGGAGCTGTCATGCCTCAGTCTGCATTGTCCTATTTCTTAGGGCCTTAGTCAATAGTGTGACTTTAAGACTGTTGTGTCTTTGACAACAAACTAAACTTGTGTTATAGAACAGCTTAATGTATCTTGGATTGGATCATAACCCCCAAACTGCACCTCAACTCCCATACCTTACAGTTGTACTCCAGTTTTGGTTTAGGCCCCAAAGTTGAGATGCAAATCTCTTGATTAAGTAGTGAAGGATGTATGACTGATGCACATTAGGACTATTTGAACTCATGCTTACAACATACTGCAGGGCCTCATTTTAAAGAGCAAGTGTGAGGGGTCCTTCTTGTTTGCAGTTTGGTGTATCAACCTTCATCATTGGCCTGCCTCTTGATTTCAAACTGTCTTGAAATTCACCAAATGGTTAGACCCTAAAAACAGTTGGCACCATATCATTATCACAAACCCTGCAGATTGATGTTACATTTCAAATTCATCAAACTCAGTTTGCTAGGTCCATTAGATTAAGCCAACAACTGACTGTTTGGCACACAGTAGGGTTACTTTGGTTGTTCAAGCCATGATAGGGTTGGCTAGAGTTTATGAACTCTTGTGTTTGAGGTGCCCCACCTGGTATTGTGATTGGTCTATTTTCATAGGATGGTTTCCCCACTGTCACAGCTTGATGAGGGAATGTAGAATGTAGGTGAGGTCTATTTGCTACCAGTTGGTACAACAATGCTTGTTTGGCCTTGCTGCTGTTAAACCTCGGACCAATAGAATAGTTACAAGTATTTGGCACAGTTGTGTTTTTGACAGCATTTTGGTAGGAATTATGAAACTGTTAGCATTTTGGGGACTGTTTGGAATTGGTTGACACTTTGGTGTTGCCGTATGACACTTTATCTTGCACACATCATTATCCAAAACTCAGATTAGGCGAGGACTGCTGGCTGGCCTGAATTCGTGAGTTTTTGTTAAAATCATTTGTGAACTTTTTGATGTTGGATAAGCTGTATCAGTTGGTTGGGGATGACCATTATTTGCTTTTCCATCAGTTTGCCTCATGTTGTTATCAATGATGTTGTATGTGAAATACTTGGGGCAGGGGGTATATTTAGTTTAGTTATTCTTGCATCTGTTTTGCATCTTTGAAATTTAACAAATTCAGTTGGCAGCAGTTAACAGCCTTGGCATCAATTTTGTGTTGTGCTATTTGTAAACCAATTGAGATTGAGACTTCATCATCATCATGCTAGATATAAGTAAACCAGTTTCAACCACCATGTAGCTGCATCAATTTGCTTATTTTAACACTGTTGTCAAAAAGATCAAAGCATTTTGAAAATCACTTTTCTGCATAAGCTGTGGTAAGCCAAGTTTTGGACATGAGCATGTGTATTTTCATATTTGAGGAGTGAATGAATAATCCATTTTTGTATAGAGCTGATCTACACATTTTTCATGTATGCATCAAAACTCACTTAAGCAACTCATATGCCATTTTTCACATAAGCTTGTTTTTCATCAAAATCACTTTTGGAACACTTCATATTAATCATTTGAAAGATGTTTTCATATTTCTTTGGCATCAAAACAGACTGTCATGAGTTATTCACTTCAATATGCATTTTTTACCAAAACAAGGCACTTGACATGAAACTTTCATAATCTGTTTGTATCAAGCTTGCTTGAGGTGTTAGAATCATTCTATATTATTTATGTGAGGTGTGTGTGCATCTAGTTTGGATTAGAAGTGTTTGAATTGTGTCATTCATTGCAAGATGCATCACATAACATCAAAGTGCAGCTGCTGTCGAATTTTTAAAAAGAAAAGGAATTTCATAAAAGTAACCACACCATCATGCTCCTCATGTTTTTCTAGGCCAGTTACATATAAAATTTGTCTCATTTGGATAAGAAACGAGAAAGTTACGCGTCAAAACGTAAATCACTTTTGAGTGTGTTATTTTTGCCCAGCCTGGTTCACATTTTACCCTTATTAATTAAAGGGGTGGCTTATACAAACGGATGTATAGCCACCCCAGTGGTAAGCCTCATATGCCAAACGCGCCTTTCAGCCCATGATCCTGAGTTCGACCCCTGAAGAGGGCAACTCTTTTGGCATTTTTTCCATTTTTTCATTCAAACTTTGAAAATTCATAACTCTCTCGATTTTAATCGTTTTTCACCCGTTCTTTTTTCATTGTTTTCTTCTTAATGTGTACTTTCATATCATATTTTTTATTTTCATGTTTGACAATTTTTTCATCTATTTTAACTAGGTGCAAGTTAAGTGCGTTTCACGTCCGTTTACGCATTTGCAGATGAATTTTTATGTGGTTCCACTTAGATTTGTTTGTGAAATTTGTTTGTACTCATGTTCATACATGTTAGTTAACATGCTAGAATTTTTATTTTGAGTTATAACTATGTTTATTTCGTCCCACCTGTTGACTGTATTTGAATGTAATCTATCGTTACAGTTCTCGTCATTTTCATCTATGTTGATTATTATCAATGTGCTTTCATCCTTATCACTTCACATGTTTGTTTAATTCGTTGTTAGCTTTCATCCAGTTGCCTCCCCTGTATACTTCCAAAGGAATGTCTGTCCGTTTAACTCTTATGTTATGGATAATTCATTCACCCTTTCCCTCGACTTTGTTAAGTCATTTTAACCTTAGTCTAGAAACCCTTAGACTTTGCTTTAAGTCTAAAAGACCCACCGTGTACTAGGAGTGTTCCTCAACTAGAACCCTAGGAAAGAGTTCGTCAACTCTGTGTAAGAATCATCGTCATGATTTCTTACTTCTCCTTTTGAATATTACAACTTAGATTAGGGAGTTTTGTCAAACTCCACACAGACATTGTCATGTTTGTTCCCCCTTGAACCTTGGTCATAATCAAGTGTTCTTTATCCCTTGTGAGGTGAACTACGATTGCTCTGATTCTATCCTAGTTAGGATATGTAGGCAGAAGATGCGACATTTTTGCAAGCAAACTTAGTGTATATAACTTTAGGTTTCAACTCATATCTTTTCCCAATCCACAGTACATATCTCACACTTAGCAAGAAATCAAACAAAAGGTTCCTGTAGAGTACTACAGATATTTAGGGTGCTAACACCTTCCCTAGGTATAACCAACCCCCGATCCCCGAATCTCTTAAGCGTTGTTGTTACATCGCGAAAAAGGTTTTTCTTTCTTTAGACCTTTCCTTTGGATAAAATAAAGTCCGGTTGTAAAAGAATTAAGATCCAAGTTAATTTAATAGCTTGATATCCAATTTTCACCGCAACAGATACGAGAGGGCTGATCTGTACACCCAGTGATTTGGTGGTAAAAGCTTTCGATGGAACTAAGCGCCACGTCTTTGGAGAGGTAACTCTACCCATTCAAGTTGGGCCAGAAACCTTTGACGCGGTCTTCTATATCATGGATATCATGCCAGCCTATAGTTGCCTGTTGGGCCAGCCATGGATCCATTCTGCAGGCGCAGTGACTTCGACATTACACCAGAAGCTGAAGTATGTTGTGGGGGGCAGCATCGTGACCGTCTGTGGAGAAGAGGACATAATGGTGAGCCATTTGTCATCTTTCAAATATGTTGAGGTGGATGGCGAGATCCACAAAACTTTGTGCCAGGCTTTTGAAGCTGTTAAAGTCAAGGATGCGACTCCGGTGATGATTAAGAAACCTGAGATGACTCTCTCTTTCTTCAAGGAAGCTCAAGCTGTTGTTCAAGCTGGCTCTGTCCCAGGCTGGGGGCATGTTTTGGAAATCCCTAACAAGCAGGATAAGTTCGGGTTAGGGTATTCTCCTTCTGTTGATGCTTCCTCCTCTCGTAGTGCATTGTGCGTCAAATGGTCGATTCAGTTCACAAAAGGTGGGGTGATATTTGAGAATGTCAACACCGTGTCTGAAGACGAAGAAGATAATGATTGCGACCTGGACTCCTGGATTCAGCCGAGCAAACCAGGCCAGAGCCTCAACAACTGGATCATCCAGGATGTCATCCAAGTGATGCGCAAAGAGTAATGCTTTGTCTTTTCCAATTATTGTACAACCTTATGCTCTACCCAGGGCATAACGGTTTTATTGTCAGGGCCTTGATAGCTTATGCATGTACATATTATCAATAAATCAAAGGGCGTTTTTTATGCATTCAAATTTCGTGATCTCTGTTATTCCTGTTTTACTTTTGTTTTGAAAAACAATAAAATGACAATACAATTTGTGCTAACCTGCATATCCTTGTTTTAAGCTTAACCCTTGTTATTGCAGGATTCACATCACAGATGACATTGGCTCTGAATCTTCTACGACTCACTTCGACTTTGATTGCCCGATATATTAAGCTGAAGAAGAGATTGATGAAGACGAAGACCTTCCCGAAGAGTTGGCTCGTTTGTTGAAACAAGAAGAGAAGGTCATTCTGCCTCAAGAGGAAGAGATTGAGATTGTGAATCTGGGTTCTGAGGAACTTGTCAGAAATGTCAGGATAAGGGCTGCATTACAGAGCGGTGTCAAGCAGAGATTGGTCGAGATGCTTCGAGAGTATAGTGACATCTTTGCTTGGTCGTATAAAGATATGCCCGGACTCGACACTGACATAGTGGTCCATCATCTGCCACTGCGAGAAGATTGTCCTCCCGTTAAGCAGAAGCTTAGAAGGACATGACCAAATATGGCCGTTAAGATCAAAGAAGAAGTGCAAAAGCAGTTGGATGCTGGCTTTTTAGCGGTCACTACTTACCCTCGTGGGTCGCCAA
This sequence comes from Lathyrus sativus, assembly GCA_963859935.3. Classification (NCBI taxonomy): domain Eukaryota; kingdom Viridiplantae; phylum Streptophyta; class Magnoliopsida; order Fabales; family Fabaceae; genus Lathyrus; species Lathyrus sativus. Next base: position 267,625,057 of record OZ012740.1, read on the forward strand.
CATAGTGCCTGTACCGAAGAAGGACGGTAAGGTGCGGATGCGCGTTGGTTATCAGAATTTGAATAGGGCGATCCCCAAAGATGATTTCTCGCTCCCTCATATTGATGTGTTGGTCAACAATACAGCTCAATTTTCCGTGTTTTAGTTCATGGATGGCTTCTGCGGATATAATCAGATCAAGATGGCGTCGGAGGACATGTAGAAAACCACATTTATTACACCTTAGGGGACGTTCTGCTATAAGGTAATGCCCTTCGGTCTGAAAAACGCAGGGGCCACTTACCAGCGAGCGATGGTCACTTTGTTTCATGACATGATTCACCATGAGATTGAAGTCTATGTTGATGACATGATTGCGAAGTCCCAAGCGGAGGAGGGACATCTGGTCAATTTTCTAAAGCTTTTTGAGAGGCTTAGGAAGTTCAGGTTGAGGCTAAATCCTAACAAGTGTACTTTCAGAGTACAGTCTGGAAAACTACTGGGGTTTATCGTGAGTGAAAAAGGCATTGAGGTTGATCCTGCTAAGATAAAAGAAATACAAGATATGTCAGCGCCAAAGACTGAAAAAGAAGTTCGTGGTTTCCTGGGCAGAATAAACTACATTGCAAGGTTTATATCTTAGCTCACGGCCACGTGTGAACCGATGTTCAAACTACTGAAAAAAGATCAGGCGATTAGCTGGAACGAGGATTGCCAGAAGGCATTCGATAAGATAAAACAGTATCTGCAGGAACCTCCGATTTTGATACCCCCAGTGGCCGGAAGATCCTTAATCATGTACTTGACAGTTCTTGAGAATAGCATGGGTTGCGTTCTTGGTCAGCACGACAAGACTGGTGTTGTACCCCAAAATTTGCCCAACTTTTTCTTACCTGGTTTATGTTTCATTGCATTAACATTTGCATAGTTATATCATTTGCATATCATGGTATCATTCATATAGTAGGGGATCAAGTTTGATTCTTATCAAGAAGATCCTAACAAGAGGTCTCATTCAAGATTGAGAAGTTGTCAAAGTCATCAGAAGGTGGTTTGAGTGCCTAAGGGTTTAGATGTTTGAGTGTGAATCTTCTCCTAACTTGAGGATCAACTGAAGATCATAAGAGGGTTGTGAAGTGTTGAATGTGAGAAGAGGATGTGTATGGAGCTCATATAATTCCTAGAGGGCCATGGGAGAGCTCAACCAAGTCATTGTGTCAAATACAAGAACCACAGTTGAGGTGCAGGCAATTAGGGTTTCATCTGAGTTAATCCTAAGTCAACTGGGCAATTGAAGAGTATCAAAGCCTACTTTTAGGTCATGGAGTTCATGAAATGATGTGGTGAGACATTTGTTGTGTTGTGCCAAGATCAAATCAAGAAAAGTCAAGAGAGTGGGAAGTTGCTAAATTAGGGTTTCAGTGTAAAATCCCCTGTTTAGTGTCTAACTTCATGACCACATAAGTCAAGATACAAGTTTCAAATGGATCCTTGGCCAACATGAAACTTGTATATCATCTCAATTCCTTTAATTTGAGTACTAGAAGTCCTCAAGGGGATTTATATAACTCAAGTTATGACCCAGACAAGTTACAAGTCCTCAGATGCCTCTGAAATTTGTCTGTGAAAATCATATGACTTCAAAGCTATTTTTGACCTAGAAGGAGGTTTCACCTGAACGTTTGGCCAACATAAAAGTTGTTACTCATGATCTTAGATTTCTAAATTGTACTAGATGTCTTCCATATGATTTGTAGAACTCAAGTTATGAGGTTTACAAGTCAGGGGTACTTTGGGAAAGTGAGATTATAGGTCATTTTAAATCATAGGTCAAAATCTCCAACTTGCACTTGTCAAATGGATTTTTGTTCAACATGAAAGTTGTTCAAAATTTGGTTTTTAGGCTATCCAAGAGGTCATGATGGATTTATTGGGCTCATAGCAAGACTTGGTTTGAAATGGTTTGAATAAGGAAGATTTTCAAATGATTAAAGGAGGGAAAATTCACATTTTGAATAGAATGACCAAAACATGTCAAATAAATGCTCATTTTGATTGGAAATTTGATTTTAGACACTTTGGCATTACCACATTTTTGAGCTTAGGTCAAGTTTTACAAGTTATCATATGGTTGCTTCAAATGCAAGTTACATAACCAAACACTTCAACAATGCACTTCAGGCCATTCTACTGTTTCAATTTCACTCACAAGGCAATGTGCAATTGAAAGGGAAGATTCTAGAACAATTTCCATGGCCAATTCGTGACTATCATGTGTAACTTCAAGAGCAAAAACAGAAATTGCAATTGGCTGGATTGGGCCTCAAATTGAATTCAAAAGCCTATGGAAACATTCTATATATTCATTGGATTGATTTCAGATCAATTTTGGAACCATTTTCGTGCCAGAAAGATGAAGTTGCAGTTGAGTTTTCAAGAGGAGTAAGTGAAATCGAGTTTTCAGTTTGAAGCAAGATCAAAGAAAATTGAAGGTTGCAAACTCTTCCTAGTGCATCATTGAACGTATTTGGAGAGTTTTGAAGGGAGAATCAAGCTCCAAGTGCCTCTGTTACTAGATCTACAACAGGTTAGTAACTTTCAAAATTCTGCATGATTTAGCATGAGATAGTTAGATTTGAACTTGTGGTTAGGATCTAGGCAAGATGTAGATCATTTTAGGATCAATTTGGAGACATTTGGTGATAGTTGATCATGACATAGCAATTCTGTTTGGATTCGAATCTCTTGATTCATGAGGAGTTAGAGCAAATTGATTAAATCAGGATGATCAGTGTAGCATAAGGATGATTTCTATGGTCTTAATTTGGCAATTGATGATGTTTGATCTGGATGCTATTTTTGAACATTGCTTCGTGTTTTAAAATCCATTAAGAGTTGGATAATTTGAGTTGGAGATTTGAATTCCTGATGAAAAACTGAGTGAATTTGGTTTAGACTTTGTGATTTTTGGTTGACTGTAACTTGACCTTCGCCGGAGAAGACGACCGGAGTCTTCTCCGGCCACCGTCCCTGCTCTCTATCCAGCCAGCCTGATAATTGGAGAAGATGATCTTTGAGCCATCAGATCATGCTTTGACCAAAGACTTTCCCCCTCATCCAACGACCACGTTCTAATTGGATTTGTTGACTTCTGAAGCCATGGAACGCAGCGTTCCATTTAATGTGCTGGCAGGCTCTCGTGCATTGGATCAGCTGACCAGTCTCCTCATCCAAGCGCTCATGTTTTATTTCAGTTTTAATATTTATTTTATTTGATTATTATTATTTTAAATGCATTATTGATTCAAAAAATTACAATAAATTCAATTTTGACCCAAAAATTATTTTAAAAATATCTCCATGATCTTGAGAGAATTTGTGATTTTCTGAATCAATAAATTGCATTTTCATGCATTTTTCATTTTAATTTGATTTTTCTTATTTTGTTTAATTCTTTAACATTTGCATATTTGATCATCTTTCTTGTTGAATTTTGTTCTCTCAATTGGTGTTGAATCTGGCTTTAATTTTTTAGTATGTTTTAGGGTAGATATTCATGTTCCCTTAGGATTTTTGTTATAATTTTAGAACAACTTTAGGTTCTGTTTTAGGTGTTGAGATTAGAGCCTTCCCAAACTTGTGGATCACCTTGATACCCTTCAATTTAGAAATTATTTAGGTGACTTAGATGTTGAATTAGGCTTTAATATTTTAACCCTAGGTTGTTCAAACATGTATTTTCCCCTAGGAATTTTATTAGAATTTTACAACTTTATTTTCTATTTTAGTTGTATTTTGCAATTTGCTTGTGCTTGTGGTATTCTATCTTTAGTGCTTTTGCTTGTTTGGTCTTGTTGGTGACTTTGGAGTTGGATTTGCTTGGATTCCTTCTTGGGAGGTCTTCTAGATTTGGTGTAGCTGCTGTGGCTTGAAGATTGGAGCTTGGAGTTGAAGCTTTCTTCTCTTTTAGGAGCTTTTTAGGAGCTTAGGAAATTAGGGTTTTAGGAAGAGCCATTAGGACTAGTTTTGATTCTTTCATTAAACATAGAATGCATTGTGTGCTTCTATTATATCCAATGATGTAAAGTCCTCCTAGGGAAACTCCACCTCTCCTTTGGAGGGATGTGTGGTATGCCCATAGTTGAGTAGAACTTTGAGGATGCCTTTCCATTTCAATGTTGGTACTTGATGATTTCCTTTGGTTTTCATTTGGTTCTCAACATTGCAACCTTGATCTTAGTGATTAATCCTCTGCTTAGAGTGTGCTTGCTAGAGCTTGAATATGAAGTTTGATGAAGCTTGAAGATGGAAGCTAGCTTGAAGATGCTGTCAACTTTGTTGTCAAGAGGATTTGCTGTTTAGAGCTGCTGCTATTGAGTATTGAAGTTGTTGTCTGCTGAGGACTGTTGTTGTTGCTTGGGCTACTTTCTCTGTTTATTTTCTTTTGATGTATTGTCTGTTTGCATGTGTTGATTACCTCTAGGTTTTAGGTGGAGCTTGTCTCCTCTTGCCTGTTGTTTTCTTTGGTTTGAGGTTGAGCCGGACTCCCTTGCCTCGCTTGTACTGTTGCATAGCATGCATTTTACTGTTTACTGTTTACTGCTTGCTTTCTTTTTCTGTTTTCCCCTAGGATCTCTGATTTCCTCTGTGCAAGAGGGAATTATGACAGACATTAAGTTTTGACCCATGCATGATAACATTAGGATAGATTCCCTTTCAACCATAGTTTTAGGACGTCTTTCTATTCTCCTCTCAAAACAATTCAAAAACACAGTAATAAGGTTAATTGAAGTCGTACGTTACGAGCCTTAAGCTATCTGGGAAAAGGTTGGTGGAGGGTCTCTCTCCAGTAATCTGGATGTTAGTGTGGTACCCTTTGGGTGACATACGAAGCGTTCACTCTTGGGTCATAGTCTCTAGTGCGACTGAGATTGCAAACATCCTAAAAGACAGTTCTTTCGTAAAAAACTCAAACAAACATTCAAACTCTGTTTTTGTCCTCTTGGACCTTTAATCAGGAAAACCCTTTCTTAAGGAGATAAAAAACTGTTAGACAAACGTGTGTCTTCCGTAGCCCGAACTACGTGTGCTCTGATCTTTCATGCCGTATGAAAGTACGTAGGCACGAGATGCGACATCTCAGCGAGCAACCTTCCCCCCTTTAACCAGTAGTTAGGCGAACTACGTTGACTCTGATTTCCCGTTCCAGACGGGAATATGTAGGCATAAAGTGCGATACTTTACCGAGTCATTTTATTTTCTTTTTAGACCAGACCTTTAGAGTAGATAGATAAACATACCCTAGATAGAAAACAAGCGTGGATCCCGTCGAGTACGACGGACGTGAGGGGTGCTAATACCTTCCCCTTGCGTAACCGACTCCCGAATCCAGGATTTGGTTGCGATGACCATTCCTTTCCCTCTTTGCGTTAGGTTTACTCTGAGCGTTTCCTTTCCCTCTTGTGGGATAAATAACGCACGGTGGCGACTCTTCTGTCATAGTCGGTGCCGATTTTCGCAGTAGCGACAGCTGGGAACTCCAACGGTTCCCTATGCGAGTTAATCCTAGCGTTTGTTTTCCCGTATGGGGTTTTGTATGTAATTATCTTTCTGTCTTTACTTTCAGTACTGTATATTATTGTTATTGTGCTGTGGGTAAAGGGTTAGTTTGAGAGATAAGCCGGACCTGGGTTTGAGTGAACATAGACTTAGAAGTAGAGAGTACTGGTTAGCCTGCTTGCTTTGCTCGCACCAGCTAGCTACAAAATCTGCACTCAGACGAGATTCTCTTTGATGGCATCTTGCCTGGCCCTTTGGGCTCGACAGGTTGTTGGATTTGAGGGTTGTCGACTCTGGGAACCTATCATTTAGGATTCGGCTAAGTGAGGCCTCTTCAAGGGATGATGATACCACACCTTCTGGGTATCATATCATCGCTCTTGAAAGTCTGTGACGCTGATGACCGCATAGGATGTCGTACCTCGTCTGCGAGTTAAGTACATACCTGTGAGGGGTAGGTGGGTCTTTTTGCAGGAAAACTCTGGCCTCAGAATACCTGGTTTGTCTCTGTCAGTGAGAATTGGTGGTGAGGGTTCTTTTGTGGTTGGTTTGGTTTGAGGAGAAGATCTGATGGTTCTCAAGTTGCAGCACAGCACAGCGCAGTTCTTCGTTATTGCACTTGATCCCCTGTTGCATATGCATCTGTATTTTCATGTTTGCATTTCATAAACATGTATTTATGTTGCAGGTGTCTTTTTCCCCTCAGATTCTAGTGTTCTTCTTGCCAGACATGGAGTCCATGAAGAGAACAGTTGCTTACAGGTTACCTTCTCCAGATATCAGTTCCTTATTGCAGTTGGTTGCTCTAGCAGATCAGAGAGTGAGGGCTGAGTTTAGAGGGTCTTATGGGAAGCTGCTCAGTTTGTTGTGCAGACCTTCTGTGTTTGAGACGACTGGATTGTATACCTTGATGCAGTTTTACGAGCCTCAGTTGATGCTTCTTGTTCCCTGATTTTATTTTGGCTCCTACTTTGGAGGAATATTCTGATATGCTAAGAGTTCCTGTGTTAGATCAGATGCCTTTTATTCACGAGGATACTGAGCCTGAGTTGGCTAAGATTGCTGAGATTGTCAGTTTAGATGCTTCTGAGTTCCCCGGAGGTTTGGTCAAGTTGAATGGGGCTTATGGTTTTCATCTTTCCTACTTGGTTGAGAAGGCTATGCAGTGTGCGAAGGATGGATGTTGGATTATCTTCAGTGCTATTCTGGTTGTTTGCATTTATGGGATTGTATTGTTCCCAAACTTGCTTGATTTTGTTGACTCAGATGCTTTCTTTATTCTTGCCTTGAAGAATCCGGTGCCTACTCTCTTGGGTGATGTTTATCATTCTATTCACTATAAGAATGAGAAGCTTCGGGGAAAGAATGTTTCTTGCTGTGTACCTCTTCTATACAGGTGGTTTCAGGGACATCTTCCTAAGACGGGACCTTTTGTTGATACTGTTGGTACTTTAGATTGGTCTTCCAGATTGATGGGATTGTGTGCTGAGAACATTGTTTGGTTTGATCGGAACCTACTCGGAGTGAATATTATATATAGTTGCAGTGGCTTTCCGAATGTTCCTTTGATTGGACAGAAAGGTTGTATTAACTATAACCCTTCTCTGCTTGTGAGACAGTTTGGCTATGCTTTGAGGGACTCTCCGGTTGAAGACGAGATACAGGAATCTCTGTATCTCACAGGTTTATTAGATGGAGATGTTTTGGTCAGATTGAGGCATGCTTGGGGTAATATTCACAGAAGAGGAAAGACATTGCTTGGTAAGAGTGACATTCGAGCTTATAATCCTTATCGGCTCTGGATTCATGAAAGAGTTAGGACTTCTTTGATGCCATATCCTGCTGTAGAACCTTTATGTCTTTCGGTGATTGAGGAACCTACTTCCGTAGAGATTGAGAAGTATAACAAGCTGCTGGCTGAAAGGGAAGAGTTGCAAAGAGCAAATGAAGAGCTAGAGAAAGAGATTTTCCAGCTTCGGCAGGAGAAGAATGAGGCAACCTTCACTTTGAAGAAGCAGACTGAGATGATTAATAGGTTGGGTTCAGATTTGACTGAAGAAACCAGCAGGAGAGATAAGGTAGGAGTAGCCATGAATGGTGTTAGTAGTGTGCTTGCTACTAAGAAAGAGCTTCTGAACAAGGCTTATTCTCGACTTTCCAAATGAGAATTTTTGTGGAATGCCACGCTTACTAGCCTGAAGGAGCGTGAAGATGAGTTGAAGCTTCAGATTTCCCAGTTAGAGGAGCAGCTCAACGCTAAGGATGCGAAGATTGCTGAAGAGGCATCTCTTAGACGTGACGCTTGTCGCTACCGCGAAAATAAGGTGCTGGTAAAACAGAAGAGTCGCCACCTTTCGTTATTTATCCCTCAGAGCAGGAAAGGAAACGATCGGAAAAACCTGACAAAAAGGTATAAGACAAGGTCATTGCAACCATTGTCTGGGTTCGAGAGTCGGTTACGCAAGGGGAAGGTATTAACACCCCTCACGTCCATCGTACACGATGGGATCCATGCTTGTTGTGTTTATCGGACGGGTTGGTTTTATCTATCTACCTATCAAGGCTGGTCTGAAAAGAAAAGAAAATGACTCGGCAAAGCATCGCGCTTTATGCCTACGTATTCTCATCAGAGAATGAGAAATCAGAGTCAACGTAGTTCGACTAACTACGGGTTACGGGGAAGGTGGCTTGCCAATACATCAGTATTGTGCCTACGTACTCTCAATAGATATGAGAGATCAGAGCTTACGCAGTTCGAGATTGTTGCACCCTAAAATTTGCTCAACCTACTTCACTTGGTTTATGTTTCAATTGCATTGGCATTTGCATATAAAGTCATGTACATAGTCTAATCATTTGCATAGCATAGCATAGCAAGTCATCCAACAAGGGACCAAGTACTATTCTTATCTCTATGAGCCTATCAAGAGGTTATTATTCAAATTCAGGCCTATCCCATTCATCAGAAAGAAATTGAAATCTAAGAAGTCAGTGGATCAAGCAATGAATCTATCTCCTATCTGAGGGTATTTGAAGATCATCAAAGAAGTTGTGAGTCATGAATTGAGGCCATGGAGTGTATATGGACATCATGGAGGACCTATAGGGCCATTTTGAAAGTGAGACAAGTCATTGATGTGATCACAAGAGTTGCAGTTGAAGACAGTCAACTAGGGTTTCATCTGGGTCAACCCTAGGTCAACCCTAGGTCAAATGATTGATTGAAAGACATCAAGGTCTATTTGAGAGATGCGGGGTTCATCATTTGACATGTAGATATGGATGTGGTGTTGTGCCAAGGAGAAATCAAGAGAAATCAAGAAGAAGAGGAGTTTCTAAATTAGGGTTTCTGTGTAAAATCCCCTGATTTAGGTCAAACTTCCAAGCAAGATAATTCAAAATGCAAGCTTCAAACGGATCCTTGGCCAACATGAAACTTGTATAGGATCTCAAGACCTTTAATTTGAGTGGTGGAAGACATCAAGGAGATCTATAGAACTCAAGTTATGGTCCTTGCAAGTTACAGGTCATCTGAGGCATCTAAAATTTTGTCTGTGAAAGTTACTTGTCTTCCAAGCAACTTTTACCCCTCAAAGAGATTTTAAATGGATTTCTAGTCAACATGAGAGTTGTTTCTCATTGTCTTAGATTTCTAGAAAGGTATGGTATGCCTTCATCTGATTTGTGGAACTCTACTTATGACCTTGGCAAGCAAAGGGTATTTTGGTCATTTGAGAATTACAGGTCATTTCAAGCCTATGCCCAAAACTCATACAAGGAAGCTTCAAATGAAAAACTTCACAACATAAAATTTGCTCCAAATGACATTTTGAGTCTAGAAAAGTGATCATGAAAGTTTGGAAATGCTCATAGCTCAAGGTTCCAAATTTGGTTAATTAAAAGGTGAATTTAATGAATAAAAGTGACCTAAAAATGAGATTTTTCATAACATGGCCAAATGGGATGAAATTATAGGTCATTTTGACTGGAAAGAATGTTTTAAGACCATTGGCAATAGTGGATTTTTGAGTTTAGTTAAAAGTTTGAGAGATATCATTGGTTGCTTATGTATGAAGTTACACATGCCAAAACACAAGGGATTTGTGCACAAGAAGTTTCTAACAAGTTCTAGATGGTTCCATGAGCATCTATATATTGAGTAGAGTGGATCTAATCATTGGTTGGTGATTCATTTGGTTGAAAACTCATAGTTACATCTCATTCCTCAATTTTGCAAATTACACAAAAACTCTATCAAATCTTCATCATTCTTCAAAGTTCTTGATCCTATCATCATCTACATTCATCATAGAGCAAGTTTCCATCAAGATCTGGTTGAATTGAAGAAGAATTTGTGCGCTACCAACTTCATCATCCAAAGTGCAAGAAGAATTCAATTGCAAGATCAAGAGCATTTGAGCAAGAATTTCTGCATACAGTATCAAGATCCACCTCTATTGATCAAGTCCAAAGCATTGCAAGCTGTGAATCCAAGAGCATCACTATCTGTTTTCAAGATTACACCAGGTTGGTTTTTCTATCGAATTAGCATAGAATAGATAGCATGATGTAGAATCCTTAGGTTAGAACTGTTAGGAATAGGCAGATGAATAATTCTGGTCAGTTTAAGAGCATTTCATGGAGTTTGGTATGTGAGCACCAAAACTGTTTTGACCTAGAACTAAGAGGATAGAGAGTGTTAATTCATGTGGATTAGTTTAGAATGATCAGGGATGCGTGGTGGATACACTAGTACCAAGAAATTGGAGTTTTATGAGAGTGGGAATTGGAGTGTTCATGGAGAGGAAGCTATCGGGTTTGATTTTCTAGGTCGTTACAGTGAGAATTAGTGATGTATTATTGTTCAACTTGAGAATTAGAGCAATTTTGCTTTTTATGGATCTGAATTTCATGGAGAAACGAAGTTGTATGAGAGGGTGGAAACCTGGTTCGTGCAAGCTTGCTCATGGCTCAATCATGGTGAAACCCTAGGTTATTTGGAGAAGATGAGTCCAATGACGTTGGATCGTTCGCTGACCCTTGACCAAGTCTCAGATCGCACGACCTACATTTAAAGTTGAAATAAGAGGGAATTCAGAAAACGCAAAACGCGTCGTTTCATTAAACGACTCAGACTGGGCTTAATGATCTTCCTATCCACACCCCCAATATCCAGGCCCATATGAATTGAACTGTTTTTGTTACTTTCTACACCGTTTTCATTTTATTTTCTTTAGTTTTATTTTCTGACTCAACTGGGCCCAGACGCGCCTTGCTGCGCGCACCCCCAGTCTGGGCCCATCATTCATTTTTCAACTGAGGTCATTGCTGACTGCACCCCTAACCAAATGTAATTCATTTTAATTTCATTCATTTTTCTTAATTGTTTGAAAAATCATAACAAATTGAAAATTCCATATTTTTGAGTGGTTGTTTTTGCATCTTTTTCTTATTTCTGTTAAGAAAATTGTCATATAATAAAATTAGCATTTTATTTTATTTTTGCATATTTAGTATATTTTTCTTTTAAATAGGTTTTAAATGATGTTTAGTTTAACACTTGATCTTGTTGATTTTAGTTTATCTAGATCCTTTTATATTTTGGACCCATTCTTTTTAGAGTACTTCACTTAGGAATTTAATTTTCATATGAGATTTAATTCATGATTTTAGGATTAAATTTTAGATGGTTTGTTTTGGTGTGATTAGGGGAATCAAAATTAGGGTTTAGATATGACATAGGTGTAATAAATCATTTCTTTTAGGAGTTGTAGTTTGAATTTTGGGGTATGGGACTATAGGGGTATTATGGGTAGATAATAAATCCCTTAGAAAATGTTAGACTTCCCCTATTCTACTATTACTACTAGTATACTTCCTGTGTTTGCTTGATTGTGTGGTGTGCCCTCTCTAGGGTTATTATTTGACTGTGTGGGGTATTGGGCCTGCTTGGGGTTTGGGTTTGAGCTGAAGACTGTGCTGATGAAGCCCATTGAAGATTCAGAGAATGAAGACCAATTTTCAGAGTTGATGAAGAGTATCTCCTGCTGGCAGCTGTTGAAGGTTATGGGATCTAGGAGTTAGGTAGAGCTCTAGAATAGCAACTTGATTCACAAGCATGGAAGGTCTTGTTTGCCTCCATCCCTCTCTATGATGCAGAGTCTCTCTAGGACACTCACCCCCTTCCTTTGGAAGGCTTGGTGACAGTGTCTAAGAGATAGAACTCTTGAGAGAAACTTTCCACATATTGTTAACAGTCTGTTTGCCACCTTTGGTGGCCAACTAACTGTTTAACATCCCAATTCATTCTTTTGATGGTTCCTCAGCTTGGGAGAGTGAGACTTGAAGAAAAGCCCTGAGGGATTGAAGATAGAGACCTTGCTTGAAGGCTGTGAAGATGAAGACTGATGCTTGCTTGAAGCCTGTAGATGGTTGAAGATGACTTGAGGACAGATGCTGATAAAGCTTGTTGATGAAGATTGCTTTTGCTGTTTACTTTTGTTGTTTATGATTTTTGATGTATTGTTTGAATTTCCCCGACTGTATTGTTTGCCATTAACCTGTTAGGTTGAAAGCGAATATTGTTCGCTTTTGCCTGTTGTTTTCTAGGATCGAGGTTGAGTGGGACTCCCTTGCCTCGCTTGTATTGCTGCATCCATGCATTTTACTGCTTTATTGTATATATGCTATTGTTTCCGTTTCCGTCTATTCCCTTAGGATCTCTGTTTCTCTCTGTGCAAGAGAGGAGCATGATAGACATTAAGTCTTAACCCATGCATGATAACATTAGGTTAGTCTGATTCCCTTTGCAACCATAGGTTAGAGTTCTGTCTCTTCTTTCTCAAAACAAACAGAAAAACACAATAAATATTTCAAACACAATAAAAGACACTTCTTCCGTAAGAGAATGTGAACTCATCAAAACGTCATTTTTTGTCCGCTTGGACCAGTAATCAGAAAAGCCCTTTTTCAGAAGGAGATAAAAAACAATCAAGACAGACTTGTGTCGTACGTGGCCCGAACTACGTTTGCTCTGATCTTTCATGTTGTATGAAAGTACGTAGGCATAGGATGCGATATCCTAGCGAGCAGCCTTCCCCTCCTTTCCCGTAGGTAGGCGAACTACGTTGACTCTGATTTCTCGTTACAGACGAGAATACGTAGGCATAAAGTGCGATACTTTGCCGAGTCATTTTCTTTTCTTTTAACCCCTGACCTATAGAGTAGATAGAATAACAATCCATACCCGAAAACAAGCGTGGATCCCGTCGAGTACGACGGACGTGAGGGGTGCTACCTTCCCCTTGCGTAACCGACTCCCGAATCCAGGATTTGGTTGCGATGACCATTCCTTTACCCGTTTTGCGGTAGGTTTACCTCGAGCGTTTCCTTTCCCTCCGTTGGGATAAATAACGCACGGTGGCGCTCTTCTGTTCATCCGGCGCCGATTTTCGCAGTAGCGACAGCTGGCGACTCTGCTGGGGATCCAACGTCCCCTAAGCGAGTCAATCCTAGCGCTTGTTTTCCCGTCGAGGATTTTGTATGGATTTACTTTTCAGTTATTTACTTTCAAGCATTATATTATTGTTATTATTGATTTATTGGGGTGTGACGGGTGTTCTATGATTGAGAGATAAGCCGAACCTGGGCTTGAGTGCACCTAGAATTAGAGTGGAAATTAGTGGGCGCGCACGTGCTTTGCATGTCCTAGTGTCCCGCGAAATCCACACTCAGACGAGGTTCTTCTGGTTGGCCTCCTGTCCTGCCCTTTGGGTGGCTCGGGTTGCTGGTTAGTTGGATTGTCGACTCTGGGAACCGATCATTTGGAAGTTGGCTAAGTGAGGCCTCTTCAGGATTTGATGATGCCACTCCTTCTGGGAATCGTATCATCAACCCTGAAAGTCTGTGACGCCGACGACCGCATAGGATGCCATACCATTGTCAGTTACTAGGACACCTACCTGTGAGAGGGTTTGGGGTTGTGCAGGTAACTAGACCTTCAGATACCGGTTGTTTCTTGATCTGAGATCCTGGGTATTTATGGATAGTTGAGAGGTCTGTCAGAGACCAGTTGGAGTTATGATATGGGGTTTGTCAGAAACCAGTCAGAGTTATGTTATCGGGTCTATCATAGACCAGTGTTGGAGCTTTGTATTGGGTCTATCTAAGACCAGGGTTTGAGGAATTCTGGATGGTCTATCTGAGACTTATGATGTGGTTCAGGCTTCTCAGCCATGGCACTTGGTCCCTGTTGCATTTTATTTGCATTGCATTGTTTGCATAACCATTATCATTGCATCCCATTAACGTGTGTCTGTGCTGCAGGTGCATTTGCATATTCCCTGGTTCTAGTGCCCGGACTTCTGAGTATTAATCATGGCTGGTTTGAGGATGACAGTTGCCTACAAGTTACCTATCCCTGATATTACTCCCCTCCTGGGTCTGATTTCTATTGCTGATGAGGATGTCCGTAGAAGCTTCAGGAAGAGTTACGGACGGCTGTTGAGATTGGTTCGCAAATCAACTGATGATGAACTGAATGGGTTGTATACACTGATGCAATTCTACGACCCCGCTTTGAGATGTTTCACATTCGCTGACTTTATTTTGGGGCCTACCATGGAAGAGTATGCAGAGTTTATTGAGCTACCAGTACAGAATAAAGTTCCTTTTATTCACTCTGCCGCTGAGCCCAAGTTGGAGGACTTAGCTAAGGTCTTGCACATGAATGCTTCTGAGCTGTTGACGACTTCTTGGCGCGGGGTTCCAGGTTTCTCCCTCTAGTTTCTGATTGGTAAGGCTCAAGAATACGCCAAGAACGGATGTTGGGTGGTCTTTAACGCTGTTTTGGCTCTATGCATTTATGGGATAGTGCTGTTTCCCAATTTCCCGAATTTCGTGGACATGGATGCATTTCATCTGTTTGCTGCTGGAAACCCTGTACCTACATTGATCGGGGACTTCTACCATTCGATGCAGTACAGAAATTAGAATAGGAGAGGCAAGAACGTCTCTTGTTGTGTGCCTTTGCTGTGTATGTGGTTTAGGAGTCATCTCCCCCTGAAGGGACCTTTTGTAGATAGTGCAAATACAGCTGACTGGCCAGAGCGCCTGATGAGACTATCTTCTGAAGACATTGAGTGGTTTGACCGAGACTTGCTGGGGTATGAGCTTATTTTCAGTTGTTCTGGGTATCCTAATGTTCCTTTGATAGGAAGAAAAGGGTGCATCAATTATAACCCATCTCTGTTCATTCGCCAGTTTGGATACGCGTTGAAGAACCCACCCAATGAGGAAGAAGTACAGGAATCTCTGTACTTCACCGGTGATTTGAATGGAGAGTTACTATCCAAGCTTCAGCACGCCTGGATGCGTATCAACAGAAGAGGGAAACCACTGTTGGGGAAGAATGATTGTCAGGCTTATGTACCCTACAAAGTTTGGATCCAAGAGAGAGCAAGACAGTTGCTGATGCCATTTCTAGCTGCACCGGTCCCTGTCCATATTCCGGTGGAGGAACCAACCACTGTTACTATGGAGGTCTACGAGCAAGTTGTAAAAGAAAAAGAAGCCTTGATGAAGATCAATGAAGAGTTAGAAAAGGAACTGGCTCAGGTACGTAGTGAGAAGAACAAGGCTGTGCATTCTTTCCAACAGCAGATCGAGTTAGTAAACAGGCTAGGTGCTGAATTGACTGAAGAGAAAAAGAAGCGCGAACGTCTGGGTAAAGAGTTCAGAAGCTCCCATGACATGTTGGAGTCCAAAAAGAAAGCACTCGATGCCGCCCACCGGGAAATCTCTTCTTGTAACAAGACGTGGAATGCTACGCTAACCAACAACAAAAAGAGGGAAGATAAATTGAAGCAGCAAATTTTTGAACTCGAAGAACAGTTGAAGGCTAGCACTAAGAAGTATGAAGAAGAGGTAATGGCCAGATATAGTCTCCAGAATGCATTGAACAAGGCCATCGAGGGCAAGAAAGAAGCTGTGTCTCAGAAGCGGAAGCTAGAGGATCGCTTCGGAGAAGGGGCATGGGAAGAATCCGCTGGTGATTTGCGACGTGTTCTCAAGCGAAGAGATCTACTTGTTGAGGGTCTGCTTACCCGACCAAGTCATCCAGAGACTAAGAAGTTACTAAAGGAGTACCAGGCATATGGGAGTACTTGACCATTTCATGTATTAATGTATATGCTTTATTTGCATAGTGCTGACCATCACCAGGACTGTTGGTTGAGGTCATGCCTTCTTATTGTACACTCATTGATATTGTATTCTTGGCTTAATGGAGTTCTCTGCAATATATGAGGTGTTTTCTATGATTCGGCTCCGATCATCGTATTGCTGTCACTGCCACCACACTGACACATTCGCACTAGAATCGGGGAACGATACACCCTAATGCACAGACACATAGTGCATTGCATTCACATTCATATTGCATTACAAGTGATTATTGAACGGTATCTCATTTCTTGCACTGTACCAGGTCTTTTCAGGATTGAAAGTCAGCGCCCGCACCGATACTCCACTCGTACCAACTGCCGAAGGATTATGGATCAGATGCAGAATGAAATGCAAGACATGCGTGAGAAGCTGGCGCTATTCATGCAGACAATGGAGACCATTGCGAAAGGCCAGGAGAATTTGCAAGCTTTGGTGCAGCCTTTGTTGGTAAGAAATGCTGGGCACGGAAATGAAGACCATAATTCTGTGCGAGTCGACACTATTCACGGGGATGGTACCCCCACACCGGTGGCTCCACCTGTAGTAAACATACCTGCTGTCAATGTGAACAACGGCGCTGCCGTCGGGAACGGTAACGTTGGGATCGGTAACGAGACTGTCGTCAACAACGTTGGGCTCGGAGACGTCAACCTGGGTGATAATATGGGAGGTAATGGCTTCGGCAATAATGGATTCGGCTTCAATGACCAGGGGTTTGATCATACTGGGAAGTACGGCTTCAACGCTCAGGGCTTCGGACAGGACGGATTTGGTATGACTAATCAGGGTTATGGCGGATTCGGAAATGGAAATGGCGCTGGGTTAATGGCTTTTGGACCTGCAGGAGTCGCTCCGGGATATGGTAACAGGGGGCGAGGCCTTGTGATGAATCAGACTAGAGTTGGCCGTAACAACGGGTACGATGGATACGGAACTGGGAACGGTAATTGGCAAGAAGATCAGCAAGAGGATGCTTTCTCCGGTGGAGGTTTCGAAGGCCCTATGGATGACTCTCAGAGAATCAAGATGCTCGAGGAGCAGATGAAGGGGGTCGTGAATCAAAGTGTTGTTGGCTTAGATATGACAACAATGGGTCTGGTGCCTGGCCTGAGGGTACCGCTAAAATTCAAAGCTCCCACATTCGACAATTATAAGGGGGATACCTGTCCAAAGGTGCACGTGCGGTCATACTACAGAAGGATGTCGGCGTATTCAAACGATGAGAAGATGCTGATGCACTTCTTTCAAGATAGCTTGTCGGGCCCTTCCCTCGAGTGGTATATGGGATTGGAACCAACTCAGATAAAGACATGGAAGCAGCTGGCTGAAGCGTTTGTAGCTCACTATATGTACAATAGTGACTTGGCACCCAACCGGGTTCAATTGCAGGGGTTGTCCCAGAAGAAGGGCGAGAGCTTCAAAGAGTATGCGCAGAGATGGCGCGACATGGCTGCTCGAGTTCATCCCCCTTTGGAGGACAAGGAAATGAATGATATGTTCATAGGAACATTCACCGGTATGTTTTATGACAAGTTGTTTCATACCTCTTTGGGCAGTTTCTCAGACTTAATCCTGATGGGAGAGAAGATTGAAAGCAACATTAAACAAGGAAGGTTCCAAGCTGAAGAATCCACCTCAGCTGGCAGTAACAGAAGAGCTTTCGGTGGGCGCCGTCAAGGTGATGCAAGCGCAGTGTTTGGGGGCCGAGGCCGAGGCTGGGGCAGAGGTCGAAACCAGTACAATCAGCCGCAGCAGGTGGCAAGTGTTACTATTCCATTTCAGCAACAACCAATACAACAACAACAACAGCAACAGCAGCCACAACAGGGGGCACATCCTGTCCAGCGCATAGTCCAGGGGGGCAGACCAAGGAGGGTGTTTGAAACGCCTCCTTCAACGTATGCAGAATTGTTACAGACGTTACTGGGTTTGAACTTGGTGGAAAAGAGAACTCTGGCGCCAATAACAGGCACTCCTCCGTACGGTTACGATGCCAGCAGGCACTGTGAATTCCACTCCGGGGCTCCTGGCCACGATGTAGAGGGTTGCCACGCGTTCAAGCATGTGGTGCAGGATCTATTGGATAGTAAGGCTATCAATTTTGGACAGGCAGGTCCGAACATAGTGCAAAAGCCCATGCCCAATCATGGGGCAAACGCCATTTTAACCGAGGAGGGTTTGAACTTGATTATGAATGTTGACGACCTAAAGACACCGTTGTGTGAGACAAAGAGAAGGTTATTGCAAGGAGGTGTATATCCAGGTTGCGACGAGTATTGTTTAGAGTGTTGGACCCGAGCTGGGGGGTGTGCTGACTTAAAGAAGGGTATTCAGGCTTTAATAGATGGAGGCACATTGCAATTCGACAGAACGGCAGTTGAGGAACCTGCAGAGGTATTAGCAGACGAGCAAAGTGATGTAGCTACTGTGACGATTCCCTGAAAAACGATAACTATAACAGCGTCGGCCAAGCGACCGCCGATCACTATCACCAAGGCAGGACCAATCCCTTATGAGAGCACTAAGGCAGTCCCCTGGACCTATGGGTTGGAAGTATACTGTGATGGGGTGAAAATTGATGTTAATAAACAGCCAGCTGAGGTTGTAGACAACGTCGTCGGTACCGGATGTATGACAAGAAGTGGGAGAATCTTTATATCGCCTGAGGTAGAGGCTGAACGACTGGCGAAAGGAAAAGGAAAGATGAATGAGAATGTCCCGGTGCAGGGGAACGAAAAAGAAACGTCATCTAAGGATGTGGAAGAGTTCATGCGCCTTATTCGTAAGAGTGACTATAAGATTGTTGAGCACCTTCAACAGACGTCGTCAAAGATATCCATACTGTCGTTGCTATTGTATTCTGAAGCTCACAGAAATGCATTGTTGAAAGTTCTGGATACTTCCTTCGTACCCCAAGATGTTTCCGTGAATCAGTTGGAGGGGGTGTTGGCACATGTGAACGCAGGCCATAGCTTGGGATTTACAGACTTTAATTTGACCCCGAAAGGGAGAGAGCACAACATGGCGTTGCACGTCTCAGTTGAGTGTAGGGGATCAGTCATGTCTCATGTACTGGTAGACACTGGATCTTCCTTAAACGTGCTGCCCAAGAAAGCGATGATGAAACTAGATGTCAGAGGAATCCTGTGTACGCCTAGTGACTTGGTGGTCAGGGCATTTGATGGCACACGAAGAACAGTCTTTGGATCCATAACGTTACCTCTACAGGTGGGGCCGGAGGTTTTCGCAACTGAATTTTATATTATGGACATCCAACCAGCATACAGCTGCCTTCTCGGACGACCCTGGATCCATGGGGCTGGGGCAGTCACATCTACCTTGCATCAAAAGTTGAAATACATGGTAGGGGACAGTGTGGTCACTGTATGTGGAGAAGAAGATATATTGGTTAGCCATCTGTCATCATTCAAGTATGTAGAGGTCGACGGCGAGATTCATGAAACACCCTGTCAAGCCTTTGAAGGGTTGCGCATCAAAGACAAAGGTCCTGGGCCGAGTAATGCGTCAGAGGTGGCCGTCTCGTCATACAAGGAGGCTCAGGCTCTAGTAGAGACAGGTGAGACAAAGGGCTGGGGCAAGGTGCTGGATATTCCCGTGAAGATGGACCGATTTGGGCTGGGATATCAACCGTCGTCATCAACGCCTGCTGCTGGGGCACCCCATTTCAGAGGACCGATAACCATCACAGCTAGTGGAGTGTGTCACGAGCCCATCAACGCTGTTTCAGATTCTAAAGAAGGAGACAGTGATTGCGACATGGACGCCTGGATTCAGCCAAGCGTGCCAGGACAAGGATTATGCAATTGGTCTATTCAGGAGATTGCACACACAACATATCATAATAATCATCAACGTATTCATAATTCAATACTATCACACAATGCACACATATCCACGATATGTTCTCATGCATTACCCGCATACAATCACAATTCATTTCAAACATTATATTTATCAAGCAATGCACGCATATCTATCAATATGCTCTCATGCATTCTTCATGTATTTTGACATACAATCGCATATAAACAATATGCATTCACAATACATTTTTCATAGTATGTTTATTATTCATCTCATGCCATTTTATACAAGGTATACGCCTCACAATACCAATAATACAATTATAAGCCATGCACACATATATCCACAATGTTCTCATGCATACTTATTACATAATTGTACACAACAATCAAACATTCACAACTCGTCAATTAATACACACATAATCATCATTATGTTCTCATGTATTTTAACCGATTACAATTAATCATTCATATCACAACTCTAGGATCCACGCCCAAAGGCTACCCACAACACATATCATCACCATGGATCACATACTTATTCATATCATAGAGGTATTAACCTATGTGAATCAATCAAACAATCACCACATGAGCAACACAGCAAAAGAAAAATGTTGTCACATTCGCCTTCATTCGCCTGGCGAACCCTCGCAGCGAACCTTCGCCTGGCGAACTCTCTTAGCGAACACTCGCTAGGCTTCGCCTGGCGAGACTTCCCAGCGAGCCCAAGTCAGTAGCTACTGACTTCATTCGCCACCATTCGCCAGCACCTTCGCTGGGCGAACCTTCGCTATCCAACTTCGCCTGGAGAACTCACCAGCGAAGTCCACTGGAACTTAAACTTAATTACTCGCCAGCATTCGCTAGGCTTCGCGTGGCGAAGCTTCGCCTTCGCTCGCCTGGCGAGAGCCAGCGAACCTGCACGAACAGATTCACTCTCTGTTCCTCCTTCACCAATCCATCATCAACCCTCTCTTACACATCCAAATCAGCATAAACAACATCAATACATGTTACCCGACTATTTTACGGCATTATTTCCAAGTTTCAACCGATTAAATCATCATTCTACCGATTAATCCAACTTGCCCTAAAATGGAAAGTGATGAAAAACATCCACAAACCCAAACCCAACATACATAATAGCATACAATGATTAAATAGCAATGTTTCTCACCCTTACCTCGATTAATCGGAGCTTTGATGTTGGTTCTTGATGATTTCCACTTTTCCTCTTCTTCTCCTCTCTTTCTCTTCTTTCCTCTTTCTATTCTTCCTCTTCTATTTCCTTTACCTTACTATCTTTTCTTTTCTTTTCCTTCTCTATTATATATATTTCCTTTATTTTCCTTCCTTCCAATTTCCTTCTCAATTCTCTATTAATTCCAATTAATAAAAATTAATTTCCAACATTAATAAAAATCCCACTAAATCAATTAATTACTATAATTAATTATTTAATGAAATTCGGGCTGTTACAACTCTCCCCCACTTTAGGAATTTTCGTCCTCAAAAATGTTATCTGATCCAAACAACTCTAGATACGACTCTCGCATTCCAATTCTTCCAAATCCAATTCTCCCATAACTACTTCCACCAAAGGAATCTCTATACTTCGAAGTTGTTTCTTATCAACAACTAGAACTAGCCGCGCCTCCGAATTCAAATTCTCTCTCACTTGTACACCATCCACCTGAATCAATGTACCTCTTCAACTTAGACATATGAACACCTCATGCAATCCTCTCAAGCGACAACGGTAAAACAGTCTAACATGCTATCCGCCTCACGCTTCCGCTGCGCTACTCTGATACAGATCAATAAAACACAGGGTGCTCACGAGACTTCAAGCTCGACCAACACCAATTACTACCATAACTCTCAAAACACGGCCTTACTTGGATTCTTTGATCGTTTCCATCGTCCCTTGCACGGTCTTTGATCAGAGTACAACACTCCCGTTGGACATGCAACAACACAAAGGAGTCATACCCTCTTACTCAACGAACTTCATACGATGTTGTTTCTGATACGAAATGGCAACAGTTATTGTAGGCAACTCCATCAACGACAATTAACTACCCTTAGATCCATCTTGGTCCAACACACAAGCTCTCAACGAGTCCTCTTCATACTGGATAGTTTTCTTCGTTTGTCCATGCCATTCACGGACGCTAGTCAGAGTTCATCTTCAACATGGCACCCAACCGCTTTCGCAATCTTTCCCATAATCTTAACGAAAAACTTGAGTTCCCATCTAACAGAATGATTCATCTTCACTGGTAGGCAACGAGTTACTCTTGTTAATCCATTCTTAACTGTCCAAATCGGATCATACTTCCTCAAATTCATCAGAAAACCCGGCACAAAGCCCATGGGAATACTATCCCATCCCACTCGAAATACTCAACAGTTGTATCAGATCCAACCATCTCTAATGTCCACACTTCAATTCCTAGCAAGTCTAATCAACATATACAAACTCAATCAATTCCTTCTCCATCTATGGCTATCCAAAACTATTTCTCAAATTCGGTCGCATCTTCCTAGTACCTGCACGGATACTCCATCTTTCTCGATGTACTTCTCCCTGAGTACTCTTATCCAACTCACACTATTCAGAATACACACTTCATCACGACATCTCACAATACCATTTCCCTTAATCCGAAAATAAGCCCTCTGACTTTTATCCATTAAATTCAATTAATCTATCAACTCAACTCAGAATTCCGATTTCCTCGAACCTCATCAGAATACCAAAAGTCAATCTCAACATCCAAGGCTCAACTTCATAAGAAGTCTCTTCACAGGCCGAACTCATATCTGAATTTGCTTAATCAGTTCTAACTTCCTTACCATCTTCATTAGTGTATACCAAAATTCCCGATTCGATATCTTAGCTACCACTTGGTATCATCCGAATGGTAATTTAACCAAAACCAATAATGTTTTACTTAACACATCTCTTAATCATATCAACAAAGTATCTCAAAACACAACGACCATCCTGTCGGACTTGGCAAAACCAATACACGAACTGTTGACAGCTTTCTCAAAACTCTTTGAACTTTCTTCACAGTAGTACATCACTGCCTCTTCCCCAATACTAATAACTCAAGTTCCCGACGCTCAACATGAACCCCCATACTCTCCGAACATATCCAAACACCATCGGTTACATAACCATTGACTCTCTCAATCAAGTGTGGAAAATCATTATATCAAACGGACACTCAGCTGTGAACTTATGGTGATAACGCAAACCGCACTCTCCGCGCTTACCATAACATCCAAACATTTTTCGCCAATAAATACTTAATTCCATGTCACTACTTTCCCATCACATAGAGCAGTGTAATATCTTCCAACGCTTCTAATCTTGCGTCATTCCGAATTACGATTTTCCGTTACGACAAAATCACGGAAACAACCCTTCCACACTTAAAGGTCATCCAATACCTCTCCAACTCTTGAAATGCTTAAGGGTCCAATTATACCAACCATGTATTCCACATCTCATTTCCTTTAGTAATCACTAGAAGTCATTATCCACCCTTATACTCAACTCCACAATCTGTTGCCGTAGCACACACACCAGACATAATTCTCAACACTACTCAATCAATTTAATTCTTCGACTATCCAAACAGATATAATTAGTCGGCAAAACCGACATCTTCCCACTTTCATTAGCACCCCGAATTCCCATCAAAATTAACCATCTCCTCACTGTCTCGTGCCGACTCATCAACACACTTCTTAAGCACCTGGCTTAGCTCCAAACAATTCTCTGCTCACGCCACCTAAGCTTGCAAGACACGTCCATCCCATCCAACAGAACTCCAACTACTATCAAACAGAGATTAAGGGTGATCAGTTCCTCAATTTGTCAATAGGCACCTGAAAATCATGATGGAGTATAGACTATCTTTACCAAACCACAAGAGTGTTAACCACCCACTAAGCTACAACTTCTACACCTGCAGCATCTTGGAGAAGCACAACGTCTCCCCCACTTAGATCATTCCCACTTCTCTAGACAAGGTTAAGCAACAACATGTATCGACAGTGTTTTCACACACATGCCGCATACAAGGGAACAAATAACATTAGACAACTTGGCCGGACGGACCAACCAGGCTCTGATACCACTAATGTAACACCCTTCTAAACCCCGCAAATAATATATGCATAATTAGAGTAAAAGTTAACATGCATCCATAAAAGGGCATCACACAAAACTTGCACCACATTAAAACAATCTGTCATGCTCATAAACACCTTTCCATTTAGCAGCGGATTCATTAATGGAAATCCTTTAAAAGAAACATTTACTTTCATCATACAAAATCAACATCTCTAGGCACTAAGGCCAACATCTCATTATCTCAATTACTCCAAATATGAAAACATAACTTAGGTTACATAATGTAATCCTAAAACATAAGCAATCGATCCCCGTGTTACACGACCAGAGCATGACTCGACCCATAAATAATTACTAAACCGCTACACACGTAGCGACCTCGAACTACAAGCAGAACTTCATAAAGGCCTCCAGCAACCTAATCTGCAATGCCTCATAGAGCATTATAAAACAGCAGAAGGGTGATAAATATTACCATAATAATCAAAGCATAAAATCATGTATACATAGGTATCATATAATTAACTCCCTATTTCTCACCACAATTCAACTCATAGTCATTTACATCGTCACTTATATATATATACAACATGAATATTCACCAAGCATTTTACATCATGCATGCATCCACAATTCCACAATCTCATCATTCACACATAAGCATCTCTTCATGCATATGTCATATATTAATGTGACTCAACAACTCAATGCAACTCATGCAATGCGGTACCGACTCTCGTTATCTTTTTTCGGTTTTCACTCTAAACCGGGTCCACCCTTCTAGGTTTGGGACAAGCCACTAGTTTCCACGAAACTAACAGACATTGCCTCTTGACTGAATGATGCATGTACAATCAACCAATCACAAAAAATGCACTTAAGACCGTTCCCGCGTCTTAATCCCATGCATTCGAATAATTCACCCCTTCGAGAATTTCATTATGATTGCACATACAACATATATCAAACAATTATCAATGTATTCATTTCACCCATCATCATCATCATATTCAACAACAATGCACACATATCACATATGTTCCCATGCATTTACACAACAATCGCATACAAATATGCACTCACAATTCATTAGACAATACACATACATTCATCATTATATTCCCATGTATTCGAATAATTCACCCCTTCGTGAATTATATCATGATTGCACACACAACATATCATAATAATCATCAACGTATTCATAATTCAATACTATCACACAATGCACACATATCCACGATATGTTCTCATGCATTACCCGCATACAATCACAATTCATTTCAAACATTATATTTATCAAGCAATGCACGCATATCCATCAATATGCTCTCATGCATTCTTCATGTATTTTGACATACAATCGCATATAAACAATATGCATTCACAATACATTTTTCATAGTATGTTTATTATTCATCTCATGCCATTTTATACAAGGTATACGCCTCACAATACCAATAATACAATTATAAGCCATGCACACATATATCCACAATGTTCTCATGCATACTTATTACATAATTGTACACAACAATCAAACATTCACAACTCATCAATTAATACACACATAATCATCATTATGTTCTCATGTATTTTAACCGATTACAATTAATCATTCATATCACAACTCTAGGATCCACCCCCAAAGGCTACCCACAACACATATCATCACCATGGATCACATACTTATTCATATCATAGAGGTATTAACCTATGTGAATCAATCAAACAATCACCACATGAGCAACACAGCAAAAGAAAAATGCTGTCACATTCGCCTTCATTCGCCTGGCGAACCCTCGCAGCGAACCTTCGCCTGGCCTTCGCCTGGAGAACTCTCTCAGCGAACACTCGCTAGGCTTCGCCTGGCGAGACTTCCCAGCGAGCCCAAGTCAGTAGCTACTGACTTCATTCGCCAGCACCTTCGCTGGGCGAACCTTCGCTATCCAACTTCGCCTGGCGAACTCGCCAGCGAAGTCCACTGGAACTTAAACTTAATTACTCGCCAGCATTCGCTAGGCTTCGCCTGGCGAAGCTTCGCCTTCGCTCGCCTGGCGAGAGCCAGCGAACCTGCGCGAACAGATTCACTCTCTGTTCCTCCTTCACCAATCCATCATCAACCCTCTCTTACACATCCAAATCAGCATAAACAGCATCAATACATGTTACCCGACTATTTGACGACATTATTTCCAAGTTTCAACCGATTAAATCATCATTCTACCGATTAATCCAACTTGCCCTAAAATGGAAAGTGATGAAAAACATCCACAAACCCAAACCCAACATACATAATAGCATACAATGATTAAATAGCAATGTTTCTCACCCTTACCTCGATTAATCGGAGCTTTGATGTTGGTTCTTGATGATTTCCACTTTTCCTCTTCTTCTCCTCTCTTTCTCTTCTTTCCTCTTTCTATTCTTCCTCTTCTAGTTCCTTTACCTTACTATCTTTTCTTTTCTTTTCCTTCTCTATTATATATATTTCCTTTATTTTCCTTCCTTCCAATTTCCTTCTCAATTCTCTATTAATTCCAATTAATAAAAATTAATTTCCAACATTAATAAAAATCCCACTAAATCAATTAATTACTATAATTAATTATTTAATGAAATTCGGGCTGTTACACGAGGTATCATGATTTTGCTTAGGGTTGTGCTGTTATGTACATTGCGTTTTTTAAACATTAAATAAAAGGCGTTTTTTCATGTACAAATATTGCGATCTCTGTTTTTCCTGTTTTGTGTTTTACAATAAACTGGCAACATGGTTATTCGCTTTATACGCATTTTGAAGCATTTAACCATTCCTTTTGCAGGATAACATTTTCAGATGACATCATTGAACCGCCTATGACTCGTCTCGACTTTGAGCACCCGGTATTTCAGGCCGAAGAAGAGATTGTCGAAGATGGTGACGTTCCCGAAGGAATTGTCTTGGTTGGTAAAGCAAGAAGAACGAGTCATTCTGCCTCATGAGGAGGTCATCGAAATCATTAACCTGGGGTCGGAAGGGGTTGAAAAGAACATCCGTATAGGAGCTGCGCTGCAGAGCGACGTCAAGCGAAGACTGGTTGAAATGCTCAGAGAGTATAGTGATGTGTTCGCTTGGTCGTATGAAGACATGCCTGGGCTTGATACAGATATGGTTGTGCACCGCCTGCCGTTAAAAGAAGAATGCCCGCCGGTCAAGCAGAAGCTTCACAGAACTAGACCTGATATGGCAGTGAAAATTAAGGAGGAGGTCCAAAAGCAGTGGGATGCTGGTTTCCTAGCTGTGACAAAATATCCCTCATGGGTCGCTAACATTGTACCAGTGCCAAAGAAAGACGGTAAAGTGAGAATGTGCGTAGATTACCGTGATTTGAACAAAGCGAGCCCGAAAGATGATTTTCCGCTTCCTCACATCGATGTGCTGGTTGACAACACGGCCCAATTCTCCGTATTCTCCTTCATGGATGGCTTCTCGGGCTATAATCAGATTAAAATGGCGCCAGAGGACATGGAGAAGACTACTTTCATAACGCCTTGGGGAACATTTTGTTATAAAGTGATGCCCTTCGGACTAAATAATGTTGGGGCAACGTATCAGCTTGCAATGACAACTCTTTTCCATGATATGATGCATAAAGAGATCGAAGTTTATGTCGACGATATGATTGCCAAATCCCAGATGGAGGAAGAGCATTTGGTGAATCTGCTGAAGTTATTCAAAAGGCTTAGGAAGTTCAGGCTGAGACTGAACCCTAACAAGTGCACCTTCGGGGTGAGATCGGGTAAACTGCTGGGGTTTATCGTGAGTGAAAAAGGAATAGAGGTTGATCCTGCAAAAATAAAAGCAATACAAGAGATGCCGACGCCTAGAACAGAGAAAGAGGTGCGCGGGTTTTTAGGGAGGTGGAACTACATCGCCCGGTTCATATCTCACCTAACGGCTACGTGTGAACCATTATTCAAGCTGTTGAAAAAAGACCAAGCTGTAACGTGGAATGAAAATTGTCAAAAGGCGTTCGATAAAATAAAGCAGTATTTGCAGGAGCCTCCTATTTTGATACCTCCAGTGGCAGGGAGACCCTTGATTATGTATTTGACAGTTCTTGAGGGAAGTATGGGTTGTGTTCTCGGTCAACACGACGAGACAGGAAGAAAAGAGCATGCAATATACTACTTGAGTAAGAAGTTTACTGAATGTGAATCTCGATATTCAATGCTCGAAAAAACTTGTTGCGCGCTGGCCTGGGCCGCCAAGCGTTTGAGGCAATACATGCTGAATCATACAACCATGCTCATCTCGAAGATGGATCCTATCAAATATGTATTTGAAAAGCAGGCATTATCGGGGAGAATTGCCCGTTGGCAGATGGTTTTGACTGAATACGACATCCAGTATGTCTCGCAGAAGGCTATAAAGGGGAGCATATTGTCTGAGTATTTGGCAGAGCAGCCTATTGAGGATTACCAATCAATGAGGTTTGATTTTCCTGACGAGGATATCATGTACCTAAAGATGAAAGATTGTGAAGAACCGTTGCCAGACGAGGGACCAGAATTGGGCTCCAAATGGAAGTTGATCTTTGACGGAGCTGTAAACGCCTACGGTAGCGGAATAGGGGCAATCATTACTACTCCACACGGGTCGACATCCCGTTTACCGCTCGATTGACCTTTCCGGTTACCAATAATGAAGCCGAATACGAAGCTTGTATCATGGGGCTTGAAGAAGCCATCGATTTGCGAATCAAAAATCTGGATGTATACGGAGACTCAGCTCTGGTGGTGAATCAAATAAAAGGCGAATGGGAGACACGTCAGCCTAATTTGATACCATATATGAATTATGCGAGGATATTGTTGCCTTTTTTTGACAAGGTTGAATTGCATCATGTACCGCGAGCAGAGAATCAGATGGCTGACGCCCTGGCTACTTTGTCTTCCATGTACAAAGTCAACTTCTGGAATGAGGCTCCCAGAATTGTTATCTCTCGGCTTGACAGACCTGCCTTCGTATTTGCCATTGACAAAGTATCTGATGATAAACCGTGGTATTTTGATATCCTTAATTTCTTGAAGAACAAAGAGTATCCGGCTGGGGCATCCAGTCACGATCAGAAGACTCTCAGGAGATTGGCGGGTAATTTCTACCTGAATCCGGACGGTGTCCTGTGCAGAAGAAACCACGACATGGTGCTACTACGTTGTGTGGACGAGAAAGAGGAGAAGTTGCTCATGGAGGAAATACATGAGGGTACATTTGGTACGCATGCTGGTGGGCATGCTATGACGAGGAAGTTGCTGCGGGCAGGTTATTTTTGGCTAACTATGGAAACTGATTGTTTCAAGTTTGCGAGGAAGTGCCACAAGTGCCAAATCTATGCAGATAAGATCCATGTGCCTCCGAGTCCTCTGAATGTGATGTCATCGCCATGGCCATTCTCGATGTGGGAAATTGATATGATTGGAAAGATCGAGCCGACGGCTTCTAATGGACACCGGTTCATTCTAGTAGCAATCAGTTATTTCACCAAGTGGGTGGAAGCGGCATCTTACGCAAACGTGACTAAGCAGGTGGTAGCCAGATTCATCAAGAGAGATATCATTTACAGATATGGAATCCCCGAGCAGATAATTACTGACAACGGTTCAAACCTGAATAACAAAATGATGAAGGAGCTGTGTCAGAATTTCAAGATCGAGCATCACAACTCCTCCCCTTACCGACCCAAGATGAATGGCGCTGTTGAAGCGGCCAATAAGAATATAAAGAAGATCGTTCAGAAGATGGTGGTGACCTATAAGGACTGGCATGAGATGCTACCTTTTGCTTTGCACGGTTATCATACGACGGTACGCACATCAACCGGGGCAACCCCGTTCTCGTTGGTATATGAAATGGAAGCAGTACTACCACTGGAAGTTGAGATTCCTTCCCTGAGAGTACTACGAGATGTCCAACTAGACGAGGCAGAATGGGTGAAAGACAGGTTGAACCAGCTGAGTTTAATGGATGAGAAGAGGCTAGCTTCTCTAGCATACGGCCATTTGTACCAGAGCCGAATGAAGAAAGCATATGATAAGAAGATACATCCTCGGAGCTTTCAGACGGGCGACCTTGTGCTGAAAAGGATTCTCCCGCCACAGGCAGATCACAGGGGCAAGTGGACCCCCAACTACGAAGGGCCATACGTTGTCAGAAAAGTCTTTTCAGGAGGGGCTTTATTATTGTCCACCATGGACGGTGAAGACTTTACGTCGCCTGTGAATTCGGACGCAGTTAAAAGATACTTTGCTTGAAATTGACCCGCTGGACAGAAAAAAGAGAGTCCAGGCAAAAATGGGGCATCCTGGCG
This sequence comes from Lathyrus sativus, assembly GCA_963859935.3. Taxonomy (NCBI): domain Eukaryota; kingdom Viridiplantae; phylum Streptophyta; class Magnoliopsida; order Fabales; family Fabaceae; genus Lathyrus; species Lathyrus sativus. The sequence continues at coordinate 267,655,152 of OZ012740.1, forward strand.
AGCCAAAAACAGAATGAAAGGTTCGGGCAAAAGTTAGGGATAAAATTGAAAAAATGTACACCCGCGAAGTTGAAAACCTACACTGGGCGGCTTCGGCAAAAAAAGGGTATCCCGGTGAACTGAAAACCCGTAAAGGGCGGTTCACGCAAAAGTTAGGGATTTGAAAAGCAAATGACTGCGGTCCAAATTTGATACTACAGCGAGCACTGGCGCGGGAGAATATACCTGAGGGGTTGATTATCAGATACAATCTCTTCGGAAGTGTGGATACTGGGAAAGCATTAGAGTCGGGCAAGTCATAGGAGGATCAGCTCGTGATGTTCGTCTGCATCCCGTTGCCGACATGTGTACAAATTTGATTTGTCATTATATTTATGCTTCTTGTGCATACTTGTATATTTGTTGTGCGTAGCTTCCTCTTTTCAGGAGTTACATCCCGTGTACAAAACTCCGCCCATTTAGGGGCCCAATCAATAAAACATGTTATTCAGTACTTGATGTTGGTTCTTTACTGTTTTGTACGTGATAAACGCCTAGGTTTAATGAAACTAGCGTATGTATAACGTCGCTGGCCCTTGCCAATAATTGCTAAAACTTTGAATTAACTGAAAATAATGTCACTAACGCTAACCTGAATAGATTTGGTTGCATAGACTTGTCTTGTCTTGTTTGTGGTGTTGCAGGGTTCATAGCAGTATGAAGTGGACGATCAAAAGATTGCAGTATTGACCAGAAGCTCGTAACGGAAAGACTCGATCCCCACGCAGGTCGCGCTTCCAAGATAACACTGTTCCTCACTGAAGAAGGATCAAATTCCCCAGCTAGTCGTAGTTTATCCAAAGGACATTCTCCAGCAAAGTCGTTTCCCCCAAAAGGACCCCCCATCCCGAGCAGAGTGGTTTAGCCTCAAAAGACTAACATTTCCAACTCGTGAGCTGTACCTAGACAATTTACCCTTACCAGTAGGGTCATTTACTCTCCCCCAGCGGAGTCAGTTGATTTTCCCCAAGAGAATCGTTTCGTCCCCAGCGGAGTTCTCTTTCCAGCAAGTGTTTCTTTCCTCCCAGTGGAACTCAAAGATTAAAAAAGAAAACTCTCCCCAGCAGAGTTGGTTGTGTGTCCTGGCATTTATTTTGTCGGAATACCGTGTGATACCCGTTCACTCTCCAGCAGAAGTCCAATCATGATTGGCACATGCGGTTATTCCTCAGCGAAGTTGGCTTCACTCTTCCAGTATTTATTTTGCTGGAATAATTCTGTGACGCCCAGTTACCCCCAGCGGAGTCGGCATTGTCTTCAGCATTTATTTTGCTGAAGCGGTTTCCTGTATCCCAGCAGTTCGAGTCTGCATTTGCATCGGCATATAGTGGCATATTTGCATCCACCAAATAAAAACGCGTAGCATTTCCATGCCGAATGGAGCATTACGCCATTGTCAAACATATGCATTTTGAAACATAAACCAGGTTGGTTAACCGTTTGTTTTCAAGTATTGTTGCCCCTGCAGGTGGAGAGAGCTCTTGCTCAAATTAATTACCAGACATTCAAGATCTCTGCGTGAGACATTCAACGATAATGTCGGTCGTGGCATTATTCCCCACAAAGTTGCGTGATTAAGTTTCTCTTACCCTTCCAGCGGAGTATTTCTTCAAGGTTGTTGTTGTGACAGCATCAGAAGATTTCGTTAATCGATATTTCGAAGTTGTCTGGCAGTGTGGATTCAGAAAATCCCCAGTAGAGTCCTTCTCAGATTTGCTGCCATGTCAACACTGAAAATCGGAAGATTAGACTCAGATTGTGTTACCCATGTGATTGATGAAGCTAGCTACTGTAAAGATAGGCAGAAAGGCTGTATCAGATGATGTTCCCGTATGAATAGGCGGATGAAGTTTCCTGTGTTCAGACAGATGATGTTCCCGTATGAATAGGCGGATGAAGTTTCCTGTGTTCAGACAGATGATTTTCCCGTATGAATAGGCGGATGAAGTTTCCTGTGTTCAGACAGATGATGTTCCCGTATGAATAGGCGGATGAAGTTTCCTGTGTTCAGACAGATGATGTTCCCGTATGAATAGGCGGATGAAGTTTCCTGTGTTCAAACAGATGATGTTCCCGTATGAATAGGCGGATGAAGTTTCCTGTGTTCAGACAGATGATTTTCCCGTATGAATAGGCGGATGAAGTTTCCTGTGTTCAGACAGATGATGTTCCCGTATGAATAGGCGGATGAAGTTTCCTGTGTTCAGACAGATGATGTTCCCGTATGAATAGGCGGATGAAGTTTCCTGTGTTCAGACAGATGATTTTCCCGTATGAATAGGCGGATGAAGTTTCCTGTGTTCAGACAGATGATGTTCCCGTATGAATAGGCGGATGAAGTTTCCTGTGTTCAGACAGATGATGTTCCCGTATGAATAGGCGGATGAAGTTTCCTGTGTTCAGACATATGATGTTCCCGTATGAATAGGCGGATGAAGTTTCCTGTGTTCAGACAGATGATTTTCCCGTATGAATAGGCGGATGAAGTTTCCTGTGTTCAGACAGATGATTTTCCCGTATGAATAGGCGGATGAAGTTTCCTGTGTTCAGGCAGATGATTTTCCCGTATGAATAGGCGGATGAAGTTTCCTGTGTTCAGGCAGATGATGTTCCCGTATGAATAGGCGGATGAAGTATCCTGTGTTTAGGCAGATGATTTTCCTGTATGAATAGGCGGATGAAATTTCCTGGTTTAGGCAGATGATTTTCCCGTAGGAATAGGCGGATGAAGTTTCCTGTGTTCAGACAAACGATTTTCCCGTATGAATAGGCGGAGGAAGTTTCATGTGTTCAGGTAGATGATTTTCCCGTATGGATAGGCGGATGGAGTTTCCTGTGATTAGACAGAAATGTTTCCCCAGCGAAAGCGCCGGGATTTTTCCGTAATGTGAGTCCTGACGTGGACAGATTTGTGTTTATTTGTGATTTGGCGAAATTTGGGTCCAGATGTGGACAAGGTTACTCCTGTGACAACAGAATCTCTATTCGTGTTGACGAATTTGTCTCTCTTCTTGTGTTGATAAGGTTAGTCCAGTTGTGGACAGAGGTGTTTTGTGAAAAGTGTTCAGTACCTGTGGCGTTACATAGGTGGTTGAAGTTGAAATCAGAATTATCAGACGTCGGATCAGTTGTTGCCGTAACAACCAGATTCAGTTAGTGGATGTCGTTCCCCAAACAGTGGTGCAGTTTATTTCTGCGGTTGGCAAATTTCCGGGTTCTTAGTATTCAACCGTCTTGTACCTCGAATGTCTGAAGGCTCCGGGCGTTTCACCCAGTCGGGTCCAAGTCGCTTGAATAGGGGCAGCTGTTGCACCCTAAAATTTTCTCAACCTACTTGACTTGGTTTATGTTTCAATTGCATTTGCATTTGCATATAAAGTCATGTACATAGTCTAATCATTTGCATAGCATAGCATAGCAAGTCATCCAACAAGGGACCAAGTACTATTCTTATCTCTATGAGCCTATCAAGAGGTTATTATTCAAATTCAGGCCTATCCCAGTCATCAGAAAGAAATTGAAATCTAAGATGTCAGTGGATCAAGCAATGAATCTATCTCATATCTGAGGGTATTTGAAGATCATCAAAGAAGTTGTGAGTCATGAATTGAGGCCATGGAGTGTATATGGACATCATGGAGGACCTATAGGGCCATTTTGAAAGTGAGACAAGTCATTGATGTGATCACAAGAGTTGCAGTTGAAGACAGTCAACTAGGGTTTCATCTGGGTCAACCCTAGGTCAACCCTAGGTCAAATGATTGATTGAAAGGCATCAAGGTCTATTTGAGAGATGTGGGGTTCATCATTTGACATGTAGATATGGATGTGGTGTTGTGCCAAGGAGAAATCAAGAGAAATCAAGAAGAAGAGGAGTTTCTAAATTAGGGTTTCTGTGTAAAATCCCCTGATTTAGGTCAAACTTCCAAGCAAGATAATTCACAATACATGCTTCAAATGGATCCTTGGCCAACATGAAACTTGTAGAGGATCTCAAGACCTTTAATTTGAGTGGTGGAAGACATCAAGGAGATCTATAGAACTCAAGTTATGGTCCTTGCAAGTTACAGGTCATCTAAGGCATCTGAAATTTTGTCTGTGAAAGTTACTTGTCTTCCAAGCAACTTTTACCCCTCAAGGAGATTTCAAATGGATTTCCGGTCAACATGAGAGTTGTTCCTAATTGTCTTATATTTCTAGAAAGGTATGGTATGCCTTCATCTGATTTGTGGAACTCTACTTATGACCTTGGCAAGCAAAGGGTATTTTGGTCATTTGATAATTACAGGTCATTTCAAGCCTATGCCCAAAACTCATGCAAGGAAGCTTCAAATGAAAAACTTCACAACATCAAACTTGCTCCAAATGACATTTTGAGTTTAGAAAAGTGGTCATGAAAGTTTGTAAATGCTCATAGCTCAAGGTTCCAAATTTGGTTAATTAAAAGGTGAATTTAATGAATAAAAGTGACCTAAAAATGAGATTTTTCATAACATGGCCAAATGGGATAAAATTATAGGTCATTTTGACTGGAAAGAATGTTTTAAGACCATTGGAAATAGTGGAGTTTTGAGTTTAGTTCAAAGTTTGAGAGATATCATTGGTTGCTTATGTATGAAGTTACACATGCCAAAACACAAGCGATTTGTGCACAAGAAGTTTCTAACAAGTTCTAGATGGTTCCATGAGCATCTATATATTGAGTAGAGTGGATCCAATCATTGGTTGGTGATTCATTTGGTTGAAAACTCATAGTTACATCTCATTCCTCAATTTTGCAAGTTACACAAAAACTCTATCAAATCTTCATCATTCTTCAAAGTTCTTGATCCTATCATCATCTACATTCATCATAGAGCAAGTTTCCATCAAGATCTGGTTGAATTGAAGCAGAATTCGTGTGCTACCAACTTCATCATCCAAAGTGCAAGAAGAATTCAATTGCAAGATCAAGAGCATTTGAGCAAGAATTTCTGCATACAGTATCAAGATCCACCTCCATTGATCAAGTCCAAAGCATTGCAAGCTGTGAATCCAAGAGCATCACTATCTGTTTTCAAGATTACACCAGGTTGGTTTTTCTATCGAATTAGCATAGAATAGATAGCATGATGTAGAATCTTTAGGTTAGAACTGTTAGGAATAGGCAGATGAATAATTCTGGTGAGTTTAAGAGCATTTCATGGAGTTTGGTATGTGAGCACCAAAACTGTTTTGACCTAGAACTAAGAGGATAGAGAGTGTTAATTCATGTGGATTAGTTTAGAATGATCAGGGATGTGTGGTGTGTAACACCCCCTTCTATACCCCCAAATAAATGCATATACAAATCTATCAGAGTGAAAAATTTAGAATAAGGTATAAAGGAAGAATGTCACAATTTCACCAATGAAACACTTTAACATTTGCTCCATAAAATATGTAACATTTTCATGGTTTTAGAAATCACATTTCAACATTAAAATTTAAGCGGAAGATAAAATCATTTAATCATTTCCAAAATATTAATTCACATACACATAAGATATCCAGATTAATACATCATGTCAGGTAATTACAAAGCCACATCAGCTGATACATCGCAATGTATCACAAAAGAATACTATACCAGCCTAACTACCCGGTGTTACATAATCAGAGCAGTCTGACTCAAAAGAATGAAGCTATACTTCACAAAAGAAAGACTCCAGCATCCTAATCTGCAATGCCTCGTAGAGCATTATAAAACAGCAGAAGGGTGAGAAATATAACCATAATAATCAAAGCATAAGATTATATATATATATATATAGGTAATCATATAATTCAACTCCATATTTCTTACCACAATTCACCCTCTTAGTCATATATATTTACCACACATATATAGACAACATGAATATTCACAAAGCATTCCCACATCATGCATACACTCACATTTCCACAATCTTATCATTCACACATAAGCATCTCTTCATGCACATGTCATATATCAATGTGACTCAACAACTCAATGCAACTCATGCAATGCTGTACCGACTCTCATTATCATTTTTCGGTTTTTACATTAAACTGGGTCCACTCTTCTAGACCGATAACCCGTTATCATTTTTCGGTTTTTACATTAAACCGGGTCCAGTCTTCTAGACCGATAACAATAAAGGCCCGTCCTCTAAGCCTTCAAACCCACTCTTCTAGGTTTGGGACAAACCACTAGTTTCCACGAAACTAACAGACATTGCCTCTTGACTAAATGATGCATATGCAATCAACCACAACAATGCACTTAAGACTGTTCTCGCATTTTAATCTCATGCATTTAATAATTCATCTCTTCAAGAATTACACAATGATTGCACATACAGCATATATCACAACAATCAAGGTATTCACATCACAATACCAATCATACAATTACAAGTTATGCACACATATTCACAATGTTCTCATGCATACTCATCACATAATTGTATACACATCAAGCATTCACAAGTTCATTAAATAATACACACATAATCACCTATTATGTTCACATGTATTTATACTTGATGCAATTAACATTCAAATCACAATTCTAGGATTCACGCCCGTAGGCTACCCACACACATATCATCACAATAGATCACATACATACTCAAAATGTAGAGGTATTAGTCTATGTGAAACAACTAAATCGTCAACACATAGAAACCACAACAAAGAAAAGATGCTGTCAAATTCGCCCATATTCGCCTGGCGAGGCCTCGCAGCGAACCTTCGCTGGACCTTCGCCTGGCGAACCCTCTCAGTGAACACTCGCTAGGCCTTCGCCTGGCGAGACTCCCCAGCGAGCCAAAGTCAATAGCTACTGACTTTGTTCGCCACCATTCGCCAGCACTTTCGCTGGGCGAACATTCGCTAACCAACCTTCGCCTGGCGAACTCGCCAGCGAAGTCCACTGGGATTTAATCATAATTATTCGCCAGCGTGCGCTAGGCTTCGCCCGGCGAAGCTTTGCCTTAGCTCGCCTGGAGAGAGTCAGCGAACCTGCGCAGAACAGAATTTTGTTATATCTTCTCCTTCTCAAACCCACCACCAACCAACTCCCAAACATCAAAACCAGCTCAAACAACATCAATACATGTTACCTGACTATTCTACGGCATTATTACTCAGTTCCAACCGATTAAATCACAGTTCTACCGATTATTCCAACTTTTGCCCTAAATGAAAAAGGATGGAAACTACACCAAAACCCCAATCCAACATATATAACATCATTCAATGATCAAATAGAAACATTTCTCACCCTTACCTCGATTAATCGGAGCTTTGATGTTGGTTCTTGATGATTTTCCACTTTCCTCTTCTTCTCCTCTCTTTCTCTTCTTCTTCCCTCTTTCTCTTCTTCTTTCTTTCCAAATGTTTCTCTCCAACTTTCTTTTCTTTTCCTTCTCTATTATATATTTCCTTTATTTCCTTCCTTCCAATTTCCTTCTCAATTCTCTATTAATTCCAATTAATAAAAATTAATTTCCAACATTAATAAAAATCCCACTAAATCAATTAATTACTATAATTAATTATTTAATGAAATTCGGGTTGTTACAACCCTCCCCCACTTTAGAAATTTTCGTCCTCGAAAATGTTACCTGGTTCAAATAGTTCTGGATAAGACTCTTTCATCTGGCTCTCAAGCTCCCAAGTAACATTTCCACCAGCCGGTCCTCCCCAAGCGACCTTCACTAAAGTAATCTCTTTACCTCGAAGCTGCTTAAATTTCCGATCCTCTATCCGCATAGGTGATGTCTCAACAGTCAGGTTATCTCTCACCTGCACATCATCTAATTGGACTACATGAGACGTATCCGCAATGTATTTCCTCAACTGAGATACATGGAATACGTCATGAAGATTAGCAAGCGATGGTGGTAAAGCCACACGATAGGCCACTTCTCCTATCTTCTGCAAAATCTGATAAGGACCAATGAAACGCGGCGACAACTTGCGCGACTTCAGTGCCCTACCAACACCTGTCATCGGAGTGACTCGAAGAAACACATGATCTCCCTCTTGAAATTTAAGTGCCTTCCTCCTCTTGTCATAATAACTCTTCTGACGACTCTGAGAAATCCTCATCTTTTCTTGAATCATTTTAATCTTGTCTGTAGTCTGCTGAACTATCTCGGGTCCAACAACAGAACTCTCTCCGGACTCAAACCAACACCATGGTGTCCTACACTGCCTACCATACAACGCCTCAAATGGTGTCATACCGATACTCGAATGAAAACTGTTGTTGTAGGTAAACTCAATCAAAGGCAAGTAGTTATCCCAAGCTCCTCCTTTTTCCAATACACAAGCTCTCAAAATATCTTCAAGCGACTGAATCGTCCTCTCCGTCTGACCATCTGTCTGAGGATGATATGCTGAACTCAAACGCAACTTAGTACCCAAAGCACTCTGCAAGCTCTCCCAAAATCTCGAAGTGAACCTCGGATCTCTATCCGAAACAATACTCGACAGAATACCATGCAAACACACAATCCTCTCAATATACAATTTAGCCAACTTCTCCAACGGGTAATCCACACGCATAGGGATAAAGTGAGCAGATTTAGTCAATCTGTCCACGATAACCCAAATAGCCTTAAAACTACTCGGCGTCCTCGGCAAACCCGATACAAAATCCATGGAGATACTATCCCATTTCCACTCAGGAATAAATAACGGCTTCATCAAACCCGATGGCTTCTGATGCTCAATCTTTGATTTCTTGCAAGTCAAACAAGAATACACAAATTCCGCAATATCCTTCTTCATACTAGGCCACCAAAACACATTCCTCAAATCCTGATACATCTTAGTAGCACCCGGATGAATACTCAATCCGCTACGATGTCCTTCCTCAAGGATGCTCTTCTTAAGCTCAACCATGTTCGGAACACAAACTCGATCCCGACATCTCATAATACCATTCTCATCAATCCGAAAATCACCACCTTGGCCTTGGTTGATTAAAGTCAACCGATCAACTAAACTCAAATCCGATTTCTGTCCTTCTCGAATTCCATCCAAAATACCACTTGTAAGCTTTAACATACCCAACTTAAATCCAAAAGAAGTTCTCTCACATACTAAACTCAAATCCTGAAATTGCTCGACCAATTCCAACTCTTTCACCATCAACGCCGACATATGCAATGAATTCCGACTCAATGCATCCGCTACTACATTCGCTTTACCCGGATGGTAATTCAAACCAAAATCATAATCCTTCAATAGCTCTAACCACCTTCTTTGCCTTGCATTCAATTCCTTTTGATCAAAGAGATACTTCAAACTCTTGTGGTCACTAAACACTTCAAACCTCGCACCAAACAAATAATGCCTCCAAAGTTTCAACACGAACACAACGGCGGCCAACTCTAAGTCATGCGTTGGATAATTCTTCTCATGCACTTTGAGTTGCCTCGAAGCATAAGCCACAACTTGGTTATTCTGCATCAACACACCTCCTAAACCCATCAAGGAAGCATCACAATACACAACGAATGGTTCTTCTGGATTTGGCAGAATCAAAACAGGAGCTGTCGTCAACCTTCGCTTAAGTTCTTGAAAACTCGCTTCACACTTGGCGTCCCAAACAAAGGCTTGACCTTTCCTAGTCAACTGTGTCAACGGCAACGATAACTTAGCAAATCCTTCAATAAACTTCCAATAATAACCGGCTAAACCAAGAAAACTTCTGATCTCAAAAACTGACTTCGGAGTCTCCCATTGCGACACCGCTTCAACCTTCGACGGATCGACCGCAATAACACTACTAGAAATCACATGACCAAGGAAACTAACTTCCTTCAACCAAAATTCACACTTAGAAAGCTTCGCGAACAACTGCTTCTCTCTCAGCACAGATAACACAATCTTCAGATGCTCGACATGCTCTCCTTCGCTCTTCGAATAAACCAAGATGTCGTCGATAAACACCACCACAAACTTATCCAAATAAGGATGGAAAATCCTATTCATGTACTCCATAAATACACCTGGTGCATTAGTCACACCAAATGGCATCACGGAATACTCATAGTGTCCATACCTCGTCCGAAAGGCCGTCTTCTGAATATCCTCAGCTTTCACACGAATCTGATGATACCCAGATCTCAAATCAATCTTGCTGAACACGCTTGCACTAACCAACTGATCCATCAGATCATCAATCCTTGGAAGTGGATACTTATTCTTAATAGTCACCTTGTTCAACTGTCTGTAATCCACACAGAGCCTCATAGAACCCTCTTTCTTCTTAACCAACAACACCGGTGCACCCCACGGTGACACGCTCGGACGAATAAACCTCTTTTCAAGCAAATCCTCAAGTTGACTCTTCAACTCTTTCAATTCTGATGCCGACATACGATAAGGAGCCATCGATATCAGACTAGTTCCAGGAATCAAATCTATTGAAAACTCCACCTCTCGCTCCGGTGGTAAATCCTTTATCTCTTCAGGGAAAACTTCCGGAAAATTTCTAACAATTGGTAAAGCACCAATCTCTTCACTTTCACTAGTCCTCAAAGTTGCCATAAGCCTAAATACCTTAGCCCCATCTTGTACCGATTCCTTCACTTGTTTCCTCGTCATAAACAATTCCCTTTCAACATCCGAGTCGGGAAAAATAACCGTTTTGTCAAAACAGTTAATATACACACGATTGAATTTTAACCAATTCATTCCAAGAATGACATCCAGTTGATCTAAATGAAGACACACTAAATCAATCCCAAAATCTCTACCGAAAATACTCAACAGGCAATTCAAGCAAACATACGGTGTAGTTACCGAACCCATAGCAGGAGTATCAATAACCATACCGCAACCAATCACAGACAACTCAAGATTCAACCTTCTAACACAATCCAAAGAAATAAAAGAATGCGTAGCTCCGGTATCAATTATAGCGATCAAAGGTGTACCATTAATGAAGCACGTACCTCGGATCAATCGATCGTCGCTAGCAGTCTCAGATCCAGATAGAGCGAACACTTTCCCGCTCCCTTGATTCTTCTTCGGCTTATCGCACTTGGTACTGATGTGCCCTCGCTCACCACAGTTATAGTAAGTAACACTCGCACCGCTTCTACACTCTAGAGCCTTGTGGCCTGGCTTGCCACACTTAAAACACTTCTGCTCAACACTTTTGCACTCCGGAGCATGATGCCCCGCTTCACCACAATTGTAACACCTAACCGGGGTAGAAACTCCCCCACTTGGCTTCTTGCCAAAACCAACCTTTTGTTTCCCCTTATCGGCAGGAGTTACGTAAGGTTTTCCTCTGAATTGTCCTTTTCCTTTCTTATCACTTAGGCTCTTGTAGTGGCTAGACCTAGCCCCACTGTCTTCGTCATAAATTATGCTCTTGTTAACCAACTCAGAAAACCGTCTGATTTCCTGGTACCCAATAGCTTGTCTAATCTCGGGTCTCAAACCGTTCACAAACTTGAGGCACTTAGACCTCTCAGCATTACTAGTATTATAGTGAGGACAAAATTTGATCAACTCCTCAAATTTCGCCGCATACTCAGCAACCGTCGAATTACCTTGCTTCAACTCAAGAAATTCGATCTCTTTCTTCCCCCGCACATCCTCTGGAAAATACTTCTCCAGAAAGGTTTCTCTAAACAAATCCCACGTAATCACAATATCATCTTCCTCAAATCTTTGGCGAGTATTACCCCACCAATCTTCAGCTTCTTCTTCGAGCATATGAGTCCCAAACTGCACCTTCTGTGCATCCGAGCAATTCATAACTCGAAAAATCTTTTCCAAGCTTTCAACCAAATTTGGGCCTTGTCCGGTTCATGAGTTCCCTTGAAGACCGGAGGGTTATTCTTTTGGAATTTTCCCAAAGCACGGAATCCATCATCAGCATGATTCCTCACATTCACATTGGCCGGAGGATTCTGCCCAATTGCCCCCGCCAATCTCGTCAATGCCTCCGCAATCGCTTCGTCGTTCCTTCCTGCAACCATCTTACTAATTCCAACAACAGAACCACGTAAGAACAACCAATATTGATAATGCAACACACGCATATCAATAACACATAGAAAAAAAAACACTCTAACAACTTGGCCGGACGGACCGACCTGCTCTGATACCACTATTGTAACACCCCCTTCTATACCCCCAAATAAATGCATATACAAATCTATCAGAGTGAAAAATTTAGAATAAGATATAAAGGAAGAATGTCACAATTTCACCAATGAAACACTTTAACATTTGCTCCATAAAATATGTAACATTTTCATGGTTTTAGAAATCACATTTCAACATTAAAATTTAAGCGGAAGATAAAATCATTTAATCATTTCCAAAATATTAATTCACATACACATAAGATATCCAGATTAATACATCATGTCAGGTAATTACAAAGCCACATCAGCTGATACATCGCAATGTATCACAAAAGAATACTATACCAGCCTAACTACCCGGTGTTACATAATCAGAGCAGTCCGACTCAAAAGAATGAAGCTATACTTCACAAAAGAAAGACTCCAGCATCCTAATCTGCAATGCCTCGTAGAGCATTATAAAACAGCAGAAGGGTGAGAAATATAACCATAATAATCAAAGCATAAGATTATATATATATATATATATATATATATATATATATATATATATATATATATATATATATATATATATATATATATATATATATATATATATATATATATATATATATATATATATATATATATATATATATATATATATATATATATATATATATATATATATATATATATATATATATATATATATATATATATATATATATATATATATATATATATATATATATATATATATATATATATATATATATATATATATATATATATATATATATATATATATATATATATATATATATATATATATATATATATATATATATATATATATATATATATATATATATATATATATATATATATATATATATATATATATATATATATATATATATATATATATATATATATATATATATATATATATATATATATATATATATATATATATATATATATATATATATATATATATATATATATATATATATATATATATATATATATATATATATATATATATATATAGGTAATCATATAATTCAACTCCATATTTCTTACCACAATTCACCCTCTTAGTCATATATATTTACCACACATATATAGACAACATGAATATTCACAAAGCATTCCCACATCATGCATACACTCACATTTCCACAATCTTATCATTCACACATAAGCATCTCTTCATGCACATGTCATATATCAATGTGACTCAACAACTCAATGCAACTCATGCAATGCGGTACCGACTCTCGTTATCATTTTTCGGTTTTTACATTAAACCGGGTCCACTCTTCTAGACCGATAACCCGTTATCATTTTTCGGTTTTTACATTAAACCGAGTCCACTCTTCTAGACCGATAACAACAAAGGCCCGTCCTCTAAGCCTTCAAACCCACTCTTCTAGGTTTGGGACAAACCACTAGTTTCCACGAAACTAACAGACATTGCCTCTTGACTAAATGATGCATATGCAATCAACCACAACAATGCACTTAAGACCGTTCTCGCATCTTAATCTCATGCATTTAATAATTCATCTCTTCAAGAATTACACAATGATTGCACATACAACATATATCACAACAATCAAGGTATTCACATCACAATACCAATCATACAATTACAAGTTATGCACACATATTCACAATGTTCTCATGCATACTCATCACATAATTGTATACACATCAAGCATTCACAAGTTCATTAAATAATACACACATAATCACCTATTATGTTCACATGTATTTATACTTGATGCAATTAACATTCAAATCAGAATTCTAGGATTCACGCCCGTAGGCTACCCACACACATATCATCACAATAGATAACATACATACTCAAAATGTAGAGGTATTAGTCTATGTGAAACAACTAAATTGTCAACACATAGAAACCACAACAAAGAAAAGATGCTGTCAAATTCGCCCATATTCTCCTGGCGAGGCCTCGCAGCGAACCCTCTCAGTGAACACTCGCTAGGCCTTCGCCTAGCGAGACTCCCCAGCGAGCCAAAGTCAATAGCTACTGACTTTGTTCGCCACCATTCGCCTGCACTTTCGCTGGGCGAACATTCGCTAACCAACCTTCGCCTGGCGAACTCGCCAGCGAAGTCCACTTGGATTTAATCATAACTATTCGCCAGCGTGCGTTAGGCTTCGCCCGGCGAAGCTTCGCCTTAGCTCGCCTGGCGAGAGCCAGCGAACCTGCGCAGAACAGAATTTTGTTATGTCTTCTCCTTCTCAAACCCACCACCAACCAACTCCCAAACATCAAAACCAGCTCAAACAACATCAATACATGTTACCCGACTATTCTACGGTATTATTACTCAGTTCCAACCGATTAAATCACAGTTCTACCGATTACTCCAACTTTTGCCCTAAATGAAAAAGGATGAAAACTACACCAAAACCCCAACCCAACATATATAACATCATGCAATAGATCAAATAGAAACATTTCTCACTCTTACCTCGATTAATCGGAGCTTTGATGTTGGTTCTTGATGATTTTCCACTTTCCTCTTCTTCTCCTCTCTTTCTCTTCTTCTTCCCTCTTTCTCTTCTTCTTTCTTTCCAAATGTTTCTCTCCAACTTTCTTTTCTTTTCCTTCTCTATTATATATTTCCTTTATTTCCTTCCTTCCAATTTCCTATTAATTCCAATTAATAAAAATTAATTTCCAACATTAATAAAAATCCCACTAAATCAATTAATTACTATAATTAATTATTTAATGAAATTCGGGCTGTTACATGGTGGATACACTAGTACCAAGAAATTGGAGTTTCATGAGAGTGGGAATTGGAGTGTTCATGGAGAGGAAGCTATCGGGTTTGATTTTCTAGGTCGTTACAGTGAGAATTAGTGATGTATTATTGTTCAACTTGAGAATTAGAGCAATTTTGCTTTTTATGGATCTGAATTTCATGGAGAAACGAAGTTGTATGAGAGGGTGGAAACCTGGTTCGTGCAAGCTTGCTCATGGCTCAATCATGGTGAAACCCTAGGTTATTTGGAGAAGATGAGTCCAATGACGTTGGATCGTTCGCTGACCCTTGACCAAGTCTCAGATCGCACGGCCTACATTTAAAGTTGAAATAAGAGGGAATTCAGAAAACGTAAAACACGTCGTTTCATTAAACGACTCAGACTGGGCTTAATGATCTTCCTATCCACACCCCCAATATCCAGGCCCATATGAATTGAACTGTTTTTGTTACTTTCTACACCGTTTTCATTTTATTTTCTTTAGTTTTTTTTCCTGACTCAACTGGGCCCAGACGCGCCTTGCTGCGCGCACCCCCAGTCTGGTCCCATCATTCATTTTTCAACTGAGGTCATTGTTGACTGCACCCCTAACCAAACGTAATTCATTTTAATTTCATTCATTTTTCTTAATTGTTTGAAAAATCATAACAAATTGAGAATTCCATATTTTTGAGTGGTTGTTTTTTGCATCTTTTTCTTATTTCTGTTAAGAAAATTGTCATATAATAAAATTAGCTTTTTATTTTATTTTTGCATTTTTAGTATATTTTTCTTTTAAATAGGTTTTAAATGATGTTTAGTTTAACACTTGATCTTGTTGATTTTAGTTTATCTAGATCCTTTTATATTTTGGACCCATTCTTTTTAGAGTACTTCACTTAGGACTTTAATTTTCATATGAGATTTAATTCATGATTTTAGGATTAAATTTTAGATGGTTTGTTTTGGTGTGATTAGGGGAATCAAAATTAGGGTTTAGATATGACATAGGTGTAATAAATCATTTCTTTTAGGAGTTGTAGTTTGAATTTTGGGGTATGGGACTATAGGGGTATTATGGGTAGATAATAAATCCCTTAGAAAATGTTAGACTTCCCCTATTCTACTATTACTACTAGTATACTTCCTGTGTTTGCTTGATTGTATGGTGTGCCCTCTCTAGGGTTATTATTTGACTGTGTGGGGTATTGGGCGTGCTTGGGGTTTGGGTTTGAGCTGAAGACTGTGCTGATGAAGCCCATTGAAGATTCAGAGAATGAAGACCAATTTCCAGAGTTGATGAAGAGTATCTCCTGCTGGCAGCTGTTGAAGGTTATGGGATCTAGAAGTTAGGTAGAGCTCTAGAATAGCAACTTGATTCACAAGCATGGAAGGTCTTGTTTGCCTCCATCCCTCTCTATGATGCAGAGTCTCTCTAGGACACTCACCCCCTTCCTTTGGAAGGCTTGGTGACAGTGTCTAAGAGATAGAACTCTTGAGAGAAACTTTCCACATATTGTTAACCGTCTGTTTGCCACCTTTGGTGGTCAACTAACTGTTTAACATCCCAATTCATTCTTTTGATGGTTCCTCATCTTGGGAGAGTGAGACTTGAAGAAAAGCCCTGAGGGATTGAAGATAGAGACCTTGCTTGAAGGCTGTGAAGATGAAGACTGATGCTTGCTTGAAGCCTGTAGATGGTTGAAGATGACTTGAGGACAGATGCTGATAAAGCTTGTTGATGAAGATTGCTTTTGCTGTTTACTTTTGCTGTTTATGATTTTTGATGTATTGTTTGAATTTCCCCGACTGTATTGTTTGCCATTAACCTGTTAGGTTGAAAGCGAATATTGTTCGCTTTTGCCTGTTGTTTTCTAGGTTCGAGGTTGAGTGGGACTCCCTTGCCTCGCTTGTATTGTTGCATCCATGCATTTTACTGCTTTATTGTATATATGCTATTGTTTCTGTTTCCGTCTATTCCCTTAGGATCTCTGTTTCTCTCTGTGCAAGAGAGGAGCATGATAAACATTAAGTCTTAACCCATGCATGATAACATTAGGTTAGTCTGATTCCCTTTGCAACCATAGGTTAGAGTTCTGTCTCTTCTTTCTCAAAACAAACAGAAAAACACAATAAATATTTCAAACACAATAAAAGACACTTCTTCCGTAAAAGAATGTGAACTCATCAAAACGTCATTTTTTGTCCGCTTGGACCAGTAATCAGAAAAGCCCTTTTTCAGAAGGAGATAAAAAACAATCAAGACAGACTTGTGTCGTACGTGGCCCGAACTACGTTTGCTCTGATCTTTCATGCTGTATGAAAGTACGTAGGCATAGGATGCGATATCCTAGCGAGCAACCTTCCCCTCCTTTCCCGTAGGTAGGCGAAATACGTTAACTCTGATTTCTCGTTACAGACGGGAATACGTAGGCATAAAGTGCGATACTTTGTCGAGTCATTTTCTTTTCTTTTAACCCCTGACCTGTAGAGTAGATAGAATAACAATCCATACCCGAAAACAAGCGTGGATCCCATCGAGTACGACGGACGTGAGGGGTGCTAATACCTTCCCCTTGCGTAACCGACTCCCGAATCCAGGATTTGGTTGCGATGACCATTCCTTTCCCCGTTTTGCGGTATGTTTACCTCGAGCGTTTCCTTTCCCTACGTTGGGATAAATAACGCGCGGTGGCGACTCTTCTGTTCAGTCGGCGCCGATTTTCGCAGTAGCGACAGGGATAATACGGATTACGGGAATTCAGATTCATTTGTTTTATCGAGCAGGGTTAACAAACAGTTCCAGCAGTTTGGCGTACGTAGCTCGACCTTTGGAGACTCAAGCGTTACCGTTTGCGGTAGAACTGGGAGTTAACGACACTCTTTTCTTCAGAAAAGCTTCCTTTGAATTACGGGCCCACGGGGAAAAAGGTTTGAAGTTTGTTTTCTTTCTTTTACGAAAGAAGTGTTTTTTATTGTGTTTGCAATTTCCATCGCACTAAAGACTTGTGACCTAGGAGTGAATGCGTCGCATGTCACCCAAAGGGTACCATACTAAACATCCCGACTGTGAAAATAACTCTCCAACAGTCGTTTACTAAGTAGCTTAAGGCTCGTAGCGTACGAAAGAAATCATTCATGATTACTGTATCTTAAGCTGTTTTGAGATGAGAAGAGAGAACGAACAGGTTCAACTAAAGGGAGACTATCAAGTCCTAACAGTTGTCATGCCAAGGATTCATCCTATGGTTGAAGTTTGAAATAGGGAACTCCTAGAAGTTATCATGCATAGGTTTCAACCTAAAGTTCTATCATCACTTCCTTATCAAAGGAAGTGAGATTCCTAGAGGATCATGTCAATGATAAACAACAGATACATCATCAGCTTAACAGTAAACAGATATATAGTGAACGACTGTAAAATGCATGCAATGCAAGTGAGGGAGGAAATGTGTGTGGGGCAGCAGCCTCCACAAGCTCATCTCAACCTCAAGCCAGATATGAATAACTGCAATCATACAGAAAAATAAACATGCTATCAAGCAAATCACAAACCACATGGGCAAGGGAGCTGGGCTCTACCGAATACCCGCAAGCAAAGCCATACAGTAAAAATACAAGCAGAGGGAGCAACTCAACCTTTAGTGCAATCATGCTCCTAGATTACATCAGTCTAGATATGGACTTATTCTAATGCATCAAGCAATTCAAACAAGTCACATCAATACAGAAAAGAAAACAGACAAGAAAAGAAAGCAAATCAACCACCCCTACAACTTTACAGCACAGCAATCTTCTGACAGCAGCTCAGTCCTCAGACTTCAATCACCCTTCATGGCTATCCTCCTCAATAACAAGTATCAACTTGCTCCTCCAAGGTTCTAACACATCAAACATAAGTATCAACTTGTTCCTTCTTTTCCAAGCTTCAGCTCTCCAGTCAATTCCACCCTCAGGCTTCAACCCTAATATCAAGTATCAACTTGGCTCCCTCAGACTCTCAGTGTATCAACATAAGTGTCAACTTATCCTTTATTCCTCAAGCCTCAGCTCTTCACTCAATCTCAATTGGATCTTCTTCATAAGTATCAACTTGGGCTTCAAGCTTTAGCTCTCTTTACTTTACCAGTATCAACTAACTTCTCTTCATCTACAAGCTTCAGCTTCTCAAGGTAATCTTCAATCACATGGAAGTGTCCACTTCATCCTTCAATCTTCTTCAAGCAAGGAACTCCATCCTCTAACAAGGGAGAAAGATTCATCTATCCAGAGCAAAGTTTGGATGATTGGTAGCAGAGTGAAGACCAAAGGTCACCACTGAGCATCCTGTCATCAGAGAAAGGGATCCTCAAAGGTTCTACCAATTTGAAAAGAGCCACACATCCTACCAAAGGAGGGATGAGGCCTTTACAAAGGGACCTTTCATCATGGGGAAGAATGGAAGTGATCAACATCATCCATGTTTATGAAGGAAGAGAACTATCTAGAAGCCCTGCCTACAAAACCCTAATCTTAACCTAATCAAGACTACACCACAAGAAGGGAAGATCTTCAAATCCAAGCCTCTTCAAGCCATCCAATGCATCTTCAACTTGTCTTCATCATCATCCAATAGCAAGAGAAACAAAACCCTAATCTAAGGGAACTAAAGATGTTAATCTAGTTGAATCAGTGCCTCAGAATCATCTAAAACTAGCACCTAAACTAAAATCAATCAAAAATAGCAAACTATCTTATAAATTTCTACAAAAATTCCTAAGGGATCCTAATTCAATTAAGAATACCTCATAAAAAAACCAGGGACTAAATCATCTATTAAGTCCTAAAATTAAGTCCTAAATCCAAAGGTATTAACCATAAACCCTAAAAATGGAGCTTCTAAAGGTTGCAACCTAAACTACCACCTATGTTCATCACAAAAATGTGAGAAAAAGCTATAGGGAGAATGCATATCTATGATAACCACATACAAAAAATCAGGATCAGAATCATCATCACATGATCACACAAAATTCCACAAAATCAAGTATCAAACATAACTATTTTAATATCAATTAAAATGTAAAAATTCCCATAAAATCAGAAAATGCATGAAATAAAAATATTTTTTATCTAAAAAAACTAGATCCTATCATGAATCTAATGCAAGAAGAATGGGATTAATTGGATCATTTTTCAATTTTATATGATTTTATCAAGAACCATGAATAAAATGAAGAATTAAAAGAAAATAATGGAAATTAATAGGCGTGTGTGGCAAATAGCAAGAAAACCCAGTTCATTTCAATGCTGGGCCCAAAAGGGGGGTGTTGGTATCAACCAGTCCAAATCCCACGCTCCAATTCTCAATTCAGTTCACAAATTGATCAAAAGAAAAAAAACAGCCAAGCGAAGTCTCGAACCCACGTTTCCTTGGATGCACGCCTCTCATAAGTGAAACGAAGCGTTGAGGGGAGGGGGGTACGTGGCGCCACACACACGCTTGGATTGATGCCTGAGTCAAAGTCCTCATCACACACGAACGGAGGAGATTTCATCTTCTTCGTTTTGAATTCTCTGCAAGTTGGGAAACTCGCGCGCGGCCATGCCATCTCCGGAGACTTCTCCGTCCAGCCCTGCTCAACCCTAACTCAGTCTACGCTCCACCATTTCACACGATGTCTTGATGAAAGTTGACCAGAATTTCCTCAGGAACTCAATCATGCCACTAGTTTATGCTAAAAACGCATGATTCGCCAAAACAAGATCTCAACCGAAAATGGAAGGAACCCTAACTTGTCTCTAACCATCAAATTAACCAACCAGAATTCATCTACATGCTAAGGGGAACTTAACCACATGCTTCTAATGGATTAAAAGTGCATAATCAAAGAGATATTTCAAGAAATTAGAACCAACCTTGAAGCTTGGATTGCAGTGGTTATGCGCCTCAATTCTCTCCCAAACTATGCAGAATCCTTCAAGGAGTAATGGTGGACAATTCTTGCTGAAACCTCTTGATTCACCAAAACGCATTTCCCACTTTCAAGCTTTTTCTTCACTTCACATCAATGGATTCTCAACAGAATTCTGCTCTAGAACCTTCCAAATTCGTTCTAAGTCTTATTTATAATGTGTTCAGATGGATATCAAGCCCAAACTAGGCCCAATTATGGATTTTGGATATTCCCTTTTCCTTCCAAATTTCAACATGGATGTGTGCCTTCAAGCCTTACTCATGCTCTAAACTCAATCCAAACCATTCACTTAATCATTAAGGAGTGTGATGTAATGGTTTTCTTTCTTTGGTTTCAACATATGGAATGTATATGATATGTTTCTTAATTGTGAAGTAACCATCCAAATGACCATGTTATGGACCTCAAATCAAACATGTGGCAATGCCAATCTTTCTAAAACATCAATTCCATTCAAAATGACCACCAATTTGACTTGGAAACATGTTAATCTCATTTATTTTGAATTTTCTCATTTTAATTCATTAAAATGGCTTTTGTGTGAAGTTTCTTCAACCAATGCTTGATATAATCCATATGAATGGACACTTGATGTTTAGACAAGCTAAAAACATAATTTTGAACAACTTTCATGTTGAACAAAAATCCATTTGGAGCTTGGAAATAGGAGTTATGGCCTTATGCTTGAAATGACCTGTAATCTCCAAATGACCAAAATGCCCTTGACTTGTCAAAGCCATAAGTTGAGTTCTACACATCCAATCATGGACTTCTAGTAATCTCTAGAAAGATAAGAGAATAAGGAACAACATTCATGTTGACCAAAAGTTCATAGGAATCATCCTTCTAGGGCAAAAAGTTCATGCAAGTTGGATAACTTTCAAGCTCCCAAATTCACATACCTCAGATGACCTGTAACTTGTCAAAGTCATAACTTGAGTTCTAAAAATCCTATCAAGGACTTATAGTACTCTCTAGAAAGCTAATATCAATCTCTACAACATTCATGTTGGGGGAAAGATGAGATGACAATCACATCTTGAGCTAAACTGCCTTGAAGATAGGGGTCAAACTAGGGGATTTTACACTGTCAAGCCTTAGAAACCCTAGCTTGAAACTTCTCAAACTCTTCAATCATGATGAGTTACCCTTGGAATCATCCTTATAACATCTCAATGCATCAATCCATGACCACATGGCTCTTGGATTAGGTCTCAACCCTCTCCAAGTCATCAGTTGAATTAGGGTTCACCCAGTCAAACCCTAGCTGCACCAATCATGGCTGAGGCTTCTTAATCTTGCACAATGACCTGTCTAGGCCTCAAAGTGATCTTAAACACTTATCATGAGCTCCACCAAGACCTCAGGTCTAACTTCATGGCTTCAAAATCATCTGATGACTTCCCACAACTCTCAAGTTAGGAGACCCACACTCTTGGTTTCAACCACTATCTCTGAGGATCTTTTACTTTCTCTGACAAGGATATCAACCCTTGAGCACCTGAATAACCTTCTTAGCTAGCTTCATACTCTTGTGTAATCCTTGATTGGCAATCATACCTCTTGATCTCCTGCATACATGTCAATGAAATGCAAATGATAATGCTAATGTGAATGAAATGAAACATAAGCTAGGTAAAGAAATGTTGGGCAAATTTTAGGGTGCAACAACACTGAGTCTAGAGTAAGCAGCATGGTCAAAGAAACTAGGGGTTGTGAATCGAAGGCTGGCTTCAAGAGATGCAGGCTTGATGAGTGTTTTGGCAGGGGAGCCTGTGTAGAGGACGCAAAAAAGCTGAGATCCACTGTTGAGCGACACGCATTACTGATACAGGAACTAATCTCCAGACCAGGTCATCCGGAGACGTTGATGCTATTGGAAGATGTTCGGGCGCACCATCCGTCCTGATTTCTCTTTGCTTTTCGCTTGTTATTCGTACTTGTATTTTGACCATCGCCAGGCTTGTTGGCCGAGGTCTTTTCAGTTGAATTCAGTTGTATCTTTGTACTCTGCCTCTTGGCATTTGTTTATGTATGAGGTTTCTGATTCTGCGCTTGCTTACTTGGGACTCCATTGTCGTTATGGCTTCTTCTCCGGAACTAGAATGGGGGGGGGGGATTAACCTGTTGCATATTTACATGTGTGCATTTGCATCTTCATATTGCATGACAGGTACTCCTTTTTGAGCTCGAATTTTATCTCCTGCATCTTACAGGTTGTTTCAAGATTGACGAATAGAGAACTCACCGGTACGCTACAAGAAGCAACAGTAAGAAGATCATGGATCAGGTACAGTCTGAGATGCAGGAGATCCGGGATAGGTTAGTCCAATTCATGCAGACTATGGAAGCTGTGGCCAAGGGCCAGGAACATCTTCTAACTCTGGTGCAACCGCTGTTGGCCCGAGCGGCTGGTAATACTGAATACAACTCTGTTCATGTTGAGACTCCTCGCAAGGAAGAAGTGATACCAAATACTGGTGAGAATGGTACTGGCAACGCTGGTAACAGAAATGCTGAGGGGAACGTGGAAACCAACAAGAATGTTGGTATCAATACTGGTTTTGGTGACAACAATCAGGGTCTAGGCTTTGGCAATCGGGATGGCAATGATGGCTTCAATAATCAGGGCTTCGGCAACGGAGGGTTTGGTGATAACAATCAAGGTTTTGGTAATAATGGCTACGGCAATGCTGGGTTTGGCAATGTGAATACCAATGGTGCTGGGATGGGTCCTTTCAATACTGGTTTTGGGACAGTGGCTGCTAATCAAGAGCTTGGCAATCTGAGGTATGACCCCAGGTTCTTCCAAAGTGGTCATGGTCATGGCCGTAATGCTGCTTATGACAGATACGGTAATGAGGGTCCGTACTGGAATAGAGATCGTCAGGAAGATGCTTTCTCTGGGCAAGGCATGGGTTTTGAGGGTCCCACTGATAATGATCAGAGGATTAAAATGCTGGAAGAGCAGATAAGAGGTATAGCTAATCAAAATTCTACAGGTTTGGACATGGCTAACATGGGGCTGGTTCCTGGGCTGAGAGTGCCATTGAAGTTCAAAGCTCCCACTTTCGATAAATATAAAGGGGATACATGCCCACGGGTTCATGTGCGTTCATATTACCGGAGGATGTCTACTTACTCTGATGATGAGAAGATGCTTATGCATTTTTTCCAAGATAGTTTGTCAGGACCATCGCTGTAATGGTACATGGAACTAGAGCCTGCACAGATCGGAAGTTGGAAAGAATTGGCTGATGCTTTCGTCAGACACTACCAATACAACAGTGACCTGGCGCCAAATAAGGTCCAGCTTCAAAGTCTTTCACAGAAGAACGGGGAGAGTTTCAAGGAGTATGCCCAAGGTTGGCGTGATCTGGCGGCAAGGGTCCAACCACCTATGGTTGAAAGAGAATTGATTGATATTTTTGTTGGAACATTCTATGGGATGTACTATGATAAATTGCTCAATTGCTCGATGGGTAGTTTCTCTGACATGATACTCATGGGAGAACGGATTGAAAATGGTATCAAAATTGGTAAGATTCAAGTCGGTGAATCGACCTCAGCGGGAGGTGCAAAAAAGGTCTTTGGTGGTAGAAGACAAGGATACGCCAGTGCAGTGTATGGTGGTCGAGGACGAGGTAGGGGTAGGAATCAGTATATTCAACAACAGGTTGCTAGAGTGACGATCCCTATACCTCAATAACGACAACAACCACAACAACAACAGCAACAACAACAAAGGCAGAATCCTGCTCAGAGAAGGATCCAGAATGGGAAGCCAAAGAGGGTATTTGATACACCTCCGTCAACGTATGCAGAACTACTTCAGACGCTGTTAAGTTTGAATCTGGTTGAGAAGAGAACATTGGACCCGCCCACAGGAGCACTTCCTTACGAATATGATACTAGTAAGCAGTGTGAATTTAATTCTGGGGCACCCAGACATGATATCGAGAGTTGTCATGCTTTTAAACACAAAATTCAAGATTTGATTGATATTAAAGTCATTAGCTTCAGTCAGGATGGTCCCAACATTATACAGAAACCAATGCCGAATCATGGAGCGAATGCTATTCTGATAGAAGAGAATTTGGATTTGGTTATGGACGTAAATGATCTGAAGACACCTTTGACTTATGTTAAAAGCAGATTGTTGAAAGGAGGGGTGTTCCCCGGATGTGATGAGTACTGTTTGGATTGTTGGACCCGACCAGAGGGCTGTATTGATTTGAAGAGAGGTATTCAGGCCATGATTGATGAGGGAACTTTGCAGTTTGACTGCACTGCTGTTGAGAAACCTGGTGAGGTAACATGTGAAAAGCAGGGTGAGGTCGCAACAATTACAATTCCACGAAAGACTATTACGATATCAGCACCCGCCAAGCGGCCAACTATCATGATGACGAAAGCAGGACCCGTTCCTTTTGAGAGTACGAAAGCCATTCCTTGGAATTATAGGTTGGAAGTTTTTTGCAACGGGGACAAGATTAATCTGGATAGCCGGCCAGCAGGGGCAGTAGGCAATATTGTTGGAGCGGGAGGTATGACCCGAAGTGGTAGAATCTTCACTTCACCCGAAATCGAGGCTGAAAGAATTGCGAGAGGCAAAGCCAAGGTGAATGAAGGAGGACCTTCCCAATCAAAAGAGAAGGAAACACCGGTCAAAGATGTAGAAGAGTTTATGAGGTTGATTCGCAAAAGTGACTATAAGATTGTGGAGCACTTGCAGCAGACGCCCTCCAAAATTTTAATACTATCATTGTTGCTTTGTTCTGAGGCCCATCAGAATGCCTTATTAAAAATCTTGGACACGTCTTTTGTACCTCAGGAAGTAACTGTTAATCAGCTTGAGGGGGTACTGGCGCATGTGAATGCCGGACACAGCCTGGGATTTACTGACTTTGATTTGACGCCTAGAGGTCGGGACCATAATATGGCTATGCACATTTCAGTAGAATGTCGGGGCACTGTTATGTCGCATGTTCTTGTAGACACCGGATCATCTTTGAATGTGTTGCCGAAGAAGGTTATGATGAAGCTAGATGTTCGAGGAATCATATGCACGCCAAGTGATTTGGTCGTGAAGGCTTTTGATGGGACCAGGAGGTCGGTGTTTGGGGCCATAACGTTGCCACTCCAGGTCGGGCCGGAAGTGTTTGACATTGTGTTCTACATCATGGATATACATCCAACTTACAGCTGTTTACTTGGGAGACCATGGATACATTCTGCAGGGGCTGTGACGTCCACGTTGCATCAGAAGCTTAAATACATGGTCGGGGATAGTGTTGTTACTATTTGCGGAGAGGAGGACATTCTGGTTAGTCATCTTTCGTCATTCAAGTACGTCGAAGTGGATGGGGAGATCCATAAGACGCCATGCCAAGCCTTCGAGGGGTTGCAGACCAAGGACAAGTCTCATGTTGCCAGCAAAGGGCCGGAGGTGGCCATGTCTTCGTACAAAGACGCTCAGGCAGTGGTTCAGGCTGGAGAAACCAAAGGATGGGGCCAAGTCTTAGAAATTCCTGTCAAGATGGACAAGTTTGGGTTGGGGTATCGCCCGACATCGTCACCTTCCGCATTAGGCGTGCCAAAGTTCAAAGGACCAGTGGTGATCACTCCAGGTGGGGTCTGTTATGAAACGATCAATGCTATTTCCGATGCTGAAGACAGAGATAGTGACTACGATATGGACGCGTGGATCAAGCCCGTCGTGCCAGGACAGAATCTGTGCAACTGGTCTATCCAGGAACTTGTCCCAGTGACTACAAAACAGTAATGATTTGTTTTCTCAATTATTGTATAATCCTGTGTCCTACCCGGGGCATAGTGATTTTGTTTTTTAGGGCTACCTGCTTATGTGTGTACTTTGTTTAATCATTAATAAAGGCGTTTTTCTCAAACAAATTTTGTGATCCTTGTTTTTCCTGTTTTTGTTTAACAATAAAATGGCAACGTGGTTATGTGTTTTGTTTGCATTATTTGAAAAATTTAACCATTCTCATTGCTGGATTCTTATTTCAGACGGCATTGATCACGAACTTCCTATGACTCGCTTCGACTTCGAACACCCGATATTTCAAGCAGAAGGAGAGATTGTTGAGGATAACGACTTATCAGAAGAGCTGACTCGACTTTTGAAACAAGAAGAGAGAATCATTCTGCCTCATCAGGAGGAAATTGAAATTATCAACGTGGGGTCCAAAGAGGTTGTCAGGAATATCCGAATAGGGGCTGCACTGCAAGGATCAAGCAAAGTTTGATCGAGATGCTACGGGAGTACAGTGATATCTTCGCTTGGTCTTACGAAGACATGCCTGGGTTGGATACTGATATGGTGGTTCACCGTTTTCCATTGTGCGAGGAATGTCCGCCGGTTAAGCAAAAACTCAGAAGAACTCGACCAGATATGGCTGTGAAAATTAAGGAGGAAGTTCTGAAACAATGGGATGCTGGTTTCCTAGCTGTCACAACTTATCCCTCATGGGTCGCCAATATAGTACCTGTACCAAAGAAAGATGGTAAGGTGCGGATGTGCATGGACTATCGAGATTTTAATAAGGCGAGCCCAAAAGACGATTTTCCGCTTCCTCATATTGATGTGCTGGTCGACAACACCGCTCAATTCTCCGTGTTTTCCTTCATGGACGGCTTTTCGGGCTATAATCAGATAAAGATGGCGCCGGATGATATGGAGAAAACAACTTTTATCACCCCGTGGGGAACGTTCTGCTACAAAGTGATGCCCTTTGGTTTGAAGAACGCCGGGGCAACATATCAGCGAGCTATGACAACACTCTTTCATGACATGATGCATAAAGAGATCGAAGTCTATGTTGACGATATGATTGCCAAATCCCAGACGGAGGAAGAGCATCTGGTCAATCTTCTGAAATTGTTCAAGAGGCTTAGGAAATTCAGGCTGAGACTGAATCCTAACAAGTGCACCTTCGGGGTGAGATCCGGTAAGCTATTGGGGTTTATTGTGAGCGAAAAAGGAATTGAGGTTGATCCTGCTAAGATAAAAGCAATACAAGAAATGCCAACGCCGAAAACAGAAAAAAAGGTTCGTGGTTTTTTAGAGAGGTTGAACTACATTGCCCGGTTCATATCTCATCTAACGGCCACGTGCGAGCCATTATTCAAGTTGTTGAAAAAAGATCAGGCTGTGATCTGGAATGAAGATTGTCAAAAGGCGTTTGAAAAAATAAAAGAATATTTGCAGGAACCTCCAATATTGATACCCCCAGTAGCCGGGAGACCATTGATTATGTATTTGACGATTCTTGAGAAACGTATGGGTTGTGTTCTCGGTCAGCATGACGAGACTGGACGTAAAGAGCATGCGATTTACTACTTGAGTAAAAAGTTCACAGACTGTGAGTCCCGTTACTCAATGCTCAAAAAGACGTGTTGTACGCTAGCCTGGGCTGCCAAACGATTGAGGCAAAACATGCTAAATCATACAACCATGCTAATTTCAAAGATGGATCCAATCAAATACGTGTTTGAAAAGCAAGCACTTTCCGGAAGGATTGCCCGATGGCAGATGGTACTGACAGAATATGATATTCAGTATGTTTCTCAAAAGGCTATTAAAGGTAGTGTTCTGTCAGAATACCTAGCTGAGCAGCCAGTTGATGATTACCAGTCGATGAGTTTTGATTTTCCTGACGAGGATATCATGTACTTAAAAATGAAGGACTGTGAGGGGCCGTTGCCGGATGAAGGTCCAGAGTTGGGTTCCAAATGGCAATTGATATTTGACGGTGCCGTCAATTCATATGGAAATGGAATAGGGGCAATCATTACTACTCCCCATGGGTCGCACATCCCATTCACTGATAGATTGACTTTTCCGGTTACTAACAATGAGGCCGAATATGAAGCATGCATTATGGGGCTCGAAGAAGCTATTGATCTGAGAATTAATAATCTTGATGTGTACGGAGACTCTGCTCTAGTTGTGAACCAGATCAAGGGAGAGTGGGAGACTCGTTAGCCCAATCTGATACCTTATATGAATTATGCATGGAGGTTGTTGCCTTTCTTTGACGAGGTGGAATTGCACCATGTACCACGAGCGGAAAATCAGATGGCAGACGCTCTCGCGACTTTGTCTTCGATGTATAAGGTTAACTTCTAGAATGAGGCTTCCAGGATAGTTATTTCTTGCCTTGATAGGCCCGCTTTCATATTCGCTATTGAGGAAGCTTCTGACGGCAAACTGTGGTATTATGATATCCAGAATTTCCTGAAGAACCAGGAGTATCCGGCTGGGGCATCCAGTCGTGATCAGAAGACTCTTAGGAGATTGGCTGGCAATTTCTATCTGAATCCGGATGGGGTTTTGTACAAGAGAAACCACGACTTGGTGTTGTTGCGGTGTGTGGATGAGAAAGAGGCTAAGTTACTCAAGGAAGAAATCCACGAGGGTACGTTTGGCACGCATGCCGGCGGACATGCAATGACGAGAAAGTTATTAAGAGCAGGGTACTACTGGATGACAATGGAAACAGATTGTTTCAAATTTGCAAAGAAGTGTCATAAATGCCAGATTTATGCGGACAAGATTCATGTGCCTCCGAGCCCTCTAAACGTTATGTCATCACCTTGGCCTTTTTCCATGTGGGGAATTGATGTGATTGGAAAAATTGAGCCCGCGGCATCCAACGAACATCGTTTTATCTTGGTAGCTATTGATTACTTCACCAAATGGGTTGAAGCGGCATCGTATGCTAATGTTACCAAGCAGGTGGTAGCCAGATTTATCAAGAGAGATATTATCTGCAGATATGGATTCCCGGAATGGATTATCACTGACAACGGTTCAAATTTGAATAACAAGATGATGAAGGAATTGTGCCAGAGTTTCAAGATTGAACATCACAACTCTTCTCCTTATCGGCCCAAGATGAATGGCGCTGTTGAAGCGGCCAATAAAAACATAAAGAAGATCGTTCAGAAGATGGTTGTGACCTACAAGGACTGGCATGAGATGTTGCCTTTTGCTTTGCACGGTTATCGTACGACGGTACGCACATCAACCGGGCAACTCCTTTTTCACTGGTATATGGTATGGAGGCTGTCCTACCATTGGAGGTTGAGATTCCTTCTCTGAGGGTTTTGCGTGATGTCCAACTAGATGAGGCAGAATGGGTGAAAGATAGATTGAATCAGCTCAGTTTAATGGACGAGAAGAGACTGGCTTCTCTAGCATATGGTCGGCTGTATCAGAGCCGGATGAAGAAAGCTTATGATAAGAAGGTGTGTCCTTGAAGCTTTCAGACGGGCGATCTTGTGCTGAAAAAGATTCTCCCACCATAATCAGATCACAGGGGCAAATGGACTCCCAACTATGAAGGTCCATATGTCGTTAGAAAGGTTTTATCTAGAGGAGCCTTACTGTTGTCCACCATGGATGGTGAGGATTTCACATCCCCTGTGAACTAGGACGCAGTTAAAAAATACTTTGCTTAAAGAGACCCGCTTGACAGAAAAAAGAGAGTCCAGGAAAAATGGGGCATCCCGGCGAACCATAAAAAAGGAATAAAAGGTTCGGGCAAAAGTTAGGGATAAAATTGAAAAATGTACACCCGTGAAGTTGAAAACCTGAAAAGGGCGACTTCGGCAAAAAAGGGTATCCCGGTGAATTGAAAACCCGCAAAGGGCGGTTCACGCAAAAGTTAGGGATTTGAAAAAGAAAATGACTGTGGTCCGAGTTTGATACTGCGTTGCTTAGTGGTTTGGGAGTACCTGAGGGTCGTATATCCGAAACAATCTCTTCCGAAGATCGAGTATCGGGAAAGCGTCAGAGTCAGGCGAGTCATAGGAGGATCAACTCATGGTGTTTGTCTGTACCACGTTCCCGACATGTACACAAATTTTTCTTTGTGCTTCTGTATATTTGTATTTTGTTTGTGCGTAACTTCCTCTTTTCAGGAGTTGCATCCAGTGTACAAAATTTTGCCTATTTACAGGCATGTTATCAATAAAGCATGTTATTCAGTATTTGATGCTTGTTCTTTACTGTTTTGTTTGTGAAAAACGCCGATGTTTTTGATGGATTTGCATGTGCATAAACTTGCTGGCCCTTGCCAATAATTGCTAAAACTTCGAATTGAATGAACGAATGTCACGGATACTAACCGGGATAGATCTTGTTGTGTAGATTTGTTCTATCTCGTTTGTGTTTTGCAGGGTTCTCACCTTTGAAGCAAACAGGCAGGGAATTTGTGTTTACCCGGCCGGAGTCCTGTGACATAGTGATGGTATCACTCCTCAGCAGATGGAAGTCGCATATTATCCCAGAGGTAGTTGAGAGGGTAAATATCCCTATTGGATGTGGGTGGTTCTCCCCAGAAGAGTATTCCCCAGGAAAGCTGCCAAGAGAGTATCCTCAGTGGATCTAGATATCCCCAACAGAAGGTGCATTCCCAGCAGTGAGTATGTACTCAATCAATCCATAGTGTGGGTAATTCCCACAGAGTATAACCAAGTTGTCTTTGGTTCAGAAGGATTATCCCTGCGAAAGACTGTTTTTCCTTCTCCCCAGCAGGTTGTTTTTCCTCCGACAGGATGGTTATCCCCAGCGGAGTTGGTTGCACCGTTCCAGCATTTATTTTGATGGAATGTTTGTGATACCTGGTTATCCCCAACGGATTGGGTCTTGTCTTCGGCATTTATTTTGCTGAAGCGCCTCTTGGCATCTTTGCATTTTGCATATATCATCATGTTTGCATCTACTTAAACGCGTAGCATTTCCATGCCGTACAAAACATTGCATCATTGTCAAACATACGCATTTTTGAAACATAAGCCAGGTTGGTTACCTCTTTGTTTTCAGGTGTTGTTCCCTGTAGAGGAGTGGGATTCTTGCTCAGGAGAATTTCTAGATATTCAAATTCTCGGCGTGAGATAGGTGATGATAACGTTCGTCCCCTAACAGAGTTGCTTGGTTAAGTTTCTCTTCGTCCCCAGCGGGATTCTCCCCGGATTTGCTGTTACGTCAGCGTTAAAAGATTTCATGGCTCAAACTTTCGGAGTTGTCACTAGTGATTTCCCCGGTGAAATTTTTCCCCACAGAGTTGTTTGGTTAAGTTTCTCGTATTCTCCAGCGAAGTATTCTTCAAACGGATCCGTGTTGACAGAATTGTTACCTGTGATGGACAGAGATTGTTACCTGTGATGGACAGAGATTGTTACCTGTGATGGATAGAGATTGTTACCTGTGATGGACAGAGATCGTTACCTGTGCTGACAATGAGTGTTATCCGTGTTGACGGAATTATTTCCCTGTGTTGACAGTGATTGTTATCCATGTTGACGAAATTGTTACCCGTGCTGATGGTGATTGTTACCTGTGATGGACAGAGATTGTTACCTGTGATGGACAAAGATTGTTACCTGTGATGGACATAGATCTTTACCTGTGCTGACAGTGAGTGTTATCTGTGTTGACGGAATTGTTACCCGTGCTGACGGTGATTGTTATCCGTGTTGACAGAATTGTTACCTGTAATGGACAGAGATCGTTACCTGTGCTGAAAGTGATTGTTATTCGTGTTGACGGAATCGTACCTGTGTTGACAGTGATTGTTATCCGTGTTGACGGAATTGTTTCCCTGTGTTGACAGTGATTGTTATCCGTGTTGACGGAATCGTACCTGTGTTGACAGCGATTGTTATCCGTGATGACAGTAATCGTTACTCGTGATCGACGGAGTTGTCCCCAGTAAAGTTAACAATGATTAGTATCCGTGTTGACGGAGATCGTTACCTGTGATTGACAGAGATTGTTATTCGTGTTGACGAATTTAGTCCAGTGGTGGACGGAATTGTACCCATGGTGATGGAGTCTCTCCTAGTGTTGACGAAGTTTAGTTCAGTTGTGGATGGAGGTGTTTCCTGCAAAGTTAACTCGATGCCTGTGGCGTCACACAGGGGGTTGATGTTGAAGTCCAAAGTTTTGTCAGATGATTGATCAGTTGTTGCCGTAACAACTGGGTTAAGTGGAACGAATGTTGTTCCCCAAGCCGTTTTCGCGGTGTATTTCTGCGGTTGGAAAATTTCCGGGTTTCTTGTTATTCAACCGTCTTCTACCTCGATTGTTTGAAGGTCGTTCGCTCTTCACCCAGTCGGGTCCAAGCCGTTTGAATAGGGGCAACTATTGTACCCCAAAATTTGCCCAACCTTTTCTTACCTGGTTTATGTTTCATTGCATTAACATTTTCATAGTTATATCATTTGCATATCATGATTTCATTCATATAGTAGGGGATCAAGTTTGATTCTTATCAAGAAGAGCCTAACAAGAGGTCTCATTCAAGATTGAGAAGTTGTCAAAGTCATCAGAAGGTGGTTTGAGTGCCTAAGGGTTTAGATGTTTGAGTGTGAATCTTCTCCTAACTTGAGGATCAACTGAAGATCATCAAAGGGTTGTGAAGTGTTGAATGTGAGAAGAGGATGTGTATGGAGCTCATAGAATGCCTAGAGGGCCATGTGAGACCTCAACCAAGTCATTGTGTCAAATGCAAGAGCCACAGTTGAGGTGCCGACAATTAGGGTTTCATCTGAGTTAATCCTAAGTCAATTGGGCAATTGAAGAGTATAAAAGCCTACTTTTAGGTCATGGAGTTCCTGAAATGATGTGATGAGAAATTTGTGGTGTTGTGCCAAGATCAAATCAAGAAAAGTCAAGAGAGTGGGAAGTTGCTAAATTAGGGTTTCAGTGTAAAATCCCCTGTTTAGTGCCTAACTTCATGACCACATAAGTCAAGATACAAGTTTCAAATGGATCTTTGGCAAACATGAAACTTTTAGAGCATCTCAATACCTTTAATTTGAGTACTAGAAGTCCTCAATGGGATTTATATAACTAAAGTTATGACCCACACAAGTTACAAGTCCTGAGATGCCTCTGAAATTTGTCTGTGAAAATCATATGACTTCAAAGCTATTTTTGACCTAGAAGGAGGTTTCACCTGAACTTTTGGCCAACATGAAAGTTGTTCCTCATGATCTTAGCTTTCTAAATTGTACTAGAAGTCTTCCATCTGATTTGTATAACTCAAGTTATGAGGTTTACAATTCAGGGGTACTTTGGGAAAGTGAGATTATAGGTCATTTTCAATCATAGGTCAAAATCTCCAACTTGCACTTGTCAAATGGATTTTTGTTCAACATGAAAGTTGTTCAAAATGTGGTTTTTAGGCTATCCAATAGGTCATGATGGATTGATTGGGCTCATAGCAAGAATTGGTTTGAAATGGTTTTAATAAGGAAGATTTTCAAATGATTAAAGGAGGGAAAATTCACATTTGGAATAGAATGACCAAAACATGTCAAATAAGTGCTCATTTTGATTGGAAATTTGATTTTAGACACTTTGGAATTACCAGATTTTTGAGCTTAGGTCAAGTTTTACAAGTTATCATATGGTTGCTTCAAATGCAAGTTACATAACCAAACACTTCAACAATGCAATTCAGGTCATTCTACTGTTTCAATTTCACTCACAAGGCAATGTGCAATTGAAAGGGAAGATTCTAGAACAATTTCCATGGCCAATTCGTGACTGTCATATGCAACTTCAAGAGCAAAAACAAAAATTGCAATTGGCTGGATTGGGCCTCAAATTGAATTCAAAAGCCCATGGAAACATTCTATATATTCATTGGATTGATTTCAGATCAATTTTGGAACCATTTTCGTGCCAGAAAGCTGAATTTGCAGTTGAGTTTTCAAGAGGAGCAAGTGAAATCAAGTTTTCAGTTTGAAGCAAGATCAAAGAAAATTGAAGGTTGCAAACTCTTCCTAGTGCATCATTGAACGTATCTGGAGAGTTTTGAAAGGAGAATAAAGCTCCAAGTGCCTCTGTTACTAGATCTACAACAGGTTAGTAACTTTCAAAATTCTGCATGATTTAGCATGAGATAGTTAGATTTGAACTTGTGGTTAGGATCTAGGCAAGATGTAGATCGTTTTAGGATCAATTTGGAGACATTTGGTGATAGTTGATCATGACATAGCAATTCTGTTTGGATTCGAATCTCTTGATTCAAGAGGAGTTAGAGCAAATTGATTAAATCAAGATGATCAGTGTAGCATAAGGATGATTTCTATGGTCTTAATTTGGAAATTGATGATGTTTGATCTGGATGCTATTTCTGAACATTGCTTCGTGTTTTAAAATCAATTAAGAGTTGGATAATTTGAGTTGGAGATTTGAATTCCTGATGAAAAACTGAGTGAATTTGGTTTAGACTTTGTGATTTTTGGTTGACTGTAACTTGACCTTCTCCAGAGAAGACGACCGGAGTCTTCTCCGGCCACCGTCCCTACTCTCTATCCAGTCAGCCTGATAATTGGAGAAGATGATCTTTGAGCCATCAGATCATGCTTTGACCAAAGACTTTCCCCCTCATCCAACGACCACGTTCTAATTGGATTTGTTGACTTCTGAAGCCATGGAACGCAGCGTTCCATTTTATGTGCTGGCAGGCTCTCGTGCATTGGATCAGCTGACCAGTCTCCTCATCCAAGCGCTCATGTTTTATTTCAGTTTTAATATTTCTTTTATTTGATTTTTATTATTTTAAATGCATTATTGATTCAAAAAATCACAATAAATTCAATTTTGATCCAAAAATCATTTTAAAAATATCTCCATGATCTTGAGAGAATTTGTGATTTTCTGAAATCAATAAATTGCATTTTCATGCATTTTTCTTTTTAATTTGATTTTTCTTATTTTGTTTAATTCTTTAATATTTGCATATTTGATCATCTGTCTTGTTGAATTTTGTTCTCTCAATTGGTGTTGAATCTGGCTTTGATTTTTTAGTATGTTTTAGGGTAGATATTCATGTTCCCTTAGGAGTTTTTTTAGAATTTTAGAACAACTTTAGGTTCTGTTTTAGGTGTTGAGATTATAGCCTTCCCAAACTTGTGGATCACCTTGATACCCTTCAATTTAGAAATTATTTAGATGACATAGAAGTTGAATTAGGATTTAATATTTTAACCCTAGGTTTTTCAAACATGTATTTTCCCCTAGGAATTATATTAGAATTTTACAACTTTATTTTATATTTTAGTTGTATTTTGCAAGTTGCTTGTGCTTGTGGTATTCTATCTTTAGTGCTTTTGCTTGTTTGGTCTTGTTGGTGACTTTGGAGTTGGATTTGCTTGGATTCCTTCTTGGGAGGTCTTCTAGATTTGGTGTAGCTGCTGTGGCTTGAGGATTGGAGCTTGGAGTTGAAGCTTTCTTCTCTTTTAGGAGATTTTTAGGAGCTTAGGAAATTAGGGTTTTAGGAAGAGCCATTAGGACTAGTTTTGATTCTTTCATCAAACATAGAATGCATTGTGTGCTTCTATTCTATCCAATGATGTAAAGTCCTCCTAGGGAAACTCCATCTCTCCTTTGGAGGGATGTGTGGTATGCCCATAGTTGAGTAGAACTTTG
Source organism: Lathyrus sativus (assembly GCA_963859935.3). Classification (NCBI taxonomy): domain Eukaryota; kingdom Viridiplantae; phylum Streptophyta; class Magnoliopsida; order Fabales; family Fabaceae; genus Lathyrus; species Lathyrus sativus. The sequence continues at coordinate 267,691,496 of OZ012740.1, forward strand.
AGGATGCCTTTCCATTTCAATGTTGGTACTTGATGATTTCCTTTGGTTTTCATTTGGTTCTCAACATTGCAACCTTGATCTTAGTGATTAATCCTCTGCTTAGAGTGTGCTTACTAGAGCTTGAAGATGAAGTTTGATGAAGCTTGAAGATGGAAGCTAGCTTGAAGATGCTATCATTTTGCTATCAACTTGCTGTCAAGAGGATTTGTTGTTTAGAGCTGCTGCTGTTGAGTATTGAAGTTGCTGTCTGCTGAGGACTGTTGTTGTTGTTTGGGCTGCTTTCTCTGTTTCTTTTCTTTTGATGTGTTGTCTGTTTGCTTGTGTTGATTACCTCTAGGTTTGAGGTGGAGCTTGTCTCCTCTTGCCTGTTGTTTTCTTAGGTTTGAGGTTGAGCCGGAATCCCTTGCCTCGCTTGTACTGTTGCATAGCATGCATTTTACTGTTTACTGCTTGCTTTCTTTTGCTGTTTTCCCCTAGGATCTCTGATTTCCTCTGTGCAAGAGGGAATTATGACAGACATTAGGTTTTGACCCATGCATGATAACATTAGGATAGATTCCCTTTCAACCATAGTTTTAGGACGTCTTTCTCTTCTTCTCTAAAAACAATTCAAAAACACAGTAATAAGGTTAATTGAAGTCGTACGTTACGAGCCTTAAGCTATCTGGAAAAGGTTGGTGGAGGGTCTCTCTCCAGTAATCTGGATGTTAGTGTGGTACCCTTTGGGTGACATACGAAGCGTTCACTCCTGGGTCATAGTCTCTAGTGCGACTGAGATTGCAAACATCCTAAAAGACAATTCTTTCGAAAAAACTCAAACAAACATTCAAACTCTGTTTTTGTCCTCTTGGACCTTTAATCAGGAAAACCCTTTCTTAAGGAGATAAAAAACTGTCAGACAAACTTGTGTCTTCCGTAGCCCAAACTACATTTGCTCTGATCTTTCATGCCATATGAAAGTACGTAGGCACGAGATGCGACATCTCGGCGAGCAACCTTCCCCCCTTTAACCAGTAGTTAGGAGAACTACATTGACTCTGATTTCCCGTTCCAGACGGGAATACGTAGGCATAAAGTGCGATACTTTGCCGAGTCATTTTATTTTCTTTTTAGACCAGACCTTTAGAGTAGATAGATAAACATACCCTAGATAGAAAACAAGCGTGGATCCCTTCGAGTACGACGGACGTGAGGGGTGCTAATGCCTTCCCCTTGCGTAACCGACTCCCGAATCCAGGATTTGGTTGCGATGACCATTCCTTTCCCTCTTTGCGTTAGGTTTACTCTGAGCGTTTCCTTTCCCTCTTGTGGGATAAATAACGCACGGTGGCGACTCTTCTGTCATAGCCGGTGCCGATTTTCGCAGTAGCGACAGCTGGCAGAAAGGAGCATGCCATTTATTACTTGAGTAAAAAGTTCACAGATTGTGAATCTCGTTACTCGATGCTGGAAAAGACGTGTTGCGCACTCGGGTGGGCTGCCAAACGTTTACGACAGTATATGCTCAATCACACGACCATGCTAATTTCAAAGATGGATCCGATCAAGTACGTCTTCGAGAAGCAAGCGCTTTCAGGCAGGATTTCCAGATGGCAAATGGTGTTGACGGAGTATGACATTCAGTATGTTTCCCAGAAGGCCATCAAGGGGAGTGTATTGTCTGAATACCTTGCCAAACAGCCTATCGAAGATTATCAGCCGATGAAATTTGAATTCCCTGATAAGGATATCATGTTTCTCAAAGTGAAAGATTGTGATGAACCTTTGCTCGACGAGGGGCCAGATAGGAAGTCCCAGTGGAAATTGATATTTGACGAGGTGGTTAATTCGTACGGAAGTGGTATTGGGGCAATCATCACGACTCCCCATGGATCCCACATCCCATTCACTGCCAGATTGACTTTTCCAGTCACCAATAATGAAGCAGAATACGAGGCATGCATAATGGGTTTAGAAGAAGCCATTGATTTGAGAATCAAAAACCTGGATGTATATGGTGACTCGGCACTCGTGGTTAACCAAATTAAAGGGGAGTGGGAGACTCGTCAGTCGAATTTGGTCCCGTACATGAATTATGCCAGAAGGCTACTTCCTTTCTTTGATCGAGTGGAACTCCATCATGTGCCTAGAGCTGAAAATCAGATGGCTGATGCCTTGGCCACGTTGGCTTCGATGTACAAAGTCAATTTTTGGAATGAAGCTCCAAGAATTGTCATTTCTCGTCTTGATAGACCTGCATTCATTTTTACAATCGAGGAAGCCTCCGATAGCAAGCCATGATTCCATGACATCCAGAATTTCCTTATGACTAAGGAGTATCCTGCGGGAGCGTCAACCTAGGATAAGAAGACTCTGAGGAGGCTGTCTGGAAATTTCTATCTCAATCCTGATGGAGTTCTTTATAAGAGAAATCACGATCTCGTGCTACTCAGATGTGTGGATGCGAAAGAAGCGAGTTTGCTCATGGAGGAAGTCCATGAAGGCGCATTTGGTACGCACGCAGGCGGACATGCTATGACGAGAAAAATCCTACGAGCAGGATATTATTGGCTGACGATGGAGTCGAATTACTTCAAATTCGCGAAGAGATGTCATAAATGCCAGATTTATGCTGATAAAATTCATGTGTCGCCGTGCCCGTTGAATGTCATGTCATCCTCGTGGCCGTTCTCCATGTGGGACATTGATATGATAGGCAAGATCGAGCCCACTGCATCTAACGGTCATCGCTTCATTTTGGTAGCCATCGACCACTTCACCAAGTGGGTGGAGGAAGCCTCGTATGCCAATGTGACCAAACAAGTGGTAGCCAGATTCATAAAGAAGGACACCATCTGAATAATAAGATGATGAAGGAGTTATGCCAGAGCTTCAAGATTGAACATCACAACTCATCACCTTACCGACCGAAGATGAATGGTGCGATTGAAGCGACCAACAAGAACATTAAAAAGATAGTACAAAAGATGGTTGTAACCTACAAAGATTGGCATGAGATGTTGCCATTTGCATTGCACGGTTATCGTATGAAGGTACACACATCAACTGGGGCAACTTGTAACACCCCCTTCTATACCCCCAAATAAAAGCATATACAAATTTATCAGAGTGAAAATTTTAGAATAAGGTATAAAGGAAGAATGTCACAATTTCACCAGTGAAACACTTTAACATTTTCTCCATAAAATATGTAACATTTTCATGGTTTTAGAAATCACATTTCAACATTTAAATATAAGCGGAAGATAAAATCATTTAATCATTTCCAAAATATTAATTCATATACACATAAGATATCCAGATTAATACATCATGTCAGGTAATTACAAAACCACATCAGCTGATACATCGCAATGTATCACAAAAGAATAACTATACTAGTCTAACTACCCGGTGTTACATATCAGAGCAGCCGACTCAAAAGAATGAAGATAACTTCACAAAAAAGACTTCAGCATCCTAATCTGCAATGCCTCATAGAGCATTATAAAACAGCAGAAGGGTGAGAAATATAACCATAATAATCAAAGCATAAGATTATATATATAGGTAATCATATAATTCAACTCCATATTTCTCACCACAATTCACCCTCTTAGTCATATATATTGACCATACATATATAGACAACATGAATATTCACAAAGCATTCCAACATCATGCATACACTCACATTTCCACAATCTTATCATTCGCACATAAGCATTTCTTCATGCATATGTCATATATCAATGTGACTCAACAACTCAATGCAACTCATGCAATGCGGTACCGACTCTCGTTATCATTTTTCGGTTTTTACACTAAACCGGGTCCACTCTTCTAGACCGATAACCCGTTATCATTTTTCGGTTTTTACATTAAACCGGGTCCACTCTTCTAGACCGATAACAACAAAGGCACGTCCTCTAAGCCTTCAAACCCACTCTTCTAGGTTTGGGACAAGCCACTAGTTTCCACGAAACTAACAGACATTGCCTATTGACTAAATGATGCATATGCAATCAACCACAACAATGCACTTAATACCGTTCTCGCATCTTAATCTCATGCATTTAATAATTCATCTCTTCAAGAATTACACAATGATTGCACATACAACATATATCACAACAATCAAGGTATTCACATCACAATACCAATCATACAATTACAAGTTATGCACACATATTCACAATGTTCTCATGCATACTCATCACATAATTGTATACACATCAAGCATTCACAAGTTCATTAAATAATACACACATAATCACCTATTATGTTCACATGTAGTTATACTTGATGCAATTAACATTCAAATCACAATTCTAGGATTCACGCCCGTAGGCTACCCACAACACATATCATCATAATAGATCACATACATACTCACAATGTAGAGGTATTAGTCTATGTGAAACAACTAAATCATCAACACATAGAAACCACAACAAAGAAAAGATGCTGTCAAATTCGCCCATATTCGCCTGACGAGGCCCCGCAGCGAACCTTCGCTGGACCTTCGCCTGGCGAACCCTCTCAGCGAACACTCGCTAGGCCTTCGCCTGGCGAGACTCCCCAGCGAGCCAAAGTCAGTAGCTACTGACTTTGTTCGCCACCATTCGCCTGCACCTTCGTTGGGCGAACCTTCGCTAACCAACCTTCGCCTGGCGAACTCGCCAGCGAAGTCCACTGGGACTTAATCATAATTATTCGCCAGCGTTCGCTAGGCTTCGCCCGGCGAAGCTTCGCCTTCGCTCGCCTGGCGAGAGCCAGCGAACCTGTGCAGAACAGAATTTTGTTCTGTCTTCTCCTTCTCAAACCACCACCAACCAACTCCCAAACATCAAAACCAGCTCAAACAACATCACTACATGTTACCCGACTATTCTACGGCATTATTACTCAATTCCAACCGATTAAATCACAGTTCTACCGATTATTCCAACTTTTGCCCTAAATGGAAAAGGATGGAAACTACACCAAAACCCCAACCCAACATATATAACATCATGTAATGATCAAATAGAAACATTTCTCACCCTTACCTCGATTAATTGGAGCTTTGATGTTGGTTCTTGATGATTTTCCACTTTCCTCTTCTTCTCCTCTCTTTCTCTTCTTCTTTCTTTCCAAATGTTTCTCTCTAACTTTCTTTTCTTTTCCTTCTCTATTATATATTTCCTTTATTTTCCTTCCTTCCAATTTCCTTCACAATTCTCTATTAATTCCAATTAATAAAAAAAATTAATTTCCAACATTAATAAAAATCCCACTAAATCAATTAATTACTATAATTAATTATTTAATGAAATTCGGGCTGTTACACAACTCCTTTCTCACTAGTGTACGGTATGGAAGCCGTCCTACCGTTGGAAGTTGAGATTCCTTCTTTGCGAGTTTTGATTAACGTGAAACTCGATGAGGCAGAATGGATTAAGAACCGATTAAATCAACTCAGTCTGATGGATGAGAAGAGATTAGCATTGATTGCATATGGTCGTCTGTACCAGAGCCGAATGAAGAAAGCTTATGATAAGAAGGTGCGTCCTAGAAGCTTTCAGACGGGTGATCTCGTCCTGAAGAAGATTCTTCCGCCACACACCGATCACAGGGGCAAGTGGACTCCTAACTACGAAGGTCCGTATGTTGTCAGCAAGGTCTTCTCGGGAGGAGACTTATTGTTATCCACGATGGATGGCGAAGATTTTGCATCCCCTGTGAACGCGGACGCAGTTAAAAAATACTTTGCTTAAAAATGACCCGCTGGAAGAAAAAAGAAAATCCAGGCAAAAATGGGGCATCCCGGCGAACCATAAAAAAGGAAAAAGGTTCGGGCAAAAATTAGGGATATAAATGAAAAAATGTACACCCGCAAAGTCGAAAACCTGAAAGGGCGGCTTTGGCAGAAAAGGGTATCCCGGTGAATCGAAAACCCGGAAGGGCGATTCAGGTAAAAGTTAGGGATTAAAAAGCAAATGATTGCGTTCCACGTGTGAACTTTTATTGTTTAGTGGTTTGGGAAGACCTGAGGGCCGTTTATCCGAATCAATCTCTTCTGAAGCTGAAGCGTCGGAGAAGTATCGAAGTCGAGTGGGTCATAGAGGGATCAACTCATGGTGTTCGTCTACGCTGCATTGCCAACATTTGTGTATACTGATGTATATTTATGTTATTATGTTTGTGCAGCTTCCTCATTTCAGGAGCTTGCATCTGTTGTAAAATATTTTGCCTATTCAGGGGCTCGTTATTAGTAAACGTATACTATTCAGTATTTCTGTTTGTTTGTTTAGCTATTATCTGTTTTGTTTGCGAAAAAGAACGCCCGATGTTTTTGATAAAATGTGCATACATAAACTTGCTGGCCTAGGCCGATAATTGTTGAAACATTGAATTACCTGAACATTGTCACAGGATGATAACCTCGATAGGTCCCTCTGTGAAGGGTATCTCGTTTGTTTGTTCATGTTGTTGCAGGAACGTCGCCTTCTAGGCACTACGCCAGATGTTTTCTAAGCAGGATGATTCCTTCTTCTCCAGCGAGTTCAGCGGTGTCTCCCTATGGAGTCTGAGCACGGGACCGTGAGCATCGATATGTCTCCCCAAGCAGAGATAGATTATCCCCAACCAGATGTATCCTAGGCAGGATCATTATTTCCCCAGCTGAGTCATGTGTTGAAGTGTATACTCGTTCCCAGCAGTGGGTCAATGTGCAGTTTTCTCGTAGAAGACTATTCGCAAGTGTTCAGCTTCCTTAGTCCAGACTGAAGTCTCCAGCGGAATTGAGATTCCCCACAGAGTTGTGTTCTCCCCGGCAGGCAGGAGTGATTTCAGTGTCTGATTGCCTATCCTCAGCCGAGTTTGCAGTTCCCCAAGGGAGTCGAGTCCTTGGAAGTCGTTCAGGCCATGATTGGTTTTCCCCAGTAGAGAGTTGAATAACTGATGATATATTTCCCCATCGGAGTCCGTATCTCCAGGATGATTTTATCTGGGAAGGCCGTGCAGTTTATTTCTGCAATTGACATCGTTCCCTCAGCAGTTTGTAGTTTGTGTACCTAGTTGAGCGAGTACAGGTTCTGGTAGAACTCTGTTCCCCTGCAGGGATTCATCTGGAGTTCGTTTCCCCAGGTTAAGTCCAATTGAGATTGGTGTGATTTCTTCTCCTAGGCAGGATGATTCCTCTCCACCAGAGTGGTTTTTTCTCCTTGACAGGAGGATTTTCCCTTCAGCATTTATTTTGCTGATGGGGTCGTAGCATTTTGCATGATTGCATAGCATTTACCCTAAATGCGTAGCATTTCCACCGTGTGGAGCATTGCGCCATTGTCAAACATATGCATATGAAACATGAGCTAGGTCGTTACCAGTCTTGTTTTGCAGGTATTCCTCAGTGAAGTGGTTTGCAAGATGATTCTTGAATTCCCCAGCAAAGTTGTTTGCTTAAGATGATTCTTAACTCCCCAGTGAAGTAGCCAGAGTTGTTTACGCAAGATGATTCTTGGAGTCCCCGGCGAGGTTGTTTTTTCAGGATGATTCTTGATTTCCTCAGCAAAGTTTATTCATCCAGGATGATTCCTGAATACCCAAACAGAGTTACTTGATAGTTCTCCAGAATCCCTAGCAGAGATGTGTCATCCCCAGCAGGTTCTAAACAGAGAAGTTGAGATTTCCCTTGAAGACTTACTGATGAAGTCCGACTGTGATGTCGAAGCAGTTCCCTCAGTTGATGCCGAGTGCCAGACGACAAAAGATTGTATATCCTCATTTGTTCATGATTGACCGAAGATTCTATTTCCGACTTACTGACGAAGTCCGGCTGACACCCGAGAATTTCTTTGAATGCCCGGTGGCATAATTATAGAGATTGTCAAAAGTTCCTGATGACCTGATGAGTCCCGAGGAATTCTTCTGCTTCCGTGCCGCAGAATGTCTGACGGAAATATCAGCCGTGTATCACCAGTTATCGTGTAACCGGTGGTCCCTTGATGACTTGAGGAAGAAGCTGCAGCGAAATCTGATGATCATCCTGACGGAGATTTGGGCCAGTTGTCGTGCAACTGCCATTTCAGATTTCAAAGATTGTCCTACCCACCAAAGTATCGTTTACTTGTATGGTTGGCAAATTTCCGGTTACCGTGTAACCGATTCCCCAGCAAGTTGTCGTGCAACTGCCACTTCCGATTTCGAAGATGTTCCTACCAATCAGAGTATCGTTTACCTGTGCGGTTGGAAAATCACTAGTTACCGTGTAACCGGTGATCCCTTGATGACTTGAGGACGTAGACGATCATCCTGACGGAGATTTGAGATTAAACCCTTCACCAGTTACCGTGTAACCGGTGATCCCTCGATGATTTGAGGACGCAGTGATATCAGATACGTTAGATCATTAATTCTCCAACAAGTTGTCGTGCAACTGTTATTTCCGTTTCCGAAGATTTGCCCCCATCAGAGTACCGTGTGCTTGGGTAGTTGGCAAATTTCTGGGTTTATTGGTATTCAACCGTCTTTTACCTTGATTGTTTGAGAGCCATTCGCTTCTCACCCAGTCAGGTCCAAGCCGTTTGAATAGGGGCATCTGTTGCACCCCAAAATTTGCCCAACATTTCTTTACCTAGCTTGTGTTTCATTACATTCATATTAGCATTATCATTTGTATTGCATTGACATGTATGCAGGAGATCAAGAGGTATAATTACCAATCCAATGGCTACACAAGGCTATGAAGCTAGCTAAGAGGGTTATCCAAGTGTTCAAGGGTTGACATCCTCACCAGAGAAGCCAAAGATCCTCAGAGAGAGTGGCTGAAGCCAAGTGTGTATATCTCCTAACTTGAGAGTTGTGGGAAGTCATCTGATGATGTTGAAGCCATAGAGTTGGACCTAGAGCCTTGAGAGAGCTCATGAGAAGTATTGAAGTTCATTTTGAAGCCAAGACAGGTCATTGTGCAAAGGATATGAAGCTATAACCAAGATTAGTGCAACTAGGGTTTCATCTGGTCAACCCTAGGTTAACTGATGATTTGAAGAAGGTTGAGACCTAACTCAAGAGCCATGTGATCATGGATTGATGTATTAAGATGTCCAAGGGATGATTCCAAGGTCAAATCATCATGAATCAATAGTGCGAGGAGTTGCTAAGCTAGGGTTGCTATGCTTGACAGTGTAAAATCCCCTGGTTTAGTGCCTAACTTCAAGACCACATAACTTAAGATGTGATTTTCATCTCACCTTGACCCTAACATGATTGTTGTAGGGCATGATCATAGATTTCATTTGAATACTAGAAGTCCTTGATAGGGTTTATAGAACTCAAGTTATGAGCCAGACAAGTTATAGGTCTTCAGTGGAATGTGAAATTGGAGCTTGAAAGTCAACCAACTTGCATGACATTTTTGCCTTAGATGGATGATTCCTATGAACTTTTGGTCAACATGAATTTTGTTCCTTATCTTCTTAGCTTTCTAGAAAGTACTAGAAGTCCATGATTGGATTTGTAGAACTCAAGTTACAAGCTTTGCAAGATAAGGGTATTTTGGGAATTTGGAATTACAGGTCATTTTTGGTTATAGGTCAATTTCACAAAAATAGGCACCTCAAATGAAGATTTTTTCAACTTGAAAGTTGTTCAAAATGGTGTTTTTAGTCCAACCATGACCCAAACATCCATTTATATGGATTGAATATGGAAGTGTATGAAGGAAATTTGAAAAAAGGATAATTAAAAGGCATAAAAAGTGAAAATTCCATTTTAATTCATTCTTGTGCCGAACTTCACAAGTTTGTGCATATTTTGATTGGAAATGACATTTTAAAGACAATGGCAATGTTACATTTTTGGTTTGAGGCTTAATTCATGGACATTGTGTGGATTACTTAGAATGGAAGTAACATAACCAATCTTGACCATAAGATCAATTCAAGCACTCAATATGAGCCATTCACATCCAAGGAGTGTTGTGCAAGCTATTGAAGCAAAGAGTGAGCTGAAACTGATTCAGAACACACAAGTTGCCATGGTTGCACTTTGAAGAAAATTGAATTTTGGATCAAGAAAATTGGGCCATGGTTGGGCCATGTTAGGATCCAAATACATTCTATTTAAGTCTTGGATCGTGTTCAGATCATTTTTTTGGGTGAAATTGGTGAAGAATTCAGTTGTGGCAGTTAGAGTTGGGAGCTTCAAACTCAAAATCGGTTTTTGCAATTCAGAGGATTTCAAGACCAATTGAGGATTCAGTTAGCATCAGGATCATTCAGTGAAAGTTTCTGCAGCATTTGAAGTCAAGAATCACACTGCAACTACCTCAATTGCAAGCTTTTTCCAGGTTTGCATTCTTCAAAACTGCTCTAGTTTTAGGCATGTTTAGACTGAATTAAGCATGTGGTTAGGTTGTATATACAACATAGATCGTTTTAGGATTGGAATTGTGAAGCTTAGTGATGATTCATGATGAGATGTGAATTCTGTTGAGACTTGTACATGGCTGATTCTTGAGAGATAAGATGAATTGATTAGTGATTTTTGATCCTTGAGAGGTGAGGAAGATTTCTATGTAATCAATTTGGAGTTTGATGACATTTATGCAATTGAGGAATTTTCTGTTGAGCATCGTGTTTCAAGATTCATGAGGAATTAATAGAAATGAAGTGGATCTTGATGATCAGTGAGAAGAGACGAGTGGATCCATGTATTTTTCTTGGAGTTTGGTTGAGTTTGATTGCAGAGCATGATTGCTCTCGCCGGAGAAGACGGTGGAGCTCTTCTCCGGCCACCATGGCTGAGTTCCCTCCTTGTACCAGTTTCAAATGAGGAAGATGAACAGGGATCGTTGGATCTGATGAATTTGTGGACTTGGTCTTAGCATCTGACGGGCAAGATTTAGTCTAATTAGAGTTTGATGACTAAACACAACAAGTGTGGATCCCATCGAGTACGATGGACGTGAGGGGTGCTAATACCTTCCCCTTGCATAACCGACTCCCGAACCCAGACATGGTTGTGATGACCTTGTCTTATACCTTTTCGTCAGGTTTTTCTGATCGTTTCCTTTCCCGTTCTGAGGGATAAATAACGAAAGGTGGCGACTCTTCTGTTTTGCCGGCACCTTATTTTCGCGGTAGCGACAGTATGCTAAGTTGCTAAGTGTTTGCTATGGATTGGGATTGGTGTAGGTCAAAACCTAAAGATATATACACTAAGTTTGCTCGCAAAGATATCGCATCTTCTGCCTACGTATCCTAACTAGGATAGAATCAGAGCAATCGTAGTTCACCTCACTAGGTTTAAAGAACACTTGATTATGATCAAGGTTCAAAGGGGAACAAACATTACAATGCTTGTGTAGAGTTTAAGGAAACTCTCTAGATCTAAGTTGAACACTCAAGAAAGGGAAGTAAGTAATCATGACAACGATTCTTACATAGAGTTAACGAACTCTATCCTAAGTTCTAATTGAAAGAGAACTCCTAACAAGGGGTAGGCTTTTTTAGACTTAAGCAAAGTCTAGATGGTAGGTTCTAACTTAACAAAGTGTAGATGAATGACTTAACAAAGTCAAGAGAGGGTGATGAGCTATCTATAACCCAAAAGTCAATAGAGAGACCTTTCCTTTGGAAGGATAGAAGGGGAGGCAACTTGGATGAAAACTAAAGAGTTCCATCACCTGGGGAAACTAAACTTAACAAAGCATAAATATCAAACAGGAGAAATACAAGAAACATGGTTACGACCAAGCATATACAATCATGTTACAACAAGCAAGTATGTCAAAATAGGAGGAAACTAGATAAATTCATGGTGACAACCAAAAGAGGACAAAGTCTTAATATGTTAACAAACACAAAGGGATCTTTCACAAACAAATCTTACAAGATGATTCAAGCATGGTTCAAAAGAAGTTTTAACGAGAGGCAAGGTAAACGACCTTAACGATAAGCAACTTTCAAGTAGACAAAAATGTTACACACATGAATATTTTTGAAATATTTTCTTATTAAATGAAACAAGACAATATTTGAACATTTTGCAAAAGGAATTAATCAAAAATAATAAAGCATGAAGAAGTTATGAAATATTGATTTTTGTGAGGAAAATAGAAATAAATGAGTGATAAAACAATAGAAGGGCCATGGGAGGTGTTGAACCCACGCCCTCATGCTCATCAGCACAAAACATGACCAACTGGCCTACACACACGCATGAGTATAAAGTAGAAATGGAGAAGAAAATGATAAAAACAAGGCAATCAAAATAAAATAGCAAAAAAGTGTCCCATATAGGGATCGAGCTCAGGACACAAGGAATGAAAGGCATTAGGGGCGCAAGTGACAACCACTGGGGTGGCGATACATCCGTGTATTTAGCCATACGAACTAATACAAAAGGCTTCTTTGCAATATGTCTGGGCCAAGCTTCAAGCTATCACACATGGGGGCGGATTGGTTTCAAACTTCCTCAAAAGGGCATCATTTTTTACAAACTTAGAGTCTAAATCACTTAGAATTAAACAAGGATTAAGATGGTACTCACAATTCTTCAAGATCACACACATAAAATGAGATTCGATGGATAATGCAAAATGGAAGTTGAAATGCATAAAGAACTTCATGGCATTAATTGAGTAAATGTAGGTCAAATGATCATCACACACAGCCTTCAAATGTGTCAACAGACACTTATATACTCAAGGATCAAACACAAATCAAGCAAAACAAGAAAAGGTTCATGGTTGCAACTATGATATAAAGGGATGCAAGTTGTCATGGTTCCAAATGAGTAGGTTCAGTTTACATACACATTACATACAAGCTTCAATCATGTTGACAGATGATCTCATGTTCGTGAATCAATAAAAAATGCTTCAAACATAAAAAGGCATGTTGTGTGCAGCTGTAAAATGAAATTACAAAAAACTGTTGAATTGATGATGCATCATGGGAGTGAAAGACCAAACTAGGTAGAATTATGTCATGTAATCAACACACACATATTACAATCATGATAATAGATGATTCTACACTTAAAGCTCAAACACAAATCAAGCAGAACAGAAAATGATTCATTGTTGCAATTATGGCATGAGATGATGCAGACTGTCTCAGTTCAAAATGAGTAGATTCATGTCATGTAATTAACACACACACATTTCAATCATGCTAACTGATACTTCCATGCTCAAAACTCAATCACACATCATTCAAAACAGAATTTGGCATGTTGGCAGATATGAAATGCAAGACAAGTTGATTATGCAGCAAGAGAGGTCATGGCATGTCAAGGCAGTTATGCTCGTACAAACATCACACACAAACTTTAAACATGCTAACTAATGACTCTAGACTCATAGCGCAAACAGAAACATCTTAAAACAAGAATTGGATATGCTGTTGGTAGTGTAAAGCTTTGAAAATGCAAGTTGAAAGGCACAACTCAGAACAACAAGAAACATGAACATGTGAGGGTGTGCACAACTCATAAACATATAATCCAATGATTTTGATGCAAAAAATTATGCCAAAACAAGTTTAATCAAAAAGTGACATGTCAATTGCAAAGAATGCCTTGAAAATGCATGATGATGGCCATAGTTCAACATAAGAGGAAACATGCTCAAATGAAAGTGTGAGCATCTTATACACATGTTATCTAATGATTCTAAGTGCATAAATCAAATAGAAATAGTTTCCAACCAAAAGTGGCATGTAAGTTGCAAGAAATGCCTTAAAATGCACTTTGGGAATATATGAACCAAAACCGACATGAATGAACTCAAGGGAAGTCACACACATGTTTCAAATATACTACTCATAATTATGCTCAAAGAAATAAAATCTAATCCAAACTGAATCATGAAATGGTCATCCAATTGCAACTTATGGAAGTGGTTTAGAACAAGCTTGTGCCTAATCAACATGAAAACAACAGTTCCTAATCAGCAATGCTTCTCAAGCCACACTTTGATAGTCAAGGAATACATACAAAGGGTGAAAGCTTTTAAGTTTTAAAAATGAAACCTGACACCAGAGGTTGACAAACCTCAAAGTGACTTGGCAGCCAAACAGAATCATGAACTAAAACACATATCAGAAAAAGGAAGCTTCGACAGCTTTAAATCATGTTAACAGAAACAATCCAAACCAACATGTTGGCAATTACAATGAATTGTGCACTCAACAGGGCTCTCTCAAAGCCACAACAATTTAACAATGTTGATGTAGAAATGAAAGACATGCCAATCATGATCATGTTAATCTCTACACAAAGCACAACTGCATAATGATACAAGGACATGAAATTGAACATGAAGATGCAACAGTAAAGCATTATATTTGAGAATGGCATATTAGTAGCAAATTGTACATTTAGATTGAAAGCATGAACAGAAAGTTGCAATTTGAAATCAAACCTAGTTTCAAGAACTCAAACATAACATGAATAGCACATATGGGAATCTAATCCAAAATTGTCAACAAGGGTTAAAGTTAAGTGAGGATGCACTGACCTCCCAAGTTGTTTTGCAGCAGAACCAACACAAGACAAGTGAACTTGTGATAACAACCAATAACTCATGACAGAAATGAAACTCAACATCCACAAGACATAATCATCAAGGCAATGACAATCCAAGGTAATTACATACTCAAAACAGTTGGCATAATACAAACTGGCAGATTTCATATGAACTTCATTTTTTCATTTAAACACCAATCATACCAATCATGCTTATGAAAGAAATGGAAGTGATAATGACTACTAACCTTTTGGTAGATCTCCATACAAGCTTGTTGTAGTATAGAATACCTTGAAAATACTTCAACTGTTGTCCAACCAGAATTTTGATGAAAACAGCCTCCTTGTACTTGAAGAAACTTATGAAGAACTTGTGACAGACCTCAAAATAAATGAGAATGAAGTTGCTTTATGTTATAGACAGCTGAGGCATTATATATCAAAGGTGTGTGGATGGTTAGGATGAGGAAAACAGCTCTGGTTAGAGGTTTGGCAGATTTTGAGCATAAGGTCAAACTTGCTTGGTTTGAGAGTTGACTTTTGGGAGAATGGTGTTTTTGAGTGGTTTAGGAGTATGAACACCTTTTACACAACATTTATAGATTGTGCAGATGGTTTTTGGTGGTTTGGAATGTGTGGAAATGAGTTTGGACAGCCAATTGCCCAAGGACAGCCAATTGCCCAAGACAGATTTTGGTGAAACTTGAGATTTTTGAAAAATGAGGTAAGTGAGAAATGAGTGAGAGTTGTGGTTTCCTCTTGGTTCTAAGAGTGCTCTTGTGTGAAAATGACATAGGGCGAACCTCTATTTAAAGGAAAATGAGGGATGAGGACAGATTTGTAATCTTGGCATTTTGGAGGGATTTTGAAAAGGTAACCCTTGGCTTGGGGTTTGGTACAGCTGCATACATCAGATCCTTGGCTCAATGTGAGGAGAAGATCAAGTGGAATGAGATACATGAGATGATTAGAGTGGCTAGGCAGATAGGGGCCTGTTTGCTGCAAGTGGCAAAAGTTTCTCTTTCCTTCCTTTATGATTAAGATATTCCCACTTGCTTGCAACTTGCCATTCCTTCAAATTCTTCATTTCTTCTGCATTTTTCTTCACTATACTCTCTAAGTATCAGATACAAACATGATCCAAGGGCTGAGAATAGCCCAAGTGGTCAAAGGATGAGAAAAGCTCATCTTGCCAAATTCATAACTCTCAGCTCATAAGGGCTATGGAGGAGTTCTACCACATTTTAGAAAGCCCTCATGTAGCTCTACAACGTTCATGTTTTTCATGAGTTTCAGATTCCTAAAGGAACTTGGCCAAAAAATCTCTCAAAGTTGCTGAAAAAACAAGCCTAAAAGTGAAATTTTTCTAAGTTACTTTTCCCTCTTGTAATGAATTTGGTCATAACTCCAAATCTATGCATTTTCTGATCATGGACCACTTTGGGACTTTTGTAGGACTTCTCAAGATCTTTCCAATGAGCTTTGAACCAACTCAATTGGATGTGTGGTTAAGGAGTTATGGTCTTGCCCCTCTCACAACCCTATTTCCCGACTTTTGCGATTACTTCTCAACCCTTGATCTAATGGTCATGAAATTTTATAGGTAGATGCAATATGTCATTAGGAACATTTTTTATTCACATCTTGAGGTCAAATTCCTTATGAGTGAAGAGGTGACTACCGAGTCGACTGTTGATGCTCCGAGCCTTTTGAAGCCTCTAATCTCTTTGGATGGGCTTCATCAAGCCATATGAACACTATGGACCATGATCCCACCATTGTAACACCTTTTAAACCAAAAGTCAAGCCACAATTCACTTTTCCTGCTCGAAAACCCTAATCGGGTATCCTGAACTTCACTGTTTTTGATTCCTGGGTGACAACCTCAAATTGGATTCATACTTGATCCAATGGAATATACTTGATGATGTGGAGACTCAATTCAAGGATAACCAATCCAAAACGTTGACTGATTAACTTTCGAAACCTCAATTTCGGCTGTATAAAACCCTGATTCTCCTGTAACTTGACAAAGGCAACTTGAAACAGGTTAAGGTTAGATAATCAAATGAGTATGATCCTAAAATGATGATGAAGATCTAAGGGGTCAAAATATGAGGTATGACAGATACCATATATGCATAGAGCGAGAATGGCATTGAATACAATCCAACAACCGTCCTTTGCGAACTGTGAAGCCTTGTCAACTAGAAAAGGTAGAGGAAACCCATACACTCCATTCAGCTCGGTCAATTTTCCTGAGAACTCTGAGGCATCAAGATGAAGAATTGCAGCAAGCCTAGCTAGATCAGGCTTAGCATCATCATGGTAAAAAGGCATCTGATCCAATACTAGAACTCCTAGTAACGCAACATACTCTTCCAAGGTCGGCGCCAGGACATAGTCAGGAAAAATAAAACTTCTCAACTGAGGGTTATAAAACTGTAGCAGAGCATATAAGCCATTCAACTCAAACATTGAAGGTTTGCACACCATACTGAGCAGCTTCCCATAAGATTCCTTGAACTCTCCTTTCACTTTCTGATCTGCTAAAACAACCAAACTCAACAGGGAACTGATATCAGGAGAAGGGAGCTTGTAGGCAACGGTATTCTTCAAAGACTCCATGTCTGAAAAGGAACAAGATCACTAGAATCGGGGAGGAAATATGCACCTGCAACATAAATACATGTTAATGAAATGCAAATGAAAATGCAAAATGCACATGCAAATAGGAGATCAAGATTGCTGTGTTGTAGTTGAGAAGACCGGCGCTTCGCTTTAGTCATAACCAAACACTGATATTAGGACCCCTTGGTATCAAGAATCCAAACTGTAAAGAACCGGGTAGTCTGAAAGCTAGAGTTTCCTGCACAGCCCCATCCCTCTCACAGGTAAAGACCTATCCACTGACAAGGTTTGGCATCCTATGTGTTCATCAGCATCATAGACTTTCAAGAAATGATGATACGTTCACCATTTCTGGTTTGGCATCATCAACTCCCGAAGAGGCCTCACTTAGCAGAATCCCAAATGATCGGTTCCCAGAGTCGACAACCCTCAGATCCAAATTTCCTTCGAGCCCAAAGGGTCAGAAAGAAAATCGTCAAAGAGAATCTCGTTTGAGCGCGAATTTCATGGCTAGCTAGTGCATGCAAAGCATACAGGCTCACCACTAATCTCCACTTCTAATGCTAAGTCTATACTCAAGCCTGGGTCTGGCTTATCTCTCAATGGAACAATCCCTCCCCACAGCACAACAATAATGAATAATGTAGAAAGTAAAATGCAGAAAGCAAATAAAGATAAAGCACATATGTACACACCCAAAAACAAACAAACAAACGCTAGGATTGACTCGCATAGGGGATATTCCTGTCCCCAGCAAAGTCGTCAGCTGTCGCTACTGCGAAAATCGAGGCCGACAATGACAGAAGATTCGCCACCGTGCGTTATTTATCCCAAGAGAGGGAAAGGAAACACTCATAGAAAACCTAACAAAAAGAGGGATAAGATCGGTCATCGCAACCAAATCTCGGGTTCAGGAGTCGGTTACGTAAGGGGAAGGTGTTAGCACCCCTCACGTCCTTCGTACTCGACGGGATCCACGCTTGTTGTCTATCTAAAAGGGTGATTGAAACTTTCTAACTACAGGCTTGAGGACAAAAGAAAAAGAAATGACTCGGCAAAGCAATGGCGCTTTGTGCCTACGTATCTCATATGAAGTGAGAAGTCAGAGTCAACGTAGTTCGGCTAACTACGGGTGAAAGGGGGGAAGGTTGCTTGCCAAGACATCGCGTCTTGTGCCTACGTACTTTCATCTGGTATGAAAGATCAGAGCAAATGTAGTTTGGGCTAAAAGGAAACACAGGTTCGTTCAACTGTTTTTACCCGAGTAGGGTTAACAATCAGTTCTAGCAGTTTGGTGTGTGTAGCTCGACCATTGGAGACTTAGGCGTTACCGTTTGCGATAGAACCAAGAGTTAACAAAACTCTCCTTATGAAAATGATTTCCCAAGATTAAAGGCCCCAAAGGGTAAAAAGAAGTTTGAAGGATTTGTTCTTGTGTTTTTTAGAGAAGAAGTGTTTTTGAATTATTTGCGATTCATATTGCACTAGAGACTATGACTTAGGAGTGAATGCGTTGCATATCACCCAAAGGGTGCTACACTAAACATCCAAGCCATTGAAGGGAAACCCCTCAAAAACCCTTTCCCAAGTGCTTAAGGCTCGTAACGCACAATAATCATTAACCTTTATTAGGTGTTTTATGATTGTTTTGAGATGAGAAGAGAAAGGACACTAAAAGGGGACTAAACTCAAACCTAAAGTTATCATGCAATGGTGATCCTAAGATTGAGATAAGGGAATGCTACCTAATGTTATCATACATGGTTAAGATTCTAATGTCTATCATAACCTCCCTTGAACAAGAGAGATTAGAGATCCTAAAGGAAAGGAGACAAAAGAGGAAAAAGAAACAACATAAACATGCAAGGATGCAAACATGGAATGCAAGTGAGGGAGGAAATTGGTGTGGGTCAGTAGCCTCCACAAGCTCATCTTAACCTCAAACAAACAATATGACAAATGCAAGAGATGAAAGGGAAAAGAAATGCATCAAAAGAAACACACAAGTGCACTAAAATGGGATGAAATGGCCTAAACCATTCAAACATCGACCACAATGCCAAAAACCTAAACACAAATGAAAGGAAAAGAAAACCTAAAACAAAGTGAGGATGGGAGGCTATATGAGGACAAGAAGGAACTCATAATGTGCACTCAACCATGAGCATCACAAGAGAGGTGCACAATGAAACACAAAGAAGTCCTCATGGATTCATCATCTTAGGCATGCTTCAAGTACCTCCAAAGGAGGGACCAAGCCACCTTAATTGAGATTCCAAAGTCATTGGACAGCAAGGGACATGAAATAAAAGTGCTCGAAACCAAAAGCAAATAAACCACAAGGAAATGTAAGCAAATTCCCAAAGGAAAGCAAACATGTTTCACATAGAAACCCTAATTGGAAACTCAAAAGTAAACAATCAAATGAACAAGCAAAACTCAATATAATGACCTAAAAATGAGCAAACATCATCCTTAACATGTTATCAACATTAATCAATAGGCATTGAAGGCTCAAAGGATCCATAAATGTCATATCCAAAGCAAACTAGGTCAATGTGTTTGTATGAACCTCCCTTTGGGGTAACTTGACTTGCAAGTTACCCTAAAATTAGGAAAATGATTAAAAAATAACCAAATAAAATGCAAGAAGCTCATAAACATGTTGGAAACCAGAGGCCAAAAGATTACAATCAAAGTCACTTCACAACATCACCATAGAAATTGATTCACAAAGGTTGCTCCATTGTGAAAGAGGATTGTTGAGGGACAAATGAAGTGCATCAAAAGTCAACTCAAAAGTCAACCAACAGAGGCAAAATGGTCCTCAAAAATTCATCAACTCATCATTGACATGAGGATTGAATTTTACTCATTGGATCAAAAGGAAATGAGAGAAATAAAATAAAAACCAAAACATGTCAAGATTTAGGTCAAATAAAATACTTCCAATGTTAAATTCCATTTTTAATTGAAAAATAATTCATAAAATAAAATAAAAATTTCCTAAAATCAGGGGACATCTCAAGGAGTCTAAAAGATATTTTTGTGGAATTTTATCACTCTTGGAAGTATTTTAATATGGTTTAAATCTAAAGAGATATAAAATAAAAAAAAAAGAAAGTGAAAATAAAATAAACAAAAGAGTGGTGCAAACAACAACCCAACTCAGTTCAAAAGCAATGGGCCAGCACGCAGGGGGTGCCAATAGTAAGCCCAATCCATCAGAAAAAATAAAAATAAAAAACGTGTGTATTGGGTGTAGTGAGTCAATAGAGGTCCATGGTGGAAAGCAATCAGTTGCGTTGGATCAAAAAGTAATCACATCCAAGGATTCACATTCACACACGTGGTCAGGCACAGAAAAATAAATGAAATGGTGTGTTTCAATGTGGATCGTGTGTGGCAAGTCAAATAAGGCGCATGGTAGGTCTTAATCTTGGCCGTAAAAATGAAAAGTAATCGCATCCAATGGACAGAGGCAACACACGTGGCTCTGGTGGAGTTCAAACCATGGAGGGAAAACCAGATGGTCGTAACCACTGTTCCGGTCGTCTTCTCCGGCGAAGCATCACAAATCAGTCACGGCCAAAACCCAGGTGCTTCAAAACTCAACCAAAATAAGCAAATAAATAGTCAAAAATGATCTCCAGGTCACGTAGATTTCAAATCTAACACCCATTTTCATTGATCATGTGCACATAAGCCAAAACGAAAAGAAAAAGAAAAAAGCTCAAAACATAAAAACTCATGAACAGCCACACAATCAATCCAGAAATCATCTACACATCAAGGGGTTGACAAATATGTAAAAATGGCACAATATGGATGCATAAACAGTGAGATATTTGGATGGAAAGAAAACCTAAAAGAAAGCTTCAACAAAGCTCAGTTCTTTAGTGAAGCTTGAAATAAACCACCCAGAAACGTTCTAAGAACCTCAAGGAATTTTTTCAAATGTTTGGTTTTGATTGAAACTCAGTGAAACATGAAAAATGATTTTCACTTTGCTCTCACTTTTTCTCAATGTGTTCTTGCCCAATTTCTCACCAAAGTCCAATCTGAGGACTTGTGAACAAAGCTAGGAGTATGTATGATGGATTCTGATACCAAGTAGGCCCAATTCTATGCTCCTTAAGCCCAATTGAAATTCACTTTTTCACTTCATGACCACTTCAAAAAGTGCACGAAAATCACCTTGTCAAGCTGTAAAAATGGTTCAGCTAGCTTGCATCTGAGGTAGGTTGATCTAAGGGCTGAAAATGGCTCCTTAATTTAATCTTATGACATGGTTTGGATATGTTACTTAAACTTGAAGTAAGCATGAAAATGGCCACCAAAATGAGCTCAAATATCAAATCCAAAATTGGCATTGTGCTTGAAATGTATTTGGCACTCAAAAAATGCATAAGGTTGGTACAAAATGATCCCAAATGAATTTAATTTGATTTTCCCCTTTTAAGGCCTTTTTCATGGAAATTTCTTTCGGGATTCTTCAATACAAGCCAAAACTTTGATGCCTTGATGTTTGGTTGAGTAAGTGACCCTATTTGGAGCAAGTTTGAAGTTGGAAAGATTTCCATTTGAAGTGTGCAAAGTGGTGAAATGGAAATATGATGAAAATGACCTGTAATCCTGCTTTCCCAGAATACCCCTGCCTTGCAAGCCTCATAACTTGAGTTCTACAAATCAGATGAAGGACTTATAGTACTCTTTGGAAAGCTAAGATCATGAGGAACAACTTTCATATTCATCAAAAGTTGAGGAGAAACATCCTTCTAGGTCAAAAGTGGATCGGAAGTTGGTTGACTTTTGTTGACCAAAATCACATTCATCTGAGGACCTGTAACTTGTCTGCTTCATAACTTGAGTTCTACAAATCCAATCAAGGACTTCTAGTACTCAAAATAAAGCTATGAACATGCTCTACAAGTTTCATATTAGGGTCAAGATGAGATGATACTTGTATCTTGAGATAGGTGGTCTTAAAGCTAGGCACTAAACAGGGGATTTTAGACTAAGAACCCTAATTTAGCAACTCCTCACACTCTTGATTCTTGATGAATTGATCTTGAAATGATATCTCATGTGTTTCAACATAACATTCCATGACCATAAAGACTTGTAATTGAGTCTTAATCTCCTTCAATTTCATAGTTGACTTAGGGTTGACCAGATGAAAACCCTAATTGCACCATCTTCAACTGTAGTCACTTACACTTGGTATAAACACTTCGATGAGCTCCACAATGACCTACAAGGCCTCCAATGAGCTTAAATGATAGTCTCCCTCCATAAACATGGGCTTGTGATCCTTAGATGACCTTCAAATGTCCTTCTAGACAGGAGGTGAACCACATACACTTACCTGCTTATCCAAAGGGCTTTGACTTGTCTCTAATGATTATAACCCCCCTGTTGACTTGAATACAAACTCTTATTAAGAACACTTCTCCTGATCCCCTGTAAAATGCAAAATCATTATTTGTGCAAAAGATGCAAGGCATTCCCAAATATCATTCAACCAAGGCATCATCATGATTTGTGCAAAAGATGCAACAAAAGTGTCCTCATGGTTCACCATTCAATCCATGTTTCAAATACCTCCAAAGGGGGGAACTTAGACAAAACTAAATGGTGCTCAAAAGTTATTGAATAGCAAAGGGAATGAAATAAAAGTTCTCAAGAGAAAAAAGCAAGCAAACCATAAGGAAATGCAAGCAAATTCCCAAAGGATAGCAAGCATGTTTCACAATGAAACCCTAATTGGAAACTCAAAAGCAAACAACCAAATGAACAAGAAAAAAACAATATAATGACCTAAAAATGAGCAAGCATCATCCTTAACATGTTAACAACATGAAACAATAGGCATTGAGAGCTCAAAGGATCCAAAAATGTCATATCCAAGTCAAATTAGGTCAAGATGTATGTATGAACCTTCCTTTAGGGTAACTTGACTTGCAAGTTACTCTAAAAATAGGAAAATGATTCAAAAATTATCAAATAAAATACAAGAAGCTCATAAATATGTTGGCAACCAGAGGCCAAAAGATTGCAATCAAAATCACTTCACAACATCACCATAGAAATTGATTCACAAGGGTGCTCCATTGTGAAGGAGGATTGTTTAGGGTCAAATGAAAGGCATCAAAAGTCAACTCAAAAGTCAACCAATCAGGGGCAAAATGGTCCTAAAAAATTCTTCAACTCATCATTGATATGAGGATTGAATTTAATTCATTCGATCAAAATGAAACGAGAGAAATAAAATAAAGAACAAAGCATGTCAAGAATTTAAGTTACATAAAACACTTCCAAAGTTAAATCCCATTTTTAATTGAAAAATAAATCATAAAATAAAATAAAAATTTCTAAAAATAAGAGGACATCTCAAAGATTCTAAAACATATTTTTTTGGGATTTTATCATACTTGGAAGTATTTTAAAATAAATTAAAGCTAAACATAAATAAAATAAAAACAAAATAAAAAAATAAATAAAACAAAGGGTTGGGGGTGCCAATAGCAACCCAGAAAAGTTGCAATCCAAAGGGCCCACAAAATAGGGGGGGGTGCCAATAGCAACCCAGCCCATCAGAAAAAACAAAATAAAACAAAATGTGGAGATTCAATGTGATGTGGTCAAACAAGGAACATGGTGGGAATAAACCAGGCGTGTTTGATCAAATGGTAATTAGATCAAGAGGCTCATATTGTGCCAACTCATTTAATGAATTTCCAGTTTGATTCAGTGTGTTTGGTCAAAGCCAGCCCAACATAGGTCTTAATCTGGGACGTTAAAACAAAAAGTAAACACATCACATGACCAGCAATGAAACACGTCACCGTCTTCAACCTTTCAAAAAAGGGAAATGGAGGGAAGAGCCAGGTGGTGGCCGGAGCCACCTCCAGTCATCTTCTCCGGCCATATGGCCACCGTCCAAAACGTAGATGACGCGAAACTCAACCAAAATCAACAAATAAATAGTGAAAACTCATCTACTCTTCAAGAGGATCATGAATACATGGTTGGTTTTCAAAGAAAGCGCTTAAATAAAACAAAACAAAGAGAAATAGAAAATGTGCTCAAATGAAAAAGTTCACAAACGATCACCAAATCAACCCAGAATCCATATATGATAAGCAAGGATTAAAAAGATACAAAAATGGCGTGATATAACAACTTGAACAAAGAGATATTTTGAAAGAAAGAAACCTAGAAAATAAGCTTCCTCAGAGCTCAACGTGTTATCAAAGCTTGCAATAAGTTATCCAGAAACGTTTAGTGAAGCTTGAGGAATGTTTTAGGATGTTTTGTTTTGATTGAAACTTAGTAAAACTGGAAAACGATTTTTGACTTTTTTCTTGTTTTTTTTCAATCTGTTCTTACTCTAATGTTCACCAAAACGAGTTCTGAGGATTTGTGAATGATTATGAGTTTATGTATGTTGGATTCAGATGAAGAAAAGGCCCAATTCTGTCTCCTTTAAGCCCAATTGGATTTTCACTTTTTCACTTGTGGTCATTTGAATAGTGCATGAATTTCCCCTTAATTAGCTGTAAAAATGGCTCCTTTGGCTTGCATCTGAAGTTGGTGGATCAAAGGGCTGAGAATGACTCCTTGGTTTGGTCTTATCGCATGTCTTTGATGTGTAACTTAATCTTGAAGAAACCATGAAAATGGCCACCAAAATGAACTCAAATTACAAATCCAAAGATGACATTGTGTTTCAAAGGTGTTTGGCACTCAAAATATGCACAAGGTTGGTACAAAAGTTTTCAAATGAATTAATTTTGATTTTTCCCTTTTAATCCCTTTTTCATGAAAATTTCATTAGGGATTCTTCAATCTAGGCCAAAACTTTGATGCCTTGATGTTTGGTTGAGCAAATGACCCCATTTGGAGCAAGTTTGATTTTGGAAAGATTTCCATTTGAAGTGTGCAAAGTGGTGAAAATGACCTATAATGAAAATGACCTGTAATCCTGCTTTCCCAAAATGCCCCTGCCTTGCAAGCCTCATAACTTGAGTTCTACAAATCATATGAAGGACTTTTATTACTCTTTGGAAAGCTAAGATCATGAGTAACAACTTTCATGTTCATCAAAAGTTGAGGAGAAACATCCTTTTAGGTCAAAAATGGCTTGGAAGTTGGTTGACTTTCGTTGACCAAAATCACATTCATCTGAGGACCTGTAACTTGTCTGCATCATAACTTGAGTCCTATAAATCCAATCAAGAACTTCTAGTACTCAAACCAAAGCTAAGAACATGCTCTACAAGTTTCATGTTGGTCAAAAGTTGAGATGAGACTTGTATCTTGAGATAGGTGGTCTTGAAGTTAGGCACTGAACATGGGATTTTACACTGGGAACCCTAATTTAGTCACTCCTCACACTCTTGATTCTTGATGAATTGATCTTGAAATGATATCCCATGTATCTTAGAACAACATTCCATGACCTTAAAGACTTGTAATTGAGTATTAATCTCCTTCAATTTCACAGTTGACTCAGGGTTGACCAGATGAAAACCCTAATTGCACCATCTTCGACTGTAACTCTTCACACTTGGTATAAACACTTGAATGAGCTGCACAATGACCCTCAAGGCCTCCAATGAGCTTAAATGACCATCTCTCTTCATAACCATGGGCTTGTGATCCTCAGATGGTCCTCAAATGGCCTCCAAGACTGGAGGTAAACCACATACACTTATCTGCATATCCAAAGGGCTTTGACTTGTCTCTGATGATGATAACCCCCCTGTTGACTTGAATACCAACTCCTGATTAGGCTTAGAACCCTTGGCAAATTCCTCTTGTTACACACACATATCTTGATCCCCTGTAAAAATGCAAAATGCTATGTAATGCAATATGCTAGAACAATGAAATGAAACATAAACCAAGTAAAGAAAAGGTTGGGCAAATTTTTGGGTACAACAGCTGCCCATATTCAAGCGACTTGGACCTGAATGGATG
This sequence comes from Lathyrus sativus, assembly GCA_963859935.3. Lineage (NCBI taxonomy): Eukaryota > Viridiplantae > Streptophyta > Magnoliopsida > Fabales > Fabaceae > Lathyrus > Lathyrus sativus. The sequence goes on from OZ012740.1 coordinate 267,717,605, forward strand.
AAAAGCTAACAACTTTCAGACATTCAAGGTAAAAGAAGGTTGAATACCAAAGAACCCGGAAATTTGCCATCCGCAGAATGAAACCTCCGACATCGCCGTCAGGCGCCTATATCAAGTAGAATATCTGACTTCGCCGTCAGTCATCGACCAAGTAAACATCTGACCTCGCTGTCAGTCATCAATCAAGTAAACATCTGACCTCGCCGTCAGTCATCAATCAAGTAAACATCTGACCTCACCATCAGTCATCAATCAAGTAAACATTCGACCCCGCCGTCAGTTATTAATCATCTGACTTCACCGTCATTCCTCAAAATAATTTGACTTAGCCGTCAGTCATCAAAAACACCTGACTTCCCCATCAGTCATCAAAATAATCTGACTTCTCCGTCAGAACTCCATATTAAATCTGTAAAAATACTTGACTTCGCCGTCAAAACTCCACATAAAATTGGTAAAACACCTGACCTCGCTGCCAGTCCTCAAAATCATCTGACTTCGTCGTCAGTCCTCAATAATAATCTGACTTCACCGTCAATTTTCAAAACAATCTGACTTCGCCATCAATTCTCAAAACAATCTGACTTCCCCGTCAATTCTCAAAACAATTTGACTTCCCCGTCAATTCTCAAAACAATCTGACTTCGCTGTCAACTCTCAATAATAATCTAACTTCACCATCAATTCTCAAAACAATCTGACTTCGCTGTCAACTCTCAATAATAATCTGACTTCGCCGTCAACTCTCAATAATAATCTGACTTTGCCGTCAACTCTCAATAATAATCTGACTTCGCCGTCAACTCTCCATAATAACCGGACTTCGCCGTCAATTCTCAAAACAATCTGATTTCGCCGTCAATTCTCAACATCGTCTGACTTCGCCGTCATTGATCATCACGAAATCTTCTCTAAGTTTCCAGAAACGATCTCCTAACCACATACTATTAATCTAACCTAACAAATTAACCTAATTCTTCTTAAATTAAGGTGAGGAATGAAAGTTACCAACCTGTGAATTCTTGAGTAACAGATGCAGCAATCCTTCACTTCAACCCTACCCGAACTACGTAAGCTCTGACCTCTCATACCTGTTGAGAGTATGTAGGCACAATACTGATGTATTGGCGAGCCACCTCCCCCGTAATCCGTAGTAGGGCGAACTACGTTGACTTTGATTTCTCATTCTCTGATGAGAATACATAGGCATAAAGTGCGACGCTTTGCCGAGTCATTTTCTTTTCTTTTTAAGCCAGCCTTGATAGGTAGATAGATAAACCAACCCGTCCAGTAAACACAACAAGCATGGATCCCGTCGAGTACGATGGACGTGAGGGGTGCTAATACCTTCCCCTTGCGTAACCGACTCCCGAACCCAGACAATGGTTGCGATGACCTTGTCTTATACCTTTTCGTCAGGTTTTTCCGATCGTTTCCTTTCCCGCTCTGAGGGATAAATAACGAAAGGTGGCAACTCTTCTGTTTTGCACCCCAAAATTTTCCCAACATTTCTTTACCTTGCTTGTGTTTCATTTTATTCACATTAGCATTATCATTTGCATTTCATTGACATGTATGCAGGAGATCAAGAGGTATGATTACCAATCAAGGGCTACACAAGAGTTTGAAGCTAGCTAAGAAGGTTATTCAAGTGTTCAAGGGTTGATATCTTTGTCAGAGAAGTTAGAAGATCCTCAGAGAGAGTGGTTGAAACCAAGAGTGTGTGCCTCCTAACTTGAGAGTTGTGGAAAGACCTCAGATGATTCTGAAGCCATGAAGAAGGACTTGAGGTATTGAGAGAGCTCATGAGAAGGTTTGAAGATCACTTTGAAGCCTAGATAGGTCATTGTGCAAGATTAAGAAGACTCAGCCATGAGTGGTGTAATTAGGGTTTAACTGGGTCAACCCTAGGTCAACTGATGATTTGAGGAAGGTTGAGACCTAATGCAAGAGCCATGTGATCATGGATTTATGAATTGAGACGCTATAAGGATGATTCCAAGGTTAACTCATCATGATTGAAGAGTTTGAGAGGTTTCAAGCTAGGGTTTCTAAGGCTTGACAGTGTAAAATCCCCTAGTTTGACCCCTATCTTCAAGGCAGTTTAGCTCAAGATGTGATTGTCATCTCATCTTTCCCCCAACATGAATGTTGTAGAGCTTGTTCTTAGATTTAATTTAAGTACTAGAAGTCCTTGATAGGATTTGTAGAACTCAAGTTATAACTTTAACAAGTTACAGGTCATCTGAGGTATGTGAATCTGGGGGCTTGAAAGTTACCCAACTTGCATCAAACCTTTGCCCAAGAAGGATGATTCCTATGAACTTTTGGTCAACATGAATTTTGTTCCTTATCCTCTTAGATTTCTAGAGAGTACTAGAAGTCCTTGATAGGATTTTTAGAGCTCAAGTTATGGCTTTGACAAGTCAAGGGTATTTTGGTCATTTGGAGATTACAAGTCATTTCAAGTATAAGGCCATAACTCCTATTTCCAAGCTTCAAATGGAAAAATGTTCAACATCAAACTTGTTCAAAATGATGTTTTAAGGCTATTAAGGAGGTCATGAGATGATGGAAATGCTTGTAGCTCAAAGTTGCAAAAATGACCTAAAATAAGGGCATAAGTTAAATGAATCAAAGTTGAAAATTGATATTTTCAACCTACACATCCAAACCATGGCATGTAATATATAATTTTGACTCTAGAAAACATTCTAAGAACATTGGTTTAGCCACAATTTTGATTGGAGGTCTAATTTGTGGACTTGCTTTGAAAAGTAGTTGCTTGCATATTAAGTAACATTTGCAAAACACATGAGAGATCAATACACAAGCTTCCAAGGCCTTGTAACACCTCTAATATCTCACTTGGGGAGATTTTGGGACCATAATAAGCTGCTACAACGAGGGAAACCAGAATTGGGGTGAGTATGGCATGAGATGAGATTTTGGATGATATGAGAAGTTCAACATCTCCTTGGATGAATCCAGAAGATTCTAGAGAGGTCCAACATCATCTATATATTGATTAGAAGGGGTTTATGTGAAGGTTTGATGAGAATTGATTCAGAGAAGATAGTGTGCAACTTTACTTTGTTCATTGCAAATTGAAATCGGTTTCTGCATTCCACAGCATCTTCTTCCTTTCTTTTGATTTCAACAACTTCTATGGAGGATACTGAATGATTCCAGATCAATTCCATAGCCAAAGCCTTGAAGGATCGTGTTCTTGCAATTGAATTTCAGCACCTGCAAGTCATTATCGAGTTTGGAGTTCCAGGCGTTTTCCATTAATTCTCTTGCATACAGAAGCAAGAACTTGATACATTGAATGATTTTGGAGCTGTAGAAGGGTTGAAGTGAAGGATTGCTGCATCTGTTACTCAAGAATTCACAGGTTCGTAACTTTCATTCCTCACCTTAATTTAAGAAGAATTAGGTTAATTTGTTAGGTTAGATTGATAGTATGTGGTTAGGAGATCGTTTCTGGAAACTTAGAGAAGATTTCGTGATGATCAATGAGGTGACACAATTTCTGTTTGGATCAAGAACATGCTGGATATTGAGAGATAATATGAGTATTATAGCAAGAACTGATCAGGGTAATGCGGTGAACATTTTGAACCTTTCAATTTGAAGAATGGTGACAATTGAGGTCTGAGCATAATTTTGATTCTTGATCGTGTTTTAGGTTAGAGGTTGATTCAATGAATTCTGAGGCTAGGGTTAGACTCAGGGAGAGATTTAGAGTGATTTAGTGCTTTAGATCATGAATTTTGATGGAGATTTGAGGGAGCCCGAGTGAGGAGAAGGCTGATGTCTGAGCTCTGTTTCAATGGCGTTCTTCCCTCCATTTTTGGTTCAAACAAAGAAGATGATGTTGGGACCATTGGATCAACATGAGGACTTTGACTAAACCACGTATCCCACGACCAGGATTAATTTGAATTTGTGAGAGAGTCAAAGTAAGTGAAACGATGCGTTTCACTTACTAGGTCGTTTTGGGCTTAATGAAATAACCACTATCCACACCCCCCAGCGAGCCCAATCCATGTAATGAACTGAGCGTGTTTACTATCTGCACCGTTGTTTTATTATTTTTGTTTGGATTTTCTTTATTTTTTCATTTTGTTCATGGTTCTTGAAAAAAATCATATAAAATTGAAAATTAATCCAATTAATCCCATTCTTTTTGCATTTTACTCATGATTGAGTCTAGTATTTTTTAGATAAAAATATTTTCATTTCATGTATTTTCTGATTTTATGGGAATTTTATATTTTAATTGATATTAAAATGGTTATGTTTGATACCTAGTTTTGTGGAATTTTGTGTGATCATGTGGTGATGATTTTGATCCTAATTTTTTGTGTGATTAGGTTAGACATGTATGCTCCCATAGCATTTTTCTCACATTTTTGTGATGAAAATAGGTGTGCTTTCTAGATTGATATTTAGGTGCTTCCTTTTAGGGTTTAGGTTTAGTACCTCATAATGTAGAATTTATCTCTAGGTCTAATTTGATGATTTGATCTCTGAAATTAATGTGGTAGAGTCATGATTGACCTAGGTTCCCATAGTTATTTTTGTAGGATTTTACAATTGGTTTTAGTATTTTAGTTAGGACTAACTTTAGTACTAGGTTTTAGGTGATCCTAACTTACTAATTCAAATAGATTAACTTCTTTAGTCCCCTTAGGTTAGGGTTTTTGCTTGGTTTGCCTTTGGTTGAGATTGAAGACAAGTTGAAGACAAGGTGAGGTTGCTTGAAGTTGCTTGGAGTTTGGAATTGCTTGTGCCTGAAGGTGTCTGATGAAGATTTAGGAGGTAGGAGACATAGGGAGAGCCTTAGAGTTAGAATGATTTCTTTCACAAATATGGAAAGCATCTTGTGTTTCCATTCCTCCCAATGACTAAAAGTCCTCCTCAGATATTCACATCCCCCCTTTAGAGGGATGAGTGGCTTTATCTGGGAAGTAGAACTTTGAGGGAACCAGTCTCTCATAATGATGAACCCTTACAGGCTTCCTTTGGTTGTCAATAAGCTGTTTATCATTTCCACTCATTCTGTTAAATCAATTGTCTTCTGGTATCTTGAAAGATGTTGGACTTGAGTTTGAAGATGAGGACTTCACTGAAGAGTGTGGAAGAGGATGATTCCTTGAGCATTGCCATTGTAGCTGAAGCTTGAAGAGCAAGAATAACAAGTTGATACTTGAAGACCCAATGGAGATTAAATGAAGAGCTGAGGCTTGAAAAAGAATTGAAGGATGAAGTTGACACTTCTAAGTGATTGAAGATTACCCTGAGAAGCTGAAGCTTGTAGATGAAGAGAGAAGACCAAGTTGATACTGGTAAAGCAAAGAAAGCTGAAGCTTGAAGACTAAGTTGATACTTATGAAGAGGATTCAATTCAGATTGAGTGTAGAGCTGAGGCTTGAGGAATAAAGGACAAGTTGATACTTGTACATTGATGCTTAGAGAGCCTGAAGGAATCAAGTTGATACTTTTAGTTAAGAGTGAAGCCTGAAGGTAGAATTGACTGAGGAGCTGAAGCTTGGAGAAGAGAGAATAAGTTGACACTTATGCTTGGTGGATTGAAACCTTGGAGGAGCAAGTTGATGCTTGTTAGTGAAGCTGATAGCCTTGAAGGGTGGTTGAAGTCTGAAGACTGGATTGCCGTCAGAAGAGCTGAAGCTTGGAATTGAAAGAGGGAGTTGTTGATCTGCTTTCTTGTCTGTTTTCTTTTCTGTGCTGATGTGCCTTGCTTGACTTGCTTGATGCATTAGAATAAGTTCATATCTAGACTGATGTTAATATAGGAGCATGATTGCACTAAAGGTTGAGTTGCTCCCTCTGCTTGTATTGTTACTGTATGGCTTTGCTTGCGGGTATTCGGTAGAGCCCAGCTCCCTTGCCCATGTGGTTTATTTAGCTTGATAGCATGTTATTCCTTCTGTATGATTGCAGTTGTTGTTCTATTTTGTTTGATGGCATGTTATTTCTTCTGTATGATTACTGTTATTCATATCTGGCTTGAGGTTGAGATGAGCTTGTGGAGGCTGACACCCCACACACATTTCCTCCCTCACTTGCATTGCATGCATTTTACAACTGTTTACTGTTTAAGCTGATGCTTTATCTGTTTCTGTTTATCATTGACATGATCCCCTAGGAATCTCACTTCCTTTGATAAGGAAGTGATGATAGAACTTTAGGTTGAAACCTATGCATGATAACTTCCAGGAGTACCCTGTTTCAAACTTCAACTATAGGATGAATCCTTGGCATGACAACAATAGAACTTGATAGTCTCCCCTTAGTTGAGCCCTCTCTCTTCTCATCTCAAAACAGCTTAAGATACAGTAATCATGAATGATTTCTTTCGTACGTTACGAGCCTTAAGCCATCTGGGAAAGGATTGTTGAAGAGCTTCTTTTCAACAGTCTGGATGTTTAGTATGGCACCCTTTGAGTGACATGCGACACATTCACTCTCAGGTCATAGTCTTTAGTGCGATTGAAATTGCAAACACAATAAAAAATAGTTCTTTCGTAAAAGACAGAAAACAAACTTCAAACCTTTTTGCCCCGTGGGCCCCTAATTCAAAGGAAGCTTTTTCTAAAGAAAAGGGTGTTGTTAAACTTCAGCGCCACCGCAAACATGCTTTGTCCCTAACTGCTGGAACTGCTGTTTAACCCTACTCGATAAAACAGATTCATCTGAATTCCCGTAATCCGCATTATCCCGAACTACGTAAGCTCTGATCTCTCATACCTGTTGAGAGTACGTAGGCACAATACTGATGTATTGGCGAGCCACCTCCCCCGTAATCCGTAGTAGGGCGAACTACGTTGACTCTGATTTCTCATTCTCTGATGAGAATACGTAGGCATAAAGTGCGACGCTTTGCCGAGTCATTTCCTTTTCTTTTTAAGCCAGCCTTGATAGGTAGATAGATAAACCAACCCATCCAGTAAACACAACAAGCGTGGATCCCATCGAGTACGATGGACGTGAGGGGTGCTAATACCTTCCCCTTGCGCAACCGACTCCCGAACCCAGACAATGGTTGCGATGACCTTGTCTTATACCTTTTCGTCAGGTTTTTCCGATTGTTTCCTTTCCCGCTCTGAGGGATAAATAATGAAAGGTGGCGACTCTTCTGTTTTGCCGACACCTTATTTTCGCGGAAGCGACAACCATCAACTCTCAATAATAATCTGACTTTGCCGTCAACTCTCAATAATAATCTGACTTCGCCGTCAACTCTCCATAATAACCTGACTTCGCCGTCAATTCTCAAAACAATCTGACTTCGCCGTCAATTCTCAACATCGTCTGACTTCGCCGTCATTTCTCAAAATAATATGTAAAAGCATCTGACATCGTCGTCAGGCCTCGACATCAAGTCGGTAAAAGAATCTGACCTCGCCGTCAGGGTGAAGAAATCCATTGGGGAAATATGAACTTGAATAAATAGACTCGGTTGTAGAGAATGATAAGATGAACACATTTGTCAATGATCTTGCGGGAGGCCTGGATACCACACAGGCTTGAGAAATATGTTGATAATTGCTGGAGATACACCTGAAAATAAAGAGGTAACAACCTGGCTTATGTTTCACCTGCACATGTTTGAATATGGCGTAATGCTCCATACGAAATGGAAATGCTACGCGTTTGGGAGGATGTTATGCACGATGCAAATGCAAAAGAACCACTTCAACAAAATAAATGCTGAAGAGAGGAAAACAACTCCGCTGGGGGAAGACTAGACACGCCTAGTGCCAACAGACTCATGCTGGGGAATACAAGCCTTGGATGGCCTCCGAGATAACTTCCGGGTAAAGCCGCTCTGCTAAGCACAAATCCACTCCGCTGGGAATCAAAATCAAACCCTGCTGAGGAAAGCGCCCTGGATGGCCTACCAGAATATAACTCTTCTATGAAACAAACAACTATGCTGGAGACAACGATTCCACTCTATTGGGGAAATCAGCCCTGAATGGCCTGCCAAAATATAACATTCCGGGGAACAGACAACTCTGCTGGGAACCAAGGCGGATTGCTGAAGGATGGCTTTATTCTGTCAAAGATTCCGCTCTGTTGAAGAATTAATCCACTATCTGTTAGGAATTATGAATAAGATCCATTGGGGAATCATCCCAAGCTCTCTCTCCACTGAGGATGGAGAATAAACAATTTCAGGGAAGAAAGCCACTCTACTGACTTGGATGGGGATTAGGTAAGGAGGGAATCAACATCAAACTCTTCTTGGGGAAAATGAGCACAATACTCAACAATATCGACCTCTGCTTAGGGAAGTGAAACAATGATCCGGACTCTGAGGGGAAAGGAGCCAGTCATTCAGACTCTGTGGGAAAAACGAAATTCTGCATTCATTCCACTGCTGGGGATAAACCCACCTCTACCTATTGGAAATGATCCTACTCTACTGGAGACATCAATCTCGACCTGCTGAGGATAGCTTTAACTGTATGAAGTTCCAACCTGCTGGGGGTGTGAACACGTTTAGCTTGCGCATTTCCTTTAGATGAGGGACTTATGGAAAAGTTTCGGGGATGGGTGTCCTGCAAATAACATACAAGCAAATATGTTTTGTGCAACAAATATCATCTTATTTATCACCTGTGATATTATTAAAGCAAAAGGATTGTTTCGATTATTGTTGGCAGAGCCCACAAAATTATGTATACAAAGTTTTATCAAAAACATCAGGCGTCTTTTACAAACAAAATGGTAAAAGCTGAATCAAAAACAAAAGCTTTTCTGAATAGTATGTTTTATTGATAAATAGCCTATAAATAGGCAAATTTACAAGGGACGCAACTCCTGAAATGAGAAAGTTGCGTGGGAAAAACACAGAAATGCACAAGAATATACAAAAATGTCGGCAATGTGGCACAGACAACCACCATAGAACGACTCAACTATGACTCCCGTGACTTCGACGCCTTTTCGATGCTTCGTCTTCTGAAGAGATTGATTTGGACGAATGACTCTCGAGTTCTCCCATAACCCTCTATGCTTTGAAGATCTATGCGCGAACCGCAGTCATTAGCTTTTCAAATCCCGAACTTTTGCCTGAATCTCCCTTGCGGGTTTTCGATTCATCGGGATACCCATTTTTGCCAAAGTCGCCCTTTCAGGTTTTCAACTTTGCGGGTTTACATTTTTTCTTTTTATTTTTATCCCTAATTTTTGCCCGAACCTATCCTTTTATGGTTCGCCGGGATGCCCCATTCTTGCCTGGATTTTCTTTTTCTTTCCAGCGGGTCTATTTTAAGCAAAGTATCTTTTGACTGCGTCCACATTCACGGGGGACGTAAAATCTTCACCATCCATGGTTGAAAGTAGCAAGGCTCCTCCAGAGAAGATTTTCCTTACAACATACGGACCTTCATAATTGGGAGTCCATTTGCCCCTGTGATCGTTCTGTGGTGGGAGAATCCGCTTCAACACCAAATCACCTTCCTTAAAGCTTCGAGGACGCATCTTCTTATCATAGGCTTTCTTCATCCTGCTTTGGTACAAACGTCCATACGCAAGAGAAGTTAATCTCTTCTCATCCATCAAACTGAGTTGATTCAACCTATTCTTCACCCATTCTACCTCATCTAGTTTGACGTTGGCCAGAATTCTCAAAGAAGGGATTTCGACCTCCAATGGCAGGACAACTTCCATGCTATATACCAACGAGAAGGGCGTTGCCCCAGTTGAAGTACGCACCGAGGTAAGATATCCATGTAGAGCGAAAGGAAACATCCCATGCCAATCCTTATAAGTCACAACCATCTTCTGCACTATCTTCTTTATGTTTTTGTTGGCCGCTTCTACAGCGCCATTCATCTTCGGACGATAAGGAGAAGAATTGTGATGCTCAATCTTAAAGTTCTGGCACAACTCCTTCATCATCTTGTTATTCATATTGGAACCATTATCGATAATGATCCTCTCAAGTATCCCATAGCGGCAGATGATGTCCCTTTTGATGAACCGGGCTACAACTTGTTTTGTGACATTGGCATAAGAAGCTGCTTCGACCCATTTGGTGAAATAGTCAATAGCCACTAAGATGAAACGATGCCCATTGGATGCAGTCGGCTCGATCTTGCCAATCATATCAATGCCCCACATGGAGAAAGGCCATGGAGATGACATGACATTCAAAGGACACGGCGACACATGAATCTTGTCGGCATAAATCTGACATTCGTGGCATTTCTTGGTGTACTTGAAGCAATCAAACTCCATAGTTAACCAATAATACCCTGCTCTCAACAGCTTTCGAGACATGGCATGCCCACTTGCATGTGTTCCAAAGGCTCCTTCGTGGACCTCTTCCATAAGCAAATTCGCTTCTTTTTCGTCCACGCATCTTAGCAGCATTAAGTCAAAGTTCCTTCGATAGAGTACATCGTCTGGATTCAGGTAGAAGTTGCCAGATAACCTCCTCAAGGTTTTCTTATCCCGGGCCGATGCCCCAGGTGGATACTCTTGATTCTTGAGAAAGTTCTGGATGTCGTAATACCATGGCTTGCCATCAGAAGCTTCTTCTATTGCGAAAACGAATGTCGGCCTATCGAGGCGCGAGATAACAATTCTTGGTGCATCGTTCCAGAAGTTTACTTTGTACATTGAAGATAAAGTAGCCAAGGCATCTGCCATCTGATTTTCTGCTCTCGGCACATGGTAAAACTCTACACGATCGAAGAAAGGTAGCAACCTTCTTGCGTAGTTCATATAAGGGATCAGATTTAGTTGGCGCGTCTCCCACTCTCCTTTGATCTGGTTGACCACTAAAGCTGAATCACCGTAGACATCAAGGTTCTTGATTCTCAAATCGATTGCTTCCTCGATACCTATGATACACGCTTCATATTCGGCCTCGTTGTTTGTACAGGGAAATGTCAACCTGGCAGTAAAGGGTATATGCGTCTCATGGGGGGTTGTAATGATTGCCCCAATTCCACTACTCTAGGAGTTAACAGCACCGTCAAAGATCAATTTCCACTGGGAACCCAACTCAGGACCTTCGTCCGAGAACGGCTCATCACAATCTTTCATCCTCAAGTACATAATGTCTTCGTCGAGAAAATCAAACTTCATTGGCTGATAGTTGTCAATCGGTTGCTCTGCGAGATACTCTGACAGAACACTCCCTTTAATAGCTTTCTGAGACACATACTGAATTTCGTATTCTGTTAGAACCATCTGCCATCTAGCAATCCTTCCTGACAGTGCTTGCTTCTCAAATACGTACTTAATAGGATCCATATTTGAAATTAACATGGTTGTATGGTTTAGCATATACTGCCTTAGGCGTTTGGCGGCCCAAGCCAGTGCGCAACAAGTTTTCTCCAACATTGAGTATCTGGACTCACAGTCTGTGAGCGTTTTACTCAAGTAATAAATTGCATGCTCTTTTCTTCCAGTCTCGTCATGCTGACCGAGAACACAACCCATGGAATTATCAAGAACTGTTAAGTACATAATCAACGGTCTTCCAGCCACCGGGGGCATCAATATTGGAGGTTCCTGCAGATACTCTTTTATTTTCTCAAACTCTTTCTGACAATTCCCATTCCAAACGACCGTCTGATCTTTCTTTAATAACTTAAATAATGGCTCACAAGTGGCTGTGAGGTGAGATATGAACCGAGCGATGTAGTTCAATCTACCTAAGAAACCACGAACTTGTTTCTCGGTCTTTGGTGCAGGCATTTCTTGAATTGCTTTGATCTTTGCAGGATCAACCTCTATACCTTTATCACTGACAATGAACCCCAACAACTTTCTTGACCGCACGTCGAAAGTACACTTGTTTGGATTCAGCCGAAGTTTGAACTTCCTCAATCTCTCAAACAGCTTTAGAAGATTCACCAGATGCCCATCCTCCGTTTGGGACTTCGCAATCATATCATCGACATATACTTCAATCTCATGATGAATCATATCATGAAAGAGAGTCACCATAGCTCGTTGATAAGTTTCCTTTGCGTTCTTCAAACCAAAAGGCATTACTTTATAGCAGAACGTCCCCCATGGCGTGATGAAAATCGTCTTCTCCATATCCTTCGGTGCCATCTTAATCTGATTGTAGCCCGAAAAACCATCCATGAAAGAAAACACTGAGAATTGTGCGGTGTTATTAACAAACACGTCAATATGAGGGAGCGGAAAATCGTCCTTTGGGCTCGCTCTATTCAGGTCCCTATAATCAACACACATCCTAACTTTGTCGTCCTTCTTAGGCACGGGCACGATGTTTGCAACCCACGGAGGGTAATTGGTCACAGCAATAAATCCGGCGTCTAACTGCTTCTGGACTTCTTCTTTGATCTTCACTGCCATATCAGGCCTGGTTCTTCTCAATTTCTGTTTAACAAGAGGACACTCTTCTCGAAGAAGCAGACGATGAACTACAATATCGGTGTCGAGTCCAGGCATATCTTCATATGACCAAGAAAAAACATCCTTATACTCTTGGAGTAACTCAACCAATCGTCGCTTGACATCACTTTGCAGCGCGGCCCTTATTCTTACTTCCTTCTTATCTTCCTCAGTTCCCAGGTTGATGACTTCAACTTCCTCCTGATGAGGCAGGATGACCTTCTCCTCTTGTCTCAACAGTCTAGAAAGCTCTTCTGGTAGGTCTTCATTTTCATCGATCTCTTCTTCTGCTTGAAAGATCGGATTGTCAAACTCATACCGAGTCATAGACGAGTCTGAGTCGATGGTGGTGCACCCCAAAATTTGCCTAACCTTTTTCTTACTTGGCTTATGTTTCATTCCATTAGCATACCATTGTTCTAGCATTATCATAAGCATTTCATTAGCATTTATGCAGGGGATCAAGTGTGATATATATCAAGAGGCGCCTATTGTTGCACCCTAAAATTTGCTCAACCTACTTCACTTGGTTTATGTTTCAATTGCATTAGCATTTGCATATTAGGTCATGTAAATAATTAATTCATCTGCATAGCATAGCATGGGCAAGCCATCCAGCAAGGGATCAAATGCAATTCTTATCTCTATGGGCATATCAAGGGATTCTTATTCAAATTTAATCTCATCCAAGTCATCAGAAAGAAATTGAAATCTAAGAAGTCAGTGGATCAGGCAGTGGATCTATCTCCTATCTTGAGGGTATTTGAAGATCATCAAAGAAGTTGTGAGTCATGAATTGAGGCCAGGGAGGGTATATAGACATCATGGAGGACCTAGAGGGTCATTTTGAAAGTGAGACAGGGCATTGATGTGGTTGCAAGAGCTGTAGTTGAAGAGAGTCAACTAGGGTTTCATCTGGGTCAACCCTGGGTCAACCCTAGGTCAAATGCTTGGTTGAAGGCCATCAAGGCCTATTTGAAAGATGTGGGGTTCATCATTTGACATGTAGATATGGATGTGGTGTTGTGCCAAGGAGAAATCAAGAGAAATCAAGAAGAAGAGGAGTTTCTAAATTAGGGTTTCTGTGTAAAGTCCCCTGATTTAGGTCAAACTTCCAAGCAAGATGATTCAAAATGAAAGCTTCAAATGGATCCTTGGCCAACCTGAAACTTGTATAGTATCTCAAGACCTTTAATTTGAGTGGTGGAAGACATCAAGGAGATTTATAGAACTCAAGTTATGGTTCTTGCAAGTTACAGGTCATCAGAGGCATCTGAAATTTTGTCTGTGAAGGTTACTTGTCTTCCAAGCAACGTTTACCCCTCAAGGAGCTTTCAAATGGATTTCTGAACAACATGAAAGTTGTTCCTCATGATCTTAGCTTTCTATAAAGGTATGGTATGCCTTCATCTGATTTGTGGAACTCTACTTATGACTTTGGCAAGCAAAGGGTATTTTGGTCATTTGGAAATTATGGGCCATTTCAAGCATATGCCTAAAACTCATACTTGCAAGTCTCAAATGGAAAAATGATCAACATAAAAGTTGTTCCAAATGATGTTTTAAGGCTAGAAAAGTGGTCATGGAAGTTTGAAAATGGGTGTAGCTCATATTTTCAAAAATGACCTAATTAAGGCATGATTTAAGTTCATTAAAGAGCCATTTTTGGGAATTTTTCATTACATGTCCAAATGGGATGAAATTATAGGTCATTTTCATTGGAATTAATGTTTTGAGAACATTGGCAATAGTGGATTTTTGAGTTATGAACAGAATTTGGAAGTTATCTCAAGTTACTTGTAAAAGAAGAAACATATGCCAAATCACAAGGGATCAATGTGTAAGGAGCTTCCAGCATCTTCCAGAACTTTCCATTCACATCTATATAAACCCTAGAGCTCATTCAATGCAGGGTTGGTGATTCATTTGGCTGAAAATTCATAGTTTCACTCTCTCTTGCATTTTTGCAAATTCATTCAAACACTCTCAATTCATCATCATCCTTCAAAGTTTCGATTTCTTTTTACTCCATGATCATCACTGATCACATCACAGTCAAGATCTGGTTGAATTGAAGCAAGATTCGTGTGCTGCGAATTTCACATCCAAGTTGCAAGAAGAATCAGTTACAAGAATTCAGAGCATCTGAGCAAGAACAAGTGCATACAGAACCAAGATCCATATCCATTGATCAAGTCTAGAGCACTGCTAGCTGTAAATCCAAGAGTTCATCCATCTGTTTTCAGTTTTGCACCAGGTTGGTATTTCTTTCGAATTGACCTAGAATAGATAGCATGATGTAGAATTATTAGGTTAGATGTAACTTAGGTGGATAGATGAACAATTCTGGAGATTTTGATTGAATTTGGTGAAGGTTGACATTGGAGTACACCAACTGTTTGGACTTAGAACTTTGTTAATTTGGAGTGTTAGCATTAGTTATTTGTCTTAGAGTAATCAGTGATAAGAGAGGATCATTCTGTTATCAAGAAACTGGAGTTTGGTGAAGGTCGACATTTGAGCATATCAACTGTTTTGATCTAGAACTAGAAGAATAGGAAGTATTAATTCACGTGGTTTGGCTTAGGTTAATCAGTGATCCAAGGTGAGCATTTTGATAACAAGAAACTAGAGAAATATGAGAGTGGAAGTTTGAGTATTAATGGTGAGGTTGCTATCAGGTTTCTTGTTCTAGGGCATTTTAGTGTAAACCAAGACCGTGGTTGTATTCTGCTCGAGAAATAGAGCATCTTTGCTTTTTACGGATTTGAATTTTATTGAGAAATGGAAGAGTATGAGTGGCTGGAAGTTCAGGTCTGGAAGTATCGTGCATGGTGAATTTGGTAAACCCTAGATCTCATTGGAGAAGATGATGCTACTATCGTTGGATCCAGATAAAACCATTGACCATGACTCACATCTGACGGCTCTGATTTGAAACGAGAAATGGAGGGAAGCTAGTGATGATGAAACTCTGCGTTTCATTTAAATCCACACTCTGGGCTTAGTGACATTCCTTTTCACACCCCACTTCTACCAGGCCCATGTATTTGAATTGTGATTGGTTGCTGTTTGCACCGTAGGTTTTTTTTTCTTTTTTATGTTGATTTACTGAATTGTTATTGATAGTACTGGGCTTGGTCACAATTACTACTCACACCCTGGAATAAGGCCCAGCTGCATTCTGTACTAGATATAGCTGCTAACTACACCACGCGTTTCCTCTTTTTATTTGATTTTTCTGATTGGTTTTTGTTTTAGTTTCTGGGCTTAACGTTTTGCTATGCACGCCCCCTGGATTGTGGCCCATTGGACATCTGAACTGGGCGAATTACTGCTTGCACCCCCCTGGGCTTTTGTTTTTATTTTTGTTTAATTCTTTTTCTTAGCATTTTATAAAATTCATAATAAATATAAAAATAGGAATTTTAAGGTGAGAATTTTTGCAATAGGTTAGAATTAGTCTGAAGAAAATTAAGAGGATTAAAAAATATTAGTTTAGTATTTTTATTTTTTATTTTTGCCATTAGTTTACTTTTAATAGTGTTTTTTAATTCAATTTAGTTTGTATAGGCTTTTGTAGAATTTAGTTTAGGAGTTTCCTTTAATCATTTTAGGTCATTCTTTTTAGTATAATTAGATACACATCTTAGGTTCCCCCCTGGTTTTTTGTACCAATTTTTTAGGATTTATTTTAGGTAGTTTAGTTAGAAACTATTAGGATAGTCGATTAAGGTTGTGAATATAATATAGGTATAACAAAACAAGTTTCTTTTGGGTTTTCTCTAGAACAAATTAGATGATGGGATTATAGGGGTATTATGGGTAAGTGATAGATCCCTTAGAAAATGCTAGGAGTTCCCCTATTCTATTATTACTATTAGTATATTTTCTGTAATTGATTGATTGTGTGGTGTGCCCTTTCTAGGGTTATTTGTTTGATTGTGTGGGGTATTGGGTCTGCTTGGGGTTTGGGTTTGAGCTGAAGACTTTGCTGATGAAGCCATTGAAGACAAAAGGAATGAAGACTCAGTTCAGAAGTTGATGAAGAGTATATCTTGCTGGCAGCTGTTGAAGGCTATAGGAACTAGGAGCTAGGTAGAGCTCTAGAATAGGAACTTGATTCACAAACATGGAAGGTCTTGTTTGCCTCCATCCCTCTCTATGATGCAGAGTCTCTCCAGGACATTCACCCCCTTCCTTTGGAAGGCTTGGTGACAGTGTCTGAGAGATAGAACTCTTGAGAGAAACACTCTACATGTTATTAGCAGTCTGTTTGCCACCTTTGGCGGTCAACTAATTGCTTAACATCCTAATTCATTCTTTTGATTGGTTCCTCAGCTTGGAGAGTGAGACTTGAAGAAAAGCCATTGGAAGATTGAAGATAGAGACCTTGCTTGAAGGCTGTGAAGATGAAGATTGATGCTTGCTTGAAGCCTGAAGATGGTTGAAGATGACTTGAAGACAGATGTTGATGAAGCTTGCTGTTGGCTGTTTATAATTTTTGATGTATTGTTTGAATTTCCCTGACTGTATTGTTTGCCATTTAATCTGTTAGGTTGAAAGCGAATTTTGTTCGCTTTTGCCTGTTGTTTTCTAGGTTCGAGGTTGAGTGGGACTCCCTTGCCTCGCTTGTATTGTTGCATCCATGCATTTTACTGCTTTATTGTATATATGCTGTTGTTTCTGTTTCCGTTTATCCCTTAGGATCTCTGTTTCTCTCTGCGCAAGAGAGGAGCATGATAGACATTAGGTCTTAACCTATGCATGATAACATTAGGTTAGTTTGATTCCCTTTTCAACTATAGGTTAGAGTTCTGTCTCTTCTTTCTCAAAACAAACAGAAAAACACAATAAGATTTCAAACACAATAAAAGACACTTCTTCCGTAAAAGAATGTGAACTCATCAAAACGTCATTTTTGTCCGCTTGGACTGTTAATCAGAAAAAACCTTTTTTGAAGGAATAAAAACAATCAAGACAGACTTGTGTCGTACGTGGCCCGAACTACGTTTGCTCTGATCTTTCATGTTGTATGAAAGTACGTAGGCATAGGATGCGATATCCTAGCGAGCAACCTTCCCCTCCTTTCCCGTAGGTAGGCAAACTACGTTGACTCTGATTTCTCGTTACAGACGGGAATACGTAGGCATAAAGTGCGATACTTTGCCGAGTCATTTTCTTTTCTTTTAACCCCAGACCTGTAGAGTAGATAGAATAACAATCTTTTCGACCGAAAACAAGCGTGGATCCCGTCGAGTACGACGGACGTGAGGGGTGCTAATACCTTCCCCTTGCGTAACCGACTCCCGAATCCAAGATTTGGTTGCGATGACCATTCCTTTCCCGTCTTTGCGGTAGGTTTACTTCGAGCGTTTCCTTTCCCTCCTTTGGGATAAATAACGTGCGGTGGCGACTCTTCTGTTCAGCCGGCGCCGATTTTCGCAGTAGCGACACCTATCTAGAGGTTTTATTCAAGCTTGAGAAGGTCACCAAAGTCATCAGGAAATGGTTTGTGTTCTTGAGAAGTTTGGATGCTTGTATGCAGTTCATCTCCTAACTTGGGAGCCAATTGAAGACCATCAGTGGGTTGTGAAGCCTTGATTATTGATAGAGTATGTGGATAGATCTCATGGAGTGCATTGAGGGTCACGGTGGAGCTTAGTCAAATCATTATGCTAAGTGCAAGCAATCACAGTTGAAGGTGTTGCAATTAGGGTTTTCATCTGGTCAACCCTAAGTCAACTATGCAATTGAAGGAGCTCAAAGCTCAACTATAAGTCATGGTGATCATGGGATGTTGTGTTGAGGAATTTGAGATGTTATTCCAAGATCAATCAAGAAGAATCTAAGGTGTGAGGAGTTGCAAAATTAGGGTTCTCAGTGTAAAATCCCCTGTTTTGTGCCTAACTTCAAGACCACCTAGCTCAAGATTGTGATATTCATCTCATCTTGGCATCCAAATGAATTTTGTAGAGCATCTTCATACCTTTAATTTGAGTACTAGAAGCCCTCCATTGGATTTATAGAACTCAAGTTATAGATCAGACAAGTTACAGGTTACCAGATGAATGTGAAATTTGTCTGCAGAAGTTAACCAACTTCCAAGGCACTTTTGTCCTAGAAGGATGTTTCTCCTAAAATTTTGGCCAACATGAAAGTTGTATGTATTGGTCTTAGCTTCCCAAAATGTACTAGAAGTCATTCATTTGATGTATAGAGCTCAAGTTACAAGCTTTGCAAGGCAGGGGTATTTTGGGAAACTTTGATTACAGGTCATAAGATTATAGGTCAAGGTCACCACTTTGCATAACTCAAATGGAATTTTTTCCAACATGAAAGTTGTTTAAAATGGGGTCATTTGGTCAAATAAACCTCAAGTTATCAATGGGCTAGCTTTTAGGTGAATATTGGTGAAGGAGATTTTGTGGAAAGCATGTGAAAAGCCAAGTTTGTGATCTTGCCAAAATTTAATCAAATATGGTCATATTTGTGCTTATTTTGAATGGAAAACACATTATAAGAACATTGGTGACAAAATCAATTGCAATTGAGACATTGTTTCTGGGGTATTTCAAGCTTTCTTCATGTTTAAGCAACATAAGGGATCATAGCCATTAAGATCCAAACAAGGGAAATTTGTGAGCCCTTGATCTTCCTTACATTATAAGGAATGGAATTGAATCAAAAACAAGGAAACTCAGCCATGAATTGAGGCATTTCCATGGGCTTCCATAATTGAAAATCCAAAAATCCAATTGAGTGATTAAGCCACAATTGGGCCCCCATTTCATCACAAATACTTTCTATAAGAGTCACACAGGAGATTGTCACACCCTAATTTTTGACCTTAAGATCCACCTCCCTGAGTGTTTTCTCACGCTTTATCTTTTTACATTTGTGTGCGACTAACGAGTGCGTGCAGGGTTATTTAGTTTTAAAGACGTCTCAGGCGGAGTTTTTTTTTAGATCCCTCTAAATCAGGATTTTGGCCCCTTTCAAAGTTTTTCCCTCTTTGTCAAGGAAGATTTGTCAAGACAAGGTTTGTACAGGAATTGAGATCACGGGCTCGCGGTGACAGAGGCATTTGTAGCGCAAGTTAGTTTTGGGATTCAATATTTGAGGATCATTAGTTTGAGTTTTAAGTTCAGTGGTTGCAATTTAATCAAGCGGTGTTATCTGGTTCGCGGTGGAGAAGTCTAACTTATATCACATTGGATTTGACTCAATGCACTGTATACGGATTTATTGGGTGAACAATAAGGTTGTAACATCTAAATACGAAAAACCTTAAAGTCATGTTCATATGGATTACAGTTATTATCGACATATATCCCATTACCCGGCCTGTGTTGGTTGTATTAATTTCAAGGCTTTCGTTCTTCAATAAGCTCAGATTAGAACTCAAATCCAAGTCTCCATGTCCGGTCTATTGGCTCAAATCTTAAGAATTCATAATTTAAGGCTTCATTGTGAGTAGCAAGCTTATTTCTAAAGCGTTATAATTACAGCTCACTTCAAGAACCGCATATTTCGAACATTACGAGATTAAATATGAATTACATTTAACTTTGATTAGAAAACCCCAACATTTGATCATTTGCATTTGTGGACAATTATATCAGTTCACACGTCGGGCATATGGAAAAGAAGTACAACTTCGATCACTTCTAAACCAATTAATTACTTAAAGCTAGAGACAAAGCTAGAGTCAGTGAATTATAACTAAAAGTGCCATGTGGTTTAGTATTACACATAATAGGCACGGTGGGAACCTTTGTTCCAATTGTGTTGGCCTTGGTTATATCCCTCAAGACGGATAACCCTCTCCTGCAGAGCAACAGAGATCAGTCGACTACGTTTGAAAACAGGAACTTGTTAAAAATGCATTAAAGCCTTTTCACCACTTTGTTAGCCATCAAGAACCGCACTCCATCTGCAATGCTGAACAAATGCTGAATCGCCATTCCTTGCAAACCGGAACACGGACACAGTTAATGTTGCCACCATAATCCATGTGCCGTCAAAACGTCTTCAAGAGGAGATGAAAGATACATGTGAATCAAGGCCTTTCCAACATCATTATTGACATATTAAGTTGAGAGACGTGGAGCACGAAGAGAGGCTATAACAGCCTGCAAAACAAAACAAATGTTAGCGACGGTCGCGAGGTATTAGCATGGATAAGAGAAGCTAGAAAACAGTTCGCATTACCACTAGTTCAAGACGAATCACCGTTCCACCCTCTTAAATACTGGCAGCAGCGGTACTTATTGTGAGATCTCAGTAGCAAAGTCCTTAGCACCAACGGCAGCGCCGCGACCTGCTGCATCACTGTAACCTGCAGACCTGTCAATAAAAAGGGAAGCTATTTAAATCATGCATAAAAGAGGACAAGAAGATCTAAGCAGAGTTAGCTTTCTAACCACCATCCTCATATCAGCAACCATTACTTGGTTTGTTGTCCTACAAGAAGGACCAAGTTACCACCGAAGTTAACGGCCCTCAGGATGAAATCAATAATAGCAAGACCTTCACCTGCAACAACAAACAACAAATGTCAGTAACCTCATCCTCAAGTTCATCCACGAATGCAACTGAATGCTCCAGTTTGGTATCCTTCTCAGCCTCAGATGCAACCGCGTTCAACCACCTCAGAAGATGTATCAATTTCTCGTCCATCACCTGGCACTGAAGAGTTATTACCCAAAACATCTTCAAACGTGTAATTGTATCCGTATGACCGTTGTCGACGATTAGAATCAAACTGTATGTCTCCAACACCATCTGATACTTTGAATTTGTTGACATCTTGGTCAATAAGATTGAAATTCATACTTTCCTGGACTGAAGTTGATTTAGTGTAGAGAAATCATGATGCAAGAAAGTGTTTGGTCTTAAAGACTGGTCAAAATCCCCATTATCCCTAAGATTCGCAGCTTGGCTAGATTGAGACGCACCCGGTGTGCTTTCCACAACGTGTTCCTTCACATATGAAGTACTTACGTCTCCTCTCAGGCTCCCTACATGATAGACCAAAGGAAATTGGTTGTCAGCTATCACAATCTTTTTACAAAGCATAGCAACATTAAACTGAATCGAAGACATGAAAGGAAATTCAGAGTTTTATAAGAGATCCAATTACCACACTAGCTCCAGCCATTGGCTACGATAGTGAAGCTCAGTCCTGCATCTTTTTTCCTTCAACTGGTTACCGGGATGACCCCAATCCAATTTTGCTCTTCAAGTTTTTCTGCAAGAATACATTAGCAAGTCAGCAGTTTACAATTGAAAACCACTCATCTAAAATTAAGAAGCTCATGTGTTAAGGTTTTTGAGCTAGGATTTACCCCTCATTTGCTAAAACTTCAATTAACACCGATTAGAAGCTTGGTGACCGGCACCTGTAGTATCAACCTTCTAAGCCATTTCTCCCATAAATGCAGATCAAAGTAATTCTAGCAGTCCATTTAATCCCTCAAAGTGTAGACAACATTCTCAAAACAAAAAATAATATGGCTACAAAGGATGTTAAGCATGAATGGGTGATCATAAGAGGCGCTCCAAAGTTGTCACTAAGCTTGACGCTAAACACCGAGTCTTCGAGAACTTTTAGATAACGGACTGCAGAAGTCTGTCAAAGATAGACAAAGCAATGTATTTCTCCCTGAGCAACTGGGGTAATCACTTAAACAAAGCAATAGTGAAAAACCTATTACCGTAATTGCCATCACGCCCATTCCCCAAGAGGAGCCATGTTCCATTTGAATTCATTGTGCCAAATGTTCGTCTCCCGAACAGCTTCAAACCATGTAGGCTAAGACTTCAAGCATGTCAAGTAGGAAACACATATGAATCCCTGTCATCAGAAGAAAACCATCAATAATAAACCATGCAATACCACAACATCCGAATAAAAGTAAATTTTGAAACAAGTTTGCGTAAGAGTTTTACCTGCAGATGTGACATTGCTGCTCCGTCGGATAAACTTGGTTTCGTTACAGAAAGTGCAGATCATGAAGTAAAAATTTGGGACTACCAAATTGAACAAAAACCTGGTCAAGCCGCCAAGCAACTCGCTGTTTCAAAAGTCAAGACGATGAGAATGAATAATGATGTCCTTATGGTTGCAATTAGTCTCGATGCCAGATATATTGATGTTGCCCTGTTGAATAGTATTTTAAAGTTGCACTTTGTGACACATTCAAATTCTTCATGTCATTGTTAATCCTCCTCTCTCAATGTTCGTCTCAATAAGGAACTTCAATTACCATGTTGAATTGGTTGATGTTACTTGTACCTACATTAATATTACACACTGTCAAAGGATGGTATTGGTAGGATTATAAATGCAGTTTCAGCACAATAGCAGAATAGCACCATGTGTTCATCAAGATGATCAATGAGAATTTAACTCAGGGGAGTTGAAACTGAATACTTATCTTTTCATTATGCCACAACCACGCTCCTGACTTATCCCAAAGTCTTCATGATCAAACTCTGTCGCGAAAGCCACTTCTAGATGTCGGCAAACAACGGGTGCATAGATATAATCCAACCTGACAGTTAAATCCACTAAGTCAATGAATCATAAACATTGATTTTTGCAATTAAACCAAAAACACCTGTAACGCATCAACCTGCTAAAGTTGAAAAAAATCCGCATACATCAATAGCCACTACCTCTAACTTGCTGCAAATGGCTGTCATTGAAACAACAGGCAAGAAGAGTTTGATTAAGGAAGGAAGGCAAGAGCATAGTTGTTAACTCTCACCCTTTCTAAATCTTGAGCGAGCAGAAGAAGACTTCATAAGGTCTTAACATCAGATGTTTTTTCTTCTGCAAACTTTGTCATTCAAGCCTTTCTTTCGGGTCACTTTGTTTGCTCTGAAACCATCGCCGCAAGAAGACGTCGCCGTTTTTTTTCTTTTATCTTGAAAGCCAACAATATTGCTATCCCTGCAATTATGCCAGAGCAAATCACCAACTTCCAAAAATAAACTCAAGCTAAGAGTTTCCAACCTGCAAAGTCATTATCAAAAGCAAACCAAGACAGAATCAATATCATGACAAATACATATGAAGATGTGTTGAAATTCATGGCATAAGATCACTAAGAAGGTGGAAGTAGAAAGAGTAAGGTACCTGCGGTGATGAACAAGGCAAAAAAAACTGGTTGCATATCCTTGATTCAAAACTAAAATCCATAACCGTTATTCGCAAAAGCCATAATGGAAGGCTTCACACAGCAACTCGCCACTGCACACACCTAAACTTCCATCGCTCATTAGAACAAAGCCATACCACATAGCGAAAGATAACAACCGGAGGGAGTAGTCAGTGGCAGCACGATTTTCTTTCCAAACTTAACCAAATCTGCTAAACCGAGAAAGGAAGGTCCTTTAGTGTATCCTGCAAGCACATCAAAAGAAGAAGAGAAGTTATCAGACAAAAGCCCAAACTTTCCATAACAGAACAAAACAAAAATAGAATTAATTCAAATTCCTCAAGAAAGAATCATCACCATCAATTTGTTCCAAATCCAACCAAACATGCTTCGCCGGAATTGGAAATGCCATCATTGCTCTTCAACTCTCCTTGCACCCTACAACCCTATATAAGGACTCATATCAGAACTCAAAAGGGGACGAAAAACACACAACGATATAGAAACCACACAAATACTCAACAGCCATAAAAATCCCCAAATAAAACCCTAGAAGGCATAAAATTCGAGAGACTTATCTTTCTTTGAATCCACCGTGAACCGCGAACCTCAATCCTTTCCGTCCACGCCCTTCCACCGCCGGAAAACACCTTCGCCATCATCACCGACGTCAACCTTCGAACGCCCCATCGGAAACCTTACGAGGAGCCTCGTTATGGTGAGCGTTATTTTCCTTGACTATTTATTTTGAATTTGATGTGTTGTTTGTTTGTAAGGAAAACAGTAAATCAAAGAGAATCGAAGGAAACGAAGGGTGGAGCATTGGCGAAAGGAGAAAAGATGAAATCGAGAGGGAGAACAACAATCAGAGGCAATAGATGGCGGAAGAGGAATTAGGGATTCCAATTTCTTTTTTATTGTTTTTTCTGTATCGTTGTAATCACACACCATACTCACTAAACACACACATAATCCCTAATCACCAATTAATCTCCTATAATTAACTCTTTTTAAAAATAAAAAACAAATTAACAAGTATTTTATTAACTAATTATTTTAATATTAATCATTTTTATGAAATTAACTATTGTTTTTTTAAATTAATTGTTTAATTAATCAGTCATTTAGTTAGTTTTCTTTTTAATAAACTTAATAACCGTTTATAAGTAATAATATACCCTTTTTGTTTTTTTTAAAATTATCTCATACTTAAAACAACTTTTAAAATAAATTAATAACTTTTTAAATCTAAATTAACTTTTATCTCTTATGATAATATCTAAAAACCATTTTATATAATAAATCTTATTTATTTAAAATTAATTCACATCCAAAAATCTTTTTGCTAATAAAATCAAATTAACCTTTTTTTCTAAAATCAACTCCATCAATCTAACTTTTATTAAAACCAATAAACAACTTTTTTATATAAAATTAATCTCCTCATAAAATAATCATAACGTCCTAAAATCCAACTCACCTAAGAAAATCAAAGTCTCACTAAGATCAATTTCTCCTTAGGAACAAATCATTCCCCTTAAAATCAATTTAACCAAGTAAAATCAACTCACAGCGTAAAATCCAATCAATCGTGCACACTCACGACACATTCACCTACACTTCAGCGCTTTCATGTGTACATGTATGTTTACTTATTTTCCTTTAACTTCAGCAATTTACATTACAGTAATTTACATCATCGTCATTTATCATTCTCGCACTGCATCCGTCCAAAGGAAAAACCTACACATAAGTCAACACTTGTGTGTAGTGCATTCACATTTGCATCATTATTCCCACATGATGCTTGATCCCATTCAAGTTGATCTCTAAGTTAGATCCTACCCAATAGGAAGGGCCTTGTCTTTATCTTTACAACATAGAAACAAACACAGCCAACACAAGACAAACTTGTTCAAACACATAGAGAAAGATGTTAATCATCTTAAGCGAGATAGAATCTCCACCTCACAACAATACAATCAACATGTAGGGACTTTGCCTTAATAGATATAGAGGTGTACTCGTTAATCCGTCCGAGTACTTGAGCCCTTTTCTTAAGACGATGCAAAGACTATTTTCCTACAACCTGTGGCGGTTACATCTCCCTTAAAATGATAAAGCATCTCTTCTCCTAAAATCAATCAGACAACTACCCTAAACCCGTAGGAACTTTGACCACAGTCAAAGAACTCCTCAAACCCTTTGGGGAACTACAAATACTCTGATTCCACTCTCGTAAGGATATGTAGGCATACGATGCGACATCTTATCGAGTATACTTAGATATAAACCACTAGGGTCTTTCATCCCTTAAGCAGATAAACACTTAGCAATAAACAAAACATAAAACAAGAGGTTCCTATAGAGTACTACAGAAACTTAGGATGTTAGTACCTTCCCTAAGTTTAACCAACCCCCGAACCTAAAGCTCTCTAACCTTTGCATATGCATTGCATTGTGGGAATTTCGATCTTTATCCCTTCCTTTGTATAAATCAAAGTTCGGTTGCAAATGAATAAGATTCAAACTAATCAATAGTTTGGTGTCCAAATTTCACCGCGACAGAAATGACGACTTCACTGGGGATCCCTCAGTGGGTTACCCTACCTTGTTTTATTTATTTGTTTATTGCTTTATATTTGGTTACTTGTTTATTTGTTGATTTATTGATTTCTTTATTTCTTTTGGGTTACCTTTGAGTGGTGAGACAAAGTCCTACACCCGGACTTGAGAGAAATTAACATAGGATGGTGATATATTCGATGAGGCTTATAGGGAGTGAGTCCTGACTAAGTTGATTCGAGAATCCCGCTTAGTTGAGACCCTTTTGAAAATGGTTCGGTTGAACGAGTAATCGTAGATTTTTACTATTCTCAATTGGAGTCCATGATACTAAGGACCGTAGTTACCTTTAACCGCACTTTGGCCTTTATTAGAATGTAGTGCGAGACTATGAGGGAGTACACCCGAAATAGTGCTACGCGATGCTACACTCAAAAGAAATTCTCTTGAGAATATTATTAACCCCCAAGTTAGTTGGGAAGTTGATAATATCCGAAAGATGGGCTAATGACTTTGGGAACCTTTTTAGAACCTTGTTCTGCAGGTACAATCAATCTTTAGTCCACAACCTTTGGGAATGGGTATACCTTTGCTCCATGCTCGTTGCAAACCTAGGGTCTCCCTTGTTTGTTTATCTTTGTGTGTCCTTATGTGCTTACTTGTGTTTGTTGCATCATATAGCATCATATTGCATCATTTTCATGGGATTCTTAGTTCATTTATAAACATTATAGAAACCAATAAGGATTACAAAAGAAATTTTTTTGAAATATCCTTTTAAGAGTCCTAACTTGGATGACCTAAGGAAGTTAAGGGAATTGATTGAAGAATCAAAAAGACCAATACGAAAGACTTCCCTTATTATCAAAGAATAAATGAAGTGCAAAAGACTCTCATTAATATTGAAGGTCCGAGAATACAAGGGATTCATTTCTCACTTTCCAACAAGAATAGAAGAAAGATGGAGGATTTATTTTCCTCTATCACATTACTCTTTCGAAGATGATCATGGACAATTTATCTTCAAGAACATCCAACTAGAAGAGTAAATCAACAAGCATGATGAAGGACTTCCTTAGGGTTGTATTAGCTTTTATTTAGCTATTACGCTAGAACTCTTACAAGAATATTTATTTGCAATCGATATCAAAAAAATAGTAAATAATTTTATCTAGGTATTCTGTAATGGTTATAAGAACTTGAGTTCCTTGAAACCTTTCATTTGTGCATCAAGCATTCTTCATTTAGCATTTTGCATATGCATGTGTCTCTCCTTTTCTGTGGCTCATCCGGTCTTCTGTCTTTATCTATCAGCTGACATCTCGACCATCTGACCAAGCTTGAAGTACTACCGAAGGATAATAAAGAGAACGAAGGATATGTATGGATTCCATAATCGGCTTCAGAATGGTGACTAATCTGTTATTCAATCTTCCCTCTGACGACAATGTTCAATAAGTGGATGTTCCTACCCAACCTCGACCCGTGCAAGATAACTTGGTTGGTCAAGCTTCCCAACCTCTACAGCATGTACCTAATCTTCAGAATATTCATGCTAAGATGAAGATGGATGATCCTAGATTTATAGCAATGGAAAAGGAATTATGCGATTTTAAAGAACAATTGAAAATAGTGAAAGAAGCTAATACATCTGATCTTGATGCTCGTGACTTATGTCTGGTTCCAGGTGTGATCATTCCTCCGAAGTTCAAGATGCCTGTCTTTGAAGTATACAAGGGTGTTAGTTGTCCAAGATACCATTTGAAGATGTTTTGTCGAAATATGGATGCTTATGTAGACGACGACAAATTGATGATGCACTGCTTTCAAGAAAGCTTATCTGGGACATCCTTGATATGGTATATGAAGCTACAAAGGAACTGTATTCAGTCTTGGAGAGACTTAGCCGATGCTTTTGTGAAGCAATACAATTACAATTTGGATATGACTCCGGATAGTGATCAACTGATGATTATGAGTAAGAATGACAATGAATCTTTCAGGGAATATGCCCAACGATGGAAAGAGTTAGCATCTCAAATTCATCCACCACTTCAAGAGAAAGAATTAAGCAATATGTTTCTAAGAACGCTGTCAGACTCTTATTATGATAGGATGGTGGGCGTTGTGCCATCAGATTTCTCTAAAATTGTGGAAGTTGGAGTAAACATTGAGAATGCACTCAAAAGTGGAAGAATTCAAGATAACTTGAATGGCCAAGCTAATGAAGAATTTCCAATTGATGATTCCCTAGAGGAAAGAAGAATTGATGTTAATGCAACTTAGGATTCCTCTCCAATCTTGCCAGATCCAGTACCTTATTCTCAACATCAGTATGTGGTGCCTGCTCAGCGCAGACGACAACTACCTCATAAGCGAAGGATGATATCTCCAGATCAGCATCAGAATCGACAGGTTCGATGACGGTTTCAGATCCAGAAGGCACCTCTGAGTACTCCGAAAGAAGAAACTCGATGGTTTGATCTCATCCCAATGACTTACAGTCAACTATGGTTTTATTTCATCTGAAACTCGGTGATGACACCCAGAAAGACTAGAATCATGAAGTCTCACCCACCATGGTTCAACTCGAACGCCAGCTGTGAATTTCATGATGGAGTGTTGGGGCATTCGATTGAAGAATGCAAAGTTTTTCAAGAGAAAGTCCAAGAAATGATAGATGACGAAGTGCTGACTTTCAGAGGAGAAAGCCCGGTCATAAATGGAATACCGTTACGCTGATATAAGTGAAAACTGTAGAAGATACCGAGAAGGGCTCATCAGCTATTTACTTCGTTTGCTTATGTGTTTTATTTCTTTGATTAAAAGCATAATTGGCATGTAAGAACATGTTATTTTGAACAAGTAGTGCAATAAGTGTTTGTCTTGAAGAAATCCATTTGTTTCACTCTTAAAATTATTTTTCATAATTTTATAATGCCAACTTTACCCAATTTTTCTCGCTTTGGTGAAGAATTGGAAGGAGGAGGATGAAGTAAAACGTAGGTCTCTTAATGTATGCTTTTGAATAAAACCCTACTGATGATATAAGTTTTTTTTTCAAACCTCCTAAACAATAGATATGAGGCGGTTAATTCCTCTTTAACCATTTTTTTTAACCTCATGTTAACCTGGGGCAATTTTCAGTCAGAACGCCTAAATATTTTTCAAAAGATAGTGAACACCTTTCAAAAATGGGTGGGTACAAATAAGCTTTGACCTTTATTTCCTTTGTTTTACCAATCTTAAACTAAGCCCTGATGTAACCCTCAAAAGTCCTTATTAAAGCAAGGTTTACTTTGAAAGCATACTCAGTGAGATAACGTTTCCTGACTCCTATGAGCTATGCTCAATTTGGTATTGGCTTTATAAAACAAATTTATATCCTAACTAGTGATTTCGGTCACCAGTTATTGGGATATCTCTTTCTTAAACTTCAAGACAAACATATATGTTGCATTAACGGTTTCAGAATTAACATTTCATACGTGTTGATCTTTGCCGAGGTCATAGAAAGTTTACACATGAGTATCAACATTAAGCTTGTTCTATTAAAATTTGAAGACTCTGCTGACCTGGGGCAAGTTATTCCCAAGTGGTTATTCTATGCAAATTTGACTTCATCTAGAGATCTATTTCTGAAGACTTATTCATAGTACCATCAATCAGAGTCGGTAACATCGAGATTCGGCGAATCTCTCGAAGAGTTTGAAAACAATGGGACGCCATGTTTTCTGTAAAATCCTCTTCGAACGACTTCTTCTCATAACCATGTGACTTGGGGCACCTGAGAAACGAAGATTATCTTGTCCATATTCAACAATTATCTTTCAAACGACGACTACCACGCAGTCTTCAGTACGATTTTTCAGCAATTTCACAACATTCTGCATGTCTCAATAATTTTACTTCTGGTGGTCATGACATTTCTCCGATGAAGCCTTTCAATGCAAGAATTCCTAGTGATTTGCTCAACTTCACTTCCCCAATGAAGTAGATAATATTTTAATCAACGTCGATCTTCTCCAACTTCATATTCCCAGCGAAATGGATGTGTTATACTCCTCAATGGACCTTTTACAACATCGATCTTCTCCAGCATGATCAAAGTGTTTTATTCCCAAGTGGAATGTTCTCTATTCCCCGAGAGAAATTTTGAAGCCCTGAAGCAGGAGTGTGATCCCATCTAGTTCTCCACCTATCCCTAGTGGTGCTTCTATCTTTGAGGATTGGTCAGATGTTTGCTTCAAGATGTTTATTTCATTTTCTGTTTGTCTTGTCAGCATAGGCATACACATAGCATATAAGTAGACAGCATAGCATGTGCATTTCTTTGCATTCTTTGTGTTTGTTTTAGTTCCATCGCTTTGGCTATAATTATCTCTAGGTGTTTGAGTGTGTCTTATCCCTCCAAATGGAGCTGTTAGCCCTAGGCAGAAAGAGCATAATGTTTCATTTTCCCCATGATGATCAACCCTCATGGAAGATGGTTATTTTAGTACCATTCCATTTGAGTTCACACCTCAATGGTCAAGTCTTGCTCGACAGTCACTTTTCGGCTACTTCCCGAATCGAACTTTATTTTCTGACAATCACATCATGGACATCTCCAACCTTTGAACATGAATTAAGTGTGAATTTATTTTGCACCCTATTCCCCGGGGAAAATAGACAGACATTTCTTCAACAATAGCATCACAGGATTTTCTCGAACATCTATCTCTTTATTTGAGCAACTCGTTTTGATCAAGATCCTAGTCAAAACGACAAACGATAGTTCTCACAAGACAGATCATTTACCCTCAGTGGGTCCCTCAACATTATTGATTCATCAGAGGAGACAGCTACAGACATTTCTCTTCATTTGAGAATTTGCATATTTTCACAACAACAAAGGTACTCCCCAGGAATATATCCCCCAGTGAGTTCATCACACAAGTTTACTTCCAGCAGTGACATCTCCCCGAAGAAGTCGAAGAAGTTTATCGCAATAGTCTCTCTTTAGAGGACATACATTACAATTCAACCGGCTCACATTTCTTCCGAAGATCCCCGGTGAAGCTCTACATTACAGACTACATCTACATCTACAAATTACACCTACAAGTTCTACAGACTACATCTACATCTACAAATTACAACTATAGTCTACAACGACAACTACATCTACAAATTACAACTACAGTCTACAACGACAACTACAGTCTACAACGACAACTACATTCTACAATGACAACTACAGTCTACAACGACAACTACAGTCTATAATGACAACTACAGTCTACAACGACAACTACAGTCTACAACGACAACTACAATCTACAACGACAACTACAGTCTACAACAACAATCATTCGAACATCTTACAGTTCCTGGTCAATCTCGGCAGTAGATTCCCAGAAGACCTCGGCAGTAGGTAGTTCTATTTCATTTCCTGGTTAATCTCGGCAGTAGATTCCCAGAAGACCTCGGCAGTAGGTAGTCCTATTTCATTTCTTGGTTAATCTCGGCAGTAGATTCCCAGAAGACCTCGGCAGTAGGTAGTCCTATTTCATTTCCTGGTTAATCTCGGCAGTAGATTCCCAGAAGACCTCGGCAGTAGGTAGTCCTATTTCATTTCCTGGTTAATCTCGGCAGTAGATTCCCAGAAGACCTCAGCAGTAGGTAGTCCTATTTCAGTTTCTGGATAATCTCGGCAGTAGATTTCCAGAAGACTTCGTCAGAAGTATTTCTCCAACAGACTTCAACACAGAATCTCGGCAGTAGATTCCTTACAGATTTTCACAGTACATACTTTGGCAAAAGTATTCTCAACTACAGATACCCGTCTCGACAGTAGACTTCTCCAGCTGACATCTTGAAATCATTACATTTGACATATACAGTAGATTCCTCAAGAGGATTTCTCTTCCAAGATCTTCACAACATATTTACAGACACCTTATGATTGCCAATCTTTCCCCGTGGCGTCTTTTCTCCACAGGACCCTCTGTATTGCATTACCATATCATCGCATATCATATGCATTCGGTGGCTTCTTACGACCAAAAATCCGTGCAATGTTTGTATTTAAGTCCCTCCTATCTCGTCGAGACGAAGATTTCAATCTTCATATCTCCAGACAGAAGTAACTTAAATACAGGCATCTGTCACACCCTAATTTTTGATCTTAAGATCCACCTCCCTGAGTGTTTTCTCACGCTTTATCTTTTTACATTTGTGTGCGACTAACGAGTGTGTGCAGGGTTATTTAGTTTTAAAGACGTCTCGGGCGGAGTTTTTTTTTAGATCCCTCTAAATCAGGATTTTGGCCCCTTTCAAAGTTTTTCCCTATTTGTCAAGGAATATTTGTCAAGACAAGGTTTGTACAGGAATTGAGATCACGGGATCATGGTGGCAGAGGCATTTGTAGCGCAAGTTAGTTTTGGGATTCAATATTTGAGGATCATTAGTTTGAGTTTTAAGTTCAGTGGTTGCAATTTAATCAAGCGGTGTTATCTGGTTCGCGGTGGAGAAGTCTAACTCATATCACGTTGGATTTGACTCAATGCACTGTATACGGATTTATTGGGTGAACAATAAGGTTGTAACATCCAAATACGGAAATCCTTAAAGTCATGTTCATATGGATTACAGTTATTATCGACATATATCCCATTACCCGGCCTGTGTTGGTTGTATTAATTTCAAGGCTTTCGTTCTTCAACAAGCTCAGATTAGAACTCAAATCCAAGTCTCCATGTCCGGTCTATTGGCTCAAATCTTAAGAATTCATAATTTAAGGCTTCATTGTGAGTAGAAAGCTTATTTCTAAAGCGTTATAATTACAGCTCACTTCAACCGCTATCGCAAGATCTAAGAACGCATATTTCGAACATTACGAGATTAAATATGAATTACATTTAACTTTGATTAGAAAACCCCAACATTTGATCATTTGCATTTGTGGATAATTATATCAGTTCACATGTCGGGCATATGGAAAAGAAGTACAACTTTGATCACTTCTAAACGAATTAACTACTTAAAGCTAGAGACAAAGCTAGAGTCAGTGAATTATAACTAAAAGTGCCATGTGGTTTAGTATTACACATAACAGGCACGGTGGGAACCTTTGTTCCAATTGTGTTGGCCTTGGTTATATCCCTCAAGACGGATAACCCTCTCCTACAGAGCAATAGAGATCAGTCGGCTACGTTTGAAAACAGGAACTCGTTAAAAATGCATTAAAGCCTTTTCACCACTTTGTTAGCCATCAAGAACCGCACTCCATCTGCAATGTTAAACAAATGTTGAATCGCCATTCCTTGCAAACCGGAACACGGACACAATTAATGTTGCCACCATAATCCATGCGCCGTCAAAACGTGTTCAGGAGGAGATGAAAGATACATGTGAATCAAGGCCTTTCCAACATCATTCTTGACATATTAAGTTGAGAGACGTGGAGCATCAAGAGAGGCTATAACAGCCTACAAAACATAACAAATGTTAGCGACGGTCGCGAGGTATTACCATGGATAAGAGAAGCTAGAAAATAGTTCGCATTACCACTAGTTCAAGACGAATCACCGTTACACCCTCTTAAATACTGGCAGTAGCGGTACTTATTGTGAGATCTCAGTAGCAAAGTCCTCAGCACCAACGGCAGCGCCGCGACCTGCCGCATCACCGTAACCTGCAGACCTGTCAATAAAAAGGGAAGCTATTTAAATCATGCATAAAAGAGGACAAGAAGATCTAAGCAGAGTTAGCTTTGTAACCACCATCCTCATATCAGCAGCCATTACTTGGTTTGTTGTCCTACAAGAAGGACCAAGTTACCTCCGAAGTTAACGGCCCTCAGGATGAAATCAATAATAGCAAGACCTTCACCTGCAACAACAAACAACAAATGTTAGTAACCTCATCCTCAAGTTCATCCACGAATGCAACCGAATGCTCTAGTTTGGTATCCTTCTCAGCCTCATATGCAACCGCGTTCAACCACCTCAGAAGATGTATCAATTTCTCGTCCATCACCTAGCACTGAAGAGTTATTACCCAAAACATCTTCAAACGTGTAATTGTATCCGTATGACCGTTGTCGACAATTAGAATCAAACTGTATGTCTCCAACACCATCTGATACTTTGAATTTGTTGACATCTTGGTCAATAAGATTGAAATTCATACTTTCCTGGACTGAAGTTGATTTAGTGTAGAGAAATCATGATGCAAAAAAGTGTTTGGTCTTAAAGACTGGTCAAAATCCCTATTATCCCTAAGATTCGCAGCTTGGCTAGATTGAGACGCACCCGGTGTGCTTTCCACAATGTGTTCCTTCACATATGAAGTACTTACGTCTCCTCTCAGGCTCCCTACATGATAGACCAAAGGAAATTGGTTGTCAGCTATCACAATCTTTTTACAAAGCATAGCAACATTAAACTGAATCGAAGACATGAAAGGAAATTCAGAGTTTTATAAGAGATCCAATTACCACACTAGCTCCAGTCATTGGCTACGATAGCGAAGCTCAGTCCTGCATCTTTTTTCCTTCAACTGGTTACCGGGATGACCCCAATCCTATTTTGCTCTTCAAGTTTTTCTGCAAGAATACATTAGCAAGTCAGCAGTTTACAATTGAAAACCACTCATCTAAAATTAAGAAGCTCATGTGTTAAGGTTTTGGAGCTAGGATTTACCCCTCATTTGCTCAAACTCCAATTAACACCGATTAGAAGCTTGGTCACCGGCACTGGTAGTATCAGCCTTCTAAGCCATTTCTCCCACAAATGCATATCAAAGTAATTCTAGCAGTCCATTTACTCCCTCAAAGTGTAGACAACATTCTCGAAACAAAAAATAATATGGCTACAACAGATGTTAAGCATGAATGGGTGATCATAAGAGGCGCTCCAAAGCTGTCACTAAGCTTGACGCTAAACACCGAGTCTTCGAGAACTTTTAGACAACGGACAACAGAAGTCTGTCAAAGATAGACAAAGCAATGTATTTCTCCTTGAGCAACTGGGGTATTCACTTAAACAAAGCAATAGTGAAAAACCTATTACCGTAACTACCATCACGCCCATTCCCCAAGAGGAGCCATGTTCCATTTGAATTCATTGTGCCAAATGTTCGTCTCCCGAACAGCTTCAGACCATGTTGGCTAAGACTTCAAGCATGTCAAGTAGGAAACACATCTGAATCCCTGTCATCAGAAGAAAACCATCAACAATAAACCATGCAATACCACAGCATCCGAATAAAAGTAAATTTTGAAACAAGTTTGCGTAAGAGCTTTACCTGCAGATGTGACATTGCTGCTCCGCCGGATAAACTTGGTTTCGTCACAGAAAGTCCAGATCATGAAATAAAAATTTGGGACTACCAAATTGAACAAAAACCTGGTCAAGCCGCCAAGCAACTCGCTGTTTCAAAAGTCAAGACGATGAGAATGAATGATGATGTCCTTATGGTTGCAATTAGTCCCGATGCCAGATATATTGATGTTGCCCTGTTGAATAGTATTTTAAAGTTGCACTTTGTGACACATTCAAATTCTTCATGTCATTGTTAATCCTCCTCTCTCAATGTTCGTCTCAATAAGGAACTTCAATTACCATGTTGAATTGGTTGATGTTACTTGTACCTACATTAATATTACACACTGTCAAAGGATGGTATTGGTAGGATTATAAATGCGGTTTCAGCACAATAGCAGAATATCACCATGTGTTCATCAAGATGATCATTGAGAATTTAACTCAGGGGAGTTGAAACTGAATACTTATCTTTTCATTATGCCACAACCACGCTCCTGACTTATCCCAAAGTCTTCATGATCAAACTCTGTTGCGAAAGCCACTTCTGGATGTCGGCAAACAACGGGTGCATAAATACAATCCAACCTGACAGTTAAATCCACTAAGTCAATGAATCTTAAACATTGATTTTTGCAATTAAACCAAAAACACCTGTAACGCATCAACCTGCTAAAGTTGAAAAAAAATCTGCATACATTAATAGCGACTACCTCCAACTTGCTGCAAATGGCTGTCACTGAAACAACAAGCAAGAAGAGTTTGATTAAGGAAGGAAGGCAAGATCATAGTTGTTAACTCTCACCCTTTCTAAATCTTGAGCGAGCAGAAGAAGACTTCATAAGGTCTTAACATCAGATGTTTTTTCTTCTGCAAACTTTGTCATTCAAGCCTTTCTTTCGGGTCACTTTGTTTGCTCTGAAACCATCGCCGCAAGAAGACGTCCCTGTTTTTTTCTTTTATCTTGAAAGCCAACAATATTGTTATCCTTGCAATTAAGCCAGCGCAAATCACCAACTTCCAAAAATAAACTCAAGCTAAGAGTTTCCAACCTGCAAAGTCATTATCAAAAGCAAACCAAGACAGAATCAATATCATGATAAATACATATGAAGATATGTTGAAATTCATTGCATAAGATCACTAAGAAGTTGGAAGTATAAAGTGTAAGGTACCTGCGGTAATGAACAAGGCAAAAAAAAACTGGTTGCATATCCTTGATTCAAAACTAAAATCCATAACCGTTATTCGCAAAAGCCATAATGGCAGGCTTCACGCAGCAACTCGCCACTGCACACACCTAAACTTCCATCGCTCATTAGAACAAAGCCATACTACATAGCGAAAGATAACAACCGGAGGAAGCAGTCAGTGGCAGCACGATTTTCTTTCCAAACTTAACCAAATCTGCTAAACCGAGAAAGGAAGGTCCTTCAGTGTATCCTGCAAGCACATCAAAATAAGAAGAGAAGTTATCAGACAAAAGCCCAAACTTTCCAAAACAGAACAAAACAAAAATAGAATTAATTCAAATTCCTCAAGAAAGAATCATCACCATCAATTTGTTCCAGATCCAACCAAACATGCTTCGCCGGAATTGGAAATGCCATCATTTCTCTTCAACTCTCCTTGCACCCTACAACCCTATATAAGGACTCATATCAGAACTCGAAAGGGGACGAAAAACACACAACGATACAAAAACCACACAAATACTCAACAGCCATAAAAATCCCCAAATAAAACCCTAGAAGGCATAAAATTCGAGAGACTTATCTTTCTTTGAATCCACCGTGAACCGCGAACCTCAATCCTTTCCGTCCACGCCCTTCCACCGCCGGAAAACACCTTCGCCATCATCACCGACGTCAACCTTCGAACGCCCCATCGGAAACCTTACGAGGAGCCTCGTTATGGTGAGCGTTATTTTCCTTGACTATTTATTTTGAATTTGATGTGTTGTTGTTTGTTTGTAAGGAAAACAGATAATCAAAGAGAATCGAAGGAAACGAAGGGTGGAGCATTAGCGAAAGGAGAAAAGATGAAATCGAGAGGGAGAACCACAATCGGAGGCAATCGATGGCGGAAGAGGAATTAGGGATTCCAATTTCTTTTTTATTGTTTTTTTCTGTATCGTTGTAATCACACACTATACTCACTAAACACACACATAATCCCTAATCGCCAATTAATCTCCTATAATTAACTCTTTTTAAAAAAAAAACAAATTAACAAGTATTTTATTAACTAATTAATTTAATATTAATCATTTTTATGAAATTAACTATTGTTTTTTTAAATTAATTGTTTAATTAATCAGTCATTTAGTTAGTTTTCTTTTTAATTAACTTAATAACCGTTTATAAATAATAATATACCCTTTTTGTTTTTTTTAAAATTATCTCACACTTAAAACAACTTTTAAAATAAATTAATAACTTTTTAAATCTAAATTAACTTTTATCTCTTATGATAATATCTAAAAACCATTTTATTTAATAAATCCTATTTATTTAAAATTAATTCACATCCAAAAATCTTTTTGCTAATAAAATCAAATTAACCTTTTTTTCTAAAATCAACTCCATCAATCTAACTTTTATTAAAACCAATAAACAACTTTTTTATATAAAATTAATCTCCTTATAAAATAATCATAACGTCCTAAAATCCAACTCACCTAAGAAAATCAAAGTCTCACTAAGATCAATTTCTCCTTAGGAACAAATCATTCCCCTTAAAATCAATTTAACCAATTAAAATCAACTCACAGTGTAAAATCCAATCAATCGTGCACACTCACGACACATTCACCTACACTTCAGCGCTTTCATGCGTACATGTATGTTTACTTATCTGCCTTTACCTTCAGCAATTTACATTACAGTAATTTACATCATCGTCATTTATCATTCTCGCACTGCATCCGTCCAAAGGAAAAACCTACACATAAGTCAACACTTGTGTGTAGTGCATTCACATTTGCATCATTCTTCCCACATGATCCTTGATCCCATTCAAGTTGATCTCTAAGTTAGATCCTACCCCATAGGAAGGGCCTTGTCTTTATCTTTACAACATAGAAACAAACACAATCAACACAAGACAAACTTGTTCAAACACATAGAGAAGGATGTTAATCATCTTAAGCGAGATAGAATCTCCATCCCACAAGAATACAATCAACATGTAGGGACTTTGCCTTAAGAGATATAGAGGCGTACTCTTCAATCCGTCCGAGTACTTGAGCCCTTTTCTTAAGACGATGCAAAGACTATTTTCCTACAACCTGTGGCGGTTACATCTCCCTTAAAATGATAAAGCATCTCTTCTCCTAAAATCAATCAGACAACTACCCTAAACCCGTAGGAACTTTGACCACAGTCAAAGAACTCCTCAAACCCTTTGGGGAACTACAAATACTCTGATTCCATTCCCGTAAGGATATGTAGGCATAAGATGTGACATCTTATCGAGTATACTTAGATATAAACCACTAGGGTCTTTCATTCCTTAAGCAGATAAACACTTAGCAATAAACAAAACATAAAACAAGAGGTTCCTGTAGAGTACTAAAGAAACTTAGGATGCTAGTACCTTCCCTAAGTTTAACCAACCCCTGAACTTAAAACTCTCTAACCTTTGCATATGCATTGCATTGTGGGAATTTCGATCTTTATCCCTTCCTTTGGACAAATCAAAGTTCGGTTGCAAATGAATAAGATTCAAACTAATCAATAGTTTGGTATCCAAATTTCACCGCGACAAAGATCTATCATTTTTTTTGGATGAAATTTTGGTGAAGAACAAGCTGTTATAGATTGATCAAAGTGAGGTTCAAGTGAAATTCGTGTTTTCATTTCTACATCAATTCAAGCTCTTTCAACCATCCAAACACCTATAGCAACCATCGTTGAAGGATTCTGAGCAAAATTCTTGAAGAATTAGTGGCTGGTTGAGGTTCTACATCTTCATTTTCAGAGGTATCTTCAATTCAAGATAACTCATTATTTATGGATCTTTATGCATCCATTCTTGCACCATTACAATCCCCTTGATGTGAATTTGGATTCTGGTAATAATTGAAGCATTTATATGGAGTTTTCATGTTCTTGGAAGTTTCTTGAGTGGGCACGGGTTGGACGTTTCAGTGGGTGATAGCTTGATTCAATACCATCTTTGTATTCTACATGAAATTTGGAGCAAGTTTGGTTCAAGAAGTACTGAATTTGGTGCATTCTAGAGGATTCTAGGTTTTTGGTTAATTGGAAGAGACAACCGGAGCACCATCCGACCACCCTTCATGACGGTTCTGCATATTTCCCTCCTTTTGTAATTTAAACGAAGAAGAAAGCTACGGGCCGTTGGATCACGCTGAAAGCTTGACTAAGTATGTCCATCTCACGCACCAGAACGCGCCACATCACCATGTTTCCTAGACGCACTGTTTCATTAAGTAATTCTGAGTGGGCTGAATCCTTATGGCTATTCGCACCTCCTTCCAGGCCCAACCCAAAGTTTTAATTGCCTGGCTTTGCTATTTACCACACGGTTTTAGTTATTTCTCATGTTTTCTCTCA
Source organism: Lathyrus sativus (assembly GCA_963859935.3). NCBI lineage: Eukaryota > Viridiplantae > Streptophyta > Magnoliopsida > Fabales > Fabaceae > Lathyrus > Lathyrus sativus. The sequence goes on from OZ012740.1 coordinate 267,757,643, forward strand.
TTTTCTTTCTTTCTTGCTTGTTAGTTTTATTTCCTTTAAAAATAGCAAAATGCATATTAAAGCTTGATCTTTTTACAGAATAATCTTTGACGTGTTTAGAGATTTTAGGATTTGGAATTTCATTTTTAGGATTTGTTTTCATTTTATTATGATTTTTCCCATTTTAATTGCCATTAAAATTGTGAAATTGTACCATTCTTCTTATGGATTTTCATTGAGGTACCAAAACAAAATATAAACTCCTAATCTTTTGTAGGATCATTTTATACATCTTTAGGGATTTAGGGGTATTTTTCTATGGATTTTATTGTACATTTTTCATAGGTTTTAGATACCATCTTGTGTATGCTCTAGATTGCCTTTGTTTTGGGATACCCTTGAATGTTTGCCCTCTGTTTAAGCACTTCCTTATGGATTATTTTGCTACCCTATTAACCTCTAGTTCCTAACACTTTGCAGGTCCTTGGAGATTTTATCTGGCATTTTTAGACGCACTTTACTATTTTTGCCTTATTTTGCAAGTTGGCTCATAATTTGGCACTCCCACTTGTGTACTTGTATTGTTTTGGCTCCAAAAGCCTTGTTGTGCTTGTATGATGGATCTTATGGTGATTGCTTCATGTTATATACTTATTATAGTTCTTTTGGAACAATTTGTGGATCTTTGTATTGTGTGTAACATTCTCATTTGATGGCTTACTTTCATGCTTGCACATTGTGGTACCATATGGTGGTGTATGTACTTTCTTTTGCATATTTCTCTTGGTTCCTTGCCACTTTCCTTTTGATATTCATTTTTGGATTATGTTGTATGATTAGAATGTGTCACTCTCTGTCCAATGACCTTGGTGTGTCATTTAAGGAAGTCTTAGGTCCCTCCTTTGGAGGTCTCTAAGGCATGCCTAAAGTGGTGAATCCTTGAGGACTTCTTTTGTATGTTTTGTGACTTGCTTTTTGTTGCATTTCCTCCCCTCTTTCCTTTGAATTTACTCATACTTTGGATTGAGGTTGATATGAGCTTGTGGAGGCTCCATCCTCACACACATTTCCTCCCTCACTTGCATTGCATCTTTACCTTCCATGTTTGCATTTTATCATTGCATTCTTATAATTGTTTTCTTCTTCTTCTTTTGTCTTCCTTCCCTTAGGATTTCTATTCCTTCTTGTTCAAGTTGGAATGTGATAGACATTAGGGTCCTAACCATGCATGATAACATTAGGTAGTTCCCTCCTAACCTCAACCATAGGATGAACTTTGCATGAAAACTTTAGGATTGGATTAGTTCCCCTTTAGTGCGTCCTCTCTCTTCTCATCTTCAAACATCTTTAAAACACTTAATAAAGGATAACACGTGTTGTACGCTACGAGCCTTAAGCACTTGAGAAAGGGTGTTGGAGGGTCTCTCTTTAATAGCTCAGGTGTTTAGTGTGGTACCCTTTGGGTGACATGCGATGCATTCACTCTTAAGTCCAAGTCTTTAGTGCAACATGAGTTACAAACAAAACACAAAACACTTCTTCTTTAAAAGACTTCAAAAAAAAGATCAAACTCTTTTTGTCCTCTGGGACCTTTAATCCTTGGAAATCATTTTTCATAAGGAGAGTTTCGTTAACTCTCGGTTCTACCGCAAACGGTAAACGCCTAAGTCTCCGACGAGCGAGCTGCATACACCAACTGCTGGAACCGTCTATTAACCCTACTCGAGTAAAACATTTTGAACCAAACTCGTGGTCTTGTAGGCCCGAACTACGTTTGCTCTGATCTTTCACACCGTGTGAAAGTACGTAGGCACGAGATGCGATATCTCGGCGAGCAACCTTCCCCCATTCCCCGTAGTTAGGAGAACTACGTTGACTCTGATTTCTCGTTTCAGACGGGAATACGTAGGCATAGAGCTGCTGTGTTCTGCCGAGTCATTTTCTTTTCTTTTCAGACCAGACTTTTAGTGTAGATAGTTAAATCAACCCGTCAGATAAACACAACAAGCATGGATCCCATCGAGTACGATGGACGTGAGGGGTGCTAATACCTTCCCCTTACGTAACCGACTCCCGAACCCGGACATGGTTGTGATGACCTTGTCTTATACCTCTTCGTCAGGTTTTTCCGATCGTTTCCTTTCCCGTTCTGTGGGATAAATAACAAAAGGTGGCGACTCTTCTGTTTTGCCGGCACCTTATTTTCATGGTAGCGACAGCTGGCGACTCTGCTGGGGACTACGATGGTTCCCTATGTGAGTCTCACCTTGGATTTTCTTCCTGGCTGTCTGGGTCATCCCCAGCAACTGGCGACTCTGCTGGGGACTGCGATGGTTCCCTATGCGAGTCTCGCCTTGGATTTTCTTCCTAGCTGCCTGGGTCATCCCCAGCAGCTGGCGACTCTGTTGGGGACTCCAATGGTTCCCTATGCGAGTCAATCTGAGCGCTTGTTTGTTTATCTTTTGGGTTTGCATTTCTACTTTTATCTTTCGCTTTTTACTTTCTGCACTATATTATTACTGTTGTGCTGTGGGAGGGGTTTCACTTTGAGAGATAAGCCGGACCTGGGCTTGAGTATAGACTTAGACTTAGAAGTGGAGATTAGTGGTGAGCATGTATGCTTTGCATGCACCAGCTAGCCATGAAATCCGCGCTCAGACGAGATTGTCTTTGATGATTTTCCTCCTGGCCCTTTGGGCTCGAAGGGATTTTGGATCTGAGGGTTGTCGACTCTGGGAACCGATCATTTGGGATTCAGCTAAGTGAGGCCGCTTCAAGAGATGATGATGCCACACCTTCTGGGTATCGTATCATTGTTTCTTGAAAGTTTGTGATGCTGATGAATGCATAGGATGCCATACCTTGTCGGTGAATTAAGTCCATACCTGTGAGTGGGCTAGGGTTATGCAGGAAACTCTAGACTTCAGATTACCCGGTTTCATACAATTGTGAATTTAATACAAGGGTTCCTATTGTTGGATTGGTTCTTACTAAGGCGAAGTGCTGATTATTCTTAAGCTACAGCACAACAAACTTCTGACTATTTTCAAGCTACAGCACAACAAACTTCTGATTATTCTCAAGCTACAGCAGCAAGCTTGATCCCCTGTTTGCATATGCATTTGCACTTTCATTTGTGCATTTCATTAACATGTACTTACGTTGTAGGTGTGCCTTTCCCCTCAGATTCTAGTGTTCTACCTTATTGCCTGACATGGAGCCTCTGAAGAAGACCGTTGCTTACAAGCTTCCTTCTCCCGACATCAGTTCTTTGTTGATGTTAGTTGCTTTAGCTGATCAGAAGGTGATGGCTGAGTTCAGAGAATCATACAGGAAACTACTCAGTTTTGTATGCAAGCCATCTGTGTTCGAGTTGAATAGATTATATGCTCTGATGCAGTTTTATGACCCTCAGCTGAGGTGCTTTCTGTTTCCTGATTATGTCTTGGCGCCAACTTTGGAGGAATTCTCTGCTTTATTAGGAGTCCGGGTGTTAGATCAGATGCTGTATGTTCATGATGATGTTGAGCCTAATCTGGCTAAGCTTGCTGAAGTTGTTTGTCTGGATGCTTTTGAGTTCTCAGGGAATTTGGTTAAGCTGAACGGAGCGAATGGGTTTCATTTATCTTTATTGGTTGACAAGGTTGCGCAATGTGCAAAGGACGAGTGTTGGATCTGTTGCACCCCAAAATTTGCTCCACCTATTTCACTTAGTTTATGTTTCAATTGCATTGTCATTTGCATACTAAGTCATGTACATAGTCTAATCATTTGCATAACATAGCATAACAAGGCATCTAACAAGGGATCAAGTGTCATTTTCATCAGAAAGAGGCCTATCAAGGGGTTTTATTCAAGATCAAGACCATCCAAGTAATCAAGAAATGAGTTGAAGCTTTGAGAAGTTTGAAGGTCAACCTGTGGATTTCTCTCCCAATCTGGGGGATATGTTGAAGATCATCAATGAGTGTGTGAGCCATGGAAGGTGTACAAAGATCATGGAAGACCTAGAGGGTCATTTTAAAGATGAGACAAATCATTAATACAAGTACCAGAGCTACAGTTGAATGCAGTCAACTAGGGTTTCATCTGGGTCAACCCTAGGTCAACCCTAGGTCAAATGATTGATTGAAGAGCATCAAGGCTTGGTTGAAGGATATGGGATTTATGAATTAATATGTGGATACATGTGTGGTGTCGTGCCAAGGAGAAATCAAAAGGAATCAAGAAGAAGAGGAGTTACTAAATTAGGGTTTCAGTGTAAAATCCCTTAATTTAGGCCTAACTTCCAAGCCAGATAAGTCAAAATGAAAGTTTCAAATGAAGTTTTGGTCAACATGAAACTTGTAGAACATCTCAATAGATTTAATTTGAGTACTATAAGTCTTCGAGGAGATTTATAGAACTCAAGTTATGGTTCTTGCAAGTTATGGGTCCCCAGAGGATACCGAAATTTATCTGTGAACGTCACTTGACTTCCAAGCAACTTTTGCCAATCAAGGAGTTTTCAAATGGATTCTTGGCCAACATAAGAGTTATAGATCTTGATCTTAGCTTTAATTTGAGTACTAGAAGTCCTCAAGAGGATTTGTAGAACTCAATTTATGGTCTTGGCAATCCAGGGGTATTTTGGGAAAGTTGAATTACAGATCATTTTTTAGCATGGGTCAAAATCTCCATGTTCCACTTCTCAAATGAAAAATTGTTCAACATGGAATGTGCTTAAAATGATGTTTTTAGGTCAAATAATTCATCATGGTGGATTGATCGGCTCATTTCAAAAAAGTCACTTAAAATGGCCTAAAAAAAGGGAATAAGTCAAATAAAGTTTGGTGGAAAAAATCAAATTTTGGGTTAGAGGTCACAAACAAGCCATATGACATACCAATTTGATTGTAAAATGAATTTTAAAGACAATGGAATTGCCACAATTTTGAATTGAGGTTTATTTCAAGGACTTGCTTTGTAAATTGGTTACTTGAACCATAAGGCACAATTGCAAAACCACACTTCCAAGCAAATGCAAGGCTCCTTTCCATCCATGTACCTCCAATATCTCATTTGGAGAGAATTTAAACTCATAACCAAGTGAATTGCAAGCCAAAAACATGATATAGTATGTGCATAGCATAAGAAGAGATTTTCATGACATGAGAAGTTGATTTTCTCCTTGGATCAATCTAGAACTTTCTAGGGTCTTCAAATACATTCTCCTTGGATCAATCTAGAACTTTCTAGGGTCTTCAATTACTTTCTCCTTAGATAAATCTAGAACTTTCTAGGGTCTTCAAATGCATTCTATATATACTTGTGAAGAGGTTCAAACCAAGGGTTGGTGATTCATTTGTGCAAAAGCCATAGATTGACATTGGAGTTTGGAAGAGAAAAAGTGAGAGATCAAAGCATTTTCAAGAGTTATCAAGAATTTAATCTTCTCCGACAAACTTCAAAGGTTTTCCGCACTTTTTGGCAAGGAAAAAACGAGCTCCAACTACTCCGTTTCGACGCTCCGAAGCCGGTATGTGAAATTTAATTTAATTCATTTTCGTTCTTTTTTTTCTGTTTTAATAGCTGTTTGGATTAGTTACGTTAAAAATAGTAAAAATGATCGAAAAATTATGAAATTGTTTTCTGTAGATCTTGATTGTCTTAAGAAACTGTAGGAGTTGAGTTTGCATTTTTAAGATTTTATTTGAATTAGTTACGAATTTTCTTTTGTGCTAATATCCATTGTTATGCATAATTGATATTTCTGTTTGTTTGATTTTGTTCTCTTTGATGCTTTATGCTTTTGAGTTGATTCTTTCGATATGATTTAGAGGACATCCATAGGTTTCCCCAGGAATTTTCTTAGAATTTGTAAAATTGATTAGATTCTGTTTTAGGCGTGTAGTTTAGAGCCTTCCCAAATAATGGTTTCCCATGACCAAATTTCATTTAGTAATTGTTTAGATGACCTAGAAATTGATTTAGGTCCTGATTCTGGAATGTTAGAATGTTAAAACATGCATGTTCACATAGGAATTTTATTAGAATTTTACAATTTAGTTTGCTTTTTTTTTTTGGGTTATGCAAATATGTTGATATTGGTGTGTTTCCCACATGGGATGTTGCTTTGTTTGTGGGGTTTTGGTCCTTTCAATTAGGTTTGGGGCTTGGGCTTTGCTTGTTCGAGTTAATGAAGACCTTGAGTGATGATTCAAGACAAGGGATAGAGCTTGATGCATGAAGATTCCTCTCCTGGAGGATGGTTTTTGAAGACATAGGAAATAGGAGAAATAGGCAGAGCTTTAGATTAGACTGAATTTTTCCACAAACATGGAAAGCATCTTGTGCTTCCATTCCTCCCAATTACTAAAAGTCCTTCTAAGATATTCATATCCCTACTTTGGAGGGATAAGTGGCTTATCTTGGAAGTAGAACTTTGAGGGAACCTGTCTCTCATAATGTTAAACACTTATAGGCTTCCTTTGGTTGTCAAAAAGTTGTTTAGCATTCAACTTATTCTGTTAAGTGATTCTCTTCTGGAGTGCTTGCCTTGAATATAGAAGTTCATTGAAGATGAAATTCATTGCATTAAAAATTGATAAAGATGATACCTGTTCATGTCAAAGCTGCTCAGCTGTTGAATTAGGGTTTTAATGTTGTCTGAAGCTGTCAACTGTTGGGGTTCATTGTTGGCTCAAGCTTGGTGTTGCTTGGAGTGTAGGGGATAATTGAAGAGTTGATTTTGGGTTTTTTTTGAAGGTTGTTATGTTGTGCAGTTAATCAACTGTCAGAGTTTGATGTTTGTTCAGAGTTGCTGCTGTAGGAGCTGGTGTGTTGTCAGAGCTGGTTTTGGGGTTTATTTTCTTTGCTGTATTGTTTGTTAATTTTCCCATAGGTTTGAAGTGAAGCTGTTTCACTTTGCCTATTGTTTTCTCAGGTTCGAGGTTGAGTGGGACTCCATTGCCTCGCTTGTATTGCTGCATCTCATGCATTTTATTGCTTTACTGTATATATGTTGTTTCTTTTCCGTTTATCCCCTAGGATCTCTGTTTCTCTCTGCGCAAGAGAGAAATATGACAGACATTAGGCTCTCATCCATGTATGACAACATTAGGGTAGTTTTGATTCCCCTTTCAAACCCTAGGCTTCAGAGCGTCGTTCTCTTCTCATCTCAAAACAATCAAAAATACAATAAGAGGTTAAACATCAGTAAAAGACAGTTCTTGCATAAAAAGACTGAAAACCAATCAAAGTGTCATTTTTGTCCGCTTGGACCCGTAATCAGGAGAAAACCTTTTTCAGAAGGATAAAAGATAAACAGACAAATATGTGTCTTCCGTGGCCCGAACTACGTTTGCTCTGATCTTTCATGCTGTATGAAAGTACGTAGGCATAGGATGCGATATCCTAGAGAGCAACCTTCCCCTCCTTTCCAGTAGGTAGGCGAACTACGTTGACTCTGATTTCTCGTTCGAGACGGGAATACGTAGGCATAAAGTGCGATACTTTGCCGAGTCATTTTGTTTTCTTTTAACCCCCACACCTGTAGAATAGATAGAATAATAATCCGTACTAAAAAACAAGCGTGGATCCCGTCGAGTACGACGGACGTGAGGGGTGCTAATACCTTCCCCTTGCGTAACCGACTCCCGAATCTAGGATTTGGTTGCGATGACCATTCCTTTCCCGTCTTTGCGGTAGGTTTACTTCGAGCGTTTCCTTTCCCTCCGTTGGGATAAATAACGCACGGTGGCGACTCTTCTGTTCAGCCGGCGCCGATTTTCGCAGTAGCGACAAGATCGTATTCAGTGCTATTCTGGCTGTGTGCATTTATGGTATCATCTTATTTCCCAACCAGCCTGATTTTGTGCATTCAGATGCTTTCTTCATTCTCGCTTCAAAGAATCTGGTGCCTACACTATTAGAAGACGTTTATCATTCTATCCACTATAAGAATGAGAAGTGAAGGGGTAAGAACGTTTCCTGCTGTGTACCCATGTTGTACAAATGGTTCCATAGTCACCTTCCGAAGACAGGACCATTTATTGCTACTGCCAGTACTTTGGAGTGGTCTTCCAGGTTGATAGGTTTGTCTGCGGAGAATATTGTATGGTTTGATTGGAATATGCTTGGAGCTGATATCGTATATAGTTGCAGTGGCTTTCCGAATGTCCTGCTGATTGGTCGGAAAGGCTATATTAACTATAACCCTTCCTTGCTTGTAAGACAATTTGGATACGCTCTGAAGAGTCCTCCTAATGAAGACGAGATACAGGAATCTCTATATCTCACGGGCTTATTGGAAGCAGATACCCTACTCAGATTGGAGCATGCATGGGGTAACATCCATAGAAGAGGTAAAGCATTGCTTGGAAAGAGCAATAGTCGAGCCTATGATCCTTATTTGGTCTGGATTCATAAGAGGGCTAGGAAGTTTCTGATGCCATTTCCTGCAGCAGAGCCATTATACTCTCCCGTGATTGAGGAACCTACTACCGTGTGTTGCACCCCAAAATTTGCCCAACTTTTCTTTACCTAGCTTATGTTTCATTTCATTCACATTAGCATTATCATTTGCATTTCATTGACATGTGTGCAGGAGATCAAGAGGTATGATTACCAATTAAGCGCTATACAAGACTATGAAGCTAGCTAAGAAGGTTATTCAAGTGTTCAAGGGTTGATATCCTTGTCAGAGAAGTTAAAAGATCCTCAGAGAGAATGGTTGAAACCAAGAGTGTGTGTCTCCTAACTTGAGAGGAGTGGGAAGTCATCAGATGATTCTGAGGCCATGAAGATGGACTTGAGGTCTTGAGAGAGATCATGAGAATGTGTTGAAGATTACTTTAAGGCCTATACAGGTCATGGTGCAAGATTATGAAGCCTCAGCCATGAGTGGTGCAGCTAGGGTTTTACTGGGTCAACCCTAAGTCAACTGAGTATTTAAAGGAAGTTGAGACATAATTCAAGAGCCATGTGATCATGGATTGATGCATTGAGATGTTCTAAGGATTATTTCAAGGTCAACTCATCATGATTGAAGAGTTTGTGAAGTTTCAAGCTAGGGTTTCTAAGGCTTGACAGTGTAAAATCCCCTAGTTTGACCCCTGTCTCCAAGGCAATTTAGCTCAAGATGTGATTGTCATCTCATCTTACCCTCAACATGATTGTTGTAGAGCATGATATTATATTTAATTTGAGTGCTAGAAGTCCTTGATAGGATTTATAGAGCTCAAGTTATGAGCCAGACAAGTTACAAGTCATCTGAGGTATGTGAATTTGGAGCTTGAAAGTTACCCAACTTGCATGATACTTTTGCCCAAGAAGGATGATTCCTATGAACTTTTGGTAAACATGAATGTTGTCCTTATCCTCTTAGATTTCTAGAGAGTACTATAAGTCCTTGATAGGATTTGTAGAACTCAAGTTATGGCTTTGACAAGTCAAGGGTATTTTGGATATTTGGTGATTATAGGTCATTTGTGATCATAGGCCATTTTCACCAACTTAGAGGCTTCAAATGAAGTTTTGTTCAACTAGAAAGTTGCTCAAAATGGGGTTTTAACCTTGTCCATGCATCAAGGAGGCATTAAAATGGCACAAGGAGAGACTTGGTTCAAGAAATTTTGAAAAAAGGAAGAATTAAAAGGATTTAATGGTCAAGAATTCAAATAATTCATTTGGTGACCAAATAAGACAAACTTATAGGTCATTTTGATTGGAAAATACATTTTAAAGACAATGGCAATGTTGGTTTTTTCATTTGAGGCCCAATTCAAAGATTTTCATTTAGTAGCTTATAATGTAAGTTACATATGCCAAACTAGGCACAAGTGCAAGACCAATGTTCCAATCCATCCAAACACATTCAGAATCTCATTTGAGGAGAATTTGGATGAGAATGAGGTGCTGCAACAAGCCAAAGCAGAACTGTCATGGATGAGCATGAGATGAGAAGTTCAAGAGCAAGAGATATTGGATATCTCATATAGATGGTTCTAGGAACTTCTAGATCATTCCTACTGGTTCTATATAAGCTTTAGAACTGGATCAAGGCCAAGTTTGGTGGAAATTGAGAGAGAATAGAGAGATTGCAAACTGAATTTTCTTCTTGCAAATCAAATTCAGTTACACGGTTTTGATCCATTTCAGTCCAAATTCTTGCTTTCAACATCTTCCTCTTGAGTGTAGGAGTGATTCCAGATAGAATTCAAGCCAAGATCATAGCAAAATCGTGAGAGAGCACCTTGAGTTCATAGCTTGCAAGTCAAAATCGAATTCAAGGATTCAGAGAGCTTCAATCCAATTTGTTGCATACAGAAGCTTCCTTTGGTGTTAGTGAAGGTATCTGGAGATTCTTGGAGGTTGATTTGAAGGTTTCACTGCTCTGTGCATTCAAGTTTTGCAGGTATGTAGTTCTCATCGTGTAGCATGATCCATGTAGTTTGGCTAGGTTTTGATAGGTTAGAATCATTGTAGATCATTGCTATAAGCTTTCTGGATAATTAATTTGAAGATTAGTGACAATTTAGGGATGATGCCATTTTCGGTTGAGATAGATATTTTTGGATCCTGGCGTTTTTAGCACGATTGGTTAGTATAGTTGGATTCCTGGTGAAATTTAGGGCAAGATTCATGTAGAAATCGTGGCCAATGGTGGTCTGTAGAGGGAGTTAGGGTTGCTTGATGGTGACCGGAAAAGCCACCGGCGGTGACCTTCACGCGCGCAGGTTGGAAGGTTTCAGAAATTTGAATTGAGGAAGACATAATCTAGGACGTCCATGCGTGAAGAAGACTTTGACTCAGACCTGGATCCAAGGCTCCTCGTTGCGCCACATACCCCCTCCCCTTAAACGCCCCGTTTTGATAAGTTGAAAGTCCCAAGTTTGTTTCTTCGCTGCATATGCCAAGGGTGCACGAGTTAAAGTCCTCGCGTATGCATTTTTTTTTACTTATTTGTGAGCTGAATTCAAGAGGAATCCAAGCTCCTGGGCCTTAGCATTGGTTGATATCAACAACCCCCCCCCCCCCCCCCTTGGCCCAATCCAGAATTGAACTAGTTATTTTTGCTATTTGCCACGCTGATTTAATCAATTTCTTGAATTTCTTTTGATTTTCATCATTTCATGTGACTTAGTAAATAATTCATAAAAAATTGAAGACTAACTCAATTAATTCCATTCTTTTTTCTCCTGATTCATGATTTAATCTAGAATATTGTAGATAAAAAATATTAATAATTCATGCATTTTTGATTTTATTTGCATTTTTTGAATTTTAATTGATATTAAGATAACCATGGTCGATACCTTGTTTTGATGAATTTGGTTTGAGCATTGGGTGATGATTCTTGCCTTGACTTTTTGTGTATAGCTAGCATAGATATGCATGTTCCCCTTAGATTTTTCTCACATTTTTGTGATGACTGTAGGTGGTAGTTTTAAGTTGAAACTTTAGGAGTTCCATTTTTAGGGTTTATGGTTAGTACCTTATGATTTAGGTTTTATTTCTAAGACTTGGTGGATGATTCAACCTCTGAATTTTGTATGGTAGATTCATGATTGAATTATGGTCCCATAGTTATTTTTGTAGGATTTTACAATTGGTTTTAGTATTTTAGTTAGGACTAACTTTAGTACTAAGTTTTAGGTGATCCTAACTTGCTAATTTGACTAGATTGATTCCTTTAGTTCCCTTAGTTTAGGGTTTTTCCTCTCTTGCTCTTGGATGATGTTGAAGACAAGCTTGGGCTACCATGGATTTCTTGAAGAAGCTTGGATGTGGAGACTTCCCCTCTTTTGGTGTAGTATTGATTAGGTGTTGAGATTAGGGTTTGTAGGCAGAGCTTCTAGATAGATTCTCTTCTTGCATAAACATGGAAGGTGTTGATCACTTCTATTCTTCCCTGTGATGTAAGGTCCCCTGTGAAGTCCTCATCCCTCCTTTGGTAGGATGTGTGGCTCTTGACCAGTTGGTAGAACCTTTGAGGGTCCCTTTCTCTGATGATGAAATGCTTAGTGGTGACCTTTGGTCTTCACTCTGCTACCAATCATCCAAACTTTGCTCTTGTTAGATGAATCTTTCTCCCTTGCTAGAGGATGGAGTTCCTTGCTTGAAAAAGATTGAAGGTTAGAAGTTGATACTTCTCTGTGTTTGAAGACTACCTTTGGAGCTGAAGCTTGAGGATCAAGAGGAACAAGTTGATACTTGTGGGAAGAAGATCAAGCTGAGATTGAGAGAATGCCCTTGGAGCTGAGGCTTGAAGAAGAAGAACAAGTTGATACTTGCGAAGGGAATCCATTGGAGATTGAATGAAGAACCTGAAGCTTGAGATTGGAAAGCAAGTTGATGCTTGTGAGTTTAATGCATTGAGGCCTGAAGGTGGAGTTTACTGAAGAGCTGAAGCTTGAAGTTGAAGGAGAGGGATAAGTTGATACTTATGTGGATGTGTTGGAAGCTCAGAGAAGCAAGTTGATACTTGCTATTGAAGATGATAGACTTGGAGAGCAGTTGAGGACTGAGGACTGAGCTGCTGTCAGAGGAGAGCTTTGTTGGGAAGCTGTGGAACCTGTTGCTTTCTTTCTTGTCTGTTTGCTTGTTGTGCAACTGTATTGATGTGACTTGTTTGATTTGCTTGATGCATTAGAAGAAGTTCATATTTAGATTGATTTAAGCTAGGAGCATGATTGCACTAGAGGATGAGTTGCTCCCTCTGCTTGTATTTTTACTGTATGACTTTGCTTGCGGGTATTCGGTAGAGCCCAGCTCCCTTGCCTATGTGGTCTGGTGTGTTTGCTTGATAGCATGTTATTTCTTCTGTATGATTGCAGTTATTATATTTTGCTTGATAGCATTTTATTTCTTCTGTATGATTGCAGTTATTCATATCTGGCTTGAGGTTGAGATGAGCTTGTGGAGGCTGATGCCCCACACACATTTCCTCCCTCACTTGCATTGCATGCATTTTACAGTCGTTTACTGTTTACTGTTTAAGCTGATGCTTTATCTGTTTCTGTTTATCATTGACATGATCCCCTAAGAATCTCACTTCCTTTGATAAGGAAGTGATGATAGAACTTTAGGTTGAAACCTATGCATGATAACTTCTAGGAGTTCCCTGTTTCAAACCTCAACCATAGGACGAATCCTTGGCATGACAACATTAGGACTTGATAGTCTCCCCTTAGTTGAGCCCGTTCTCTCTTCTCATCCAAAACAAATCAAGATACAGTAATAAAGGTTAACTGACATCGTACGTTACGAGCCTTAAGCTACCTGAGAAAGGATTGTTGGAGAGTTTCTTTTCAACAGTCTGGATGTTTAGTATGGCACCCTTTGGGTGACATGCGACACATTCACTCTCAGGTCATAGTCTCTAGTGCGATATTAGTTGCAAACAACCATAAAAAACAGTTCTTCCGTAAAAGATAGAAAACAAACTTCAAACTTTTTGCCCCGTGGGCCCATAATTCAAAGGAAGCTTTTCTAAAGAAAAGAGTGTCGTTAATTCTCAGTTCTACCGCAAACGGTAACGCTTAAGTCTCCAAGGGTCGAGCTGCATACACCAAACTGCTGGAACTGTCTGTTAACCCTACTCGATAAAACAGATGAATCTGAATTCCCGTAAGCCGTATTATCCCGAACTACGTAAGCTCTGATCTCTCAAGCCTGTTGAGAGTACGTAGGCACAATACTGATGTATTGGCGAGCCACCTTCCCCATCACCTGTAGTTAGCCGAACTACGTTGACTCTGATTTCTCATTCTCTGATGAGAATACCTAGGCATAAAGCGCGACGCTTTGTCGAGTCATTTTCTTTTCTTTTTTAAGCCAGCCTTGATAGGTAGATAGTAAACCAACCCGTCAGATAAACACAACAAGCGTGGATCCCATCGAGTACGATGGACGTGAAGGGTGCTAATACCTTCCCCTTGCGTAACCGACTCCCGAACCCAGACAATGGTTGCGATGACCTTGTCTTATACCTTTTCGTCAGGTTTTTCCGATCGTTTCCTTTCCCGCTCTGAGGGATAAATAACAAAAGGTGGTGACTCTTCTGTTTTGCCGGCACCTTATTTTCGCAGTAGCGACAGCTGGCGACTCTGCTGGGGACTTGATAGTTTCCTGGGATCCAACGTCCCTTATGCGAGGTAGTTTGGGGATCCAACGTCCCCTGCGAGAGTCAATCCTAGCGCTTGTATGATTACTTGTTGGGTTGTGTTTACTTATCGCATTTTATTTCCCGCAATTTATTTTCAGTATGATATGATTATTTGTGCTGTTGTGGGAGGGGCATTCTGATGAGTGAGAAGCCAGACCCAGGATTGAGTGTACTTAGCATTAGTTGTGGAAATTAGTGGGCGCGTGCTTGCTTTGCAGGCACTAGTGTCTCATGAAATCCACGCTCAGACGAGGTTCTCCCGGTTGACTTCTTTTCCGGCCCATTGGGCCTGAGGGGTTGTTGGTTTGGAGGATTGTCAACTCTGGGGACCGATCATTTGGAATTCAGCTGAGTGAGGCCGCTTCAGGAGATGGTGATGCCACACCTTCTGGGTATCGTATCACCCCTCTTGAATGTCTGTGACATTGATGACCGCATATGATGCCGAACTTGTGTCAGTTTAGGTCCATACTTGTGAGCAGGGTCGGGTTTGTTGCAGGAAACCTTAACCTTCAGACTACCTGGTTTTCTTGATAGTGAATCAGTTTTGTTGGTATCAGAGGTCCTTATTATCAGTTGTGTGTTTGTTCCTGACAGAGCAGATTTATGTTCCTGTATCAGAGGTCCTTATTATCAGATGTGTGTTTGTTCTTGACAGACCAGATTTATGGTCCTGTATCAGAGGTCCTTATTGTCAGATGTGTGTTCGTTCTTGACAGAGCAGAATTTATGGTCCGATATCAGGGTTTTCTTCTCATCAGAGATAAGGTTGTTCTTGACAAAGTAGTATTGTGGTTTTGTTGATACAAAATCTTCACCTTCATCTCCTCAACAACACAGTCGTCTTGATCTCCTGCTGCATGATTGCATTTTGCATTGTTTTGCATACTTATTTCCATATCATTAACGTGTGTCTGTGTTGCAGGTACCGTTTCCCCTGATTCAGGTTTTCTTGCCTTCTATTGTGCTGTCATGGGTTCTCTGAGGAAGACTGTGGCCTACAAGCTCCCCACTCCTGATGTTGTTCAGCTGACTGGTTTGATTGCTTTGGCAGATAATTCTGTGAGAGGTGAATTCAGAAAGTGTTATGGGAAACTGCTCAGCCTGGTTCGTAAACCCTCTGTGTTTGAGTTGAATGGGTTGCACGCCCTGTTGTAGTTCTACGATCCTCCTTTGAGATGCTTTACTTTCCCGGATTTTGTTCCCGCACCTACACTAGAGGAGTATGTTGATTTGTTAGGTGTGCCTATCAAGAGTCAGATGCCCTTTGTTCATATGGATGCTGAGCCTAATATGGCTAGTCTAGCTCCTTCACTTCATCTGGATGCCTCCGAGTTGGTCTTGTCTAGGTGGAACAAGGTTCCCGATTTCTCCTTGCAGTTCTTAGTGGGAAAGGCCCAGCAGTGTGCCAAAGACGGTTGTTGGAGCGTGTTCAACGCCATCCTCGCTCTGTGCATATATGGCATCATTCTGTTCCCTAATATGCCTGACTTTGTGGACTTCGATGCCTTCCACATCTTTGCATCAGGGAATCCAGTCCCTACCTTGATAGGAGATGTCTATCATTCCGTCCACTACAAAAACGAGAACATAAGGGGTAAGAATGTCTCGTGCTGTGTGCCCCTGCTCTATAGATGGCTTGATAGTCACCTACCCAAGAAGGGTCCCTTTGCTTCGTCTGCAGCCACAACTGAGTGGTCTGAGCGCTTGATGAGTCTGTCAGCGGAGGATATTGCCTGGTTTGATAGAGATAGGTTGGGTAATGAGATTATCTTCAGCAGCAGTGGGTTTCCGAATGTGCCTCTGATAGGTAGGAAGGGTTGTATCAACTATAATCCATCCCTGTTGGTTCGACAGTTTGCTTATGCTTTGAGAGCTCCGCCGAAGGATGAAGAGATGCAGGAATCTCTGTACCTCCCTGTTGGAACGGTATCAGTAAGCGGGGAAAACCATTGCTGGGAAAAAGTAATAGCCAAGCCTACGCTCCGTATGTGACCTGGATCAGAGCCAGAGTAGAGATCATAGGGATGCCGTTTCCACCTGCCCAGCCAGAAAGCCCTCCAGTGATTGAAGAGCCTACCACCGTGCCTATTCAGCAGCATAATCAGGTGTTAGCTGAGCAAGATGAGCTGAAGAAGGCAAATGAAGAACTGGAGAAAGAATTGGCTCAGCTCAGAAGCGAGAGAAGCGAAGCCGTCCAGTCCTTCAAGAGGTAAACAGAGCTGGTGAACTAGTTAGGGACGGCTTTTACTAAGAAGATGGCTGAGCGGGAGCGTTTAGGTCGGGACTTCAAAGCTGTCAATGACGTACTGGCCACTAAGAAGCAGCACTTGGATGAAGCGTATCGGAGAATATCCAAGTTTAATCAGCACTGGAAGGCCACCCTAGCCAACGGCAAAGAACGGGAGGATAAACTGAAGCAGCAGATCTCCAAGCTGAAAGCCCAGGTGAAGGCTAGTGAGAAGAGGTTTGATGAAGAAACCGCTCACAGATATGCCGCTGAAGGCTTGCTCAACAAGGCTCTTGCTAACCTAAAGGAGCACAAACTGACATTTGAATCCAAGAAGCGGAAGTTGGAAGATTGTTTCGGTGAAGGAGCATGGGAAGACTCAGTTGAAGGACTTCAATATACTATTACGCAGAGGGAGTTACTCGTCGAAGGGTTGCTCACCCGGCCTGATCATCCAGAAACGAGGAATTTGTTAGAAGAGTTCTGCGCCCGTGGCCGTGCTTGACTATGTTTGTAATCCTTTTGTTTTAATCATTGCTGTATGCTGACCATCACCAGGCTTGTTGGTCGAGGCCATGCTATTGATTCTACTTGTACTCAGTGACGTTGTGTACTGTCTTGATGGGCTTTCTTTATATATATGAGATGTTATTTCCATGACTGGACTCAGACTTCTTATTATCAGCACTGGCACTCAGGCACTAGGATCGGGGGATACCTCCCTAACACACAGACACACGTTTGCATTTGCATGAAGCATTTGCATAACGAGCACGTTGTCGTTTTTCTAACCCTTTGTGTATGCAGGTTGTTCCAGGATTGATCGAAGGCCAGTCCACCGCTATCCGACCAGAGCAAATCAAGCTAGAGCAATGGAGCAAATGCAGACTGACGTTCAAGAACTCCGAGAGAGGATGGACCGATTCATGGAACTAAGGCAAGTGGTTGCCAACGGCCAAGACCAACTCAGAACATTGGTCCAACCTCTGATTTCAAGGGTTGACAGCAATGGTGTACTCCATGGTGGGACTGTTCCAACCCCTCCACCTGTTGAAACTCCCCAGAATGGCGTCCCCATGACTGGGGGGAACGGTAGTGCCAATGGTAATATGATCGCTAACATGGGGCTCAATGGTAATACGACTGGCGTCGGTAATGGAAATTTTGAAGTTAATGTCAATGTTGGGCTGGGCAACGGCAACGCAGGTGTTGGGAATCTGTATGGGCCTCAGCCATGGTTAGAAGATCGTCAAGACGATTTGTTCTAATAGAAGGGTGCTGAAGGAGAGCTGACTGCTGAAGCACGTCTGAGGTTTAAGGCACTCGAGGACAAGATGAGGAATTTCGAAAACCTAATCACTATGGGTGTTGACATGTCCAAGTTGGGACTAATTGCTGATTTCAAGGTGCCTCCCAAGTTCAAGGTACCCGACTTTGAAAAGTACAAGGGCACCACCTGCCCTCGCGTCCACCTGATGTCATACTACCGGAAGATGTCCGCTCACTCCGAAGACGAGAAGCTGCTGATGCACTTCTTTCAGGATAGCTTGTCCGGACCATCCTTGGAATGGTACATGAGTCTGGAACCTGCCAGTGTGCGCACGTGGAAGGAACATGCTGAAGCCTTTGTGCACCATTACCAGTATAACAGTGACTTGGCTCCGAACCGGGTCCAACTGCAGAATTTGTCACAGAGGAACAACGAAGGGTTCAAAGAATACGCCCAGCGGTGGCGTGAATTGGCAGCTAGAGTTCAGCCTCCGATGGTTGAACGGGAGCTTGTTGAAATGTTTGTAACCACCCTCCCAGGGGTTTACTACGAGAAATTGGTCAGCAGTATGTCTGGAAGCTTCTCAGATCTCATCATCACGGGCGAGCACGTTGAAAATGGGATCAAACTGGGGAAAATTCAAGGTGATCTACCCTCAGCTGGAGGAGGAAAGAAACCATATGGTGGCAAGAGGCGGGAAGGAGAAACGAGCGTTGTGTCCAACGCTCGAAGGAAAGGTAAGGGCCCTTACCAGCAGGTGGCTAGCATAACCATCCCCGCGGTCCAACAGCCACAGCAGCAGCAGCAGCCGAATCAGCAAGGGTACAGAAACTACCAGAACAGGGCACCTCTGTCGAGTCGTCACCTCGAGACCCCGCCCATGTCTTAGGCACAGCTGTTACAGACTCTGCTTCAGTTACAGCTAATCCAGAAGAGAACCCTGGCTCCCTTGACAGGGGCACCTCCGCCGGGTTATGATGCGAATGCAACATGTGAGTTTCACTTGAGGGCACTAGGCCACACGATAGAAAACTGCAAAGCCTTCAAGCACAAGGTGCAAGACATGGTAGATGCTAAGATCATCAATTTCTCAGATAATGTGCCAAACGTCACGAAGAACCCTATGCCGAATCATAGGGGAGGTGGAGT
Organism: Lathyrus sativus; assembly: GCA_963859935.3. Taxonomy (NCBI): domain Eukaryota; kingdom Viridiplantae; phylum Streptophyta; class Magnoliopsida; order Fabales; family Fabaceae; genus Lathyrus; species Lathyrus sativus. Next base: position 267,776,420 of record OZ012740.1, read on the forward strand.
GAATGCCATTATTGAAGACGAGAACTTGGATTTATTGACTGACGTCAAGGATCTGAAGACACCGCTTAGCTTCGTTAAAGCCAAGCTGATGAAGAGAGGCTTCTTTCCGGGCTGCGGAGAACTATGTATGGGCTGTGCGACTCGTCCTGATGGATGTGAACAGTTGATAGAGGGGATTCAGAGTCTGATGACCGAAGGAATCTTGCAGTTTAGCCGAATGTGGATCTGGAGAAGTAATGCTGAAGCAAGATGATGAGGTTGCCACCATCACCATCCCTCGCCAGACGATAACCATTTCTGCACTCAGGCCGCCCACCATCACCATCACAAAAGCTGGGCCGATACCTTTTGAAAGCACCAATGCTGTCCCGTGGCACTATGGGGCAGACGTCTACTGTAATGGACAGAAGTTAGAGCTAGAACCATCGGGGCGGTCTGTGGATAGCCTAGTGGGAATTGGTGGAATCACACGCAGCGGAAGAGTATTTGCTCCACCCGAGATTGTGGCGGACAAAGCGGACAAAGCTGATGTAACCGATAAGGGAAAGAGTAAAGTCGTTGAAGAAACCCCTCGCGGGGTAGAGAAGGACTTACTTGTTAAGGACACTGAAGAGTTTATGAGGTTGATTAAGAAGAGTGACTACAAGATCGTGGATCACCTCCATCAAACACCCTCGAAAATCTCCATCCTGAATTTGTTGTTGTGTTCGGAGTCGCATCGCAACGCGCTGTTAAAGGTTTTGAATGCCACGTATGTACCGCAGGAAATATCGGTCAACCAGTTAGAAGGGGTCGTAGCCCACGTGAATGCTGGAAACGGGTTAGGGTTCACTGACCTGGAGCTGACGCCGAAGGGAAGAAACCACAACAGCGCCCTGCACATCTCGATAGAGTGTAGGGGAACGATTATGTCTCACGTGTTGGTGGACACTGGGTCATCACTCAATGTTCTTCTGAAGAAAGCATTGATGAAGTTAGATACTCGAGGATTGATTTGCACACCCAGTGATCTGGTTGTGAAAGCGTTCGATGGAACCAAACGTCATGTTTTCGGGGAGGTGACGCTACCCATCCAAGTTGGGCCGGAAACATTCGATGCAGTCTTCTACATCATGGACATCATGCCTGCCTACAGTTGTCTCTTAGGCCGACCATGGATCCATTCTGCTGGCGCCGTGACCTCCACGTTGCACCAGAAGCTCAAGTATGCTGTCGGAGGCAGCATCATGACTGTATGTGGCGAGGAGGATATAATGGTGAGCCATTTGTCATCCTTCAAATATGTTGAGATGGATGGGGAAATCCACGAAACCCTATGTCAGGCGTTCGAAGCTGTTAAAGTCAAGAACGTAGCTCCTGTAATCACTGAGAAACCAGAGATGACTCTCTCTTCCTTCAAGGAAGCCTGGGCCGTTGTTCAAGCCGGATCTACCCCAGGCTGGGGGCGAATTCTGGAAATACCTAACAAGCAAGACAAGTTCGGGTTGGGATACTCTCCTACGGCTGAAGCCTCTTCTTCTCACAGTGTGTCGCGAGGTAAAGGGCCGATCCAGTTTACCAGTGGCGGGGTGATATTTGAAAGTGTCAACGCGGTGTCTGAAGACGGCGAAGACAGCGACTGCGATCTGGACTCTTGGATCCAGCCAGGAAAACCAGGTGAGAGCCTCAACAACTGGTCCATCAGGGATACCATCCAAGTGACAGGCAAAGAGTAATGATTTACTTTCTCCAATTATTGTACAACCCTATGTCCTACCCGGGGCATAGTGGTTTTATTGTCAGGGCCTTGTTTGATTATGTACATGCATTTTACCAATAAATCAAAAGGCGTTTTTCTTCGCATTCAAATGTTGTGATCTCTGTTATTCCTGTTTTATATTTGTTTTGAAAAACAACAAAATGGCAATGGGGTTTGTGCTAACCTGCATATCCTTGTTTTAAGCTTAACCCTTGTTATTGCAGGATCCACATAGCAGATGACATCGACTCTGGACCTTCAACGACTCACTTCGACTTCGATTGCCCGATCTATAAAGCCGAAGAAGAGATTGATGAAGACGAAGACCTTCCCGAAGAGTTGGCCCACTTGTTGAAACAAGAAGAGAAAGTTATTCTGCCTCACGAAGAAGAGATTGAGATTGTGAATCTGGGTTCCGAAGAGCTTGTCAGGAACGTCAGGATAGGGGCCGCATTGCAGAGTGATGTCAAGCAGAGATTGGTTGAGATGCTGAGAGAGTATAGTGACATCTTTGCTTGGTCATACGAAGATATGCCCGGACTTGATACTGACATCGTGGTCCATCACTTTCCGCTGCGAGAAGATTGTCCTCCCATTAAGCAAAAGCTTAGGAGGACACGACCAGATATGGCCGTTAAAATCAAAGAATAAGTGCAAAAGCAGCTTGATGATGGCTTCTTAGCGGTCACTACTTACCCTCCGTGGGTCGCCAACATAGTGCCTGTACCGAAGAAGGACGGTAAGGTGCGAATGTGCGTCGATTATCGGGATTTAAATAGGGCGAGCCCTAAAGATGATTTCCCGCTCCCCCGTATTGATATGTTGGTCGACAATACAGCTCAGTTCTCCGTGTTTTCGTTCATGGATGGCTTCTCCGGTTACAATCAGATCAAGATGGCGCCGGAGGACATGGAGAAAACTACGTTTATCACACCTTGGGGGACATTTTGCTACAAGGTAATGCCTTTCGGTCTGAAGAACGCAGGGGCCACTTACCAACGAGCAATGGTCACTTTGTTTCATGATATGATTCATCATGAGATTGAAGTCTATGTTGATGACATGATTGCGAAGTCCCAAACGGAGGAGGGACATCTGGTCAATTTGCTGAAGCTTTTTGAGAGGCTTAGGAAGTTCAGGTTGAGGCTGAATCCTAACAAGTGTACTTTTGGAGTACGGTCGGGAAAACTACTGGGGTTTATCGTGAGTGAAAGAGGCATTGAGGTTGATCCTGCGAAGATAAAAGAAATACAAGAAATGCCAGCGCCAAAAACAGAAAAAGAAGTTCGTGGTTTCCTGGGCAGAATAAACTACATTGCCAGGTTTATTTCTCAGCTCACGGCCACGTGTGAACCGATGTTCAAACTACTAAAGAAAGATCAGGCGATTATCTGGAACGAGGATTGCCAAAAGGCATTTGATAAGATAAAACAGTATCTGCAGGAACCTCCGATCTTGATACCCCCAGTGGCCGGAAGACCCTGAATCATGTACTTGATAGTTCTCGAGAATAGTATGGGGTGTGTTCTCGGTCAGCACGACGAGACGGGCAGAAAGGAACATGCCATTTATTATTTGAGTAAAAAGTTCATAGATTGTGAATCTCGTTACTCGATGCTGGAAAAAACATGTTGTGCACTAGCCTGGGCTGCCAAACGCTTACGACAATACATGCTCAATCACACAACCATGTTAATTTCGAAGATGGATCCGATCAAGTACGTCTTCGAGAAGCAAGCGCTTTCGGGAAGGATTGCCAGATGGCAAATGGTGTTGACGGAATATGACATTTAGTACGTTTCCCAGAAGGCCATCAAGGGAAGCGTATTGTCTGAGTACCTCGCCGAACAGCCGATCGAAGATTACCAGCCAATGAAATTTGAATTCCCTGATGAGGATATCATGTTCCTCAAGGTGAAAGATTGTGATGAACCGTTGCCCGACGAGGGTCTAGACAGGAAATCCCAATGGAAATTGATATTTGACGGGGCGGTTAACTCTTATGGAAGTGGCATTGGGGCGATCATCACGACTCCCCATGGATCCCATATCCCGTTCACCGCGAGACTGACGTTTCCGGTCACCAATAACGAAGAGGAGTACGAAGCTTGCATCATGGGTCTAGAAGAAGCAATTGATTTGAGAATCAAGAACCTAGATGTATATGGTGACTCGGCACTTGTGATCAACCAGATTAAAGGGGAGTGGGAGACTCGTCAATCGAATTTGGTGCCGTACATGAACTATGCCAGAAGGCTGCTTCCGTTCTTTGATCGAGTGGAACTCCATTATGTGCCCAGAGCAGAAAATCAGATGGCTGATGCCTTAGCCACGTTGGCTTCGATGTATAAAGTCAATTTTTGGAATGAAGCTCCAAGAATTGTCCTTTCTCGTCTTGATAGACCTGCATTCGTCTTTGCGATCGAGGAAGCCTCCGATGGCAAGCCATGGTTCCACGACATCCAGACTTTCCTTATGACTAAGGAGTATCCTGCGGGAGCGTCAACCCAGGATAAGAAGACTCTGAGGAGGCTGTCTGGAAATTTTTATCTCAACCCTGATGGAGTTTTGTATAAGAGAAACCACGATCTCGTGCTACTCAGATGTGTAGATGAGAAAGAGGCGAGTATGCTCATGGAAGAAGTCCATGAAGGCACATTTGGTACGCACGCCGGCGGACATGCTATGACAAGGAAGATCCTGAGAGCAGGATATTACTGGCTGACGATGGAATCAGATTTCTTTAAATTCGCGAAGAGATGTCATAAATGCCATATTTATGCTGATAAGATTCATGTTCCGCCGTGCCCGTTAAATGTCATGTCCTCCACGTGGCCGTTCTCCATGTGGGGCATCGACATGATAGGCAAGATCGAGCCCACTGCATCTAACGGTCATCGCTTCATTCTAGTAGCTATCGACTACTTCACCAAGTGGGTGGAGGCAACCTCATACGCTAATGTGACCAAGCAGGTGGTGGCTAAATTCATAAAGAGGGACATCATCTGTCGTTACGGAATTCCCGAGCGGATCATTACTGATAATGATTCGAATTTGAATAACAAGATGATGAAGGAGCTGTGCCAGAGTTTCAAGATTGAACACCACAACTCATCTCCTTACCGGCCGAAGATGAATGGCGCCGTTGAAGCGGCCAATAAGAACATTAAGAAGATTGTACAGAAGATGGTTGTGACCTATAAGGACTGGCACGAGATGTTGCCGTTTTCACTGCACGGTTATCGTACAACGGTACGTACATCAACCGGGGCAACTCCTTTCTCACTGGTGTACGGTATGGAAGTTGTCCTACCGTTGGAAGTTGAGATTCCTTCTTTACGAGTTTTGGTTGACGTGAAACTCAATGAGGCATAATGGATTAAGAACCGATTGAACCACCTCAGCCTAATGGACGAGAAGAGGTTAGCATCGATTGCATATGGTCGTCTGTACCAAAGCCGAATGAAGAAAGCTTATGATAAGAAGGTGTGTTCTAGAAGCTTTCAGACGGGTGATCTCGTCCTGAAGAAGATTCTTCCTCCGCACTCCGATCACCGGGGCAAGTGGACTCCTAATTACGAAGGTCTGTACATCGTCAGCAAGGTCTTTCCGGGAGGAGCCTTGTTGTTATCCATGATGGATGGAGAAGATTTTTCATCCCCGGTGAACGCGGATGCAGTTAAAAAATACTTTGCTTAAAAAACGACCCGCTGGAAAGAAAAAGAATATCCAGGCAAAAATGGGGCATCCCGGCGAACCATAAAAAAAGAAAAAGGTTAGGGAAAAAATTAGGGATATAAAAGAAAAGAATGTACACCCGCAAAGTCGAAAACCTGGAAGGGAGACTTTGGCAAAAAAGGGTATCCCGATGAATCGAAAACCCGAAAGGGCGATTCAGGCAAAAGTTAGGGATTTGAAAAAAGCAAATGACTGCGTTCCGCGTGTGGAATGTATTTGTTTAGTGGTTTGGAGGACCTGAGGGCCGTTTATCTGAATCAATCTCTTCTGAAGCTGAAGCGTCGGAGAAGTATCGAAGTCGAGTGGGTCATAGAGGGATCAACTCATGGTGTTTGTCTACGCCTCATTGCCGACATTTGTGTATATACTGATGTATATTTATGCTTTTATGTTTGCGCAGATTCCTCATTCCAGGAGCTTGCATCTGTTGTAAAACATTTTTTCCCATTCAGGGGTTCGTTATCAATAAAATGTATACTATTCAGCAATTCTGTTTGCCTGTTTAGTATTTATCTGTTTTGTTTGCGAAAAAGAACGCTGATGTTTTTGATAAAATGCGCATACATAAGCTTACTGGCCTAGGCCACTGATTGTTGAAACAATGAATTACTGAAACATTGTCAGAAGATGATAACCTTGATAGGTCCCTTTGAGAGGGGTATCTTGTCTGTTTGTTTGTGTTGTTGCAGGTATAGCATATTCCGGGCAGTACGCCGTATGTTTCCCAAGCAGGATGATTCCTTCTTCTCCATCAAGTTCAGCAGCACCTCCCCATGGAGTCTGAACATGAGATCGTAAGCATTGATATGTCCCCCCAAACAGAGAAGGGTCTCTCCCCCAAGCAGATGCATCCTGAAGGATCATCGTCTCCCCAGTTGAGTCATATACTGAAGCGTGCAACACTCGATAGTGCAGACTGAAGTCTTCAGCGGAATTGAAATTCCCCACAGAGTTGTACTCTCCCCAGTAAGCAGGATGATTCCTTCTTCCCCAGCCGAGTTTGCGAATCCCCAAGAGAGCCGAGTCCTTGGAAGCCGTTTGGGCCATGATTGGTTTTCCCCAGTAGAGCACTGAATAGCCGATGCTGTATTTCCCCACCGGAGTCGTGACCTCCAGAAAGGTTTAGCCACGAAGGTTGTGCAGTTTATTTCTGCGATTGACATCGTTTTTTCCTCAGCAGGATGATTCCTTCCTCCACCAGAGTGGCTCTTTCTCCGTGACAGGAGGCTTTTCCCTTCAGCATTTATTTTGCTGATGGGGTTGTAGCATTTGGCATGATTGCATAGCATTTACCCTAAAAACGCGTAGCATTTCCACCGTGTGGAGCATTACGCCATTGTCAAAGCATATGCATACGAAACATGAGCTAGGTCGTTACCGTTCTTGTTTTACAGGTGTTCCTACGCAGAATGGTTTGGTTCAAGATGATTCTTGAATTCCCCAGCGAAGTCGTTGGCCCAAGATGATTCTTGAATTCCCCAGGAAAGGTGTGTGCTTAAGAGGATTCTTAAAAATCCCCAGTGAATTTTCCAGAGTTGGTTGCTCAAGTTGATGCTTAGAGTCCCCGACAGAGTGTTTGCTCAGGATGATTCCTGAAATCTCCGGCGGAATTATTTGTCCAAGATGATTCTTGAAGTCCTCAGCAGAGTTGATTCACCCGGAATGATTTCTGGATCCCCGAAGCAGAGTTACTTGATAGTTCTCCAGAATCCCCATCGGAGATGTGTCATCCCTAGCAGGTTTTAAACAGAGAAGTTGAAATTTCCTTGAAGACTTGATGATTGAAGTTCGGCAGCGGTGCCAAAACCCCAGACTTATTAACGAAGTCCAACTATGATGTCGAAGCAGTTCCCTCAGCTGACGCGAAGTGCCTGACGGCAGAAGAATAGATATCCCTATTTGGTTCATGATTGACCGAGAGTTCTAGTTCAGATTCATTGACAAAGTCCGGCTGACGCTCGAAAGTTTCTTTGAATGCCCGACGGCATAATTAACTTGATTGTTAAAAAGTTCCTAATGACCTGATGAGTCCCGAGGAATTCCTCTGCTGCCGTGCCGCATAATACCTGACGGCAATACCAGCTATGTATCACCGGTTACCGAGTGACCAGCGACCCCTTGATGACTTGAGGAAGAAGCTGCAGCGAAATCTGATGATCATCCTGATGGAGATTTGAGATTAGGCCCTTCACCGACTATCGTGTGACCAATTCCCCCAGTAGAGTTGTCGTGCAACTGTCATGCTCAGTTTTGAAGATGTTTCTACCAATCAAAGTATCGTTTACCTGTGCGGTTGGCAGATCTCCATTTACCGTGTAACCGGTGATCCCTCGATGATTTGAGGATGCAATGATATCAGATAAATCAGAGAATCATCCTGACAGAGATTCAGATCAGTATTTCTCCAGCTAGTTGCCGCGCAACTATTATTTCAGTTTCTGAAGATTTGTTCCCATCAGAGTACCGTGTACTTGTGCAGTTGGAAAATTTCCGGGTTTGTTGGTATTCAACCGTCTTTCACCTTGATTTTTTGAGAGCCGTTCGCTTCTCACTCAGTCAGGTCTAACCCGTTTGAATAGGGGCAGCTGTTGCACCCCAAAATTTGCCCAACTTTTCTTTACCTAGCTTATGTTTCATTTCATTCACATTAGCATTATCATTTGCATTTCATTGACATGTGTGCAGGAGATCAAGAGGTATGATTACCAATTAAGAGCTATACAAGACTATGAAGCTAGCTAAGAAAGTTATTCAAGTGTTCAAGGGTTGATATCCTTGTCAGAGAAGTTAAAAGATCCTTAGAGAGAATGGTTGAAACCAAGAGTGTGTGTCTCCTAACTTGAGAGGAGTGGGAAGCCATCAGATGATTCTGAGGCCATGAAGATGGACTTGAGGTCTTGAGAGAGCTCATGAGAATGTGTTGAATATTACTTTAAGGCCTAGACAGGTCATGGTGCAAGATTAAGAAGCCTCAGCCATGAGTGGTGCAGCTAGGGTTTGACTGGGTCAACCCTAAGTCAACTTAGGAATTAAAGGAAATTGATACATAATTCAAGAGCCATGTGATCATGTATTGATGGATTGAGATGTTCTAAGGATGATTTCAAGGTCAACTCATCATGATTGAAGAGTTTGAGAAGTTTCAAGTTAGGGTTTCTAAGGCTTGACAGTGTAAAATACCCTAGTTTGACCCCTGTCTCCAAGGCAATTTAGCTCAAGATGTGGTTGTCATCTCATCTTACCCTTAACATGATTGTTGTAGAGAATGATCTTAGCTTTAATTTGAGTGCTAGAAGTCCTTGATAGGATTTATAGAACTCAAGTTATGAGCCAGACAAGTTACAAATCATCTGAGGTATGTGAATTTGGAGCTTGAAAGTTACCCAACTTGCATGATACGTTTTCCCAAGAAGGATGATTCCTATGAACTTTTGGTCAACATGAATGCTGTTCCTTATCCTCTTAGCTTTCTAGAGAGTACTAGAAGTCCTTGATAGGATTTGTAGAAATCAAGTTATGGCTTTGACAAGTCAAGGGTATTTTGGACATTTGGTGATTATAGGTCATTTGTGATCATAGGCCATTTTCACCAACTTAGAGGCTTCAAATGAAGTTTTGTTCAACTAGAAAGTTGCTCAAAATGGGGTTTTAACCTTGACCATGCATCAAGGAGGCATTGAAATGGCTCAAGGAGATACTTGGTTCAAGAAAGTTTGAAAAAAAGGAAGAATTAAAAGGATTTAATGGTCAAGAATTCAAATAATTCATTTGGTGACCAAATGAGACAAACTTATAGGTCATTTTGATTGGAAAATACATTTTAAAGACAATGGCAATGTTGGTTTTTTCATTTGAGTCCCAATTCAAATATTTGCATTTAGTAGCTTATAATGTAAGTTACATATGCCAAACTAGGCACAAGTGCAAGACCAATGTTCCAATCCATCCAAACACATTCAGAATCTCATTTGAGGAGAATTTGGATGAGAATGAGGTGCTGCAACAAGCCAAAGCAGAACTGTCATGGATGAGCATGAGATGAGAAATTCAAGAGCAAGAGATATTGGATATCTCATATAGATGGTTCTAGGAACTTCTAGATCATTCCTACTGGTTCTATATAAGCTTTAGAACTGGATCAAGGCCAAGTTTGGTGGAAATTGAGAGAGAATAGAGAGATTGCAAACTGAATTTTCTTCTTGCAAATCAAATTCAGTTACACGGTTTTGATCCATTTCAGTCCAAATTCTTGCTTTCAACATCTTCCTCTTGAGTGTAGGAGTGATTCCAGATAGAATTCAAGCCAAGATCATAGAAAAGTCGTGAGAGAGCACCTTGAGTTCATAGGTTGCAAGTAAAAATCGAATTCAAGGATTCAGAGAGCTTCAATCCAATTTGTTGCATACATAAGCTTCCTTTGGTGTTAGTGAAGGTATCTGGAGATTCTTGGAGGTTGATTTGAAGGTTTTAGTGCTCTGTGCATTCAAGTTTTGCAGGTATGTAGTTCTCATCGTGTAGCATGATCCATGTAGTTTGGCTAGGTTTTGATAGGTTAGAATCATTGTAGATCATTGCTAGAAGCTTTCAGGATAATTAATTTGAAGATTAGTGACAATTTAGGGATGATGCCATTTTCGGTTGAGATAGATATTTTTGGATCCTGGCGTTTTTAGCACGATTGGTTAGTATAGTTGGATTCCTGGTGAAATTTAGGGCAAGATTCATGTAGAAATCGTGGCCAATGGTGGTCTGTAGAGGGAGTTAGGGTTGCTTGATGGTGACCGGAAAAGCCACCGGCGGTGACCTTCACGCGCGCAGGTTGGAAGGTTTCAGAAATTTGAATTGAGGAAGACATAATCTAGGACGTCCATGCGTGAAGAAGACTTTGACTCAGACCTGGATCTAAGGCTCCTCGTTGCGCCACATACCCCCTCCCCTTAAACGCCCCGTTTTGATAAGTTGAAAGTCCCAGGTTTGTTTCTTCGCTGCATATGCCAAGAGTGCACGAGTTCAAGTCCTCGCGTATGCATTTTTTTAAACTTATTTGTGAGCTGAATTCAAGAGGAATCCAAGCGCCTGGGCCTTAGCATTGGTTGATATCAACACCCCCCCTTGGCCCAATCCAGAATTGAACTAGTTATTTTTGCTATTTGCCACGCTGATTTAATCAATTTCTTGAATTTCTTTTGATTTTCATCATTTCATGTGACTTAGTAAATAATTCATAAAAAATTGAAGACTAACTCAATTAATTCCATTCTTTTTTTCCCTGATTCATGATTGAATCTAGAATATTTTAGATAAAAAATATTAATAATTCATGCATTTTTGATTTTATTTGCATTTTTTGAATTTTAATTGATATTAAGATAACCATGGTCGATACCTTGTTTTGATGAATTTGGTTTGAGCATTGGGTGATGATTCTTGCCTTGATTTTTTGTGTATAGCTAGCATAGATATGCATGTTCCCCTTAGATTTTTATCACATTTTTGTGATGAATGTAGGTGGTAGTTTTAAGTTGAAACTTTAGGAGTTCCATTTTTAGGGTTTATGGTTAGTACCTTATGATTTAGGTTTTATTTCTAAGACATGGTGGATGATTCAACCTCTCAATTTTGTATGGTAGATTCATGATTGAATTATGGTCCCATAATTATTTTTGTAGGATTTTAAAATTGGTTTTAGTATTTTAGTTAGGACTAACTTTAGTACTAAGTTTTAGGTGATCCTAACTTGCTAATCTGACTAGATTGATTCCTTTAGTTCCCTTAGATTAGGGGTTTTCCTCTCTTGCTCTTGGATGATGTTGAAGACAAGCTTGTGCTACCATGGATTGCTTGAAGAAGCTTGGATGTGGAGACTTCCCCTCTTTTGGTGTAGTATTGATTAGGTGTTGAGATTAGGGTTTGTAGGCAGAGCTTCTAGATAGATTCTCTTCTTGCATAAACATGGAAGGTGTTGATCACTTCTATTCTTCCCTGTGATGTAAGGTCCCCTGTGAAGTCCTCATCCCTCCTTTGGTAGGATGTGTGGCTCTTGAACAGTTGGTAGAACCTTTGAGGGTCCCTTTCTCTGATGATGAAATGCTTAGTGGTGACCTTTGGTCTTCACTCTGCTACCAATCATCCAAACTTTGCTCTTGTTAGATGAATCTTTCTCCCTTGCTAGAGGATGGAGTCCCTTGCTTGAAAAAGATTGAAGGCTAGAAGTTGATACTTCTCTGTGTTTGAAGACTACCTTTGGAACTGAAGCTTGAGGATCAAGAGGAACAAGTTGATACTTGTGGGAAGAAGATCAAGCTGAGATTGAGAGAATGCCCTTGGAGCTGAGGCTTGAAGAAGAAGAACAAGTTGATACTTGCGAAGGGAATCCATTGGAGATTGAATGAAGAAGCTGAAGCTTGAGATTGGAAAGCAAGTTGATGCTTGTGAGTTTAATGCATTGAGGCCTGAAGGTGGAGTTTACTGAAGAGCTGAAGCTTGAAGTTGAAGGAGAGGGATAGGTTGATACTTATGTGGATGTGTTGGAAGCTCAGAGAAGCAAGTTGATACTTGCTATTGAAGATGATAGACTTGGAGAGCAGTTGAGGACTGAGGACTGAGCTGCTGTCAGAGGAGAGCTTTGCTGGGAAGCTGTGGAACCTGTTGCTTTCTTTCTTGTCTGTTTGCTTGTTGTGCAACTGTATTGATGTGACTTGTTTGATTTGCTTGATGCATTAGAACAAGTTCATATTTAGATTGATTTAAGCTAGGAGCATGATTGCACTAGAGGATGAGTTGCTCCCTCTGCTTGTATTTTTACTGTATGGCTTTGCTTGCGGGTATTCGGTAGAGCCCAGCTCCCTTGCCTATGTGGTCTGGTGTGTTTGCTTGATAGCATGTTATTTCTTCTATATGATTGCAGTTATTATATTTTGCTTGATAGCATTTTATTTCTTCTGTATGATTGCAGTTATTCATATCTGGCTTGAGGTTGAGATGAGCTTGTGGAGGCTGATGCCCCACACACATTTCCTCCCTCACTTGCATTGCATGCATTTTACAGTCGTTTACTGTTTACTATTTAAGCTGATGCTTTATCTGTTTCTGTTTATCATTGACATGATCCCCTAGGAATCTCACTTCCTTTGATAAGGAAGTGATGATAGAACTTTAGGTTGAAACCTATGCATGATAACTTCTAGGAGTTCCCTGTTTCAAACCTCAACCATAGGACGAATCCTTGGCATGACAACATTAGGACTTGATAGTCTCCCCTTAGTTGAGCCCGTTCTCTCTTCTCATCTCAAAACAAATCAAGATACAGTAGTAAAGGTTAACTGACATCGTACGTTACGAGCCTTAAGCTACCTGAGAAAGGATTGTTGGAGAGTTTCTTTTCAACAGTCTGGATGTTTAGTATGGCACCCTTTGGGTGACATGCAACACATTCACTCTCAGGTCATAGTCTTTAGTGCGATATTAGTTGCAAACAACCATAAAAAACAGTTCTTCCGTAAAAGACAGAAAACAAACTTCAAACTTTTTGCCCCGTGGGCCCATAATTCAAAGGAAGCTTTTCTGAAGAAAAGAGTGTCGTTAATTCTCAGTTCTACCGCAAAAGGTAACGCTTAAGTCTCCAAGGGTCGAGCTGCGTACACCAAGTTGCTGGAACTGTCTGTTAACCCTACTCGATAAAACAGATGAATCTGAATTCCCGTAAGCCGTATTATCCCGAACTACGTAAGCTCTGATCTCTCAAGCCTGTTGAGAGTACGTAGGCACAATACTGACGTATTGGCGAGCCACCTTCCCCATCACCTGTAGTTAGCCGAACTACGTTGACTCTGATTTCTCATTCTCTGATGAGAATACGTAGGCATAAAGCGCGACGCTTTGCCGAGTCATTTTCTTTTCTTTTTTAAGCCAGCCTTGATAGGTGGATAGTAAACCAACCCGTCAGATAAACACAACAAGTGTGGATCCCATCGAGTACGATGGACGTGAGGGGTGCTAATACCTTCGCCTTGCGTAACCGACTCCCGAACCCAGACAATGGTTGCGATGACCTTGTCTTATACCTTTTCGTCAGGTTTTTCCGATCGTTTCCTTTCCCGCTCTGAGGGATAAATAACGAAAGGTGGCGACTCTTCTGTTTTGCCGGCACCTTATTTTCGCAGTAGCGACACCGTGGAGATTGAAAAGTACAATAAGCTGTTGGCCGAAAAGGAAGAGTTGCGAAAGGCAAATGAAGAACTAGAGAAGGAGATCTTTCAACTTCAACATGAGAAGAATGAAGCGACCTATGCTTTGAAGAAGCAAACTGAGGTGGTAAACAGAATGAGTACAGAGTTGACTTAGGAGATTGACAAAAGAAAGCGATTGGGTATGGATATGAAAGCCGTTAGTAGTGTGCTTGCTACTAAAAAGGAGAATCTAGACGTGGCTTATTTGTAAATCTCTAAGTGGGAATCATTGTGGAATGCCACGCTTACTAGCCGCAAGGAGCGTGAGGACAAGCTAAAGCTGCAGATCTCCAAGTTGAATACGCAACTTAACGCCAAGGAAGCGAAGATTGCAGAGGAGTCATCACTTAGGTGGGATGCTGAGTACAAATTAAGCGATACTGTTAAAGAGCTGAAGAGTTGTAAGCTGCAGGCTGATTTCAAGAGGTGTAAGCTCGACGCATGTTTCGGTGAAGGAACTTGTGAAGAGGATGCTAGGAGTTTGTAGTCCACTATTGTCCAGCAGGAGTCGCTTATACAGGGACTACTGTCCAGACCAGGCCACCCTGAGACGTTGAGATTGCTAGAGGATTTCCGGGCGCGTCACCCGTCTTGATGGCTTTGTTGTTTTCCTTTGTACTTTGTTATCTTGCTTGTACTTGACCATCGCCAGGCTTGTTGGCTGAGGTCTTCTCTATTTGCACTCAGTTGGAGTTTGTACACTGCCTGTTGGCTCATGCTTATATACGAGGATTTCTGATTCTATGCTTGTCTATATGGGCTCCATTGTCTTTATGGCTTCTTTCCGGAACTAGAATCGGGGGGAATTTCCCTATCGCATATTTACATGTTAGCAATTTGCATATTCATTTTGCATCGCAGGTGCCTTGAACTCTGTATCTTATCTCCTGTATCTCTTGTCAATTGTTTTAGGATTTCCAATCAGCGAATTCACCGATACTCCACAAGAGGTAATTGCAAGAAAGCTATGGATCAAGTGCAAGCTGAGATGTAGGAGATGCGAGACAAGATGGCGCAATTCATGCAGGTTATGGAAATTGTGGCAAGGGCCAAGAGCAGCTTCTGACTGTGGTGCAGCCTCTGGTTGCACGGGTTGACGGTCATGGTATGCTGCATGGTGGGGTTGCTACTAATCCTTCTCAAGTCGAGACTCCTCGAGCGGGTGATGCTGTACCAGTGGTCGTTCTCAATACTACTGAGAACGGTAATGGGGCTGGGAATGGGAACGTAGCTGGTAATGGTAACGGACATGTGGAAACCAACGGAAATGTTGGGGCTGGAAATGCTGGTTTTAATGTCGGAGCTGGAAATGTTGGTTTTAATGTTGGAGCTGGAAAAACTGGTGTAGGTATTGGTGGTGGCAATGTAGGCTATGGCAATGCGGGCTTCGGCAATGCAGGTTTTGCCAATGCAAGCAACAACGGTGTTGGGATGGGTGCTTACAACGCTGGTTTTGGGCCGGGTGTCGCTAATCAGGGCTTTGGTAATGTGGGGTATGGTCCCAAGTTTAATCATAGTGGCTTCGGTCCTAATACTGCTTACGCTGGATATGATAATGAGGATTCTCATTGGGGCGAGGATCGTCAAGAAGATGCTTTCCCTCCGCTGGGCAGGGGTTTCGAGGTGCCCACAGAAAATGACCGAAGGTTCAAGCTGTTGGAGGAACAAGTGAGAGGTCTAGCCAATCAGAATTCCATGGGGTTAGACATGGCTAATATGGGGTTGGTTCCTGGCTTGAGGGTGCCGCTCAAGTTCAAAGCACCTACTTTTGACAAGTATAAGGGGGATACCTGCCCAAGAGTTCATGTACGGTCTTATTATCGGAGAATGTCTACTTATTCGAGTGATGAAAAGATGCTGATGCATTTTTTCCAAGATAGCTTGTCGGGACCATCACTGGAGTGGTATATGGGGTTAGAGCCCACTCAGATTGGTAGCTAGAAAGAGTTGGCGGAAGCCTTTGTAAGGCATTACCATTATAACAGCGACCTTGCTCCAAACAGGGTCCAACTTCAAAATCTTTCTCAAAAGAACGGCAAGAGCTTTAAAGAGTACGCCCACAGGTGGCGTGCGCTTGCAGCTAGGGTGCGGCCACCCATGGTAGAGCGTGAGTTGATGGATCTCTTTGTAGGCACTTTCTCTGGTATGTATTATGACAAGCTTCTCAGTTGTACGATGGGTAGTTTTTCTGATATGATGCTCCTGGGAGAACGTATAGAGAACGACGTCAAGATCGGTAAGATTCAAGCAGGAGAATCAACCTCAACTGGCAGTGGTAAAAAGGTTTTTGGGAATAAGAAGCAGGGGGACTCTAATTCAGTATACAGCTCCCGAGGAAGAGGTAGAGGTTGGAACCAATACCATCAGCAACAGGTTGCTAGTGTGACAATTCCCGTACCTCAGCAGCAACAACAACAGCCGCAGCAGCAGCAGAGACAGCAACATCCTGCTCAGCGAAGAATTCAGGATAGGGATAGGGTCGTGAGAAGGGTATTCGATGTGCCCCCAATGCCGTATGCTCATCTTCTTCAGACTTTACTACAACTGCGGCTTGTTGAGAAAAGGACATTAGCTCTGCTGAAGGGCACGCCTCCTTTTGGTTATGATGCCAATGCACATTGTGAATTCCACTTCGGGGCACCCGGTCACAGCATAGAGAATTGTCATGCATTCAAGCACAAGGTAGAAGACTTGATCGATAGTAAGGCAATCAACTTCTCCGATGATGTTCCCAACGTGGTACAGAATCCACTGCCAAACCACGGACAAGCTGGAAACGGCTGAGTCGCCAACAAGTCAAGATACAAGAAGCCCAGTTCCCAGAAGCTGGCAATCTGCATTATCATGTCATTTCTTTACATTCGTAGTTTCTTTCCTGTAGAATTGCAAATTTCGTTTGTAAAGCTTGTTGTTTTTCAATTGACATTGATAATGAAATAAATATGCATGTTTTGCATTAATCCATTCGTGTTCACTCTATTGCTTTCTTTTATTTCAAACGCTTATTTAGGTGGAATCCAGGGAGGATGACGAAATCCAACGATGCGTAAGCTTCCGATGCTATGCTTTTGAATAAAAATCTGTTGATGATGTACATGCATTGTTTCAAATCCCAAACACCGGAGATATTGTTAACCCCTTTGAGCTTAGTTGTAGGAGTTTCTTTCTGAAAATTAAAAACCCTCAATCTTAACCCGGGGCAGGGTAGGTGTCAGTTAATTTGACCAAGCGTTCAAATTACAAAAGGAGTGTCCATTCGAGGATCGATCACACCTATATAGGTCGTACCTAAAAGACCACAATGGTTAAGCCTGGTCGATCAGGAGTGAAACAGTCACAATCTCTTTTCAAACAAGTCAGACAAGCCGGTGTCACGTGACTCGTTCAAAAAAAAAAGAGAAAGAAAAGAATCGAAAAGAAAATCCCGCTAAGTCGAATCTTGAAAGCAAGCGACTTAGGCAAAAATTAGGGTACCCCGCTGGACTTCAAAATTGAAGAAACTCTAAAGAGTTAGTCCAGGCAAAAGTTAGGGGAAAACGAAAAAACGAAAAATGAAAAGCGAAAAGGTTGGCAAAAGAAAAATCCTCCAAACAAGAACGAAATCGTGTGGCTCCGGACGCCAAAAGACGAAAAGAGAGCGACTGTCACTTCAAAAAGTGTAATTCTGTGAACTGTCACTCGACCTTTGAAAGGAGGACGCTAAGGTCGAATTAGCTGAACTTAGGATCGGAGAACATCACGGAGAATGGGTGGGTTAAAATGAATTTTGAGCCTTTATCTTTTCTTTCATAAACCGTGAACCTGACCACGTTACAACCTTCAAAATTCCTAATTGAAATAGGTTTGTTTCGAAAGCATACTTCGGTAAAGATCTCATCATAACTGACTCCTGAAAGGATTCCCATTACAGCGCTGTATTAATGTTGAAATGTTAATGAATGAATGATTTCATACATTTTATGTCACAAATTTTTTTTTTTTTCCGTTAACAGAAATGGATTTTGAAATTTGCCATATGCATTGCATTTGATATGTCTTTTATGCAGAACAGTTTGTTTTACTAGCGAGTAAGCCCTTGACAGCGGGAAAGTTTCCATGATGGAAAGATTTGATCAGAACAGAATGCAGGATGCCAGAATATCCTGACGAACCGGGGAAAGCTATGTCAAATGATCGCGGCATGAGAGTCAGCCATCCAGAGATCAGGTAATCCGGGGCAATCAGGTCGAGATTTGAGTAATCTCTCGCAGCCAAGGGTACTACTCCCCACAGATCAGCCCATGAGGGGCAAAGTCATGACGAGGCTGGGGCAAGTCACCCCGAGAACGCTAAAGCTATCCTTATCCTAAAGGCGATTAACTTGAAGCACCTTTGTGAGGTTCGAAGTGCTGAAGTCGTTCGTATCAAACCACCAGAGTACAGAGATCTCAGGTTTTCTTTTGAAAGGATATGACGAGGATCCCGCAGGCTGGGGCAGAAGCTGAAAGCGAAAGAGCCGTTCCTCTCCATATCTGCAGAGTTTGTCAAAAGTTGTTATAGATTCTAGGGCAAGCCATTTCGAGTTCGTTTCATGGAATGTTTTTCCAAGCAGAATGACTCCTTCTTCCCCAGCAGGATTGTCTCTTCTTCCCCAGCGGAGTTTTCCTCAGATTACTGTTACGTCAGTGTTAAAAGATTTCAGGGATTAGACCTTTGAAGTCGTTACTTGTTGTCAAAGTAAGTGTCTGGCAGTGGACGTCAGAATTTCCCCATGTAGAGTTTTCCTCGGATTGATGTTACGTCAGCGTTAAAAAATCTCATGGATTAAACCTTTGGAGATGTTACCCGTGTCGACGGAGATGTTACCCGTGTTGATGAAGATGTTACCCGTGTCGACGAAGATGTTACCCGTGTCGACGGAGATGTTACCCGTGTTGACGAAGATGTTACCTGTGTTGACGGAGATGTTACCCGTGTTGACGGAGATATTACCCGTGTTGACGGAGTTGTTACCCATGTTGACAGAGTTGTTACCCGTGTTGACGGAGATGTTACCCGTGTTGACGAAGTTGTTACCCGTGTTGACGGAGTTGTTACCCGTGTTGACGAAGATGTTACCTGTGTTGACAGAGTTGTTACCCGTGTTGACGGAGATGTTACCTGTGTTGACGGAGATGTTACCCGTGTTGACGGAGTTGTTACCCGTGTTGACGGAGTTGTTACCCGTGTTGATGGAGATGTTACCCGTGTTGACGGAGATGTTACCCATGTTGACAGAGATGTTACCCGTGTTGACAGAGATGTTACCCGTGTTGACGGAGATGTTACCCGTGTTGACGGAGATGTTACCCGTGTTGACGGAGTTGTTACCCGTGTTAACGGAGATGTTACCCGTGTTGACGGAGATGTTACCCGTGTTGACAGAGATGTTACCCATGTTGACAGATTTATTACTTGTGTTGACAGAATTGTTACCCGTGTTGACGGAGTTGGTCCCGTGGAGTTGTTCGTTCAAGTCTTCGGATGCCAGATTCGCACTTTTATTTAGTGCGATGCTCATTTCTGCGAAAATGGAAGATTCAGGATAGTACATGGATGACGCGCTTTACGTAGTGCTTTGCTCGTTTATGCGGAAATGGAAGATCCAGGATAGTACATGGATGACGCGCTTTACGTAGTGCTTGCTCGTTTCTCCGGAAATGGAAGATCAAGGATAATATTTTGATATAGTCCTATGACTCGGTGCCCGCTTATTGTAGCGTATATTTGAAGATTGATTGTTGATTCAACGCCAGTGGTGTCACACAGGTGGTTGATGGTGAAATCAGGTGTTCCTTATCAGATGACTGACCAGTTTGTCGCTGTGACAACCGGATTCAATCTTCTGGATGGTTTTCCCCCAAGCAGTTTTGTTGCAGTTTATTTCTTCGGTTAGCAAATTTCTGGGTTCTTTGGTATTCAACCGTCTTCTACCTCGATTGTTCAAAAGCCGTTCGCTTTTTACCCAGTCGGGTCCAAGCCGCTCGAATAGGGGCAGCTGTTGCACCCAAAAATTTGCCTAACCTTTTTCTTACTTGGCTTATGTTTCATCGCATTAGCATACCATTGTTCTAGCATTATCATAAGCATTGCATTAGCATTTATGCAGGGGATCAAGTGTGATATATATCAAGAGGATCCTATCTAGAGGTTTTATTCAAGCTTGAGAAGGTCACCAAAGTCATCAGGAAATGGTTTGTGTTCTTGAGAAGTTTGGATGCTCGTATGCGACTCATCTCCTAACTTGGGAGCCAATTGAAGACCATCAGTGGGTTGTGAAGCCCTGATTATGGATAGAGTATGTGGATAGAGCTCATGGAGTGCCTTGAGGGTCATGGTGGAGCTCAGTCAAGTCATTATGCTAAGTGCAAGCAGTCACAGTTGAAGGCGTTGCAATTAGGGTTTTCATCTGGTCAACCCTAAGTCAACTGTGCAATTGAAGGAGCTCAAAGCTCAACTCTAAGTCATGGTGATCATGGGATGTTGTGTTGAGGAATTTGAGATGTTATTCCAAGATCAATCAAGAAGAATCCAAGGTGTGAGGAGTTGCTAAATTAGGGTTCTCAGTGTAAAATCCCCTGTTTAGTGCCTAACTTCAAGACCACCTAGGTCAAGATTGTGATATTCATCTCATCTTGGCATCCACATGAATATTGTAGAGAATCTTCATACCTTTAATTTGAGTACTAGAAGTCCTCCATTGGATTTGTAGAACTCAAGTTATAGATCAGACAAGTTACAGGTTACTAGATGAATGTAAAATTTGTCTGCAGAAGTCAACCAACTTCCAAGGCACTTTTGACCTAGAAGGATGTTTCTCCTAAACTTTTGGCCAACATGAAAGTTGTATGTCTTGGTCTTAGCTTTCCAAAATGTACTAGAAGTCATTAATCTGATGTGTAGAGCTTAAGTTATAAGCTTTGCAAGGCAGGGGTATTTTGGGAAACTTTGATTACAAGTCATAAGATTACAGGTCAAGTTCACCACTTTGCATAACTCAAATGGAATTTTTTCCAACATGAAAGTTGTTCCAAATGGGATCATTTGGTCAAATGAACCTTAAGTTATCAATGGGCTAGCTTGTAGGTGAATATTGGTGAAGGAGATTTTGTGGAAAGCATGTGAAAAGCCAAGTTTGTGATCTTGCCAAAATTTAATCAAATATGGTCATATTTGTGCTTATTTTGAATGGAAAACACATTATAAGAACATTGGTGACAAAATCAATTACAATTGAGACATTGTTTGTGGGGTATTTCAAGCTTTCTTCATGTTTAAGCAACATAAGGGATCATAGCCATTAAGATCCAAACAAGGGGAATTTGTGAGCCCTTGATCTTCCTTACATTATAAGGAATGGAATTGAATCAAAAACAAGGAAACTCAGCCATGAATTGAGGCATTTCCTTGGGCTGCCATAATTGAAAATCCAAAAATCCAATTGAGTGATTAAGCCACAATTGGGCCCACATTTCATCACAAATACTTTCTATAAGAGTCACACAGGAGATCTATCATTTTTTTTTGGATGAAATTTTGGTGAAGAACAAGCTGTTACAGATTGATCAAAGTGAGGTTCAAGTGAAATTCGTGTTTTCATTTCTAAATCAATTCAATCTCTTTAAACCATCCAAACACCTCTAGCAACCATCGTTGAAGGATTCTGAGCAAAATTCCTGAAGAATTCGTGGCTGGTTGAGGTTCTACATCTTCATTTTCAGAGGTATCTTCAATTCAAGATAACTCATTATTTATGGATCTTTATGCATCCATTATTGCACCATTACAATCCCTTGATGTGAATTTGGATTCTGGTAATAATTGAAGCATTTCTATGGAGTTTTCATGTTCTTGGAAGTTTCTTGAGTGGGCACGGGTTGGACGTTTCAGTGCGTGATAACTTGATTCAATACCATCTTTGTATTCTACATGAAATTTGGAGCAAGTTTGGTTCAAGAAGTATTGAATTTGGTGCATTCTAGAGGATTCTAGGTTTTTGGTTAATTGGAAGAGACAACCGGAGCACCGTCCGGCCACCCTTCACGACGGTTCTGCACATTTCCCTCCTTTTGTAATTCAAACGAAGAAGAAAGCTACATGTCGTTGGATCACGCTGAAAGCTTGACTAAGTATGTCCATCTCACGCACCAGAACGTGCCACATCACCATGTTTCCTAGACGCACCATTTCATTAAGTAATTCTGAGTGGGCTGAATCCTTATGGCTATTCACACCTCCTTCCAGGCCCAACCCAAAGTTCTAATTGCCTGGCTTTGCTATTTACCACACGGTTTTAGTTATTTCTCATGTTTTCTCGCATTTTCTTTCTTTCTTGCTTGTTAGTTTTATTTCCTTTAAAAATAGAAAAATGCATATTAGAGCTTGATCTTTTTACAGAATAATCTTTGACGTGTTTAGAGATTTTAGGATTTGGAATTTCATTTTTAGGATTTGTTTTCATTTTATTATGATTTTTCCCATTTTAATTGCCATTAAAATTGTGAAATTGTACCTTTCTTCTTATGGATTTTCATTGAGGTACCAAAACAAAATAGAAAATCCTAATCTTTTGAAGGATCATTGTATACATCTTTAGGGATTTAGGGGTATTTTTCTCTGGATTTTATTGTACCTTTTGCATAGGTTTTAGATACCATCTTGTGTATGCTCTAAATTGCCTTTGTTTTGGGATACCCTTGAATGTTTTCCCTCTGTTTAGGCACTTCCTTATGGATTATTTTGCTACCCTTTTAACCTCTAGTTCCTAACACTTTGAAGGTCCTTGGAGATTTTATCTGGCATTTTTAGATGCACTTTACTATTTTTGCCTTATTTTGCAAGTTGGCTCATAATTTGGCACTCCCATTTGTGTACTTGTATTGTTTTGGCTCCAAAAGCCTTGTTGTGCTTGTAGGATGGATCTTATGGTGATTGCTTCATGTTATATACTTATTATAGGTCTTGTGGAACAATTTGTGGATCTTTTTATTGTGTGTAACATTCTCATTTGATGGCTTACTTTCATGCTTGCACATTGTGGTACCATATGGTGGTGTATGTACTTTCTTTTGCACATTTCTCTTGGTTCCTTGCCACTTTCCTTTTGATATTCATGTATGGATTATGTTGTATGATTATAATGTGTCACTCTCTGTCCAATGACCTTGGTGTGTCATTTAAGGAAGTCTTAGGTCCCTCCTTTGGAGGTCTCTAAGGCATGCCTAAAGTGGTGAATCCTTGAGGACTTCTTTTGTATGTTTTATGACTTGATTTTTGTTGCATTTCCTCCTCTCTTCCCTTTGCATTTACTAATACTTTGGCTTGAGGTTGAGATGAGCTTGTGGAGGCTCCAGCCCCACACATATTTCCTCCCTCACTTGCATTGCATCTTTACCTTCCATGTTTGCATTTTATGTTTGCATTCTTATAATTGTTTTCTTCTTCTTCTTATGTCTTCCTTCCATTAGGATTTCCATTCCTTCTTGTTCAAGTTGGAATGTGATAGACATTAGGGTCATAACCATGCATGATAACATTAGGTAGTTCCCTCCTAACCTCAACCATAGGATGAGCTTTGCATGACAACTTTAGGATTGGATTAGTTCCCCTTTAGTGCGTTCTCTCTCTTCTCATCTTCAAACATCTTTAAAACATTTAATAAAGGATAGCACGTGTTGTACGCTACGGGCCTTAAGCACTTGAGAAAGGGTTGTTGGAGGGTATCTCTTCAATAGCTTGGGTGTTTAGTGTGGTACCCTTTGGGTGACATGCGACGCATTCACTCTTAAGTCCAAGTCTTTAGTGCAACATGAGTTACAAACAAAACTCAAAACACTTCTTCTTTAAAAGACTTCAAAAACAAAGATCAAACTCTTTTTGTCCTCTGGGACCTTTAATCCTTGGAAACCATTTTTCATAAGGAGAGTTTTGTTAACTCTCGGTTCTACCGCAAACGGTAAACGCCTAAGTCTCCGACGAGCGAGCTGCATACACCAACTGCTGGAACCGTCTGTTAAGCCGACTCGGGTAAAACATTTTGAACCAAACTTATGGTCTTGTTGGCCCGAACTACGTTTGCTCTGATCTTTCACGCCGTGTGAAAGTACGTAAGCACGAGATGTGATATCTCGGCGGGCAACCTTCCCCCGTTACCCGTAGTTAGGCGAACTACGTTGACTATAATTTCTCGTTCCAGACGGGAATACGTAGGCATAGAACTGCTATGTTTTGCCGAATCATTTTCTTTTCTTTTCAGACCAGACTTTTAGCGTAGATAGTTAAATCAACCCGTCAGCTAAACACAACAAGCGTGGATCCCATCGAGTACGATGGACGTGAGGGGTGATAATACCTTTCCCTTGCGTAACCGACTCCCGAACCCGGACATGGTTGCGATGACCTTGTCTTATACCTCTTCGTCAGGTTTTTCCGATCGTTTCCTTTCCCGATCTGTGGGATAAATAACGAAAGGTGGCGACTCTTCTGTTTTTCCGGCACCTTATTTTCGCGGTAGCGACAGATGGTATCTGAAATATGTAACCTACAATGATGATGATTTTATGCTTAAATGATATGCAAACAAACAAACACAAACCACATTGCCATTTTATTGTTAGAAAACAAAAACAAGAAAAACAAGGATCGCAAAATTTTGAATGAAAAGACGCCTTTTTGATTGATAATGATAAAAGATTGTTCACACACCTAACAGATAGGGCCCTACAAATAAAGACCACTATGCTCCGGGCAGAGCATAGGGCAATACATTAATCAAAACAACGCAATTACTCTTCATAGGTCACAGAGATAACTTCTTCCACGGTCCAATTCCTCAAACCCTGGCCCAGGATACATGGCTTGATCCACGCGTCCATGTCGCAGTCGCTGTCTCCTTCCCCGTCAGATACGACATTGATTCTTTCGAAAATCACCCACCACTGGTGAACTGAACAGGTCCTTTGTAACGCGAAGCGTTTTGTGAAGAAGACGCATATGGGTTGTATCCCAATCCAAACTTATCTTGTTTGTTGGGAACACTTACCACTTGCCCCCATCCTTGTGCTGATCCGGATTCCACTACGGCTTGTGCTTCCTTGTATGACGACATGGCAACTTCTGGAGCTTTGACCTCGACCGACGCCTTTTCCTTGATTTGGACAGTCTCAAAAGCCTAACACAGTGTTTCATGAATTTCACCATCGACTTCCACATATTTGAATTAAGACAAATGGCTCACCATGATGTCTTCCTCTCCACAAACAGTCACAATATTTCCATCCACCATGTACTTCAATTTCTGGTGCAAAGTTGATGTCACAGCTCCCGCTGAGTGTATCCAAGGCCGACCCAAAAGGCAGCTATATGCCGGCTGGATATCCATTATATATAACACCGTATCAAAAATCTCAGGACCAACCTGAATTGGTAAAGTTAACTCCTCAAAAACGGACCTCCTCGTCCCATCAAATGCTCTAACCCCCAAGTCGCTCGGAGTGCATGTTATCCCTCGCATGTCTAGCTTCATGAGGGCCTTCTTGGGTAGTACATTCAGTGACGACCCAATATCTATGAGTACATGTGAAAGAACAACACCTCTACATTCCATAGAGATATGCAAAGCCAGATTATGATTCCTTCCTTTCGGTGTCAAATCACGATCAGTGAATCCCAACTCGTTACCTGCATTGACGTGGGCCACCACCCCTTCCAACTGACTCACAGATATCTCTTGAGGCACGTAAGCATTATTCAAAACCTTGAGCAAAGCATTCATGTGAGCTTCAAAACATAACAGCAGCGACAAGATGGAAATCTTTGAAGGGGTCTGTTGTAAGTGATCCACAATTTTGTAGTCACTCTTTCTTATCAAACGCATGAATTCCTCTGCGTCCTTCAGCAAAGTTTCCTTTTCTCTAGTCTGAGATCTCTCTTCAGACACCACCTTCCCTTTACCTTTGTGGGTCCTTTCTGCATTTACTTCGGGAGGTACAAACACTCTCCCACTTCGAGTCATTCCCCCAGTTCCTACTGTCGCTTCCGCGAAAATAAGGTGCCGGCAAAACAGAAGAGTCGCTACCTTTCGTTATTTATCCCTCAGAATGGGAAAGGAAACGATCGGAAAAACCTGACGAAAAGGTATAAGACAAGGTCATCGCAACCGTTGTCTGGGTTCGGGAGTCGGTTACGCAAGGGGAAGGTATTAGCACCCCTCACGTCCATCATACTCGATGGGATCCACGCTTGTTGTGTTTATCTGACAGGTTGGTTTTATCTATCTACCTATCAAGGCTGGTCTCAAAAGAAAAGAAAATGACTCAGAAAAGCGTCGCGCTTTATGCCTACGTATTCTCATCAGAGAATGAGAAATCAGAGTCAACGTAGTTCGCCTAACTACGGGTTACGGGGAAGGTGGCTCGCCAATACGTCAGTATTGTACCTACATACTCTCAACAGGTATGAGAGATTAGAGCTTACGTAGTTTGGGATAATACGGATTACGGGAATTCAGATTCATCTGTTTTATCGAGCAGGGTTAACAAACAGGTCCAGCAGTTGGATGTAGGCAGCTCGACCCTCGGAGGCTTAGGCGTTACCGTTTGTGGCAGAACTGGGATTTAACGACACTCTTTTCTTCAGAAAAGCTTTCCTTTGAATTACAGGCCCACGGGGCAAAAAAGGTTTGAAGTTTATTTTCTGTCTTTTATGGAAGAACTATTTTTTATGGATGTTTGCAACCAATATCGCACTAGAGACTATGACCTGAGAGTGAATGCGTCCCATGTCACCCAAAGGGTGCCATACTAAACATCCAGACTGTTGAAAAGAAACTCTCCAACAATCCTTTCTCAGATAGCTTAAGGCTCGTAACGTACGATGTCAGTTAACCTTTATTACTGTATTTTAATTTGTTTTTAGATGAGAAGAGAGAATGAACAGGTTCAACTAAGGGGAGACTATCAAGTCCTAATGTTGTCATGCCAAGGATTCATCCTATGGTTGAGGTTTGAAACAGGGAACTCCTAGAAGTTGTCATGCATAGGTTTCAACCTAAAGTTCTAATCATCACTTCCTTATCAAAGGAAGTGAGATTCCTAGGGGATCATGTCAATGGTATACAGAAATAGATAAAGCATCAGCTTAAACAGTAAACAGTAAACAACTGTAAAATGCATCCAATGCAAGTGAGGGAGGAAATGTGTGTGGGGCAGCAGCCTCCACAAGCTCATCTCGACCTCAAGCCAGATATGAATAACTGTAACCATACAGAAGAAATAACATGTGTCGCTACTGCGTAAATCGGCGCCGACTAAACAGAAGAGTCGCCACCGTGCGTTATTTATCCCACGGGAGGGAAAGGAAACGCTCAGAGTAAACCTCGCACAACACGGGAAAGGTATGGTCGTCGCAACCAAAACCTAGGTTCGGGAGTCGGTTACGCAAGGGGAAGGTATTAGCACCCCTCACGTCCGTCGTACTCGACGGGATCCACGCTTATTTTCGGGTATGGATTGTTATTCTGTCTACTCTACAGGTTAAGGGTTAAAAAGAAAAGAAAATGAAAATGACTCGGCAAAGTATCGCACTTTATGCCTACGTATTCTCGTCGGGAACGAGAAATCAGAGTCAACGTAGTTCGCCTACCTACGGGAAAGGAGGGGAAGGTTGCTCGCTAGGATATCGCATCCCATGCCTACGTACTTCCACACTGCATGGAAGATCAGAGCAAACGTAGTTCGGGCCACGTATGACACAAGCCTGTCTTGGTTGATTTTATTCCTTCTAAAAAAGGTTTTCTCTGATGAGCAGTCCCAGCGGACAAAAAATGACGTCTTGATGAGTTCACATTCTTTTACGGAAGAAGTATCTTTTATTGTGTTTGAAATCTTATTGTGTTTTTCTGTTTGTTTGGAGAAAGAAGAGACAGAACTCTAACCTACAGTTGCGAAGGGGATCAAACTAACCTAATGTTATCATGCATGGATTGAGACCTAGTGTCTATCATGCTCCTCTCTTGCACAGAGAGAAACAGAGATCCTACGGGAATAGACGGAAACAGAAACAATATCAGATATATACAGTAAAACAGTAAAATGCATGGATGCAACAATACAAGCGAGGCAAGGGAGTCCCACTCAACCTCGAACCCAGAAAACAATAGGCAAAAGTGAACAGGATTCACTTTCAACCCAACAGGGTAAACAGCAAACAATACAGTCCAGAAAACCAATCAATACATCAGAAATGAAATACAGCAGAAAAATAAACAGCATCAGCAGCTCTGAAACAACATCTGACTTCAAGCTTCAGCAAGCATCAATCTCCATCTCCACAGCCTTCCAGCAAGGTCTTGATCATCAATCTTCCATCTACAATGGCTTTTCTTCAAGTCTCAATCTCCTAAGAGGGATATCAGTCAACCAGATGAAGTGAGTGAATGTTAGACAGTCAATTACCTACCAAGGGTGGTTCATTAACTGTTAACATTAAACAGACAGTTTTCTCTCAAAAGTTCTATCTTTCAAATACATTCACTGATCCTTCCAAAGGAAGGAGGTGGATATTTGAAAGATACTTTGAATCATAGAGAAAGGATGGAGGCAGACAAGGCACTCCATGTTTGAGAAACAAGCTTTCTAATCTAGAGCTCTGCCTAGCTCCTAAACCCTAATCTCCTCAACAACTGCTAGCAAGAATCTCCTCATCAACTCTGGAAGTTGGTCTTAAAGCTCTGTATCTTCAATGGCTTCATCATCACAGGTCTTCAGCTTCCCCAATCCCCAAGCAATCCCAATACCCATACAGACAAACAATAATCCCAGAAGGCACACCACACCAGTCACAGAAATATAGACAGTAATATACTAATAGAAGTAGGGGAATTCTAGTGATTTCTAAGGGATCTAATAACTACCCATAGTCCCTATAGTCCCATATCTAAAATATTCAATCTCTAAGTCCTAAGGGAAATGATTTAATTCTCCTAAGTCATCACTTAAACCCTAATTTTGTTCATGTTGTTCTCACCTAAACTAATCACCTAAAATTAAGTCCTAAAAATGGGAACTAAATTGTATATACAAGCTAATCTTATCTACTAATCAACCTAAAAAGAATGAGTGAAAAATATTAAAGGAACTATTAGAACAAAAATTAACAAATTCATGTATGAAATGAAACACCTAAAATAGGCATTTAATTGGAAAATATGGGAAAAATATCAAATAAAAATTAAAATGCAATTTTTGTTTTTTATAATTTTCTAGACATCTTGAAGAAATTAATGCAAAAAGAATCATTAAAAAATATGAAGTTTTCATTTTCTTATGATTTTTACAAAATGCATGAAAATGAAAAGAAATTAAAAAATGAAATATAGAGAAATAGAGGGAGGAGGTGAGAATAGCAAGGTGCTCTAGTTCAAATCTCATATGGGCCACAGAGCAGGGGTGTGAATATCAAATTCACTAGGCCCAGCGCGCTCAGAAAAAAATCAAGTGAAAATTACCAGAAAAAGGAATAAACCTTCGGTGCAAATAGCAGTAAAAACATGTGTAATTCATTGGGCTTCTCAAAATGGGGGTGGGGATAGAAATGTACGTCCAAGGCCCACGCTGATGCATAAGTGAAACGCATCGTTTCACTTGGGAGATTTCCCTCCGTTTCATCTTCAAATCTGCACCGTTGGATGAGGCTAGTGGGTCAAACTTTAGAAACCATCCAACGTCCCTGAGTCATCGTCCCCAACGAGGAGCTAGGGTTTTCAGAAATTCTTCTCCCATGCACAAACTTCCACTGCTCAGTTCTCCCTCCTCACTCAACCAAACGCCACGACCTTAGAACCAAAACTGCTCTACTCTTCACCCTCTACAAGATCCTAACCCTAGATTTTGCTGAATCTCATTGCATACTCGAGCTCGATAGCTGGAAGATCATGGTACCACTGATTTGCACCTGATGTGCATGATGATAGTTCTTGCTTAAACTACCCTAGAATGATCTATAGGTTATGGTGAGTATTCTGAGCCAAAGATCTAACATTCCCTTGCCCTAATTCAGGAGTTCTTGATCATCACAGTTTCATCATCATTAATCCAATTGTCTCTAATGGCCATAACAGATGGGGTAAATGTTCCTCTACCTAACCCTGACAATCTTATACCAATAATCTAACCTAACAACACCTAATCATAGAGAGAAGACAGAAAACACCAACCTGCTTAGCAGCTATGGTAGAGGTAGTTGCAGGTGGATCCAATGCTTGAAACTCTTCGAGGATGATCTCTAATTGATGAAAATCCTTCTGTTTGCAAAAAACTAGGAGGAAAGTGCTTGGATTGTTGGCTGCAACTCTGGTTCACAATTTTGAATCTTGGACCACAACTCCTTAAACCTCCATTGATGGACCTTGCATCATGCTCGTTCACCCTCACAATATGCCAAAGATTGGAAATCAATAACTCTCTTGAACAGAAATGGAAGATTATGATAATTCTCTCACTTTCTTACAATGGAAGCAACCATGAAATCCTCTCTATTCTCTCCCTCTTTTCACCAACCCCTTGCACCAATGGCTTCATCTCATTATATAGATGATGATTAACAGAATGAGAAGTTTCTAGATTGCTCTTGGAGGATTCTAGAAAATTGTGGACATTTCATGAAGTTCTCATTTGATGATATGTTAAAGATCTCTTATCTCATGCTTGCCCCTTTGTAAACTTGTATTAAAATCTCCTTTCATGAGATATTAGGAGTGTATGTATGAAAAACCAAGTTTTTCCTTGCCTTGTGTTAAGTTTTACCAAGTTGCCTTATGATGCAAGCATGAACTTTACAAAGTAGCCCCCATTTTAAGACCTCAAATCAAAAATCTATTTGAACCATTGTTTTTAAAATGATGTTTGGATTCAAAATGACATATTGGATGACCCATATTGGATTTGTAGATCTCTCAAACCAATTTTTTATTTCAACTTTTTCAACTTATATGCCTTTTTTAGGTCATTTTCACCAACTTTGGTCAAGTCTCATTCTATGCATTTCCAAACTTTCATGACTTCTATTCTTGACTTAAAATGGCATTTTGAGCAACTTTGATGTTGTGAAGTTTTTCATTTGAAGCTTCCTTGTATGAGTTTTAGGCATAAGCTAAGAATGACCTGTAATCCTCAGATGACCAAAATACCCTTTGCTTGCCAAGACCATAAGTAGAGTTCCACAAATCATATGAATGCATACCATACCATT
This sequence comes from Lathyrus sativus, assembly GCA_963859935.3. NCBI lineage: Eukaryota > Viridiplantae > Streptophyta > Magnoliopsida > Fabales > Fabaceae > Lathyrus > Lathyrus sativus. The sequence goes on from OZ012740.1 coordinate 267,807,389, forward strand.
ATAGAAATATAAGACAATGAGGAACAATTCTTATGTTGACCATAAATTCATTTGAAATCTCCTTGAGGGGTAAACATTGCTTAGAAGTCAAGTCACTTTCACAGACAAAATTTCAGATACCTCAGATGACCTGTAACTCGCAAGGACCATAACTTGAGTTCTATAAATCTCCTTGATGTCTTCCACCACTAAAATTAAAGGTCTTGAGATCCTCTACAAGTTCCATGTTGGCCAAGGATCCATTTGAAGCTTGTATTTTGACTTATCTTGCTTGGAAATTTGACCTAAACTAGGGGATTTTACATAGAAACCCTAATTTAGAAACTCCTCTTCTCCTTGATTTCTCTTGATTTCTTCTTAGCCTATCATCATATCCTTATTCTTCATGTCAAATGATGAACCCCACATCTCTCCAATAGCCCTTGATGCCTTTCAATCAGTCAATTGACCTAGAGTTGACCCAAGGTTGACCCAGATGAAACCCTAGTTGACTGTCTTCATCCACAACTCTTGTGATCATATCAAGGACTTGTCTCCTTCTCCAAATGACTTTCTAAGTCTCCCATGATGCCCACATACTCTCCATGCTCAATTCACAGCCCACAACTTACTTTGTTGATCCTCAGATACCCTCAGTTAGGAGATAGACTCAATGCTTGATCCACTGACTTCTCCAACTTTCAAATTCTTTTCTGATGACTTGGATGAGATTGAATCAGGATAATAACCTCTTGATAGGCCTCTAGAGATGAGAATAATGATTGGTCCCCTGTTGGATGACTTGCCATGCTTATGCTATGCAGATGGTTAGGCTATGTACATGACTCTATATGCAAATGATAATGATATTGAAACATAAACCAAATGAATAAGGTTGAGCAAATTTTAGGGTGCAACAGCTGCCCCTATTCAAGCGACTTGGACCCGATTGGGTGAAGAGCCCGGAGCCTTCAGACATTCGCGGTACGAGACGGTTGAATACTAAGAACCCAAAAATTTGCCAACCGCAGAAATAAACTGCGCCTCTGCTTGGGGATTATTTCATCAGCCTGAAAAGCTTCTCTCATTGCAAGAATAAAACTTTGCTTGTCCACATTAGGACGCCTGTGCCGTCAACACGAAGAAACCTCAATCTAAACTCGTCCACGTTTAGGAAAAATCTCGACAACTTCACTGGGGATGGCTCGTCTGCCTTTTTGTCAGAAATAAATCGTCCACGTCAGGACTAAACTTTTCCACGTTAGGAATAACACCGTCCACGTAAGGAATAACACTTCGTCTGGATCTGTCCACGTTAGGACTAAACTCTCGGGGTTATGAATACTTCGTCCATGTTAGGAAACAATTTCTCTTTCCACGTAAGGAATCAACTTCTTTTTTCCACGTTAGGAATGCCTCTATCTTTCCACGTCAGGAATCAATCTTGATATGTCCACGTAAGGACTCAATCTTTCCACGTAAGGAATAAACTCGTCTTTCCACGTAAGGAAACCATTTTTCTTCCACGTAAGGAATGCTCTTGATATGTCCACGTAAGGACTCTAATCTTTCCACGTGAGGAATACTATATCAATCTTTCTTTCCACGTTAGGAATGTCATCTTTCCACGTAAGGAACACCTCTTTTCCACGTTAGGAATGCAACTTTCTTTCCACGTAAGGAACACATCATCCACGTTAGGACCCGCCTTTCCACGTAAGGAATCATTTTTTTTCGATTTGTCCACGTAAGGACTCACATGTTGACTTGCTGAAGAATTGTCCACGTCAGGACTCATGCACCTTCGACCCGCTGGGGAAATAACTTGTCCACGTCAGGACTCACATCTTCATCTGATGAAATAATAGAACCTGTCCCTGTTAGGACTTGCACGTCTTCTACTTGCTGGGGAAATACGACCGTGCCCCCGTCAGGACTCATACTTTGCCAACAACACGAAGAAGGATAAATTTGTCCACGTCAGGACTCTCGCATCTTGTCGTCACAAAGAACTACAAACTTGTCCACGTCAGGACGCACATTTCACCATCACGAATAAAGCTATCTGCTGGAAATAAATGGTCCACGTCAGGACACCAACACGAAGAGTAACCAACTTTGTCCACGTTAGGACTCCACCTTCGATCAATACCAAGAAATCAAATCCGTCCACATTAGGACTAACACATATCGTCAAACTGAGGAAATGTCCGCGTCAGGACCCCCACTTCTCTTAACATACAAAAAACCTGTCAATAAACCCGTCCACGTTAGGACTCATCCTTCCATTGGACCGCAAACTTCTTATCACTGACGTTACAGCAACTTTGAGGCTGACTCTACTGGGGATATTTGGCAATCAAACTACTGGATGCCTGCTCTAATAACCGGCGGTAGCCTCTGAAATTCTGGTTCACGAAACCTTTTAATGCTGACGTAACAACAACCTTGAAGGAAACAATCCGCTGGTCGGACTAGCGAAACTTCAACAGGAAATCCTGGCGGGGAAACAAGTAACTCTGCTTGGGGACAAAGAGAAACTTATCCTGCTGACTTTGTGGGGAGTAGTGCCAAAGCTGACACTTCGTTGAATGTCTCATGCCGAGACTTCGAATGTGTATTGATTCATCTGAGCGAGGGCTCTCTCTACCTGCAAGAGGAACAATACTTGAAACAAAAGGTTAGCCATCCTGATTTATGTTTCAAAATGCATGCGTTTGACAATGATGCACTGCTCCATTCGACATGGGAATGCTACGCTTTTATTTGGTGAATGCAAGTATGACACTATATGTCGATGCCAATGCAGACTAGAACTGCTGGGATACAGGAACTGCTCCAGCAAAATAAATGCTGAAGACACTGCTGACTCCGCTGGGGATAGCCAGATGCTACAAAATTATTCCAGCAAAATAAATGCTGGAAGAGTGAAGTCGACTCAGCTGGGAAATCGGGAACTTAAACCAAGCACCTCATTGAAGTAACCCTGATGGGGAACGTAACTCTGCTGGAGAGTGAACTGATATCACACGGTATTCTGACAAAATAAATGCCAGGACCCACACCAACTCTTCCGGGGAGAGTCTTAATCTTCGAGTTCCACTGGGAGGAATGAAAGCACTTGCTGAAAAGAGAATTCTGCTGAGGACGAAACGACTCTCTCGGGGAGAGATGAACTTGTCTGAATACAGCTCACCGATATTAATCTTCTGAGGCTAACCCACTCTGCTTGGGATAAGGAATCCTTCTGGGGAACACCACACTGTCTGAACACAGCCTACAATCATGGAATTGCCAACTCTGCTGAGAATAAATGGTTTTGTTGGAGCATGCCTTCCGGATAGACTACGACTAGCTGGGGTATTCGATCCTTCTTCAGGAGGCACATGCATGACCTGCGTGGGGGTCGAGTCTTTCGTTACCGCAATCTTTTGATCATCTTCCTCGTACGGCCATGAAACCTGCAACAACACAAACAAGACAAGACAAACCTATGCAACCAAATTGATTCAGGTTAGTAACGTTATTTTCAGTTAATTCAAAGCTTTAGCAATTGTTGGCAAGGGCCAGTGATGTTATACACATGCTAGTTTCAATAAACTTAGGCGTTTTATTATGCACAAAACAGTAAAGAACCAACATCAAGTACTGAATAACATATTTTATTGATTGGGCCCCTGAATGGGCGGAGATTTGTACACGGGATGTAACTCCTGAAAAGAGGAAGCTACGCAAAGCAGATATACAAGTATGCACAAGAAGCATAAATATTTTGACAAATTAAATTTTGTACACATGTCGGCAACGGGATGCAGACGAACACCACGAGCTAATCCTCCTATGACTCGCCCGACTCTAATGCTTCCCCGATATTCTCACTTCCGAAGAGATTGTATCCGATAATCGACCCCTCGAATATATTCTCCCGCACCAATGCTCAAATGTGGTATCAAATTCGGATCGCAGTCATTTGCTTTTCAAATCCCTAACTTTTGCGTGAACCGCCCTTTACGGGTTTTCAGTTCACCGGGATACCCCTTTTTGCCGAAGCCGCCCAGTGTAGGTTTTCAACTTCGCGGGTGTACATTTTTTCAATTTTATCCCTAACTTTTGCCCGAACCTTTCATTCTGTTTTTGGTTCGCCAGGATGCCCCATTTTTGCCTGGACTCTCTTTTTTTTGTCCAGCGGGTCAATTTTAAGCAAAGTATTTTTTAACTGCGTCCGAATTCACAGGCGACGTAAAGTCTTCACCGTCCATGGTGGACAATAATAAAGCCCCTCCTGAAAAGACTTTCCTGACAACGTATGGCCCTTCGTAGTTGGGGGTCCACTTGCCCCTGTGATCTGCTTGCGGCGGGAGAATCCTTTTCAGCACAAGGTCGCCCGTCTGAAAGCTCCGCGGATGTATCTTCTTATCGTACGCTTTCTTCATTCGGCTCTGGTACAAACGACCATATTCTAGAGAAGCTAGCCTCTTCTCATCCATCAAACTCAGTTGGTTCAACCTGTCTTTCACCCATTCTGCCTCATCTAGTCGGACATCTCGCAATACCCTCAGAGAAGGGATCTCAACTTCCAATGGCAGCACTGCTTCCATTCCGTATACTAACGAGAACGGGGTTGCCCCGGTTGATGTGCGTACCGTCGTACGATAACCGTGCAAAGCGAAAGGTAGCATCTCATGCCAATCCTTATAGGTCACCACCATCTTCTGAACGATCTTCTTGATATTCTTATTGGCCGCTTCAACAACGCCATTCATCTTGGGTCGGTAAGGGGAGGAGTTGTGATGTTCGATCTTGAAATTCTGACAGAGCTCCTTCATCATTTTGTTGTTCAGGTTTGAACCGTTGTCCGTGATTATCCGCTCGGGGATCCCATATCGGCAAATGATATCTCTCTTGATGAATTTGGCCACTACTTGCTTAGTTACGTTTGCGTAAGACGCTGCTTCTACCCACTTGGTGAAATAATCGATTGCTACTAGGATGAACCGATGCCCGTTAGAAGCTGTCGGCTCGATCTTTCCAATCATATCGATTCCCCACATCGAGAACGGCCATGGCGATGACATCACATTCAGAGGACTCGGAGGCACATGAATCTTATCAGCATAAATTTGGCACTTGTGGCACCTCCTTGCGAACTTGAAACAGTCAGTTTCCATAGTCAGCCAAAAATAACCTACCCGCAACAACTTTCTCGTCATAGCATGCCCACCAGCATGCGTACCAAAGGTACCTTCGTGTATTTCCTCCATGAGCAGCTTTGCCTCTCTTTCGTCTATACAACGCAACAGCACCAAGTCATGGTTTCTTCTGTATAAGACACCGTCCGGATTCAAATAGAAATTACCCGCTAATTTCCTGAGAGTCTTCTGATCTTGACTAGATGCCCCAGCCGGATACTCTTTGTTCTTCAGGAAATTAAGGATATCAAAATACCACGGTTTATCGTCGGATGCCTCGTCAATAGCAAATACGAAAGTTGGTCTGTCAAGCCGAGAGATAATGATTCTGGGGGCCTCGTTCCAGAAGTTGACTTTGTACATGGAAGACAAAGTGGCAAGAGCGTCAGCCATTTGATTCTCTGCCCGTGGTACGTGATGCAATTCAACTTTGTCAAAGAACGGCAGCAATCTCCTTGCATAATTCATGTAATGTATCAAATTGGGCTGACGTGTCTCCCATTCCCCTTTTATCTGATTCACCACCAGAGCTGAGTCTCCGTACACGTCCAGATTCTTGATTCGCAAATCAATGGCTTCTTCAAGCCCCATTATACAAGCTTCGTACTCGGCTTCATTGTTGGTGACGGCAAAGGTCAATCGGGCAGTAAACGGGATGTGCGACCCGTGCGGCGTAGTGATGATTGCCCCTATTCCGCTACCGTAAGCATTCACAGCTCCGTCAAATATCATCTTCCATTTGGAACCCAACTCTGGCCCTTCGTCTGGCAACGGCTCTTCACAATCTTTCATCTTTAGGTACATGATATCCTCGTCAGGAAAATCAAACCTCATCGATTGGTAATCTTCAATAGGCTGCTCTGCCAGATACTCAGACAGCACGCTCCCCTTTATAGCCTTTTGCGAGACGTATTGGATGTCATATTCAGTCAAGACCATCTGCCAACGGGCAATTCTCCCTGACAACGCCTGCTTTTCGAATACATATTTGATAGGATCCATCTTCGAGATGAGCATAGTTGTATGATTCAGCATGTATTGCCTCAAACGCTTGGCGGCCCAAGCTAGCGCGCAACAAGTTTTCTCAAGCATTGAATATCGAGATTCACAGTCTGTAAATTTCTTGCTCAAGTAGTAGATCGCATGCTCTTTTCTTCCTGTCTCGTCGTGTTGACCGAGAACACAACCCATGCTTCCCTCAAGAACCGTCAAATACATGATCAAGGGTCTGCCCGCCACTGGGGGTATCAAAATAGGAGGCTCCTGCAAATACTGCTTTATTTTATCGAACGCCTTTTGACAATTTTCATTCCATGTTACAGCTTGATCCTTCTTCAACAGCTTGAATAATGGTTCACACGTAGCAGTTAGGTGAGAGATGAACCGAGCGATGTAGTTCAACCTCCCTAAAAACCCGCGCACCTCTTTCTCTGTTTTAGGCGTCGGCATTTCTTGTATCGCTTTTATTTTAGCAGGATCGACCTCTATTCCTCTTTCGCTTACGATAAACCCTAGTAGTTTACCCGATCTCACCCCGAAGGTGCATTTGTTAGGGTTCAGTCTCAGCCTGAACTTCCTAAGCCTTTTAAACAACTTCAGCAGATTCACCAGATGCTCTTCCTCCGTCTGGGATTTAGCAATCATATCGTCAACATAAACTTCGATCTCTTTATGCATCATATCATGGAAAAGAGTCGTCATCGCACGCTGATACGTTGCCCCAGCATTCTTCAAACCAAAGGGCATCACTTTGTAGCAAAATGTTCCCCAAGGCGTTATGAAAGTAGTCTTCTCCATATCCTCTGGCGCTATTTTAATCTGGTTGTAGCCTGAGAAGCCGTCCATGAAGGAGAATACGGAGTATTGAGCGGTATTATCCACTAGCACGTCAATATGAGGAAGCGGAAAATCGTCTTTTGGGCTTGCTTTATTCAAATCTCTATAATCCACGCACATTCGAACCTTGCCGTCTTTCTTTGGCACTGGTACGATGTTAGCAACCCATGAGGGATATTTTTTCACAGCCAGGAAACCAGCGTCCCACTGTTTTTGAACTTCCTCTTTGATCTTCACTGCCATATCTGGTCGAGTTCTGCGAAGTTTTTGTTTGACCGGCGGGCATTCTTCTTTCAGTGGAAGACGGTGCACAACCATATCTGTATCGAGCCCTGGCATATCTTCATACGACCAAGCGAATACATCACTATACTCTCGGAGCATTTCAACCAGTCTTCGCTTGATATCGCTCTGCAGTGCGGCTCCGATACGAATATTCTTCTCAACCCCTTCCGACCCCAAGTTGATAATTTCGATGACCTCGTCGTGAGGCAGAATGGCTCTTTCCTCTTGCTTCACCAACCAAGGCAGTTCTTCAGGAACGTCACTATCTTCGACAACCTCTTCTTCGGCTTGAAATACCGGGTGCTCAAAGTCGGGACGAGTCATAGGTGGTTCAAGGATGTCATCTGAAAATGTTATCCTGCAAAAGGAATGGTTAAGTGCTTCAAAATGCGTATAAAGCGAATAACCACGTTGCCATTTTATTGAAAAATACAAAACAAGAAAGACAGAGATTACAATATTTGCACATGAAGAAACGCCATTTATTTAATGATTAACACGCAATGTTCATAACAACACAGCCCTAAGTAAATCCTGATGCCCCGGGCAAGACATCAGATTATTCAACAATTAATAAAGCAAAGCATTACTGTTTAAGAGTCACAGGAACAAACTCCTGAATAGACCAGTTGCACAGTCCCTGTCCTGGCGTGCTTGGCTGAATCTAGGCATCCATATCACAGTCGCTGTCTCCTTCGTCAGACTCCGAAGCAGCGTTGATGGTTTCATGACATACTCCACTGGCAGAGATGGTTATTGGCCCTCTGAAACCGGGTGCTCGTGCTCCCACAGCAGGTGTTGATGACGACGGTTGGTACCCCAGCCCGAATCGGTCCATCTTCACAGGGATATCCAGCACTTTGCCCCAGCCCTTTGCTTCTCCTGCCTCCACCAGAGCTTGAGCTTCTTTATACGATGAGACGGCTATCTCTGACACTTTGCTCGGCCCGGGACCTTTGTCCTTGATACGCAACCCTTCAAATGCCTGGCAGGGTGTTTCGTGGATCTCTCCATCGACCTCCACATATTTAAATGACGACAGATGGCTGACCAGGATGTCCTCTTCTCCGCATACGGTGACTACGCTATCTCCGACCATATATTTCAACTTCTGATGCAGGGTAGACGTGACTGCCCCAGCCCCATGAATCCAGGGTCTTCCGAGCAGGCAGCTATATGCGGGCTGTATATCCATGATATAAAACTCAGTTGCAAACACCTCCGGCCCTACCTGTAGAGGCAATGTTATCGATCCAAAGAATGTTCTTCGCGTGCCATCAAACGCTCTGACTACCAAGTCACTGGGCGTGCACAGGATTCCTCTGACATCCAGCTTCATCATCGCCTTCTTGGGCATCACATTCAAAGACGATCCGGTGTCGACCAATACATGCGACATTACTGATCCTCTACACTCGACAGATATGTGCAGCGCCATATTATGATCTCTCCCCTTGGGGGTCAAATCGAAGTCGGTAAAGCCCAAGCTGTGGCCGGCATTCACATGTGCCAACACTCCTTCCAGCTGATTCACGGAGACGTCTTGGGGTACAAAAGAAGTATCCAGGACTTTCAACAAAGCATTTCTGTGAGCTTCAGAACATAAGAGCAACGACAGGATAGATATCTTGGAGGGCGTCTGTTGCAGATGCTCCACAATCTTATAATCACTCTTTCGAATCAAGCGCATGAACTCTTCTAACTCTTTCGATGCCGATGCTTTGTCGCTTGCTTGCACTGGGACATTCTCGACCGCTTTTCCTTTCCCCTTCGCCAGTCTTTCGGCCTCCACCTCAGGCGATATGAAGATCCTACCACTCCTTGTCATACCTCCTGAACCAACAACGTTGTCTACAGTCTCGGCTGGCTGCTTATTAACATCAATCTTTATCCCGTCACAATACACCTCCAACCCATATGACCATGGGACTGCTTTTGTGTTCTCGTACGGGATCGGTTCGGCCTTAGTTATGGTGATCGGTGGTCGCTGAGCCGGTGCTGCAATAGTGATTGTCTTTCGAGGAATCGTTACAGTGGCCACATCACTCTGATCATCTGCTACCGCCCCTGCAGGCTCTTCAGTTGCTGCTCGGTCAAACTGCAATGTGCCTCCATCAATTAAAGCCTGAATGCCTTTCTTCAAATCATCACACCCCCCAGCTAGGGTCCAACATTCTAAGCAATACTCGTCACATCCTGGATAGACACCCCCTTGTAACAATCTGCTTTTTATCTCGCTCAGCGGCGTCTTTAAATCATCAACATTCATAATCAGATTCAACCCTTCCTCAGTCAGAATGGCATTTGCCCCATGATTAGGCATGGGTTTCTGCACTATATTCGGACCTGCCGTTCCGAAATTGATAGTCTTATTGTCCAAAAGATCCTGCACAACGTGCTTAAAAGCATGGCAACCCTCTATATCGTGGCCCGGAGCCCCAGAATGAAACTCACAGTGTCTGCTTGCATCATAACCATACGGAGGAGTTCCCGTTATAGGCGCCAGAGTTCTCTTATCTACCAGGTTCAAACCCAACAATGTCTGCAACAAATCTGCATAGGTTGAGGGAGGCTTCTCAAACACTCTTCTTGGTTTACCACCCTGGAATCTTCGCTGAGCCTGCTGTGCCCCCTGCTGTGGCTGCTGTTGCTGTTGTTGAAATGGCTGTTGCTGCTGCTGCATTGGCTGCTGCTGAAACGGTTGTTGTTGTTGAAGTGGTTGTTGCTGGTATGGGATAGTAACACTCGCCACCTGCTGCGGCTGATGATATTGGTTCCGACCTCTGCCTCGGCCTCGGCCTCGGCCTCCAAACACTGCGCTTGCCTCGCCCTGACGGCGCCCACCAAAAGCCTTCCTATTACTGCCAGATGCAGTTGATTCCTCGACTTGGAACTTTCCCTGTTTGATGTTACGTTCAATCTTTTCTCCCATCAGAATCAAATCTGAGAAACTGGCCAGAGATGTATGAAACAACTTGTCATGGAACATGCCTGTGAATGTGCCGACGAACATGTCATTCGTTTCCTTGTCTTCTAAAGGAGGACGGACCCTGGCCGCCATGTCGCGCTATCTTTGCGCGTACTCTTTAAAGCTCTCATCCTTTTTCTGAGACAGCCCTGCCAATTGGACCCAGTTGGGTGCCAAGTCGCTGTTATACTTGTAGTGAGCTACAAATGCCTCTGCCAATTGTTTCCATGTCTTGATATTAGTTGGATCCAACCCCATATACCACTCTAGGGAAGGGCCTGACAAACTATCTTGAAAGAAATGCATTAGCATTCTCTCATCAGTTGAATATGCAGACATCTTTCTGTAATAAGCCCGTACGTGCACTTTCGGACATGCGTCCCCTTTGTACTTATCAAACGTAGGAGCTTTGAATTTGATTGGCACCCTCAAGCCAGGTACCAGGCCCATTGCTGACATGTCTAAGCCCACAGCACTTTGGTTCAGGACTCCCCTCATCTGCTCTTCTAGCATTCTGATCTTCTGGGAGTTATCCATCGGCCCTTCGAAACCTCCGCCGGAGAAGGCGTCCTCCTGCTGATCCTCTTGCCAGTTACCATTCCCAGCTCTATACCCATCGTATCCGTTGTTACGGCCAGCTCTGATCTGATTCATCACCGGGCCTCGCCCTCTGTTGCCGTACCCCTGAGCACCTCCAGCAGGCCCAAAAGCCATTAACCCAGCGCCGTTTCCATTTCCGAAACCTCCGTAACCCTGATTGGCCACACCATAACCATCTTGCCGAAAGCCTTGAGCATTGAAACCATACTTCCCAGTGTTATCGAGTCCCTGATCGTGGAACCCGAATCCAGCATTGCCAAAGTCGTTGCCTCCCATATTATCACCCAAGTTGATATCACCAAGCCCAACATTATGGACATCAGTCTCGTTCCCAACTCCGACGTTACCGTTCCCAGCAGCGTTAGCGTTGTTGACATTAACAGCAGGTATATTGACTACAGGTGGAGCCACTGGCGTGGGAGTGCCATCTCCATGAACAGTATCGACTCGTACAGACTGATGATCCTCGTTACCGTGACCGGCATTTCTGACCAACAGAGGCTGCACCATGGCTTGCACATTCTCCTGACCTTTTGCAATAGCTTCCATGGTCTGTATAAAGAGAGCTAGCTTCTCGCGCACATCTTGCATCTCGTTCTGCATTTGATCCATGATTCTTCGACAGTTGGTGCGAGTGGAATAGTGGTGCGGGTGCTGATCTGCAATCCTGAAAATACCTGGTACAGAGCAGAAAATAAGATAACATCCAATGATTACCTGTAATGTAATATGAAGATGAATGCAATGCAACGTGTGTCTGTGCATTAGGGAAATTCATTCCCCAATTCTAGTGTGAAGGTGCCAGTGCAATGACAGTGCTAGCAATACAAAAATCGGAGTTGAATCACAGAAAGCCTCATATATTGCAAAGAAACCAGTAAGCCCGGAATACAATATCACTGAGAGTATAATAAGAAGGCATGACCTCAACCAACAATCCTGGTGATGGTCAGCACTATGCAAATAGAGCATACAAGTTACTACATGAAATGATCAAACACTCCCATAAGTCTGGTACTCTTCTAGCAGCTTCTTGGTCTCCGGATGACTTGGTCGAGCAAGCAGTCCTTCAACAGGTTGGTTCCTTCTCTTGAGAACACGGCGTACGTCACCGGCAGTTTCCTCCCATGCCCCTTCTCCGAAGCGATCCTCTAACTTACGCTTCTGGGACACAGCTTCATCCCTGCCTTTGATGGCCTTGTTCAGTGCGTTCTGGAGACTATACCTGGACATCACTTCTTCTTCGCACTTATCGATGCTGGCCTTCAACTGCTCTTCGAGGTCGGAAATTTGCTGCTTCAACTTATCTTCCCTCTTCTTATTGTTGGTGAGCGTGGCATTCCAAGTCTTATTGCAAGAAGAGATCTCTCGGTGAGCTGCGTCGAGCGCTTTCTTTTTGGATTTCAGCATGTCATGGGAGCTTCTGAACTCTTGCCCCAGACGTTCGCGCTTCTTCCTCTCCTCAGTCAACTCAGCCCCTAATCTGTTCATTAGCTCAATCTGCTGTTGGAAAGCATGGACGACCTTGTTTTTCTCGCTGCGTATCTGGGCTAGCTCCTGCTCTAACCCTTCGTTGATCTTCATCAAGGCTTCTTTTTCTTTCACAACCTGCTCGTAGGCCTCCCTAGAAACAGTAGTTGGCTCTGCTACCGGCATAGGGACAAGGGCTGGTGCATCTGGAAACGGCATCCGCAACTGACTTGCTCTCTCCTGGATCCAAACCATGTAAGGTGCATAGGCCTGACAGTCATTCTTCCCTAACAATGGCTTCCCTCTTCGGTTAATACGTGTCCAGGCATGCTGCAGCTTGGCTAACAACTCCCCCTTCAAATCACTGGTGAAGTACAGAGATTCCTGTACTTCTTCCTCCTTTGGCGGGTTCTTCAGCGCATATCCGAACTGACGGACCAACAAGGATGGGTTGTAGTTGATACACCCCTTTCTTCCTATCAACGGCACATTAGGGTACCCAGAACAACTGAATATAAGCTCAGCCCCTAGCAGGTCTCGATCAAACCACTCAACGTCTTCGGAAGATAGCCTCATCAGGCGCTCTGACCAGCTAGCGGTGGTTGCACTCTCCACAAAAGATCCCTTCATGGGAAGATGAATCTTGAACCACATATTCAACAGAGGAGCACAGCAGTAAACAACCTTTCCCCTTCTGTTTTCGTTCTTGTAGTGCAAGGAGTGATAGAAGTCTTCGATCAATGTTGGCACTGGATTGCCGGCAGCAAATAGATGGAAAGCGTCCAGGTCTATGAAATTGGGCAAGTTAGGAAACAACACAATTCCATAAATGCATAGAGCCAAAATAGCATTGAAAACCACCCAACATCCGCTCTTGGCATACTCCTGAGCTTTGCCAACCAGGAAGTCAAGAGAGAACCCTGAAACCCCAAGCCAAGAAGTCACTAACAGTTCTGCAGCGTCCATATGCAAGGCTTTGGCTAAGTTCTCCAACTTGGGCTCAGCAGCAGAGTGAATAAAGGGAACCTTGTTCTGCACTGGTAACTCAGTAAACTCCACATACTCCTCAATGGTAGGCCCTAGAATGAAGTCAGCAAACGTAAAGCATCTCAATGCGGGGTCATAGAACTGCATCAAGGTGTACAGCCCGTTCATCTCATTAGTAGTGGGCTTGCAGACTAATCTTAGTAATCTCCCATGACTCATTTTGAAGCTTCTCCTAACCTCCTCATCAGCAAGAGATATCAGACCAAGCAAAGAAGTAATATCAGGTGAAGACAGCTTATACGCAACTGTTTTCCTCAAACCAGCCATAATCAATACTCAGAAGTCTGGGCACTAGAATCGAAGATACGTGAATGCACCTGCAGCACAGACACACGTTAATGGGATGCAATGATAATGGGTATGCAATAATGCAATGCAAGTAACATGCAACAAGGACCAACAACCGTAGCTGACTAGCCTGAACCATATCAAGAAGTCTCAGATAGACTCTTTAGAAGTCCTCAAACCCTGGTCTCAGATAGACCTAAATCAAAGCTCCAACAACGGTCTCTGACAGACCTCAAACCATAACCCTAACTGGTCTCTGGTAGACCTCAAATCACATCTCCACCTGGTCTCTGACAGACCCTAGAACTATCCAACTGGTCTCTGACAGACCTCATAACACATCTCCAAATGGTCTCTGACAGACCTCATAACTCTCCATAAATACCCAGGATCTCTGATCAAGAAATAACCGGTATCTGAAGGTCTAGTTACCTGCATAACCCCAAACCCTCTCACAGGTGGATGTCCTAGTAACTGACACAAGGTATGGCATCCTATGCGGTCGTCGGCGTCACAGACTTTCAGGGTTGATGATACGATTCCCAGAAGGAGTGGCATCATCAAATCCTGAAGAGGCCTCACTTAGCCAACTTCCAAATGATCGGTTCCCGGAGTCGACAATTCAGCTGACCAACAACCCCTTCGACCCAAAGGGTAGAAAAAGAAGCCAACCAGAAGAACCTCGTCCGAGTGTAGATTTCATGAGACACTAATGCAAGCAAAGCCGGCATGCGCCCACTACTTTCTACTCTAATTCTAGGTGCACTCAAGCCCAGGTCCGGCTTATCTCTCAATCATAGAACCGCCCATCACACCCCAATACAGCAATAATAATCAATATATATAATGCTGAAGATAAAGGTCAGAAATATAAATCCATACAAAATCCTCGACGGGAAAACAAGCGTTAGGATTGACTCTCTCAAAGGGACGTTGGATCCCAAATGCATAAGAACTATCGCAGTCCTTAGCAGCCAGGGGACGTTGGATCCCCAACAGATCCCCAGCAGAGTCGCCAGCTGTCGCTACTGCGAAAATCGGCGCCGGCTGAACAGAAGAGTCGCCACCGTGCGTTATTTATCCCACGGGAGGGAAAGGAAACGCTCAGAGTAAACCTCGCACAACACGGGAAAGGTATGGTCGTCGCAACCAAAACCTGGGTTCGGGAGTCGGTTACGCAAGGGGAAGGTATTAGCACCCCTCACGTCCGTCGTACTCGACGGGATCCACGCTTATTTTCGGGTATGGATTGTTATTCTGTCTACTCTACAGGTTAAGGGTTAAAAAGAAAAGAAAATGAAAATGACTCGGCAAAGTATCGCACTTTATGCCTACGTATTCTCGTCGGGAACGAGAAATCAGAGTCAACGTAGTTCGCCTACCTACGGGAAAGGAGGGGAAGGTTGCTCGCTAGGATATCGCATCCCATGCCTACGTACTTCCACACTGCATGGAAGATCAGAGCAAACGTAGTTCGGGCCACGTATGACACAAGCCTGTCTTGGTTGATTTTATTCCTTCTTAAAAAGGTTTTCTCTGATTAGCAGTCCCAGCGGACAAAAAATGACGTCTTGATGAGTTCACATTCTTTTACGGAAGAAGTGTCTTTTATTGTGTTTGAAATCTTATTGTGTTTTTCTGTTTGTTTGGAGAAAGAAGAGACAGAACTCTAACCTACAGTTGCGAAGGGGATCAAACTAACCTAATGTTATCATGCATGGATTGAGACCTAGTGTCTATCATGCTCCTCTCTTGCACAGAGAGAAACAGAGATCCTACGGGAATAGACGGAAACAGAAACAATATCAGATATATACAGTAAAACAGTAAAATGCATGGATGCAACAATACAAGCGAGGCAAGGGAGTTCCACTCAACCTCGAACCCAGAAAACAATAGGCAAAAGTGAACAGGATTCACTTTCAACCCAACAGGGTAAACAACAAACAATACAGTCCAGAAAACCAATCAATACATCAGAAATGAAATACAGCAGAAAAATAAACAGCATCAGCAGCTCTGAAACAACATCTGACTTCAAGCTTCAGCAAGCATCAATCTCCATCTCCACAGCCTTCCAGCAAGGTCTTGATCATCAATCTTCCATCTACAATGGCTTTTCTTCAAGTCTCAATCTCCTAAGAGGGATATCAGTCAACCAGATGAAGTGAGTGAATGTTAGACAGTCAATTACCTACCAAGGGTGGTTCATTAACTGTTAACATTAAACAGACAGTTTTCTCTCAAAAGTTCTATCTTTCAAATACATTCACTGATCCTTCCAAAGGAAGGAGGTGGATATTTGAAAGAGACTTTGAATCATAGAGAAAGGATGGAGGCAGACAAGGCACTCCATGTTTGAGAAACAAGCTTTCTAATCTAGAGCTCTGCCTAGCTCCTAAACCCTAATCTCCTCAACAACTGCTAGCAAGAATCTCCTCATCAACTCTGGAAGTTGGTCTTCAAGCTCTGGATCTTCAATGGCTTCATCATCACAGGTCTTCAGCTTCCCCAATCCCCAAGCAATCCCAATACCCATACAGACAAACAATAATCCCAGAAGGCACACCACACCAGTCACAGAAATATAGACAGTAATATACTAATAGCAGTAGGGGAATCCTAGTGATTTCTAAGGGATCTAATAACTACCCATAGTCCCTATAGTCCCATATCTAAAATATTCAATCTCTAAGTCCTAAGGGAAATGATTTAATTCTCCTAAGTCATCACTTAAACCCTAATTTTGTTCATGTTGTTCTCACCTAAACTAATCACCTAAAATTAAGTCCTAAAAATGGGAACTAAATTGTATATACAAGCTAATCTTATCTACTAATCAACCTAAAAAGAATGAGTGAAAAATATTAAAGCAACTATTAGAACAAAAATTAACAAATTCATGTATGAAATGAAACACCTAAAATAGGAATTTATTTGGAAAATATGGGAAAAATATCAAATAAAAAATAAAATGCAATTTTTGTTTTTTATAATTTTCTAGACATCTTGAAGAAATTAATGCAAAAAGAATCATTAAAAAATATGAAGTTTTCATTTTCTTATGATTTTTACAAAATGCATGAAAATGAAAAGAAATTAAAAAAATGAAATATAGAGAAATAGAGGGAGGAGGTGAGAATAGCAAGGCGCTCTAGTTCAAATCTCATATGGGCCACAGAGCAGGGGTGTGAATATCAAATTCACTAGGCCCAGCGCGCTCAGAAAAAAATCAAGTGAAAATTACCAGAAAAAGGAATAAACCTTCGGTGCAAATAGCAGTAAAAACATGTGTAATTCATTGGGCTTCTCAAAATGGGGGTGGGGATAGAAATGTACGTTCAAGGCCCACGCTGATGCATAAGTGAAACGCATCGTTTCACTTGGGAGATTTCCCTCTGTTTCATCTTCAAATCTGCACCGTTGGATGAGGCTAGTGGGTCAAACTTTAGAAACCATCCAACGTCCCTGAGTCATCGTCCCCAACGAGGAGCTAGGGTTTTCAGAAATTCTTCTCCCATGCACAAACTTCCACTGCTCAGTTCTCCCTCCTCACTCAACCAAACGCCACGACCTTAGAACCAAAACTGCTCTACTCTTCACCCTCTACAAGATCCTAACCCTAGATTTTGCTGAATCTCATTGCATACTCGAGCTCGATAGCTGGAAGATCATGGTACCACTGATTTGCACCTGATGTGCATG
This sequence comes from Lathyrus sativus, assembly GCA_963859935.3. Lineage (NCBI taxonomy): Eukaryota > Viridiplantae > Streptophyta > Magnoliopsida > Fabales > Fabaceae > Lathyrus > Lathyrus sativus. The sequence goes on from OZ012740.1 coordinate 267,824,756, forward strand.
ATGATAGTTCTTGCTTAAACTACCCTAGAATGATCTATAGGTTATGGTGAGTATTCTGAGCCAAAGATCTAACATTCCCTTGCCCTAATTCAGGAGTTCTTGATCATCACAGTTTCATCATCATTAATCCAATTGTCTCTAATGGCCATAACAGATGGGGTAAATGTTCCTCTACATAACCCTAACAATCTTATACCAATAATCTAACCTAACAACACCTAATCATAGAGAGAAGACAGAAAACACCAACCTGCTTAGCAGCTATGGTAGAGGTAGTTGCAGGTGGATCCAATGCTTGAAACTCTTCGAGGATGATCTCTAATTGATGAAAATCCTTCTGTTTGCAAAAAACTGGGAGGAAAGTGCTTGGATTGTTGGCTGCAACTCTGGTTCACAATTTTGAATCTTGGACCACAACTCCTTAAACCTCCATTGATGGACCTTGCATCATGCTCGTTCACCCTCACAATATGCCAAAGATTGGAAATCAATAACTCTCTTGAACAGAAATGGAAGATTATGATAATTCTCTCACTTTCTTACAATGGAAGCAACCATGAAATCCTCTCTATTCTCTCCCTCTTTTCACCAACCCCTTGCACCAATGGCTTCATCTCATTATATAGATGATGATTGACAGAATGAGAAGTTTCTAGATTGCTCTTGGAGGATTCTAGAAAATTGTGGACATTTCATGAAGTTCTCATTTGATGATATGTTAAAGATCTCTTATCTCATGCTTGCCCCTTTGTAAACTTGTATTAAAATCTCCTTTCATGAGATATTAGGAGTGTATGTATGAAAAACCAAGCTTTTCCTTGCCTTGTGTTAAGTTTTACCAAGTTGCCTTATGATGCAAGCATGAACTTTACAAAGTAGCCCCCATTTTAAGACCTCAAATAAAAAATATATTTGAACCATTGTTTTTAAAATGATGTTTGGATTCAAAATGACATATTGGATGACCCATATTGGATTTGTAGATCTCTCAAACCAATTTTTTATTTCAACTTTTTCAACTTATATGCCTTTTTTAGGTCATTTTCACCAACATTGGTCAAGTCTCATTCTATGCATTTCCAAACTTTCAAGACTTCTTTGCTTGACTTAAAATGGCATTTTGAGCAACTTTTATGTTGTGAAGTTTTTCATTTGAAGCTTCCTTGTATGAGTTTTAGGCATAAGCTAAGAATGACCTGTAATCCTCAGATGACCAAAATACCCTTTGCTTGCCAAGACCATAAGTAGAGTTACACAAATCATATGAAGGCATACCATACCATTATATAAAGATAAGACAATGAGGAACAATTCTTATGTTGACCAGAAATTCATTTGAAATCTACTTGAGGGGTAAAAATTGCTTAGAAGTCAAGTCACTTTCACAGACAAAATTTCAGATACCTCAGATGACCTGTAACTTGCAAGGACCATAACTTGAGTTCTATAAATCTCCTTGATGTCTTCCACCACTCAAATTAAAGGTATTTAGATCCTCTACAAGTTCCATTTTGGCCAAGGATCCATTTGAATCTTGTATTTTGACTTATCTTGCTTGGAAATTTGACCTAAACTAGGGGATTTTACATAGAAACCCTAATTTAGAAACTCCTCTTCTCCTTGATTTCTCTTGATTTCTTCTTAGCCTATCATCATATCCTTATTCTTCATGTCAAATGATGAACCCCACATCTCTCCAATAGCCCTTGATGCCTTTCAATCAGTCAATTGACCTAGAGTTGACCCAAGGTTGACCCAGATGAAACCCTAGTTGACTGTCTTCATCCACAACTCTTGTGATCATATCAAGGACTTGTCTCCTTCTCCAAATTACTTTCTAAGTCTCCCATGATGCCCACATACTCTCCATGCTCAATTCACAGCCCACAACTTACTTTGTTGATCCTCAGATACCCTCAGTTAGGAGATAAACTCAATGCTTGATCCACTGACTTCTCCAACTTTCAAATTCTTTTCTGATGACTTGGATGAGATTGAATCAGGATAATAACCTCTTGATAGGCCTCTAGATATGATAATAATGATTGGTCCCCTGTTGGATGACTTGCCATGCTTATGCTATGTAGATGGTTAGGCTATGTACATGACTCTATATGCAAATGCTAATGATATTGAAACATAAACCAAATGAATAAGGTTGAGCAAATTTTAGGGTGCAACAACATGCTATCAAGCAAAATATGAGTAACTGTAATCATACAGAGGAAATAACATGCTATCAAGCAAAATATGAGTAATTTTAATCATACAGAGGAAATAACATGCTATCAAGCAAAATATGAGTAATTGTAATCATACAGAGGAAATAACATGCTATCAAGCAAAACAAACCACATAGGCAAGGGAGCAGAGCTCTACCGAATACCCACAAGCAAAGCCATACAGTAAAAATACAAGCAGAGGTAGCAACTCAACCTCTGGTGCAATCATGCCCCTAGAGTAAATCAATCTAAATATGAACTTATTCTAACGCATCAAGCAAATCAAACAAGTCACATCAATACAGTTGCACAGAAAGAAAATAGACAGTCAAGAAAGCAGATCAACAGCTTCCACAGCTTCACAGCAAAGCTCCTCTGACATCAGTTCAGTCCTCAGTCTGCAGCTGCTCTTCAAGGCTATCATCTTCAATAGCAAGTATCAACTTGCTTCTTCAGGCTTTCAATGCATCAATCACAAGTATCAACTTGTTCTCCAACTTCAAGCTTCAACTCTTCATTCAATTTCAACTGGATTCTCTTCACAAGTGTCAACTTGTTCTTCTTGGTCTTCAAGCTTCAGCTCCAATGGAAGTCTTCAAATACTGGGAAGTAGCAACTTCTAGCATCTTCAATCTTCTAACAAGGAACTCCATCCTCTAGCATGGGAGAAATATTCATCTATCAAGAGCAAGATTTGGATAGTGGAAAGCAAAATGAAGACCAAAGGTCACCACTAAACACTCCACCATCAAGGAAACGAACCCTCAAAGGTTCTACCAACTTGTGAAGAGCCACACATCCTACCAAATGAGGGATGAGGCCTTCACAAGGGGACCTTACATCATAGGGAAGAATGGAAGTGATCAACACCTTCCATGTTTATGAAAGAAGAGAATCTATCTAGAAGCTCTACTTACAAACCCTAATCTTAACACCTAAACAAAACTACTCCAAAGGAAGGGAAATCTTCACATCCAAGCATATTCATGCATTCCTCATCAGCCCACACATGTCTTTATCATCCTCCAAGAGCAAGAGAAGCAAAACCCTAATCTAATGGAACTAAAGAAGTCATTCTAGTTGAATTAGCAAGTTAGGATCACCTAAAACTTAGTACTAAAGTTAATCCTAACTAAAATACTAAAACCAATTGTAAAATCCTAAAAAAATTAACTATGGGAACCTAATTCAATCATGAATCTACCATACAAAATCCAGGGGTTGAATCATCCACAAAGTCCTAGAAATAAATCCTAAACTACATGGTACTAAGCTTAAACTCTAAAACTAGAGCACCTAAAGTTTCAAATTAAAACTACTACCTAATTTCATCACAAAAATGTGAGAAAATTACTAGAGGAGCATGCATATCTAAACTAACTACACACAAAAAATAAGCTCAAAAATCATCATCAAATGATCACACAAAATTCAGCAATACAAAGTATCAACCATAATGGATTTAATGTCAATTAAAATACAAAAAATGCACATAAAATCACAAATGCATGAATTCATAATATTTTTATTCAATAAAATTCTAGTCTCATTCATGAATCAAGGGAAAAAAACTTGGAATTAATTGAGTTATTTTCCTATTTTTTATGAATTATTTTCTAAACCATATGAAATGATAAAAATAAAAGAAATAATAAGAAAATGATAAAATGCGCGTGCTGAATAGCAAAGATGTCAAGTTTAAATCCTGAATTGGGCCCAGAGGGGGCGTGAATAGCACTCAGTCCAAAGCCCACACGCCTATCTCAACTTCAATTATCAAACTGTAAAAAGAAATGTAAACACACCAAGTTTCAAACCCGTTCCCTCTTGGTCTTCACACTGAAGCAAACCAAGCACTTATCAAAACACAGCGTTGTGTGGGAAAGGGTACGTGGCTCATCATGAGCGCTTGGATTAAGCGACTGAGTCCAACTTTCCACATGAATGGAGGGTGAGGATTTCATCTTCCTCATTTCAAACATGAAACCTGCGCGCGAACCAGACATCGCCGGTGGCTTTTCCGGCCACCCCTGTACAACCCTAAGTTCGCCTACACTCAACCATTTGCCACGATGTCTGAACGAAACTTGCTCAAAATTTCACAAGCAATTCAACCATGCCATTAATTCATTCTCAAAACGCCTGAATCTTGAAATAACAATCTCAACCGAAAATGAACTTCCACCTAAATTGTCTCTACAGTTGCAATTGATCATCCTAAATCCATCTATGTCAATAAAGGAACCTAACCACATGCTTCTAGTTCACTGAAAACACATAATTAGAGAGAAATTTCAAGAAGTTAAAACCTGTGTTTGAGCTTGTAACAGATGCACTTCTTGCTCGATTCAACCTTCAAGATGATGTAGATTCACTCTAAATCACCTTCTGAAGCTAATGCAACCTTCACTTTTCCTTGATTTTGCCTTGAACTCAGAAACCGATTCCAACATGCAGTTGTGAAACTTCAACCTCACTCTCTGCTTCAGGGCTCAATCTTCTCCAAAAAAATGGCTGAACACACTCTAATGCTTATATAGAACTCATTGGAAATGTCTAGAAAGTTCTGTAACCTTCCAAAGGAGATTTTGCAATTTCAATTTCTCTCCAAAATGTCATTCACACCAGTCACGATTCTGGCTCCCTTTGGGCATGAAAATGCTTGTAATCATCATCTCATGAGATATTGGATTAGCTTGTTAGGTTAATTTCCTTGTTGGCAAGCCAATGGTGTGAGTTTGATATGTTGCTTCATCATGAAGAAACAACATGGAATGGTATGGATTTGACCTCAAACCAAAATTCCAATATTGCCAAAGATCTTAAAATGACTTTTCCATTCAAAATGACCTATTATTTTGCCTTGTTTGGACACAAAATGAATTATTTCAATTTTTTGGTTATTAAAGGCCTTTAATTCTTCTTTTTTCAAAATTCCTCAAACCACATCCTTCCGTGAGACATTTCAATGCCTCCTTGATGCATGGTTAAGGTTAAAACCCCATTTTAAACAACTTTCTAGTTGAACAAAACTTCATTTGAGGCCTCTAAGTTGGTGAAAATGACCTATGATCACAAATGACCTGTAATCACAAATACCCAAAATACCCTTGACTTGTCAAAGCCATAACTTGAGTTCTACAAATCCTATCAAGGACTTATAGTACTCTATGGAAATCTAAGAGGATAAGGAACAACATTCATGTTGACCAAAAGTTCATAGGACTCATCCTTCTTGGGCCAAAGTTTCATGCAGGTTGGGTAACTTTCAAGCTCCAAATTCACATGCCTCAGATGACTTGTAACTTGTCAAAGCCATAACTTGAGTTCTACAAATCCTATCAAGGACTTCTAGCACTAAAGTTAAAGCTAAGACCATGCTCTACAAAAATCATGTTGGGGGCAAGATGAGATGACAATCACATCTTGAGCTAAATTGCCTTGAAGATAGGGGTCAAACTAGGGGATTTTACACTGTCAAGCCTTAGAAACCCTAGCTTGAAACTTCTCAAACTATTCAATCATGATGAGTTAACCTTGGAATAATACTAAGAACATCTCAATGTATCAATCCATGATCACATAGCCCTTGAATTAGGTCTCAACCTTCTTCAAATCCTCAGTTGACTTAGGGTTGACCCAGTCAAACCCTAGTTGCACCAATCATGGCTGAGCCTTCTTACTCTTGCACAATGACCTGTCTAGGCCTCAAAGTGATATTCAACACTTCTCATGAGCTCTCTCAAGACCTCAAGTCCAACTTCATGGCTTCAGAATCATCTGATGGCTTCCCATAACTCTCAAGTTAGGAGACCCACACACTTGGCTTCAATCACTCTCTCTGAGGATCTTTTAACTTCTCTGGTAAGGATATCAACCCTTGAACACCTGAAAAAGCCTCCCAACTGGCTCCACAGGCTTGTATAGATCTTAATTGGTAATCATACCTCTTGATCTCCTGCATACATGTCAATGAAATGCAAATGATAATGCTAATGTGCATGAAATGAAACATAAGCTAAGTAAAGAAAAGTTGGGCAAATTTTGGGGTGCAACACCTACCAAATTGTCAATCGAGTCCAAGGGCGAATTCTTTAATTCCTACTTCTGCCTGTTGCAATAGACCTCATCCCCATAGTTCCAAGGGATCGCCTTAGAGCTCTCATAGGGTATAGGTTCTGCCTTTGTGAATATAATAGTTGGCCTCGCTGGAGGCGCAGAAATTGTAATCATTTTGTACGGGATGGAGATGGTGGCCACCTCGTCCTTATCTTCAATGACTACCTCTTCAACATTCTTCTCACAGATTCTATCAAATTGCAATAAACCGTCGTCCATCATGCGTTGTACATGGTTCTTCAGATTCCGACATCCTTCGGGATAAATCATACAGTCTTCACAATCCTTCCCACAACCCGGGAACACCCCTCCTTATAACAACTTGCTCTTCACAAAGCCTAATGGCGTCTTCAGATCCTCCACATTGGATACCAAGTTTAGGCCTTCCTCACTGACAATAGCATTCACACCACCACCCCTACCACGGTTAGGCATGGGATTTTGATCCACGTTTGGCGCATCCTGATTGAAGTTGATAGCCTTACTATCAATAAGGTCTTGTACCTTGTGTTTGAAGGCTTTGCAGTTGGCGATGTGGTGGCCGGGGGCACCAGAGTAGAAGTCACACCTAGCGTTGGCGCCATACCCAGGAGGTGGTGGGCCAGTTAGAGGTGCCATTTTCCTTTTCTGGACCAACTGCAATTGAATTAAGTGTTGTAATAACTGAGCATAGGGCATTGGTGGTGTGTCAAAGTGCTTATCCATCATCCTTCTCCGATCTTGGAACTGCCTCGGTGCATAATTCTGTTGTTGAGGTCGTTGTTGTTGTTGCTGAAGTGGTTGTTGTTGCTGAGGCTATACCGCCGGGATGGCAATACTAGCTACTTATGGTGGTTGCTGATAATACGGTCGTTGTTGACGTTGATTCAGATTTCTATTTCGATTGTTAAAGTCTGACACTGCATTTGTCTCGTTATCTCTCTTCTTCGTACCAAAAATCTTTCTTCCACCTCCAGATGAGGTCCCTTCCCCTGCTTGTATCTTTCCCATCTTAATACCGTTTTCGACCCTCTCGCTGGTAATAATCAAATCCGAAAAGCTCCCAGACATGCTGCCCACTAACTTCTCATAGTAAATTCCTGGTAATGTGGCCACAAACAGATCAATTAGTTCTCTCTCCACCATGGGAGGTTGAACTCTAGCGGCAAGCTCTCGCCATCTCTGTGCGTATTCCTTAAAACATTCGTTACTCCTCTGTGATAAATTCTGAAGCTGTACTCGGTTTGGCGCCAAGTCACTGTTGTACTGGTAGTGCTTAACGAAAGCCTCTGCCAAATCCCTCCAGCTTCTAACATTAACTGGCTCTAATCCTATATACCATTCGAGGGATGGTCCCAACAGACTATCTTGAAATAAGTGCATCAGCAACTTCTCATCATCGGAGTACACAGACATCTTTCGAAAATATGAGCGAAGATGCACCCTTGGACATGTTGTTCCTTTGTATTTATCGAAATCTGGAACTTTGAATTTCGGGGGAATCCTTAGTCCCAGAATCAATCCTAGGTTCGACATATCCAGACCCATAGCATTTTGGTTTTCAAGGCTTCTCATCTTTTCCTCTATTGCCTTGAACCTTCTATCAGCATCGGATTGCAATCCTGCCCCAAGATCTCCCAGGGAGAAGATGTCCTCTTGATCATCTTGTTCCCACTGGGGACCGTTGTTACCTTGTACAACGCCCATTGGAACTGGGATGGGAATTCCAGTCTGGTTTCCTCCGCCCGGAGGGATAACCATTGCTGGGATAGCATCTGCCCGTGGTGTACTGTTTTCCGCTGGAGGAGGTACAACAGCGGTTCCACCATGTAGAACCCCACTACCATCAACTCTTGACACCAGAGGTTGTACCAATGTCCTCAACTGTTCTTGGTCGTTGGCTACGCCTTGCAACATGTCCATGAATTGCGCTATCCTTTCGCGAAATTCCTGAAGCTCGAGCTGAACTTACTCGATAATTCTTTGCTGATTCCCCCTTGTAGAGTACTTGTGGAATGTTGGGTCTACTATCCTGTAAACTGCTGTAAGAAAACCACATAGAGATAAGATTAACAGTCCCAAGAACACCTGTTATGCAAAATGATAAATGATGCAAAAAATGCAGAATGCAGACATGTAAATATGTTTCAGGGAAATTTCCCCCTCGATTCTAGTTCCCAGAAGAAGAAACGACCATGAAAAACCCCACAGACAAGTGAACAGAATAACAACTCCTCGTATAATAACAAGCCAACCAACAGTGTGCATACATAAGCTGAGTACAAAATAGAGATGACCTCAATCAACAAGCCTGATGATGGTCGATACATAAGAAAAGCAACAAGATACAAAGAAAGATAATCAAGCTGAGTGCCGAGACCGGAAATCCTCTAGTAGCTTCCGCGTCTCAGGATGATCTGGTCTGGCGAGTAGACCCTGTATGAGTTGCTCTTGCCGTCTAATGGTGCACTGTAGACTATCAACATGGTCGTCCCAGGCTCCTTCTCCAAAGCACGCTTCGAGTCTGCTTCTCTTGGTGTCTGCTCTCAATCTACAATCCTTCAGGTCTGCGATAGCTTGGCTCAATCTATGCTCACTGTGATATCTGAGAGATTCTTCCGCTGAGATCTTCTCGCCTTTTGCTTTGAGTTGACTCTTCAACTTGGCGATTTGTTGTTTCAGCTTGTCCTCGCGCTCTTTGTTGTTAGTGAGCGTGGCATTCCATACTGATTCAAACTTAGAGATCTCTAAGTAAGCCTTGTCCAGATCCTTCTTTTTGGTAGCAAGCACACTATGGACAGCGTTTAAATCTCGGCCTGTGCGTTCTCTGTCACTAGTCTCCTTTGTCAAATTCGTACCTAGTTTGTTGATAAGCTCAGTCTGTCTCTTGAAAGAATTGACAGCATCAATCTTCTCGCTTCGGAGTTGAATGATTTCTTTCTCTTCTTCATTTGCTTTCTTCAACTCTTCTTTCTCCAACAACACCTGATTGTATTTCTGAATGTCTACGGTAGTGGGTTCTTCTATCATGAGTGGATACAGAGGTGCAACTGAAGGAAATGGCATTAAGAACTTCATAGCTCTATCATGAATCCAAGTAAGGTACGGGTCGTAAGCTCGGCTGTTACTCTTCCCCAATAAAAACTTCCCCTTCTTGTGGATGTCATTCCATGCATGTTCAAGTCATCCTAAAGTCTCACCTTCCAATAAACCAGTGAGATACAGAGATTCCCGTATCTCCTCTTCCCTAAGAGGCTCCCTCAGTGCATACCCAAACTGTCTGACCAATAAAGAAGGGTTATAGTTGATGCAACCTTTCCTTCCGACCAAAGGAACGTTAGGAAATTCACCGCAACTATAAATAATATATGTACCAAGCATGTCTCGGTCAAACCAAATAATGTTCTCTGCAGATAGACCCATCAACCTCTCCGACCACTCTGATGTACTAGCAATGACAACAAACGGACCCGTCTTGGGCATATGACTGACAAACCAAGCATATAACAGAGGAACACAACAAGCTACATTCATTCCACTTCGTTTCTCATTCTTGTAGTGAACAAAATGATAGACATCGCCAAGAAGAGTAGGCACTGGATTTTCTGAAGCCAGGATATGGAACGCATCTACATCCACGAAGTCTGGAAGGTTAGGAAACAAGACAATGCCATATATACAAAGAGCCAGGATGGCGCTAAACGCAATCCAACAACCATCCTTAGCGCACTGCTGAGTTTTCTCAATCAAACAAGGCAAAGGAAAACCATATATCCCAAGTCTCCGGATCATCTTTCCATCTAACTCTGAAGCCTCAAGATGCAAAATAGCGGCGAGCTCGGCCAGATCAGGCTTAGTATCAACATGGACAAACGACATCTGATTCCAAATGGGTACCCTAACAGCTCAGAATATTCCTCTAGGGTAGGATCCAGGACATAGTCAGGAAAGATGAAGCATCTCAACTGGGCATCATAGAACTGTAGGAGAGCATAGATGTAACACCCCACTCTAAACTATCGCGGAAAAAAGATAAACAATAGAAACAATTCAGAGTGCAGCAAATAAAGTCTCATGACGACCGTCATGGATGTCACGATCGTCACGGTCATGACGAGCGTCAAGGAGTTGTGACGACCGTCACACTCCCAAATTCTCAGACGCACCAGGGTGTCACATTCTACACTTAACCAAAACACATACACCTGTACAAGATCATTTACTAACATACGTAGCACAAAATTCAGATGAACAAACAACAATAATTTGTTTAACATTTTAATCATAAAACGACATGTTATAATACACTTCCAACGATTCATAATAATTAAATTCCATTAAAATTCAGCAAGTAATTATCTTGCATCAATTCACTAAAACAACTATGCATCCAAGCAACATTTGGCATTATCAGAAACAACCAATCTATTTGCCATAGTACTTAATAAAATTCAGCAACAAGGAATTCAATTAAAATAATACATTAATCGTTCATCCCCCCAGAGTGCTACGTATCAGAGCGACCAACGACCTTAAACACAAAGCGACACTTTCTTCCGAGTTACCTGCAAATAACCACCAACGGAGGTAACATACAACGTAAAGGGTGAGATATCAACAATATAACATAAGGCATGATAAAAGTCATGTCAGAATATTATCACATCATTATAATTCCAGCAGTTTGCATAAATATTAGTAATAATAAACTACAATAACTCTTTATTCATAACCACAACAATTATCATCATAACTTGGCAACTCATCAAAACAACTCAACAACGCAACTCAACAATGCGATTCAACTGTGCATATGCATGTGGTACCAGTTTGCCATTACGGCCGCCAATACAGGCTAACAATTTTCCACTAAGGGCTGCCAATACAGGCCAACAATTTGCCACTAAGGGACGCCAATACAGGCCAACAATTTGCCACTAAGGGCCGCCAATACAGGCCAACAATTTGCCACTAAGGGGACTATAACAATTAACACATCAATAACAACTGTGCAACAACCGTGCAACAAGGCATCAAGCCTACAACCAATTATCCATAACAGAAACATCACATTTCGCATACATCATGTACTCACCACTTCAACCTGTTCATGTCAGAGAACAAGTAACAATATCGTTCCTACGAATAAGAGTCCAACACATTTTCGCAGAAAACAATTAAAAACAACATCGTCTCTACAATTGAGAACTCAACAGTATTTTCATGTCAGAGAACAACTAACAACATCATTACTACAAATAAGAACTCAACACATTTTCATATACTTTCATACGGGTAATATAACTACAACTTCTAATTTAATTAAATAGGGACATAATAACAACACCTTCTTAATGAATGGGAAAATAGCGCGTGTCGGCACCGTTTCCCAATTTCCCCCAAAACTAATGGCATAACACACTCATTCATACATAGACAGGCATTAACCCTTAGTATTTTTCAGACACAGGTAAACATTAACCCTTAATATTTCTTCAACCTACGGGAACTAACCCCATGATTCAATTCCATACCTGAAGTCGATCAAGTAAGAGCATAATAACAACCTTTCCTCAACAACTGGGAAATTAGCGTGTGTCGGCGATGATTCCGAACATTACTACATATAACTAATGAAATAACACTAATTCGGCGTAGACAAACATTAACCCTTAATATTTCTCAACCCACGGGAACATTTACTACGGGAACATTACTACGGTAACATCACTACGAGAACATTACTACGGGAACATTACTACGGGAACATCACTACGGGGACATTACTACGGGAATATTACTACGGGAACATCACTACGGGAACATTACTACGGGAACATCACTACGGGGACATTAACGCTATGATTCAATTCCCTACATGAAATCGATCATACCCACAGTTATAAAATTGAACCCCACCCTTACCTTTGGAATTGAGGCCAACTCTACGCTTCTGGTTCCCGTTTTCTCTCCGGCGACTCTTCTGCAACTACCATGAATTCTCTCTGGTGGTTCCTTCTTCTCTTCTCAACTTCTCTCGGTCACGATCTCTTTTTTCTTTGATTTTGGTTCTGAGCAGTTTTAACCTGTTTCCTCTTTCTCCCAAAATCCCTCTTTTATATTTACTCCTATAATAATAATAATAATAATAATAATAATAATAATAATAATAATAATAATAATAATAGTAATAATAATAATAATAATTGTAGCAATAATAATAATAATAATAACATTACTATTAATTATTAAATTATCACCAATTATTAATTATATTATATTAATATTAAACTCCAATCGTTATTAATAATTCTTACAGTCTAAGGGCATCCCCCAACGCCACTCAGACACACCTCCGTAAGGACACACCAACATAAAAAATAATGCCAAGGAGACTAAATAGTTAAAAAGGGGTGTTACAACTCTCCCCCACTTTAAATATTTTCGTCCTCGAAAATCACCTGATGGAAACAATTCCGGACACGCTTCCCGCATCCTGCTTTCAATTCTCAAATTCGAGCAAAACACTCTTGCTCGACTCATTCCAACACAAGGGAGTCCTACATCTTCTATCACACAAAGCCTCATACAACGCCGTTCTGATACTAGAATGGTAACTGTTATTGTAGGTAACTCAATCAACGATAATTAACTATCCCACGATCCACCCTGATCCAACACATAAGCTCTCCACAAATCCTCTAAAGACTGGATAGTTCTCTATGTCCGTCCATCCGTCCTTGGATGATAGGCAGAGTTCAACTTCAACATGGTACTCAAGCGTCTGCAAACTCTTCCAAAATCTCGCTGAAAACTCAGATTCTCATCAGACCCAACGGTCTCTAACGTCTATTCTTCGACTTCTGACAAGTCTAACCAGCATATACAAACTCAACCACTTCTCTCTCCATCTATAGCCTTCAAAATAATTTCCTCAAATCCGGTTACACCTTCATAGCACCGGGATGGGTACTCCATCTACCTCAATACTCTTATTCCATTCAATAATATCTAGAACACAAACTCTATCACGGCATCTCATGATACCATTTCCATTAATCTGAAAATCATTGCTTCGACTTTAATTCCTCAAATTCAACCAATCTACCAACTCAAACCAGAGTTCTGACGTTATCGAATCTCGTCAAGAATACCACTAGTAAGGTCCGACATACTAAGCTTAACTCCGTAAGAAGTCTCTTAACAAACCAACTCATACCACAAAATTGCTCAATCAGTCCTAACTCTTTTCACCACCATCATCGGCATATGCAAGGATTTCCAAGTCAATGCATAAGCTACCACGTTTTGATTTCCCCGAATGGTAATTCAATCCGAAACCATAATCCATTCCGGAGTCCCAATTATTTTCTTTGCCTCATATTCAACTCTTCCAAATCAAATAAATACCTTAAGCTCTTGAGGTCATCAAACATATCAAATCTTAAACTAACTAATTGAAGCTTCCAATTCCAGCATAACCACAATAGCAACCAGCTCTAAATCACTTATCAGATGATTCCTCTTATGTACTTCAAGTTCCCTTAAAGCATAAACAAAACTCGCTGAAGTTTCACTTAGCATATCTCCCAAACATATCAACAAGGCATCACAAAACACAACAAATGGTCCCGTCGAGTTCGACAAAAATCAGCAGACGATACGTTTTCAATTTTCTGCTATAATTGAACCAGGTACAGGCCTAAAAACAATTTTTCCTAGAAAGAGCATCTCGTTAGCTTTCCAATTCTTCGAACGGGGGTCAAAACTGACATACAGTTCAAGAGTTATGAATTTTCGAAGCTTTTCTAGAACAGAATTTTTCTGCATAAAGACTGCTACGGGTTTGAGCATTTTCGCCCGAAAATCCGACCGATTCAATCATTTTCTTCGAAACAACCACATACTCATTTGTACCAAACATATATTAGTGATTTAGAACCATTAAACGCGAAATCTACGACTTCCGATTTCAATCCGAATCTTAAATCCTCAACTCTTCAAAAATGCAAAAACTGACAAAATCAATCAAATATAATAAAACAAGTATACTCGATCACGACCTAACATTACCCGACACAACTGCATAATCTATTCCGAATTTCATCCGTAAAAACATCGATTCCATAAAAAGCTGCGATCTCGGAATTCGACGTACGACAACAATTTCACACTTAGAAGGTCATTCAACACATCTTCAACTTTTGGAATATCTAAAGGTTTAATTATACTAATATTGCATTCCACGTCTTACTTTCTTTACTAATCATCAGAAGTCACTATCCACCTTTTATATACTCAACCTCACACTCTGTTGCCTTAGCATACACGCCAGACCCAAGTCTCAACACTACTTAATCAGTTTAATCCATTGACCATCCAAACAAACATAAAATACGGAGCTCTCACTCTCGGACTAGTTTCCGTATCTAAGTCGGTCACAACTCCACTTCACGTCCTGGCCGTACATCACTTATCTCCTCAGAAAACTTCCAGCCAACCATAATTAATCGGCAATCGCCAACTTCCCGCTTTCATTATAATTCAAAAATTCCCATCAAAGTTAAACACCTCAGCACCCTCCTGCACCGACTCATCAAAACCATTCTTAAGCACTTAGCTTAACTCAAGACAATTCACTGCTCACACCATCCAAGCTTGCAAGACACACATATCCCATCTAATACAATCCAAACTATTATCAACAAGAGGTTAAGGGCGATCAGTTCCTCAATTTGTCAATAGACAGCCGCAAATCATTATGGGGTATCAACCATCTTTACCAAACTATAAGAGCGTTCAACCACACACTGAGCTACAACTCTTCACTTGCAGCATCCTGGAGAAGCACAAGCTTCTCCCCCACTTGAATCATTCTCACTCCTGCAGACAAAGGTTCCACAACAAAACGTGTACCGACAGTGTTTTCACACACATGTCGCATACCAGGGAATACACAACATTAAACAACTTGGCCAGACGGATTGACCTGCTCTGATACCAATTGTAACACCACACTCTAAACTATCGCGGAAAAATAAGATAAACAATAGAAACAATTCAGTGTGCAGCAAATAAAGTCTCATGGCGACCGTCATGGATGTCACAACCGTCACGGTCATGACGAGCGTCAAGGAGCTGTGACGACCGTCACACTCCCAAATTCTCAGACGCATCAGGGTGTCACATTCCACACTAAACCAAAACACATACACCTGCACAAGATCATTTACTAACATACGTAGCACAAAATTCGGATGAACAAACAACGATAATTTGTTTAACATTTTAATCATAAAACAACATGTTATAATACACTTCCAACGATTCGTAATAATTAAATTCCATTAAAACTCAGCAAGTAATTATCTTGCATCAATTCACTAAAACAACTATGCATCCAAGCAACATTTGGCATTATCAGAAACAACCAATCTATTTGCCATAGTACTTAATAAAATTCAACAACAAGGAATTCAATTAAAACAATACATTAATCATTCATCCCCCCAGAGTGGTACGTATCAGAGTGACCAACGACCTTAAACATAAAGCGACACTTTCTTCCGAGTTACCTGCAAGTTACCACCAACGGAGGTAACATACAACGTAAAGGGTGAGATATCTACAATATAACATAAGGCATGATAAAAGTCATGTCAGAATATTATCACAACATTATAATTCCAGCAGTTCGCATAAATATTAGTAATAATAAACTACAACAACTTTTTATTCATAACCACAACAATTATCATCATAACTCGGCAACTCATAAAACAACTCAACAACGTAACTCAACAATGCGACTCAACTGTGCATATGCATGTGGTACCAGTTTGCCATTACGACCGCCAATACAGGCCAACAATTTTTCACTAAGGGCCGCCAATACAGGCCAACAATTTTCCACTAAGGGCCGCAAATACAGGCCAACAATTTGCCACTAAGGGCCGCCAATACAGGACAACAATTTGCCACTAAGGCCCGCCAATACAGGCCAACAATTATGATATGCTATGGGACGCAACTATTATGGACTATAACACAACAACAACAACTGTGCAACAAACGTGCAACAAGGCATCAAGCCTACAACCAATTATCCATAACAGAGACATCACATTTTGCATACATCATGTACTCACCACTTCAACCTGTTCATGTCAGAGAACAAGTAACAAAATCATTCCTACGAATAAGAGTCCAACACATTTTCGCAGAAAACAATTAAAAACAGCATCGTCTCTACAATTGAGAACTCAACAGTATTTTCATGTCAGAGAATAACTAACAACATCATTACTACAAATAAGAACTCAACACATTTTCATATACTTTCATACGGGTAATATAACTACAACTTCTAATTTAATTAAATAGGGACATAATAACAACACCTTCTTAATGAATGGGAAAATAGCGCGTGTCGGCACCGTTTCCCAATTTCCCCCAAAACTAATGGCATAACACACTCATTCATACACAAACAGGCATTAACACTTAGTATTTCTCAGGCACAGGTAAACATTAACCCTTAATATTTCTTCAACCTACGGGAACTAACCCCATGATTCAATTCCCCACCCGAAGTAGATCAAGTAAGAGCATAATAACAACCTTTCCTCAACAACTGGGAAATTAGCGCGTGTCGGCGCCGAGTCCCAACATTACTACATAGAACTAATGAAATAACACTAATTCGGCGTAGACAAACATTAACCCTTAATATTTCTCAACCCACGGGAACATTTACTACGGGAACATTACTACGGTAACATCACTACGGGAACATTACTACGGGAACATTACTACGGGAACATCACTACGGGGACATTACTACGGGAATATTACTACGGGAACATCACTACGGGAACATTACTACGGGAACATCACTACGGGGACATTAACCCTATGATTCAATTCCCTACATGAAATCGATCATATCCACAGTTATAGAATTGAACCCTACCCTTACCTTTGGAATTGAGGTCAACTCTACGCTTCCGGTTCCCGTTAGCTCTTCGGCGACTCTTCTGTAACTACCGTGAATTCTCTCCGGTGGTTACTTCTTCTCTTCTCAAATTCTCTCGGTCACGATCTCTTTTTCCTTTGATTTTGGTTTTGAGCAATTTTAACCTGTTTCCTCTTTCTCCCAAAATCCCTTTTTTATATTTATTCCTATAATAATAATAATGATAATAATAATAATAATAATAATAATAATAATAATAATAATAATAATAACATTACTATTAATTATTAAATTATCACCAATTATTAATTATATTATATTAATATTAAACTCTAATCGTCATTAATAATTCTTACAGTTTAAGGGCATCCACCAACGCCACTCAGACACACCTCCGTAAGATCACACCAATATAAAAGATAACGCCAAGGAGACTAAATAGTTAAAAAGGGGTGTTACAATAGACACTACTGATCTCATATGCAGAGGGCTTAAAGACATATCTCAATAACCTCCCATAAGACTTCCTGAAATCTTCCATTACTGCTTTTTCACCCAAGGCAATCAAACTCAACAAATTACTAACGTCCGGAGCTGGAAACTTGTAGGCCACTGTACTCTTCAAGGGCTCCATAGCAAGATCATGAGAATCGGGAGGGAAATATGCACCTGCAACACAGATATATGTTAATGAAATGCATATGAAAATGCAAATGCAAATGCAAACAAGGGATCAAGATTGTTGTGCTGTTGGTCGAGAAAAAACCAGAGCTTCGCCTTAACAAGAACAAAGTACAGACAGTAGGACCCACTGATATCAGGAACACAGATTCACACTTGCAAACCGGGTATTCTGGAAGCCAAGGTTTCCTGCACAACCCAACCCCTCTCACAGGTATGGACCTATCCACTGACAAGGTTCGGCATCCTATGCGTTCATCAGCGTCACAGACTTTCTAGAAATGATGATACGTTCACCATTTCTGGTTTGACATCATCATCTCCTGAAGAGGCCTCACTTAGCTGACTCATAAATGATCGGCTCCCAGAGTCGACAATTCTCAAATCCAAAATCCCAACCGATCCTAAGGATCTGAAGGAAAATCATCAAAGAGAATCTCGTCCGAGTGTGAATTTCATGGGGAACTGTATCTGCTAAGCAAACAGGCCCCCCACTAATCTCCACTACTAAAGCTAGGTTCATACTAAAGCCTGGGTCTGGCTTATCACTCATCGGAACTTCCTTCCCACAGGACAACAATAATAACATATGATGCGGAAAATAAAATGCAGAAAGCAAATAAAGATAAAGCACATATGTACACACCCCAAAAATAAACAAACAAGCGCTAGGATTGACTCGCATAGGGGATATTTCTGTCCCCAGCAAAGTCGCCAGCTGTCGCTACTGCGAAAATTGAGGTCGGCAATGACAGAAGAGTCGCCACTGTGCGTTATTTATCTCAAGAGAGGGAAAGGAAACGCTCAGAGAAAACTTAACGAAAAGAGGGATAAGATCAGTCATCGCAACCAAATCTCGGGTTCGGGAGTCGGTTACACAAGGGGAAGGTATTAGCACCCCTCACATGTGTCGTACTCGACGGGATCCACACTTGTTGTCTATCCAAAAGGGTGATTGAAACTATCTAACTACAATCTTGAGGACAAAAGAAAAAGAAAGTGACTCGGCAAAGCAACGACGCTTTGTGCCTACGTATCTGTTCTTGCTCATAAATATGTTGGCAACCAGATGCCAAAAGATTGCAACCAAAAGATTGCTCAAAATCACTTCATAACATCACCATAGAAATTGATTCATAAGGGTGCTCCATTGTGAAGGAGGATTGTTTAGGGTCAAATGAAAGGCATCAAAAGTCAACTCAAAAGTCAACCAATCAGGGGCAAAATGGTCCTAAAAAATTCTTCAACTCATCATTGATATGAGGATTGAATTTAATTCATTGGATCAAAATGAAATGAGAGAAATAAAATAAAGAACAAAGCATGTCAAGATTTAAGTTACATAAAACACTTCCAAAGTTAAATCCCATTTTTAATTGAAAAATAAATCATAAAATAAAATAAAAATTTCTAAAACTAAGAGGACATCTCAAAGATTCTAAAACATATTTTTTTAGGATTTTATCATACTTGGAAGTATTTTAAAATAAATTAAAGCTAAACAGAAATAAAATAAAAACAAAAATAAAAATAAAACAAAGGGTTGGGGGTGCCAATAGCAACCCAGAAACGTTGCAATCCAAAGGGCCCACAAAAGGGGGGGTGCCAATAGCAACCCAGCCCATCAGAAAAAACAAAATAAAACAAAACATGGAGATTCAGTGTGCTGTGGTCAAACAAGGAACATGGTGGGAATCAACCAGGCGCGTTTGATCAAATGGTAATCAGATCAAAAGGCTCATATTGTGCCAAATCATTTAATGAATTTCCAGCTTGATTCAGTGTGTTTGGTCAAAGCCAGCCCACCATAGGTCTTAATCTGGGACGTAAAAACAAAAAGTAAACACATCACATGGCTAACAATGAAACACATCATCGTCTTCAACCATTCAAAAAATGGAAATGGAGGGAAGAACTAGGTGGTGGCCGGAGCCACCTCCGGTCATCTTCTCCGGCCATATGGCCACCGTCCAAAACGCAGATGACGCGAAACTGAACCAAAATCAACAAATAAATAGTGAAAATTCATCTACTCTTCAAGAGGATCATGAATACATGGTTGGTTTTCAAAGAAAGCGCTTAAATAAAACAAAATGAAGAGAAATAGAAAACATGCTCAAATGAAAAAGTTCACAAACGGTCACCAAATCAACCCAGAATCCATCTATGATAAGCAAGGATTAAAAAGACACAAAAATGGCGTGATAAAACAGCTTGAGCAGAGAGATATTTTGAAAGAAAGAAACCTAGAAAATAAGCTTCCTCAGAACTCAATGTGTTATCAAAGCTTGCAATAAGTTATCCAGAAACGTTCAGTGAAGCTTGAGGAATGTTTTAGGATTTTTTGTTTTGATTGAAACTTAGTAAAACTGGAAAATGATTTTTCATTTTTTTTCTTGTTTTCTCTCAATCTGTTCTTGCTCTAATGTTCACCAAAACGAGTTTGAGGATTTGTGAATGATCCTGAGTTTATGTATGTTGGATTCAGATGAAGAAAAGACCCAATTCTGTCTCCTTTAAGCCCAATTGGATTTTCACTTTTTCACTTGTGGTCATTTGAATAGTGCACGAATTTCCCCTTGATTAGCTGTAAAAATGGCTCCTTTGGCTTGCATCTGAAGTTGGTGGATCAAAGGGCTGAGAATGACTCCTTGGTTTGGTCTTATGGCATGTTTTTGATGTGTAACTTAATCTTGAAGAAACCATGAAAATGGCCACCAAAATGCACTCAAATTCCAAATCCAAAGATGGCATTGTGTTTCAAATGTGTTTGTCACTCAAAATATGCCCAAGGTTGGTACAAAATATTTTCAAATGAATTAATTTTGATTTTTCCCTTTTAATCCCTTTTTCATGAAAATTTCATTAGGGATTCTTCAATCTAGGCCAAACCTTTGATGCCTTGATGTTAGGTTGAGAAAAAGACCCCATTTAGAGCAAGTTTGATGTTGGAAAGATTTCCATTTGAAGTGTGCAAAGTGGTGAAAATGATCTATAATGAAAATGACCTGCAATCTTGCTTTCCCAAAACGCCCCTGCCTTGCAAGCCTCATAACTTGAGTTTTACAAATCAGATGAAGGACTTCTAGTACTCTTTGGATAGCTAAGATCATGAGGAACAACTTTCATGTTCATCAAAAGTTGAGGAGAAACATCCTTCTAGGTCAAAAATGGCTTGGAAGGTTGTTGACTTTTGTTGACCAAAATCACATTCATCTGAGGACCTGTAACTTGTCTGCATCATAACTTGAGTTCTATAAATCCAATCAAGGACTTATAGTACTCAAACGAAAGCTAAGAACATTCTCTACAAGTTTCATGTTGGTCAAAAGTTGAGATGAGACTTGTATCTTGAGATAGGTGGTCTTGAAGTTAGGCACTGAACATGGGATTTTACACTGGGAACCCTAATTCAGTCACTCCTCACACTCTTGATTCTTGATGAATTGATCTTGAAATGATATCCCATGTATCTTAACACAAAATTCCATGACCTTAAAGACTTGATATTGAGTCTTAATCTCCTTCAATTTCAAAGTTGACTCAGGGTTGACTAGATGAAAACCCTAATTGCACCATCTTCGACTGTAACTCTTCACACTTGGTATAAACACTTGAATGAGCTCCACAATGACCCTCAAGGCCTCCAATGAGCTTAAATAACCATCTCTCTTCATAACCATGGGATTGTGATCCTCAGGTGGTCCTCAAATGGCCTCAAAGACAGGAGGTGAACCACATACACTTATCTGCCTATCCAAAGGGCTTTGACTTGCCTCTGATGATGATAACCCCCCTGTTGACTTGAATACCAACTTGTTGCACCCCAAAATTTGACAAACCAATTATCGCATTTGGCTTATGTTTCGACTCATTTTGCATTCTGCATTTACATACCGCATACATTGCATTTTTGCATTCAGATGGATTTTATCGGGATTATAGCCTCTCTTGACGTTTCAGGCATTCCAGGCCAGTTCGAATACGAGGATTTATTTTGAGAATTTGTGCTAGTCCCGGTGTTTTCAGCTCTCGCTATTATTTTTGAGGACATTTCGGTGTCCGGTTTTTACCGCTTATTTCGCTATAGTTGCGCATTTGTTTTCTAATCGATTTAATAGGCTTCCTTGCATTTTTAGAATTTTCCCTTTTATTTTATAGATTTTTAAATAGATTTTAATAGTTTTTAATAGATTTATTTGAGTTTTTCTAGATATTAAATAGGTTTTTAAAAATATTTTCTTATAGATTTAATTGTTCTTCTAGAGTTTTAAATAGATAATTCTTTTTTTAAATAGTTAAATAGATATTTGTTCCTAGAGAATTAAGTAGTTTTTTAATTGGTTTTTTTCAATAGGATAGTTCTTTTACTATTTTTAATAGGGTTAATTAGAGTTTAATTTCTTTTTAGAATTAATTCATAGAAGTTAATTAGGTTTTAATCTTTCTTTAATTAGGATTAATTAGGAGATTGATTAATGATTTTTAGTTACTTAGAATTAATTCCGTTTTGCATTTTAATTGAGTTTTAATTAGATAATCATTAAGTGCTTTATTAATGAAGTTAATCAGGTTTTAAGTCAGGATCAATTAATGTTTCGTGGGCCAGGTGTCTGATTGTGGGGGCCCAAGTCCAGAATCGTGCCACTTGGCAGTATATAGAGACTTCCACGCATGGCAGTCAGAATCTCACCACCTCATTCATTGCATGACACCTCACCAGCCATTTGTCACTCTCTCTCTGCATCACCACACGTGTCTTCACCTCCACTCTCCTTTGCATGCAAAGTGCCACGCGTCCTCCCCCTTCCTCCTTCCACCGTCGGCCATGCATCAGCCGCAACGGTCGCCGGAGACTCGCCGGAATCTGGATATTGCTCATCGGAAACTTCATCTGTTCTTCATGTTTTTTTCCAGATCTTCAAGATTCATCATCATCTTCGTAGATCTGTTCAAGCTCCATCAATAACATTCCAGATCTGCAACACTCAAGAACATCATCAAGTTCTTCGCGAGTTCTCCATATCGCCCATGAACTTCATCATCTTCCTCCAGTTCATCATCAGAAATCCTCCACAACATCAAAGAAGTTGCATCTCTGTTCATCAGTTATCAGGATCTTCATCAAGAGTTTTCATCCGTTTCCAGAAGTTCTTTGCAAGATCCTCCAACAGATCTATTGAGATCTCATCGCGAATTCGCAGATCTGTTCGTCAACAATCTTCTTCATCATTTGTCGTCCAGAAATTTCCAGAAAAACTCAAACACATCTTCATTTGTTGTTTCCAGAAGTTTTTCCAGTTGATCTCCTCACGAACCGTTCAACTTGCGCATCCATCGTGGTTCAGGATCCTTCAAGATTTTCAAAGATCTGTGAAGATCTTCATCGTTTTCGCCCTCCCACCTTCAAGAACATGCATCAATCTTCGCCCAGAAACCTTTCAAGATCTGCCATTAACATCAAATCAAAACTCCAACGCTCCTGTCAAATCTTCAGAGAACCACGAACAAGGACCTCCATCGTTCCATCACCTTCTTTGTTTCTTCACCATTTTTTTTTCTCTGTTTGAGTTAAGGTCAAGATTTACAGGTTGTGAGGTATTGAGACGGAAGCGATGAAAGAGTTGGAGATGATGGGAGGTTTAACGAGTTGAGACGGTGAAATTGGACGGAGGTTGAGGAATGAACGGTGGGAGTGAGTAGGGTGGGCGAAGGAACGGCGGCGCAGCTGAGGTTAGGGGAGAACAGTTAGGGTTAGGGTTTCTGAGTGAGAGAAGAGAGGAAGGAAGGTTAGAGTTTCAGAGTGAATGGACTGGAAATGAGGAAGGCCCTTGGACGTTTGGGCCATTGGGCCCAATGTGCATTTTGGATCCGTACACCTTCCAATTTCCCGCGCACCACCCCCTTTCCCTTTAGTTTCCTTGTTTTTTTTATCTGCTGATGTTTTTTTTGTATTATGGGCTTAAGGCCCAGTGGATTTTTTTTACTGCATTACACCCAGTTTGTAGTTTGTACCCCCCTCCCCTTTGGATTTATTTTTTCCCTTTGTATTGGATGAATGCTTGTAATAATTTAGTTTTATTTTCCTATTTTTTTCTTAGGAAATTATTTTTAGGGATTATAGTATCATGCATATTTTTTTTAATATAGATTTAATATAGATTTTTTCTATTTTCTATATAGAATAATATAATATTTTAGATAGAAATTTTCTATGCTATTTTCATATGCATTTTCTTTTATTTTCTTTAGAATATTTTTCTAGTAGAATTTAATTGTTAATTTTAGGAGTAGACTTTTATTTCCATTTGTTAGTGGATTTTTCTCCTTTTTTCTCTCCTATTTTCTTTTCTATCTGATTTTATTCTCGATTTTATTTTTGGCTGGCCGTGTGATACGATTCAATTGGAGAATGATTGTCGATATCATTTCTCTATCTTGTCTTTGACACGGACATCAATACGCTACCTCTGAGAGTTCGATTTTTCGTATAAGTTGAACCATGACGTTCTAAGCGTTACATTGGTCTTGATTCGAGCGTCATCATCAAGGATCCAGAGAAGAGAAGATTGGAATGGAGCTTGCGCGCATGTCAGGAGCCAACAGGAGCTGCTTCGTTCAACATCATCTTATTCAAGTCTTCAGGCAACCGTCGAGTGTTGTGAGCTGTATCGTTAGATACGTAGGAAATGACAGTTGAGGAGTTCTTCTCAATCGTCTAGGATGTCTAGTATGGTACCCTTTGGGTGACATGCGACGCATTCGATCCTACGTATTAGGTTTGGGTGTGTGTGTCCCGAGTTTCTTCCCGTTTAGGCGTAAGCCTGCTTC
The DNA here is from genome assembly GCA_963859935.3 of Lathyrus sativus. Classification (NCBI taxonomy): domain Eukaryota; kingdom Viridiplantae; phylum Streptophyta; class Magnoliopsida; order Fabales; family Fabaceae; genus Lathyrus; species Lathyrus sativus. The sequence goes on from OZ012740.1 coordinate 267,849,563, forward strand.
CTCGTTGTTCTCGCCCCCTGGCGATCGAAACCCTTTTCTCTCGCGTTCAGGCGATTGAGACCCCTTCTCTTGCCCTTGTGCAATCGAGACTTGCTTTCCTGTAGCGCCGAACTACGTTCGCTCTGATCTCTCGTGCCAGACGAGAGTACGTAGGCATAGGATGCGATATCCTAGCGAGCTCCCTTTTTCCTTTCCCCTGTTTTGCTGTAGTTGGCTGAACTACAGTTGCTCTGATTTCTCGTATCCAGACGAGAATATATAGGCATAGGATGCGATATCCTAGCGAGCACACTAACAACTAACCTCTTTGTTCTCTCGCTGCCGTGTGATCGAGACTGTCCCGCTGACGACTGATGTTTCCCTTTCTCTTGCCCGAGGGCAATCGAGACCAGACCGTAGTTCTAGAACCCGTACGTTCCCATACCTTTAAAACCCGACATACTACGTCTGTTCTACCGCAAACAGGTAACGCCTAAGTCTCCGTCGAGCGAGCGGCATACACCTAACTGCTAGAATGTGCACGCTGGTATCGTCAATCCTTTCTCTCACTCCTATGTGATCGAGAACACCCTGTCTAGCCGTAGTTAGCCTGAACTATGTAAGCTCTGATATTTCACGCCGTGTGGAAGTACGTAGGCACGAGATGTGATATCTCGGCGAGCCCATTCCCCGTAGTTTCCCGAACTACGATGACTCTGACATTCCCATTTCACGAGGTAATACGTAGGCATAGAGTGCGATGCTCTATCGAGTCAATTCATTCCGTTTAGCTTTAGCAGCCGTAGATAGATTGTTTTTCACCCGTAGACAAACCAGCGAGCATGGATCCCATCGAGTACGATGGACGTGAGGGGTGCTAATACCTTCCCCTTGCGTAACCGACTCCCGAACCCAGACAATGGTTGCGATGACCTTGTCTTATACCCTTTCGTCAGGTTTCTCCCGATTGTTTCCTTTCCCGCTCTGAGGGATAAATAATGAAAGGTGGCTACTCTTCTGTCATAGCCGGCGCCGATTTTCGCAGTAGCGACAGCTGGCGACTCTGCTGGGGACTTTATAGCTACTGGGGACTTTTCCCATCCCCTATGCTGGGACCGTTTCCCATCCCCTACGAGAGTCAATCCTAGCGCTTGTTTGCTTGTCTTCAGGTGTTTATTTGTGTGCGTTGTATATTACTGCTGTATTTATATTTCCTGCACTTATTATTATCTATTGCTATTGTGCTGTTGTGGGAGGGGAACTCTGATGAGAGATAAGCCGGACCTGGGCTTGAGTGCACCTAGCATTAGAGTGGAGATTAGTGACGGACCTGCTTGCTTTGCTCGCACCAGTCCCCATGAAATTCACACTCAGACGAGATTCTCTTTGATGGCATCTTGCCTGGCCCTTTGGGCTCGACAGGTTGTTGGATTTGAGGGTTGTCGACTCTGGGGACCGATCATTTGGGATTCAGCTAAGTGAGGCCGCTTCAAGAGATGATGATGCCACACCTTCTGGGTATCGTATCGTCCCTCTTGAAAGTCTGTGACGCTGATGACCGCATAGGATGCCGAACCTGTGTCAGTTTAGGTCCATACACGTAAGTGGGAGGGTTTTTGCAAGAAACTTGACTTCCAGCCTACCCGGTATTTTGGTTTTCTTTCGTCAGAGCAAACTTCTCCCGTCAGCAGCGCAACAGTATTTAGAGCTTTGTGGGGGCTGTGATCCCGTGTTTGTTGCATTTTGCATTGCATTTCATGTGCATCTCATACTTGCATGTACGTACTCAGTTGGAACAGAGAGCTTACCTGTCTTATGTCCAACTCGCAGTTGACTTCCCGACGTTTGCATTGGACTTGAGTTAGTTTCTGGAAGGATCATGGACTCAGCAGAGCAGAATCAGTTTGTTACCAGGGCCGAGTTTGAACTGTTGAAGAACCAGGTGAGTCAGTTCATGAAAGCCATAACAGCTATGACTAGAGGAGAGAGCAACATCCAGAGGACTCCGGTGAACAATGTAGCCCAGAATGTGCAGATTCCTGCCGAAGACAGAGATGCATCTTCTCTCCGTGACACAGACTATCAGCGTTTCACTTTCCTTGTGCCAGATCGTCAGAGGGCCGCTCCGAGGGTCAATGCTGAGAACACTAGGGATGCTAAGGATACGAGAAGACTTCAGCTGTTGGAAGATCAGGTGGTTGCCTTGATAAACAAGAATACTCTTGACTTGAATGCTGCGAGCATGTGTTTGGTGCCAGGCCTTGTGTTGCCTCCGAAGTTCAAAATGCCCAATTTTGAGAAATACAAAGGGGATAGCTGTCCGAAGTTACATTTGGTTATGTTCTGCAGAAGAATGACTTCATATGTCACCAATGACAAGCTCATGATTCACTATTTCTAAGATAGTTTGATCGGAGCATCTTTGGATTGGTACATGCAGTTGAAGAATGATAACATTAAGTCATGGTCGGATTTAGCCAATGTCTTCATGAAGCAGTACAACTACAACCTGGATATGGCTCTTAGTCGCGTGCATTTGCAAGAATTATCTCGGGCGGATAACGAATCCTTTAGAGGATATGTGCAGAGATGGAGAGAATTGGCTGCTCGTGTTCAACCACCGCTTGTGGATAGAGAAATGGTTGACCTTTTCGTGGACACTTTGAAGGGCCGTTACTATGACGCATTGTTCAGTTGTGGAAATGCAAGCTTTGCGGATTTGATAAGAGTAGGAGAACGTGTTGAAAGTGGAATCAAGAGTGGAAAGATTCAGGACATTCCTTATACTGCAGTTTATGAAGATGAATCAATTGTCAGTTCTCAAGAAGAATGGGAGAAAGGAAGTGATGTTGTCTCAGAATCTCCCGTACCTCAGATTCAGTATTCTGACACTTCGAGTGCTCAGAGTCAGCAACTTGTTGGGTCTGTATGTAAGATATCTGTTACCCGCCAGAGTCAACAGTCGTATCATCGTCAGCCGCGTCAGCACGCCCGACGAAGACCAAGGAAACCTGAAAGGCAGTTTACTCAGCTACCGGTGTCGTATAGTCAATTGTTGCCGGATTTGGTCAAAAGGGGGCTGATAGTGCCGAAGGAGACCGATCCAATGATCCCGCCTTATCCCCCAGGTTTTGATGCCAACGCTCGTTGTGAGTACCATGTTGGAGCACAGGGGCATTCAACAGATGACTGTAAGGTGCTTCGAAGCCAGGTTCAAGCCTTGATAGATTCTAACAGGATATCTGTCACGCCTTATGATGTCGACCTTCCTTTATCCATCCAAGTGGATGAATCAGTTCAGGTCATGGGAGAGTTCACTGATGGCAGATGTTCGGAAGAGTATCAGGATGACTTCGACGAGTAATTCTGAAGAGGGCTGGCTCAACAGCAAATCAAGTTCGAACAGCTCGGTTCCCAGCAACTGGCAATCTGTGTTTTATCATGTCATTGCATTTGTAGTTTCTTTTCTGTTAAAAGCGCAAATTGCATTCGTAAAACTGGTATTGTTTTCAATTCATATTGATAATGAAATGAGTATGCATGTTTTGATTCAGTCCATTCAAGTTCACTAATAATGTTTTTACAGAGATCCAACGCTTGGTTAAGCGGAATCTGGGGAGGATGACGAAGTTTAAAGACGTACGAGTTTCCGATAGTATGCTTTTGAAAAATAAAACCTACTGATGATGTACAGGCATTGTTTCAAATCCCTAAACACTGGTGATATGAGGAAGATAATCCCTTGTCAACCCCTTTGAGCCTGGTAGTAGGAGTTTCTTTCGGAAAACGAAAAAACCCTCAATCTTAACCCGGGACAGGGTAGGTGTTAGCTAATTTGACCGAGCGTCCAAATTGCAGAAGGGAGTGTCCGTTCGAGGATCAATCACACCTCTAGAGGTCGTGCCTAAAAAACCACAGTGGTTAAGCGCTAGGAGTGAAACAGTCACATTATTCCCCAATGAGTCAAACAACCAGTGTCACACGACTTGTTCGGAAAAAAAAAAGAGAAAGCAAAAAGAATCAAAAGTCCGCTAAGTCAAAACATGAAAGCAAATGACTTAGGCAAAAAAGAGGGCATCCCGCTGGACTTAATAATCAAAAGAAGCTCAAAAGAGCCAGTCCAGGCAAAAAATAGGGAAAGCGAAAAACTAGAAAGAAAAATGAAAGGATTACAAAAGAAAAATCCTCAAATGAAATACGAGTCGTGTGACCCCAAGTGTCAAAGACGAAGAGCGAGTGGTTGTCACTCCCAAAACTCATAGTTTCTCGAACTATCACTCCTATCTTTCAATCTTTAAGAGGTAAACGCTAAGGTCGAATTAGCTAAACGTAGGATTGGAGAACATCAAGGTGAACGGGTGGGTGAAAATAAATTTTGAGCCTTTATCCTTTCTTTCATAAGCCGTGAACCTGACCACGTTACAACCAGAAAAAGTCCTAATTGAAGCACGTTTGTTTCGAAGGCATACATCGGTAAAGATTGCGTCGAAGCTGACTCCTGAAAGGGTTCTTCTTACCATGTTGGTATTGATGTTGATATTCTGATAGATGATTTGTTCATTATATGCCATAAACTGTTTTTCCTTTTCCAGTGAACAGATTGGATGTCAAAACTGTCATATACGTTGCATTAATATATCTTTTATGCAGAACAACTTGTTTTACTTTCAAGTAAGCGTTTGATAGCAGGAAAGTTTCCTACAGTGGAAAGTCCGATCATGATAGAATGCAGAACGCACGAATACTCCGTGAACTGGGGCAGGCTATAATCCCTAGTGATGTCGGCCATCCGAAGTTAGTTATTCTGAAGCAGTCAGGTCGAGATTTGATGAATCTCTCGAGGACAACCAGTGTATCTCCCCGCAGATCAGCCGATCAGGGGCAGAGTCATCGCAGATAGGGGCAGGCCACTCTAAGAAAAGCACAGAAGTTATTTCTTGCCTGAGGCGCATTTGATCCGAAGCATCTCTCCGAGGTTCAGAGTGCTGGGGCAGGTTATATCAGACCATCAGGGTACAGATTTTTAGATTTCCATTCGAGGAATATCCCCATAGAGATCCCACAGGTTGGGGCAATATCGTAAGCGAAGGAATTGTTCCTCTCCGTGTCATCAGAGCTACTCAGAGCTACTCGAGCAGGTTCAGCCGATCTTCAAGTGTAAGACGAATGTCGGGAAGTCGTTTTACCGTCCTTGACCCTTCAATCAGAAACTTTGAATTCAGATAGGATGTTTTCCAGCATCAGTCGTACCTGACCCATCATGGATAGCCCAAGAGCCTAATCCTTATTGGCAATTTTCAGGAAGCCCAATTCTCATTGGCGAGCCATTCCTAAAGCCCAATCCATATTGGCAACCATTGTGAGGCCCATCCATGTTGGCGCATCAGTTTTAAAATCCAATCTTCATTGGTATGCAGGGAGACTCCGTCTGCTTTCCCCAGCAAAAGTCCAACGGTCATTGGCACGTGTGAGCTGTCCCCAAGGAAGTCCGATCATGCTTAGCACCGTTGGTTACCCCCAACGGAGTTAGCTTTGTCTTCAGCATTTATTTTGCTGAAGTGGTTCCATATCCAGTTTCTCCATCAGCGGAGTTGGCTTCATCTTTTCAGCATTTATTTTGCTGGAATGGTTCTTCTGTGTACCGCTTTTCTCCAGCAGCCTGAGCCTGCATTTACATCTTGCATATATCATCATATTTGCATCATATTTGCATTTCATCGTCAAATGCGTAGCATTCCATCTTATATGGAGCATTTACGCCATAGAAAAATTCAAACATACGCATATGCATACGAAGCATAAGCCAGTTTCTATCAGTCTTACGTGGCAACATGAGGTACTCTGTAATCAGTTCAGGGGCATTTATTCAGCGGCTTTGATCAAACACCTCTTTGGTATTTGATTCTCAGATCATACAACGATTATGCTTTGTCTATCGATCATCTGATAAAGACAGACTATTATTCCTGTCAATTCCTATTGACGATGTATTTCCCCCAGCAAGAATTTTCTCCGTCTATCTTTAGACGTCCTGAGTTTGATTATGGTTTTCTCCGTCTATCTTTAGACGTCCTAAGTTTGATTATGGTTTTCTCCGTCTATCTGTAGACGTCATGAGTTCGATTATGGTTTTCTCCGTCTATCTGTAGACGCCATGAGTTCGATTATGGTTTTCTCCGTCTATCTTTAGACGTCGCGAGTTCGGGAATGGTTTTCTTTCCGTCTATCTTTAGGCGATGTGAAGTTTCAAAGTTGTTTCTCCATCTATCTTTAGACGTCATGAGTTCGATTATGGATTTCTCCGTCTATCTTTAGGTGTTGTGAGTTTCAGCATGATTTTCTCCGTCTATCATTAGACGTCGTGAGTTCAAGTATGGTTCTCTTTCTGTCTATCTTTAGACGACGTGAAATTTCAGGTGATTTTTCAGCGGGTTTCTTACCGTCAGTTCATATTGACGATGTGTCTCCCCAGCGAGTTTTCTCCGTCTATCTGTAGACGCCGTGAGTTCGAGTATGGTTTTCTCCGTATATCTTTAGACGTTGAGAGGTTTCAAGGTGATCTTTTAGATATTGGCTTTCTTTCTGTTTATCGGATGAGATGACATTTCAAGAAGTGTTTCCTGACTGTTGATCCTTATTGACGTCGAGGCTCTTTGAAGAATGTTTGGTTTTCCTAGTTGTCGATTCTTATTGATGACATGTCTCTTTGAAGGTGGTTTTCTTCCTGTCAATCCTTATTGATGATGTGGCCCCTTTGAGGATATTGTTCTTTCCATCAATTCCTGTAGATGAAAGGATTCTGAAATTTGATGGGTAATGTTGAGGTTTATATGGTTTTCCTTCCGCTAGTTCTCACTGACGATGTGGTTCTTTAGACAAGGTATTTTCCTCTCGTCTATCATTAGACGATGCGAGATTTGAATACGACTTTCCTCTCATATATCATTAGACGATGCGAGATTCAGACATTTTCCTCTCGTCTATCATTAGACGATACGAGATCAAGATTGTTTTTCTTCCTGTCTATCATTAGACAGTGTGAGCCTTTGGGATGGTGCCTTTCCGTCTATCAGTAGACGAGGTGAGTACAGATATTGTTCTCCTTCGGGATGGTGTCTTTCCGTCTTTCTTTAGACGATGTGAGTATTTCTCTTCCTGTCTATCTTTAGACGATGTGAGAGGATCAAGTGCATGTTGATCCAACCTTCGGGTTTGTTATCTGTGGCGTCACGCAGATAACTAGCGCTAAAGTCAGTTTCTTTGTCAGATGATTGATCAGGTTGTTGCCGTGACAACTGGATTCAGTGTTTTGGATATTTGTTCCCCAAGTAGTGTGTGCAGTTTATTTCTGCAGGTTGGCAAATTCTGGGTTTCTTTTGTATTCAATCGTCTTCTACCTTTGAATGTTTGAGAGTCGTTCGCTTCTCAACCCTTCAGGTCCAAGCCGCTTGAATAGGGGCAGTTGTTGAACCCCAAAATTTGACCAACCAATTATCGCATTTGGCTTATGTTTCGACTCATTTTGCATTCTGCATTTATATACCGCATACATTGCATTTTTGCAGTCAAATGGATTTTATCGGGATTATAGCCTCTCCTGACATTTCAGGCATTTCCAGGCCAGTTAGATGTTTCCGCTTTATTCTAAATATTGATATGTGGGTTTTAAGCGATATGCTTTGTTTTTAGTTGAGATTTACCCCTTTTGTTACATATCTTTATGAGCAGGTATTATTTATGTTTCGTTTCGATGATAATGTGATGCGCCTCTTTTATACCATGTTTTAATTTATACTCTGATGAAACTTTTATTAATTGCTTATATGATTTTAATTGATTAATTGGGGGTATAGAAAGGGGGTGTTACATTAACCATATGCGTTAACTGATTAACACTTTTAACGTTTGAAAAATTTGAAAGTTTGAAATGGTTAATCGGTTAACCATATGTGTTAACCGATTAACACTGTAACAGAGGCCAAAAACAGCAGCAGAAAAGCACTTTCAGCATAAAATCAATTAATCAAATGATCCAAAACACCAGCTTATCAAATAAGCACGAAATTACACCTACAAACAGAAAACCAATAGACATGCAAACATGTCTACACCGCATAATCACAATTCAAATCCACCAAAATTTAATCGAATATGAAAATCATCATGAAAATGCAAATAAGCTCAAAAATGCTATGGATCTAAAATTTTCAACCTTCGAAGTGGAGATTTGCTTCGGTTAGTGTTGATCTTGTTATAATTGAGTAGATCAAATGTTAGAAATCCGAAAAACTTCAAGATCCAAGCTAATTGTTGTTGTATGAATGAAGATCCACCAAATTTGAGTCAAAATGCTTCAAATAATCACTTCTAGATCCAACTCCAGATTCAGATCCAAGCTTGCACGAAAATTGAAGAAGGAAATTGATTCAATGATGATGGAAAGAGGTTTTAGCTCAAGAATTCATTGATTCCAATGAAGAATCAATGAATTCAATGAAAAAGAGCTTTGAGTGAGGGTTTTGGAATTTGGAGAATTGAGAGAGTTTGAGGGAATTGAGATGAATTCTGAAAAATGAATGTGAGAAAATGAAAGTTGGATCCCTTTGGTTTGGAGTGAATCACTTAAATATCATCTAGGTTTGGATCCCAAATCAAGATTTATGAGAATGGCTTGTGTCCGGAGATAAAGCAAGCGGTGGGTTACCAGAGGATACGAAGATTTTCGGACTTGACCGAATGTTGTAGGATTTTTGAAGAGGATAGTAGAGCTCATTCTACTCACTACAAGAGCTTGAGTAAGAAGAAAGACAAGCAACAAGTGAGGAGTGGACCTTATGTGACGCCTGTTGATAAGGGCAAGTATAAGGGAAACTTCGATAGGAAATCTGGAGGTGGAAGCTTGGGTGCAGTCAAATGTTACAAGTGTGGCGTGATGGGCCACAAATCTTTTGAGTGTGGGAAGTCTACGGAGAAGTGTGCTAATTGTGGAAGTTTTGGACATACCACTTCTGAGTGTAGGAGGAATGTGGTAAAGTGTTTTAACTGTGGAGAAGTTGGTCATATTAGCACCAAGTGTACCAAACCAAAGCAAGCTCAGTCGCGTGGAATAGTATTTGCACTAGCCGGTTCAGACACTACTAATGTGGATCGCTTGATTAAAGGTACGTGCTTTGATAATAATATGCCTTTAGTTGCTATTATTGATACTGGAGCGGCTCATTCATTCATTTCTCTTAAATGTGCTAAGAGTTTGGGTTTGCGCATGGTTTCTTTGAGTGGTGGCATGGTTATTGAGACTATTGCTTCAGGGTCGGTAACTACTTCTTTGGTGTGCGTAAGTTGTCCCTTGACCATTTATGGTAAAGACTTTCTTACGGATTTGGTGTGTTTGCCGTTGGAAGGCTTGGATGAGATTTTGGGTATGAATTGGTTGCAATTTAATAGAGTTCATTTAGATTTCTATCATAAGTTGGTGAGGTTTCCTTCTTTGGAAGATGATGAAAGTGAGAGTTTTCTATCCACTAAAGAGTTGAAGAAACTTTTGGCGGACGAAGCTCAGTTGTTTGGTTTATTTGCATCGTTGTCGGTAGAGGACAAGGTTGAACTTGACGTGTTTCCAGTGGTGTGTGAATTTCCAGCAGTGTTTCCCGAGGATATTACGGATGTACCGCCAGAAAGGGAAGTTGAATTTTCTATTGATCTAATTCTGGGTACTAGACCAATTTTGATGGCATCGTATCGTATGTCAGCATCAGAGTTTGCAAAAGGCTTTGGGTTCGCAGTTGAGATCTTTGTTCGGGTAATTGTGAAGTTGCATGGAGTTCCCAAGAGCATTGTATTGGATAGAGATCCAAGGTTTACTTCAAGGTTTTGGGAGAGTTTGCAAAAGGCTTTGGGTTCGCAGTTGAGATTGAGTTCGGCTTATCATCCGCAAACAGATGGTCAAACCGAAAGGACAATTTAATCGTTGGAGGATTTTTTACGAGCTTGTGTACTAGAGCAAGGTGGTGCGTGGGATAGTTATTTAGCGTTGATTGAATTCACCTATAATAATAGTTTTCATTCGAGTATTTGTATGGCTCCATTTGAAGCTTTGTATGGTCGAAAATGTCGAACACCTTTGTGTTGGCATGAGACTGGTGAGAGGTCGGTGGTTGGACCGGAGATGGTACAGCAGACGACGGAGAAGGTGAGGTTGATTCAAGAAGAGTTGAGAGTTTCTCAGAGTAGGCAGAAAAGTTATCATGATAAGAGAAGGAAGGATTTTGAATTTCAAGAGGGCGACCATGTGTTTTTGAGAGTTATGCCGGTTACGGGTGTGGGTCGTGCTTTGAAGTCGAGGAAGTTGACTTCTTGTTTCATCGATCCGTATCAGATTATTACACGAGTTGGTGCTGTGGCTTATCGTGTGGCGTTGCCTCCGAATCTTTCGAATTTACATGATGTGTTTCATGTTTCCCAACTTCGGAAGTATGTTCCGGATCCGTCACATGTTATCCCTATGGACGAGGTTGAAGTAAGAGATAACCTTACAGTGGAAGCTTTGCCGATTAGAATTTTGGACCGTGAGATTAAGAAGTTAAAAGGCAAGGATATTGCGCTTGTGAAAGTAGCATGGGGAGGTGCTGCAGAAGGCGATATAACTTGGGAATTGGAAAGTAAGATGCGAGAGTCGTATCCAGAGTTGTTTGGATCAGGTAATATTTTTTAGGACGAAAATTTCTAAAGTGGGGGAGAGTTGTAATGCCCCGATTCTGAATTTCCCATTATTGTGTTGAGTCTTTTAATTTATTTGGCTAATTGTTATTTTATTGTGGAATTATATGATAATATGTTATGTGTGTATGTTGTGGTATTTTATTATTTGGAGAGTTTTGGGAATTAATTAGAGGGTGTTTTAGATAATCCTTGATTAGTAGTTATTTTAAGAGAAATATAGTAGAAAGAGTATAAGTGGAAAAGAGAAAGAATAGGGAGAATAGAAACCAAAAAGAAAGAAAAAGAAGAGAAAGAAAGGAAGAGAAGAGAAAAGAGGAGGAAGAGGAGAAAAACCTAGAATCATCAAGAATTAACTTCTAAGCTTTCAATTGATCGGGTAAGGGTGTGAAACTTTATTATTCTTGCAATGTGTACGATTATGTGTGTTCTTGTTGGTTTTGTTTTTGATTAGGGAGAGTTTTACTCATTTTTCATTCTAGGGCATAATACAGATTTAATCGATAGAACCCGAGTTTTTGTTGGTGGAAGTGAGATTAAGTAGTAGCATTTATGTCGGGTGATGTTAGGCTAAAGTGATGGAATGAGTTGGGACTTAATCGAGTGAATCCAAGAGTTTTGGAGTGGAAGAACAGTGGGGGAATTCTGAGTTCGCAGACACTCGCTAGCACGTTCGCTAGGCGAGCTGGTCGCGAACGTTCGCTAAGCGGGCAGTAGCGAATAGGTAGCGAACGGCCCCAAACTTGGACAGAATGCATGTTGTGGTGTTCGCTGGTAGCGAATGGGGGTAGCGAAGGTTTGCTACGGGTTCACTGAGCGAGCGAGGTAGCAAACGAAGTCAGAGGCTTCTGTTTGCCTTCGCGAGCTTGTTCGCTAGGCGAACAAGTAGCGAATACTCGCTAGGAGCTCGCTAAGCGAGCAGGATGGCGAACATGACAGGTTGTGTTTTCTTTAATGTTTCCATCCGTGGTTGGATTTCCGACTTAACTTTGATTATTTCCTTGCTCGAGGCATTGATCATGCCAAGTTATATTGTGCTGTGGGTAGCCATATGGCGTGAATCCTAGATTGTGTGATGTGGCCGTTTGGCAATTTCGTGCATTTGTTTGGATTAAATGGCAATGCATGGTGATATCAATGGGAATGCGTATATTTGTATATACTTGTATAATATGAAGAATGCATGAATATGTTTGTAAACATGTGTGGATTCTAAGAGTGTATTGAGTCATGTTGCATGTGTAGCATCATGATTGCATTCTTGTGTGTCTGATCCATCGTAGGATCTGCAGAAACCTCGTGTGCCCATATGGGGTGTGAGCGATGGTTTAGTTACTTTGATCCCTAGGAGGATCTGCAGAAACGATCGTGTGCCCTTGTGGGGTGTGAGCGATGGTTTATTTTTGATTCCATGGAGAATCTGCAGAACAGTTGTGTGCCCTTGTGGGGTGTGAGCAACCATATTATGTGCCCGTGTGGGGTGTGAGCAATCCTGAAACATCGTGTGCCCATGTAGGGTGTGAGCGATGGGTGAACATCGTAGGCCCGATGAGGAGTTACTTCGGTAACGAGCGATGGTTCCATTTTGGTTCTTCAATTGAACCTGTTGAACAAGTCGTTACCGCATTTGCATATGCATAGAGTCGTGAGTCGGTCTCTATGAGTTGCATTATCATCTTTATATATGATGTTTTGGTGAAATGAACATAATTGTAAATGTTTAAGTGAAATGCTATGAATTGTGAAGCCTGAATTGGTGAATGTGGTTGATTATGTACGTGTATATTGTGATGTATTGTAACAAGTTGTGGTGAGAAATGTGAATTTCGTGTATGTTATAATTGTGTTTTATGATATTGTTGCACCCTAATTTTTGACCTTAAGATTCCACTTTCTTGTATGTTCTATTACGTTTTTACCGTTATATGTGACTAGCGAGTGCGTGCAGGTTCATTTTTCTGTAAAGACGTCTCAAGTTGACTCTTATATCTATACCCCCTCTAATCAAGCTTTCTAGTGCAAGATGGCATGGACTCGAGAATTGAGGACCGCTCATATTGTGCTTCAAATCTAACATTTGCAATATAGTCAAAAGAGGACCAAGTTTGAGTTTAGTCGTCGAAGCATTCAAGCCCCATTTTAAATCCGAAAGCTGCAAGTTCAAGGTCGAATTCGAGAGTTGTTCAAGTGGTGGGAGTGCATGTCATTGCACTTTACCGATTTGGTGTTGGTTTGCCATATAATCTTAATAAAGAATCGAATCCTAGAATGGTTCATAGTTTGAGTATCTGGACCAAATGGCTACATCTTTTTTTTAAGTGGCTTTGACGTCGCTAGAAGCTTTCATCGCTACATCATTTATTAATTTGGTGTCGCCACGTTCGTTGATGTATTATGGAAAAAAGGGATGCCTTATTTACGGTAATCTGTTAATAAACACCACATTCAAAATGATGAATTAGAGACCGCCACTAGTCACCAACCAACCGGTTGCAACCTGAACAATTTCAAGTTAATTAACTGGTAACACATCTTGACACTGAAGTTTAATTAAGATTGTGGCATTAGTACAAGCATTGGGCAAGTGATGCATTGCTAAGTGGTTTATTCAACATATGTGTTCTTACGCAATAACAAATCACTTAAGGACTAAAGAAAATACTTTATGATTACAAGAAGCACTCGGTAATTGTACAATAAGAATTATTAAGGTCATAATCTCAGGTTTCTACAATTCGGACTCTGCTATTTCCAACGTTTTTTCGAAGGTCCTAAAAAAGGTTAAGCTTTCCTTGAGCAACCGTTTTTTCGAATCCGAAAGCATCCCGTTAGCAGCACACCTTGTTCAGTTTTCCAACCAACTCGGAGGATATTTTAGTTTCTCATCCATCCGCTATTACCGAAGAAATCCCTGCAAATTCGCATTTCAGTTTACTTTAGTCTTTACCGATATCAGACAAGATTAATAGCTCTAAAATGTGAATATCATAATAATAACAAGTTTGGCCATACCTTCGCGAAACCATATGGCCAAGGCAAGAAAGGATATGTGTTGCACCCCAAATTTTGACCCCTTAGATCCCCATCATCATTATAGGATCATATTCACTTGATTAATTAACCTTAACCCATTTTCAGTTTATCTTTGTTAAGATGCAGATGAATTAGGGATCCGTACCGTCAAAATCGAGGCTTCGATGGTTTGATCAATCAAAGTTTTGGATTGATTCAACTTCAAAAAAGATCAAGAATACCACATTGGGTCAAGTATGAATTCAATTTGAGGTGGTCACCCGGGGATTGAGAACAGTGCAATTTGAGGCACCCGATTAGGGTTTTCGATTAGAAATAGTCAACTGTAGTATGAATTTTGATTCAAAGAGTATTCCAAGGGTGGGATCAAGGTCCATTAAGCTCTTATGGCTTAGTAAAGTCCATACAAAGAGTTTCAAGTCCTCAGGATGTCCGGATCACCAACGGGCGACTCGGTAGACACCGATCGACCAAACGGTTGACCGAAAAGTCAACTCTCCAACAATAAGGAATTTGACTTCAAGGTGTGAATGAAAAATGTTCCTTATACCATATTACACCTCCCCATAAAATTTCATGACCATTGGATCAAGGGTTGAGAAGTAATCGCAAAAATCGGGAATTAGGGTTTCGAAAGGGGCAAGACCATAACTCCTCAACCACACATCCAATTGAAGTGCTTTTAAGCTTGTTTGAAAGGTCTTGACAAACCCTACAAAAGTCCCACAGTGGTCCATATTCAAAAAATGCATGGAATTGGAGTTATAGCAGAAATCATTTTTCAAGAGTAAAGGACTTAGTGAAATTTCACAAATTCTGGCCATACAAACCACTTTTTCAGTCAACTTCAAGGGGTTTTCAACCAAGGTACACATGGAATTGGAAGTTTTGATAAACATGAAAGTTGTAGAGCTACACGATGGCTTTCTAAAGAGTACAAGAACTCCTCAAGAGGAGTTGTGAGCTAAGAGTTATGGTACATGGAAGTTGGGCATGTCACACTTAAAATTACTTTGACCAAACTTCTCAAAATCAGTTTTTCACAACTTGGACTATCCTCAATCCTTGGATTGTAATTCAAACTGATAATGTGAGGTGTGGATGAGGAGAAAACCAGAAAATGAGTTAGTTTGATGAGCATGGCAAGTTGGTAACAAGTGGATATTAAAATAATCATTAAAACCATGAAAGAGAAACTTTTTCAAGCAAAGTTGGGCAGCTGCAGTCCCCTATCTCCATCGCCATCCCATCCTTCCCATCTCAACTGATATTGGCTCAGCATTGGTCCATGGAGCTAATGTGTTGGAGCTGCTACAAAGATTTGGCAAGATTCACTTGAAAATTTCAAATCTCCCTCCAAAAGTGGTGAAAAACCAAATCTGCCCCAAGCTCCTCATGGCCTATAAATAGAGGTTTATCCACACTCTATACTCCACACCAGAACTATCCCAAGTATCATAAACATATAGTTCTCCTTCTTTCCCTTCTTGCTTGTAAGTGAAGAAAAGTCACAAAAACACTAAATTAGCCACTTTCCATTTTTCACACCAATCATTTGTCTAAACCCAAAAGCACTTCAAAGACCATTCATACAACTTTAAAATGGCCATTTGAAGCTGTTCCCATTGTTACATTTCTCAGAAAATCCACCAATCTAAAAGTCAACCCTCATACCCCATATTTTGACTTTTATGCATTTTAAGAGCCAAATCACTACATAGGCCTTTCCCATTTGTTTAAACCATTCACACACCTCATATATATATTGTGTTTCAACTGTCCAAAACACAAAAAGTTAGTTGGGAGGCTCATCACTCAAACTGTCCTAAAAATTGCATATTGCTTCAAGAGGAAGCAAGCTTTAAGTTATTGCTAAAAAAGAAGGTCTCTGGTTTTCTTTGTTTCCAGCTTGCTCAAGACTTGTCTACAAGAGGTATGTGATGTCTAAACTCTTTATTAATCATACATTTGTCATGTTTATCATTCTTGAGATGCTTGTTATGAAATATACCTTTTTTGTCCCATATTAGTTCTTAGTCAAGAACTTAGGTTTTGAGGTTATGTCACTTGCTTGTGTTATTGTATTTTTCATTTGTCAATGGTATATTAGAGATATGTTATAAAGATTATACCTAGATATCATGTTTAACTTGTTTTTGAAGTTTTGGGTCCATATGTTGGTTTTTGAGAATCCAACATGAAAATATGAATAAAGCTTATTCTAGGCCTGTCAAACCTAGTTCACCAGTGATATTGGATAACTTGTAAGGTATTCATAGATTTCCCTCAAAAATGTGTTGTTTCTGTTTTCAACAAAAAACATACTTAATCATGTTTCCATGCTAAAAATTTTTCTTGCTTGTTGATTGAAACTATTTCTGATTCAAAGTTTGTCAACTCATGGTAGCTCACTCTTGATCATCTTGCATTTATCTGTTCATGTTCATCATACCTGCTGTCATTGGTTGTTTTGGGCTTGTAAAGTGTTGTTATCATCAATTTGGTAGCAAGTTGTGTAGTATTTTCTTTCTGTCCAAAATTGACAATAATTTTCAAGTATGCAATTTGAGAAGTATGTACCTTGTCATTAGTGTCAACATGATTATGTTCAGTAGACTGTCATTGTTATGCCAAGGAATTTTGGTCTGTTAAATCACCTTGACTACCAAGAGAGGAATAGTTTTAGTTTGCTGTTAGTGGCTGTAGATGGTAGCATCAAGTTTTGATGATTGTTATCACATGACACTATGCCTTAGATCCTTAATCCATAAATTGTTCGCCTTATGTTTTTTTAATATTGAAATGAGATTATTGCTCCCATCAGCCTGTCTTTGCAAGTTGTTGCACCCCAAAATTTGCCCAACATTTCTTTACCTAGCTTGTGTTTCATTTCATTCACATTAGCATTATCATTTGCATTTCATTGACATGTATGCAGGAGATCAAGAGGTATGATTACCAATCAAGGGCTACACAAGACTATGAAGCTAGCTAAGAAGGTTATTCAGATGTTTAAGGGTTGATATCCTTGTCAGAGAAGTTAAAGGATCCTCAGAAAGATTGGTTGAAACCAAGAAGGTGTGCCTCCTAACTTGAGAGTTGTGGAGAGCCCTCAGATGATTCTGAACCCATGAGGATGGACTTGAGGTCTTAAGAGAGCTCATGTGAAGTGTTGAAGATCACTTTGATTCCTAGACAGGTCATTGTGCAAGATTAAGAAGCCTCAGCCATGAATGGTGCAGTTAGGGTTTGACTCGGTCAACCCTAAGTCAACTGATGATTTGAAGAGAGTTGAGACCTAATTCAAGAGCCATGTGATCATGGATTGATGCATTGAGATGCTATAAGGATGATTCCAAGGTTAACTCATCATGATTTCAAGCTAGGGTTTCTAAGGATTGACAGTGTAAAATCCCCTAGTTTGACCCCTATCTTCAAGGCAATTTAGCTCAAGATGTGATTGTCATCTCATCTTGCCCCTAACATGATTGTTGTAGAGCATGGTCTTAGATTTAATTTTAGTGCTAGAAGTCCTTGATAGGATTTGTAGAACTCAAATTATGACTTTGACAAGTTACAAGTCATTTGAGGAATGTGAATTTGGAGCTTGAAAGTTACCCAACTTGCATGAAACTTTTGCCCTAGAAGGATGATTCCTATGAACTTTTGATCAACATTAATGTTGTTCCTTATCCTCTTATCTTTCTAGAGAGTACTAGAAGTCCTTGATAGGATTTGTAGAACTCAAGTTATGGCTTTGACAAGTCAAGGGTATTTTGGACATTTGGTGATTATAGGTCATTTGTGATCATAGGCCATTTTCACCAACTTAGAGGCCTCAAATGAAGTTTTGTTCAACTATAAAGTTGCTCAAAATGGGGTTTTGACCTTGACTATGCATCATGGAGGCATTGAAATGGCTCAAAGAGAGACTTGGTTCAAGAAATTTTGGAAAAAGGAAGAATTAAAAGGATTTAATGGTCAAAAATTCAAATAATTTATTTGGTGACCAAATGAGACAAACTTATAGGTCATTTTGATTGTAAAATGCATTTTAAAGACATTGGCAATATTACCTTTCTCATTTGAGGTCAAAATCCAAGAGTTGCATTTAGTTACATAAGACTTAAGTTACATATGCCAAACTATACATGGGATTAAGATCAAGGTGCTAACTCATTCCAACACATCCAAAATGTCATCTAAGGAGAATTTGAACACAAAGCATAGTGAATACAAGCTGCTGGAAGAACTGTTATGAGTGTACCATGAGATTGAATTTTCAAAAGAGATGAGATATTGAACTTCTCATTAGATTGATCCAGAACTTTCTAGAGTGTTCAATCATGGTCTATATAAGCATATGAAGTGATTCAGAGCACTGGTTGGTGAGAATTGAGAGAAAATTGAGAGTTTGCAATTTCAACTTTCCATTTGCAAACAAAATTCGGTTACACCTTTCCACTCCATTTCAATCCATTTTTTTGATCTCCGAAGCTTGCTCTATCATTGGTGGACGATTCCAAATGGATAATTGAGCAAGATTGGTGAAGAATCATGTGATAGTATTTGAAATTCCTCATCTGCAACTCAAGATCGGATTCAAAGATTCAGAGTATTTCAATCCGTTTGGTTGCATACAGAAGCTTCCTTGGATGCTAGTGAAGGAATCTGGAAGCTCTTGAGGATCGATTTGAGGGTTTGAGTACTCTGTTCACACGATTTTGACAGGTATGTAATTCTCATTCCATGGCTTGATGTAGGCATAATCAATAGGATTTGTTAGGTTAGGTGCAATGTAGATTAGTGTAGGAAGCTTTCTGGTAGCAATTGGATTGATTTAGAGGCAATAAGTAAGATGGCACGATTTTTGTTCTTGAGTGTATCTTGATGGTTCTTGAGAGTTAATCATAGTGTGATAGTGGAATCAACTCAGTGAAGCATGGTGATGATGTTAGACACCATAATTTCAAGAATGCTGATGTTTGATTTTTGAGTATTTTCTGAGATTTTAATCGTGTTTGAGAGTAGAGAGAGATTCATTGTGTTTGATTAGCATAGCTAGATTCAGTGGAAAAAATGGAGTAGGTTAGAGTATTTAAGTGAGAGTTTTGATGGAGTTTTGAAGGAATACGATTTGGAGAAGATGAGTTCTTGGTTCTGAACTTCCATGGTTTCCATTTCCCTCCAACATTCAAAAGGAAGAAGATGAGTTGGTTGCCATTGGATTAGACTAAAGACTTTGACCAAGGAAGGATCTAACGGCCACGAGTGATGGAGATTTAGTGAAGGAGTCTGAAAGCAGCTTCAACACTGCGTTTCATTAAAGTAATTTGGGCGGGCTTAAGTACTGAAATGATACTAACACCCCCTTTAGAGGCCCACCTGATATTAACACTAATATGGGTTGCTATTCATACCGCGCGCTTTTCTTTTTCCATTTAATTTTCATCTTGTTTTCTGATTAATGAGTGGGCCTAGCACGCGGTTGACGTCCACACCCCCCTTTTGGGCCCAGCATTGAAATGAACTGGAAATTCTTGCTATTTGCCACGTTTGTTTTATTAATTTCTCATTATTTTCTTTTATTTTCTTCATTTTACATAATTTAGTAAGTAATCCATAAAAAATTGAAAAATAATTCAAATGATTCCATTCTTTTTTCCATTGATTCATGATTGAATCTAGTTTTTTTAGATAAATAATATTAATATTTCATGCATTTTTGATTTTATTAGCATTTGTTGAATTTTAATTGATATTGAAATAATCATGGTTGATACTTGGTTTTGTTGAATTTGGTTTGATCATTTGATGATGATTCTTGCCTTAATTTTTTGTGTGTAGCTAGAATAGATATGCATGTTCCCCCTAGATTTTTCTCACATTTTTGTGATGAATGTAAGTGGTAGTTTTAGGTTGAAACTTTAGGAGCTCCATTTTTAGGGTTTATGGTTAATACCTTATGATTTAGGTTTTATATCTAGAACTTGGTGGATGATTCAACCTCTGAATTTTGTATGGTAGATTCATGATTGAATTAGGATCCCTTAGGAATGTTTATAGGAATTTACAATGTAGTTTACTATTTTTGTTTGATTTTAGTTTAGGTGCTAACTTTGGATGATTCTAATGCACTAATTCAACTAGAATGACTTCTTTAGTTCCCTTAGATTAGGGTTTTGTCTCTCTTGCTCTTGGATGATGTTGAAGACAAGCTTGGGCTACCTTGGAGTGCTTGAAAGAAGTTTGGATGTGAAGATCTTCCATTCTTTTGGTGTAGTGTTGATTAGGTGTTAAGGTTAGGGTTTGTAGGCAGAGCTTCTAGATAGATTATCTTCCTTCATAAACATGGAAGATGTTGATCACTTCCATTCTTCCCTATGATGTAAGGTCCCCTTGTAAAGGCCTCATCCCTCCTTTGGTAGGATGTGTGGCTCTTTACAAGTTGGTAGAACCTTTGAGGGTCCCTTTCTCTGATGATAGGATGCTTAGTGGTGACCTTTGGTCTTCACTTTGCTGTCAATCATCCAAACTTTGCTCTTGTTAGATGAATCTTTCTCCCTTGCTATAGGATGGAGTTCCTTGCTTGAAGAAGATTGAATGCTAGAAGTTGATACTTCTTTGTATTTGAAGACTTCCATTGAAGCTGAAGCTTGAAGATCAGGAAGAGCAAGTTGATACTTGTGAAGAAGAAGGAGCTGAAGCTTGAAGAAGAAGAAGAACAAGTTGACACTTGTGAAGGGAATACAGTTGAGATCAGATGAAGAAGCAGAAGCTTGAAGTTGGAGAACAAGTTGATACTTGCAATTAGGATTGAGGCCTGAAGGTGGAGTTTACTGAAGAGCTGAAGCTTGAAGTTGAAGGAGAGGGATAAGTTGATACTTATGTGGATGCGTTGGAAGCTTGAAGAAGCAAGTTGATACTTGCTATTAAAGATGTAAGACTTGAAGAGCAGTTGAAGACTAAGGACTGAACTGCTGTCAGAATTGCTTTGCTGTGAGGCTGTGGGAGCTGTTGATCTGTTTCCTTCCCTGTTGATTTGTGCAACTTTACTGATATGACTTGTGTGATTTACTTGATGCATTAGAATAAGTTCATGTTTAAATTGTTTTAAGCTAGGAGCATGATTGCATTAGAGGTTGAGTTGCTCCCTCTGCTTGTATTGTTACTGTATGGCTTTGCTTGCGGGTATTCGGTAGAGCCCAGCTCCCTTGCCTATGTGGTCTGTTGTGTTTGCTTGATGGCATTTGATTTCCTCTGTATGATTGCAGTTATCCATATCTGGCTTGAGGTCGAGACGAGCTTGTGGAGGCTGCTGCCCCACACACATTTCCTCCCTCACTTGCATTGCATGCATTTTACAGTTGTTTACTATTTACTGTTTAAGCTGATGCTTTATCTGTTTCCGTTTATCATTGACATGATCCCCTAGGAGTCTCACTTCCTTTGATAAGGGAGTGATGATAGAACTTTAGGTTGAAACCTATGCATGACAACTTCTAGAAGTTCCCTGTTTCAAACCTCAACCATAGGATGAATCCTTGGCATGACAACATTAGGACTTGATAGTCTCCCCGTAGTTGTCCCTCTCTCTTCTCATCTCGAAATGAATTAAAATACAGTAATAAAGGTTAACTGACGTCGTGCGTTACGAGCCTTAAGCTATCTGAGAAAGGATTGTTGGAGAGTTCTTTTCAACAGTCTGGATGTTTAGTACGGCACCCTTTGGGTGACATGCGACGCATTCACTCTCAAGTTATAGTCTCTAGTGCAATATTGGTTGCAAACATCCGTAAAAAACAGTTCTTTCGTAAAAGACAGAAAACAAACTTCAAATCTTTTTGCCCCGTGGGCCCATAATTCAAAGGAAGCTTTTCTGAAGAAAAAGAGTGTCGTTAACTCCCAGTTCTACCGCAAACGGTAGCGCCTAAGTCTCTGAGGGTCGAGCTGCGTACGCCAAACTGCTGGAACTGTTTGTTAACCCTACTCGATAAAACAGATGAATCTGAATCCCTGTAATCCGTATTATCCCGAACTATGTAAGCTCTGATCTCTCATACCTGTTGAGAGTACGTAGGCACAATGCTGATGTATTGGCGAGCCACCTTCCCCGTCACCCGTAGTTAGCCGAACTACGTTGACTCTGATTTCTCATTCTATGATGAGAATACGTAGGCATAAAGCGCGACGCTTTGCCGAGTCATTTTCTTTTCTGTTAAGCCAGCCTTGATAGGTAGATAGTAAATAAACCCGTCAGATAAACACAACAAGCATGGATCCCATCGAGTACGATGGACGTGAGGGGTGCTAATACCTTCCCCTTACGTAACCGACTCCCAAACCCAAACATTGGTTGCGGTGACCTTGTCTTATACCTGTTCGTCAGGTTTTTCCGATCGTTTCCTTTCCCGTTCTGAGAGATAAATAACGAAAGGTGGCGACTCTTCTGTTTTGCCGGCACCTTATTTTCGCGGTAGCGACAGCTGGCGACTCTGCTGGGGACTTGATAGTTTCCTGGGATCCAACGTCCCTTATGCGAGTCAGTTTGGGGATCCAACATCCCCTGCGAGAGTCAATCCTAGCGCTTGTATGATTACTTGTTGGGTTGTGTTTGTTTATCGCATTTTATTTCCTGCATCTTTATTTTCAGTCTGATATGATTATCTATGCTGTTGTGGGGGGGGGGGGGGGCATTCTGATGAGTGAGAATCCAGACCCAGGCTTGAGTGTACTTAGCATTAGTTGTGGAAATTAGTGGGCGCGTGCTTGCTTTGCAGGCACTAGTGTCTCATGAAATCCACGCTCAGACGAGGTTCTCTCGGTTGACTTCTTTTCGGGCCCTTTGGGCCTGAGGGGTTGTTGGTTTGGAGGATTGTCGACTCTGGGGACCGATCATTTGGGATTCAGCTAAGTGAGGCCGCTTCAGGAGACGGTGATGCCACACCTTCTGGGTATCGTATCACCCCTCTTGAATGTCTGTGACGCTGATGATCACATAGGATGCCGAACTTGTGTCAGTTTAGGTCCATACCTGTGAGCAGGGTCGGGTTTG
This sequence comes from Lathyrus sativus, assembly GCA_963859935.3. Classification (NCBI taxonomy): domain Eukaryota; kingdom Viridiplantae; phylum Streptophyta; class Magnoliopsida; order Fabales; family Fabaceae; genus Lathyrus; species Lathyrus sativus. The sequence goes on from OZ012740.1 coordinate 267,872,346, forward strand.
TTGCAGGAAGCCTTAACCTTTAGACTACCTGGTTTTCTTGATAGTGAATCAGTTTTGTTGGTATCAGAGGTTCTCATCATCAGATGTATATTTGTTCTTGATAGAGCAGGATTTGTGGTCCTGTATCAAGGGTCCTTGTCCTCAGATATGGTTGTTCTTGAAAGAGCAGAATTCATGGTCCGATATCAGGGTTTTCTTCTCATGAGAGATAGGGTGTTCTTGACAGGACAGTATTGTGGTTTTGTTGATACAGAATCTCCACCTTCATCTCCTCAACAGCACAGTCGTCTTGATCTCCTGCTGCTTGATTGCATTTTGCATTGTTTTGCATATTCATCTGTATTTCATTAATGTGTGTCTGTGTTGCAGGTACCGTTTCCCCCGATTCAGGTTTTCTCGCCTTCTATTGTGCTATCATGGGTTCTCTGAGGAAGACTGTGGCTTACAAGCTCCCCACTCCTGATGGCGTTCAGCTGACTGGTTTGATTGCTTTGGCAGATGATTCTGTGAGAGGTGAATTCAGAAAGTCTTATGGGAAACTGCTCAGCTTAGTTCGTAAACCTTCTGTGTTTGAGTTGAACGGGTTGCACGCCTTGCTGCAGTTCTACGATCCTCCTTTGAGATGCTTTACCTTCCAAGACTTTATTCTCACACCCACACTAGAGGAGTATGCTAATTTGTCAGGTGTGCCTATTAAGAGTCAGATGCCCTTTGTTCATATGGATGTTGAGCCTAATCTGGCTAGTCTGGCCCCTTCACTTCATCTGGATGCCTCTGAGTTGGTATTGTCTAGTTGGAACAGGGTTCCCGGTTTCTCCTTGCAGTTCTTAGTGGGAAAAGCTCAGCAGTGCGCCAAAGACGGATGTTGGATCGTGTTCAACGCCATCCTTTCTCTGTGCATATACGGCATCATTCTGTTCCCCAATATGCCTGACTTTGTAGACTTCGACGCCTTCCACATCTTTGCATCAGGGAATCCTGTCCCCACCTTGATTGGAGATGTTTACCATTCCTTCCACTACAAAAATGAGAACAGAAGGGGCAAGAATGTCTCGTGCTGTGTGCCCCTACTCTATAGATGGCTTGATAGTCACCTACCCAAGAAGGGTCCCCTTGCTTCGTCTGCAGCCACAGCTGAGTGGCCTGAGCGTTTGATGAGTCTGTCAACGGAGGATATTGCCTGGTTTGATAGAGATAGGTTGGGTACCGAGATCATCTTCAGTTGCAGTGGGTTTTCGAATGTGCCTTTGATAGGCAGGAAGGGCTGTATAAACTATAATCCATCTCTGTTGGTCCGACAGTTTGCTTATGCTTTGAGAGCTCCGCCGAAGGATGAAGAGGTGCAGGAATCTCTGTACCTCACTGGTCTTCTAGAGGGGGATATGTTATCTAAGCTTCAGCACGCTTGGAATGGTATCTGTAAGCGAGGAAAGCCGTTGCTGGGGAAAAGTAATTGTTGCACCCCAAAATTTGCCCAACTTTTCTTTACCTAGCTTGTGTTTCATTTCATGCACATTAGCATTATCATTTGCATCTCATTGACATGTATGGAGGAGATCAAGAGGTATGATTACCAATCAAGGGCCAATCAAGACTTTGAAGCTAGCTGAGGAGGCTTATTCAGATGTTCAACGGTTGATATCCTTGTCAGAGAAGTTAAAAGATCCTCAGAGAGAGTGGTTGAAGCCAAGTGTGTAGGTCTCCTAACTTGAGAGCTGTGGAAAGCCATCAGATGATTCTGAGGCCATGAGGATAGACTTGAGGTCTTGAGAGAGCTCGTGAGAAGTGTTGAAGATCACTTGGAGGCCTAGACAGGTCATTGTGCAAGATTAAGAAGGCTCGGCCATGAGTGGTGCAGCTAGGGTTTAACTAGGTCAACCCTAAGTCAACTAATGATTTGAAGAAGGTTGAGACCTAATTCAAGAGCCATGTGATCATGTATTGATGCATTGAGATATTATAAGGATGATTCCAAGGTTAAATCATCATGATTGAAGAGTTTGAGAAGTTTCAAGCTAGGGTTTCTAAGGCTTGACAATGTAAAATCCCCTAGTTTGGCCCCTAGCTTCAAGGAAATTTAACTCAAGATATGATTGTCATCTCATCTTGACCCTAACATGATTGTTGTAGGGCATGATCTTAGCTTTAATTTGAGTACTAGAAGTCCTTGATAGGATCCATAGAACTCAAGTTATGAGGCAAACAAGTTACAAGTCATCTGAGGCTTGTGAGTTTGGAGCTTGAAAGTTACCCAACTTGCATGAAACTTTTGCTCTAGAAGGATGATTCCTATGAACTTTCGGTCAACATGAATGTTGTTCCTTATCCTCTTAGATTTCTAGAGAGTACTAGAAGTCCTTGATAGGATTTGTAGAACTCAAGTTATGGCTTTGACAAGTCAAGGGTATTTTGGGTATTTGGAGATTACAGGTCATTTCAATCATAAGGCCATAACTCCTATTTGCAAGCTTCAAATGGGAAAATGTTCAACATTAAACTTGTTCAAAATGATGTTTTAAGGCTAGCCAAGTGGTCATGAGAGGGTGGAATTGCTTGTAACTCAAAATTGCAAAATTGGCTTAAAAAAGGAAGAATTAAAGTTCATTAAAAGGACCAAATTTGTGATTTTTCATTCCAAGGCCAAGATAAGGCATGTAATATGTCATTTTGATCAGAAATGACATTTTAAAGACATTGGCAATGTTACTTTTCTCATTTGAGGTCAAAATCATGGAGTTGCTTTTGCTTGCTTAAGACTTAAGTTATATATGCCAATTTACACATAAGATCAAAACCAAGGTGCAAACACATCCAAACACACTCAAAATCTCATGTGGAGAGAATTTGGATGACAATGAGGGCAAATTCAAGCTGCTAGCAGAATTGTTATGAGCATAGCATAAGATTGAATTTTCCATGACATGAGATATTGAAATTCTCATTAGATTGATCCAGAACTTTCTAGATCATTCAGTCATGTTCTATATAAACACATGAAGTGATCCAAGGCCAAGGTTGGTGAGAATTGAGGGAGAATAGTGAGATTGAACTTTGAAATTTCTTCTTGCAAATCCAATTCTGTTACAAGGTTTGGATCAATTTCAATCCATTCTTTTGCTCCCAATAGCTTGCTCTAGTGTTGGTGGTTGATTCTAGATTGAATTCAAGGCACAACTGTGGAAGAATCGTGAGTTATCCATTGGAGTTTGAAGCTTGCAACTCAGAATCGGGTTCAAGAATTCAAGGCATTTCAACTCATTCCTTTGCATACAGAACCTTCCTTGGATGCTAGTGAAGGAGTTTGGAAGTTCTTGAGGGTTGATTTGAAGATTTGAGTACTCTGTTCACACGATTTTACCAGGTATGTAATTCTCATTCCATGGCTTAATTTAAGTAGAATCAATAGGATTTGTTAGGTTAGAATCATTGTAGGTTGGTGTAGGAAGCTTTTTGGATCATTAATTGGAAGATTGGTGACAATTTAGGGTTTATGCAATTTTCGGTTGGGATTGCTATTCTTGGATTCTTGAGCTTTTAGAATAATTGAGTAGTATAGGAAGATTCCTTGTGAAATTTGGGACAAGATTTGCGTAGAAACCATGTGAAATGGAGGCCTGTAGAGAGAGTTAAGGTTAGGAGAGGCTGACCGGAGAAGTCACAGGCGGTGACCTTAGCGCGCGCAGGTGAAGGAAGCTTCAGAAATTCAAAATGAAGAAGACGACCTCATAGCCATTAGATTAGATGTGGACCTTTGACCAGGGGAAGATCTAACGGCCACGAGTGATGGAGATTTTGTGAAGAGTCTGAGTAAAAGCCAAAACGCACCGTATAACTTAAATGTTGGTTTTGGGCTTAAGTCACCAATTGATATCAGCACCCCCCTTTTGGGCCCAACACTGAAATGAACTGATAAAATTTGCTATTCACACCACGCGCTTGTCAATTTCTTTTGATTTTCATTTTATTTTTTCATTTCATTCATGGTTATTGAATAATCCATAAAAAATTGAAAAATAGCTCAAATGATTCCATTCTTTTTTTCCTTTGATTCATGATTGAATCTAGTTTTTTTTAGATAAAAAAATATTAACATTTCATGCATTTTTGATTTTATTTGCATTTGTTAAATTTTAATTGATATTAAAATAATCATGGTTGATACTTGATTTTGTTGAATTTGGTTTGATCATGTGATGATGATTTTTGCCTTGATTTTTTGTGTGTAGCTAAAATAGATATGCATGTTCCCCCTAGATTTCTCTCACATTTTTGTGATGAATGTAAGTGGTAGTTTTAGGTTGAAACTTTAGGAGCTCCATTTTTAGGGTTTATGGTTAATACCTTATGATTTAGGTTTTATATCTAGAACTTGGTGGATGATTCAACCTCTGAATTTTGTATGGTAGATTCATGATTGAATTAGGATCCCTTAGGAGTTTTTATAGGAATTTACAATGTAGTTTACTATTTTTGTTTGATTTTAGTTTAGGTGCTACCTTTGGATGATTCTAATGCACTAATTCAACTAGAATGACTTCTTTAGTTCCCTTAGATTAGGGTTTTGTCTCTCTTGCTCTTGGATGATGTTGAAGACAAGCTTGGGCTACCTTGGAGTGCTTGAAAGAAGTGTGGATGTGAAGATCTTCCCTTCTTTTGGTGTAGTGTTGATTAGGTGTTAAGATTAGGGTTTGTAGGCAGAGCTTCTAGATAGATTCTCTTCCTTCATAAACATGGAAGATGTTGATCACTTCCATTCTTCCCTATGATGTAAGGCCCCCTTGTAAAGGCCTCATCCCTCCTTTGGTAGGATGTGTGGCCCTTTACAAGTTGGTAGAACCTTTGAGGGTCCCTTTCTCTGATGATAGGATGCTTAGTGGTGACCTTTGGTCTTCACTCTGCTGTCAATCATCCAAACTTTTCTCTTGTTAGATGAATCTTTCTCCCTTGTTAGAGGATGGAGTTCCTTGTTAGAAGATTGAAGATGCTAGGAGTTGATACTTCTTTATAATTGAAGATTGCCCTCAGGAGGAGCAAGTTGATACTTGTAAGGAGGAAAGAGTTGAAGCTTGAAGAAGATAAAGAACAAGTTGACACTTGTGAAGAAAATACAGTTGAGATCAAATGAAGAGCTGAAGCTTGAAGTTGGAGAACAAGTTGATACTTGTGAGTTTAATGCATTGAGTCCCTGAAGGAACAAGTTGATACTTGATATTAGGAGTGAAGCCTGAAGGTGGAATTTACTGAAGAGCTGAGGCTTGAGGAAGAGAGAATAAGTTGATACTTATGCTTGATGTATTGAAAGCCTGAAGAAGCAAGTTGATACTTGCTATTGAAGATGATAGCCCTGAAGAGCTGTTGAAGACTGAGGACTGAAATGCTGTCAGAGGATTGCTTTGGTGTGAAGCTGTGGAAGCTGTTGATTTGCTTTCTTTCCTGTCTGTTTGCTTTCTGTGCAACTGTATTGATGTGACTTGTTTGACTTGCTTGATGCATTAGAATAAGTTCATATTTAGACTAATGTAAGCTAGGAGCATGATTGCACTAGAGGTTGAGTTGCTCCCTCTGTTGTATTTTTACTGTATGGCTTTGCTTGCGGGTATTCGGTAGAGCCATGCTCCCTTGCCCATGTGGTTTGTATTCTACTTGATAGCATGTCCTTCTTCTGTATGATTACAATCACTTATATTCTACTTGATAGCATGTCCTTTCTGTATGATTGCAGTTATTCATATCTGGCTTGAGGTTGAGATGAGCTTGTGGAGGCTGATGGCCCACACACATTTCCTCCCTCACTTGCATTGCATGCATTTTACTGTATATCTATTTACTGTTTAAGCTGATGCTTTATCTGTTTCCGTTTATCATTGACATGATCCCCTAGGAATCTCACTTCCTTTGATAAGGAAGTGATGATTAGAACTTTAGGTTGAAACCTATGCATGATAACTTCTAGGAGTTCCCTGTTTCAAACCTCAACCATAGGATGAATCCTTGGCATGACAACATTAGGACTTGATAGTCTCCTCTTAGTTGAACCTGTTCGTTCTCTTCTCATCTCAAAACAAACTAAAATACAGTAATAAAGGTTAACTGACGTCGTACGTTACGAGCCTTAAGCTATCTGAGAAAGAGTTGTTTGAGAGTTCTTTTCAACAGCTTGGATGTTTAGTCTGGCACCCTTTGGGTGACATGCGACGCATTCACTCTCAGGTCATAGTCTCTAGTGCGATATTGGTTGCAAACATCCATAAAAAACAGTTCTTCCGTGAAAGACAGAAAACAAACTTCAAATCTTTTTGCCCCCGTGGGCCCATAAGTCAAAGGAAGCTTTTCTGAAGAAAAGAGTGTCGTTAACTCTCAGTTCTACCGCAAACGGTAACGCCTAAGTCTCCAAGGGTCGAGCTGCGTACACCAAACTGCTGGAACTGTTTGTTAACCCTACTCGATAAAACAGATGAATCTGAATTCCCGTAATCCGTGTTATCCCGAACTACGTAAGCTCTGATCTCTCATACCTGTTGAGAGTACGTAGGCACAATACTGACGTATTGGCGAGCCACCTTCCCCATCACCCGTAGTTAGTCGAACTACATTGACTCTGATTTCTCATTCTCTGATGAGAATACGTAGGCATAAAGCGCGACGCTTTGCCGAGTCATTTTCTTTTATTTTTAGACCAGCCTTGATAGGTAGATAGATTAAACAAACCCGTCAGATAAACACAACAAGCGTGGATCCCATCGAGTACGATGGACGTGAGGGGTGCTAATACCTTCCCCTTGCGTAACCGACTCCCGAACCCAGACAATGGTTGCGATGGCCTTGTCTTATACCTTTTCGTCAGGTTTTTCCGATCGTTTACTTTCCTGTTCTGAGGGATAAATAACGAAAGGTGGCGACTCTTCTGTTTTGCCGGCACCTTATTTTCGCGGTAGCGATAGTAATAGCCAAGCCTACGCACCATATGTGACTCGGATCAGAGCCAGAGCAGATGCTATAGGGATTCCGTTTCCTCCTGCCAAGCCATAAAGCCCTCCAGTGATTGAAGAGCCTACCACCGTGCCTATTCAGCAGCATAATCAGGTGTTAGCTGAGAGAGATGAGCTGAAGAAGGCAAATGAAGAATTGGAGAAAGAATTGGCTTAACTCAGAAGCGAGAGAAATGAAGCCGTTCATTCCTTCAAGAGGCAAACAGAGCTGGTGAACCAGTTAGGGACGGATTTGACTAAGCAGATAGCTGAGCGCGAGCGTTTGGGCCGGGACTTCAAAGCTGTCAATGATATACTAGCCACTAAGAAGCAGCACTTGGATGAAGTGTACCGGAGGATATCCAAGTTTAATCAACATTGGAAGGCCACCCTAGCCAACAGCAAGGAACAGGAGGATAAACTGAAGCAGCAGATCTCCAAGCTGAAAGCCCAGGTGAAGGCTAGTGAGAAGAGGTTTGATGAAGAAACCGCTCGCAGATATGCCGCTGAAGGACTGCTCAACAAAGCTCTTGCTAACCTAAAGGAGCGCAAACTGATGTTCGAATCCAAGAAGCGGAAGTTAGAAGATTGTTTCGGCGAAGGAGCATGGGAGGACTCAGTTGAAGGTCTTCAGTACACTATTACGCAAAGGGAGTTACTCGTCGAAGGGTTGCTCACTCGGCCTGATCATCCAGAAACGAGGGATCTGTTAGAAGAGTTCCGCGCCCGTGGCTGTGATTGACTATATTTGTAATCCTTTTGTTTTGATCATTGTTGTATACTGACCATCGTCAGGCCTGTTGGTCGAGGTCATGCTATTGATTCTGCTTGTACCCAGTGACGTTGTGTACTGCCTCGATGGGCTTTCTTTATATACGAGACGTTATTTCCATGACTGGACTCGGACTTCTTATTATCAGCACTAGCACTCACGCACTAGGATCGGGGGAAATCTCCCTAACGCACAGACACACGTTTGCATTTGCATGAAGCATTTGCATAGCGAGCACTTTGTCGTTTTTTCTAACCCTTTTGTGTATACAGGTTGTTTCAGGTTGTTCCAGGATTGATCAAAGACCAATCCACCGCTATCCGACCAGAGCAAATCAAGCTAGAGCAATGGAGCAAGTGTAGACTAACGTTCAAGAACTCCGAGAGAGGATGGATCGCTTCATGGAACTCATGCAAGTGGTGGCCAACGGCCAGGATCAGCTCAGAACATTGGTCCAGCCTCTGATTTCAAGGGTTGACAGCAATGGTGTACTCCATGGTGGGACTGTTCCAACCCCTCCACCTGTTGAAACTCCTCAGAATGGCGTCATTGTGACCGGGGGGAATGGTAGTGCCAACGGCAATGTGATCGCTAACATGAGGCTCAATGGTAATACGACTGGCGTCGGTAATGGGAATTTCGAAGCTAATATCAATGTTGGGCTGGGCAATGGCAACGCGGGTGTTGGAAATCTGTATGGGCCTCAGCCATGGTTAGAAGACCGTCAAGACGATTTGTTCTCACAGAAAGGTGCTGAGGGAGAGCTGACTGCTGAAGCACGTCTGAGGTTTAAAGCACTCGAGGACAAGATGAGGAATTTCGAGAACCTGAACACTATGGGTGTCGACATGTCCAAGTTGGGACTGATTGTTGTTTTCAAGGTGCCTCCCAAGTTCAAGGTACCCGACTTTGAGAAGTACAAGGGCACCACTTGCCCTCGCGTCCACCTGAGATCATACTACCGGAAAATGTCCGCTCACTCTGAAGACGAGAAGCTGCTGATGCACTTCTTTCAGGACAGCTTGTCCGGGCCATCCCTGGAATGGTACATGAGTCTGGAACCTACCAGTGTGTGCACGTGGAAGGAACTTGCTGAAGCATTCGTGCACCACTACCAATATAACATTGACTTGGCGCCGAACCGAGTCCAACTGCAAAATTTGTCGCAGAGGAACAACGAAGGGTTCAAAGAATACGCCCAGAGGTGGCGTGAATTGGCAGCCAGGGTTCAGCCGCCGATGGTTGAACGGGAGCTTGTCGAAATGTTTGTAGCTACCCTCCCAGGGGTTTATTACGAGAAATTGGTTAGCAGTATGTCTGGAAGCTTCTCAGATCTCATTATCACCGGCGAGCACGTTGAAAATGGGATCAAACTGGGGAAAATTCAAGGTGATCTGTCCTCAGCTGGAGGAGGAAAGAAACCGTATGGTGGTAAAAGGCGGGAAGGAGAGACGAGCGCTGTGTCCAATGCTCGAAGGAAAGGCAAAGGCCAGCGCCAGCAGGTGGCTAGCATAACCATCCCCGCAGTCCAACAGCCGCAGCAGCCAAATCAGCAAGGGTACAGAAAGTATCAGAACAGGGCACCTCTATCAAGCCGTCACCTCGAGACACCGCCCATGTCTTATGCTCAGCTGTTACAGACTCTGCTTCAGTTACAGCTAATCCAGAAGAGAACCCCGGCTCCCTTGACAGGGGCACCTCCGCCGGGTTATGATGCGAATGCGACTTGTGAGTTTCACTCAGGGGCACCAGGCCACGCGATAGAAAGTTGCAAGGCCTTCAAGCACAAGGTGCAAGATATGGTGGACGCCAAGATCATAAACTTCTCAGATAATGTGTCAAATGTCATGAAGAACCCTATGCCGAATCATAGGAGAGGTGGAGTAAATGCTATTATTGAAGACGAGAGCATGGATTTGTTGACTGACGTCAAGGATCTGAAGACACCGTTTAGCTTCATTAAAGCCAAGCTGATGAAAAGAGGTTTCTTCCCGGGCTGTGGAGAACTATGTATGGGCTGTGCGACTAGTCCTGATGGATGCGAACAGTTGATAGAGGGGATTCAGAGTCTGGTAACCGAAGGAATCTTGCAGTTTAGCCGGAGGGCCGAATGTGGATCTGGAGAGGTAATGCTGAAGCAAGATGATGAGGTTGCTACCATCACCATCCCTCGCTGGACGATCACCATTTCTGTACCCAGACCGCCCACGATTACCATCACCAAGGCCGGGCCGATACCTTTTGAAAGCACCAATGTTGTCCCGTGGCATTACGGGGTAGACGTCTACTGCAACGGACAAAAGTTGGAACTGGAACCATCTGGTTCGTCTGTGGATAACCTAGTGGGCATTGGCGGAATCACGCGAAGCGGGAGAGTATTTGCTCCACCTGAGGTTGTGGCGGACAAAGCGGACAAAGCTGATGTAACCGATAAGGGAAAGAGTGAAGTCATTGAAGAAACCCCTCGGGGGGTAGAGAAGGACTTACTTGTCAAGGACGCTGAAGAGTTCATGAGGTTGATTAAGAAGAGTGACTACAAGATCGTGGATCATCTCCATCAAACACCCTCGAAAATTTCCATCCTGAATTTGTTGTTGTGTTATGAGGCACATCGCAACGCGCTGTTAAAGGTTTTGAATGCCACGTATGTACCGCAGGAAATATCGGTCAACCAGTTGGAAGGGGTCGTAGCCCACGTGAATGCTGGAAACGGGTTAGGGTTCACTGACCTGGAGCTGACGCCGAAGGGAAGAAACCACAACAGTGCCCTGCACATCTCGATAGAGTGTAGGGGAACGATTATGTCTCACGTGTTGGTGGACACAGGGTCGTCACTCAATGTTCTTCCGAAGAAAGCATTGATGAAGTTAGATACTCGAGGATTGATTTGCACACCCAGTGATCTGGTTGTGAAGGCGTTCGATGGAACCAAACAACATGTTTTCGGGGAGGTGACGTTGCCAATCCAAGTTGGGTCGGAAACATTCGATGCAGTCTTCTACATTATGGACATCATGCCAGCCTACAGCTGTCTCCTAGGCCGGCCATGGATCCACTCTGCCGGCGTCGTGACCTCCACGTTGCACCAGAAGCTCAAATATGTTGTTGGAGGTAGCGTCGTGACCGTATGTGGCGAGGAGGATATAATGGTGAGCCATTTGTCATCCTTCAAGTATGTTGAGATGGATAGGGAAATCCACGAAACCCTATGTCAGGCGTTCGAAGCTGTTAAAGTCAAGAACGTGGCTCCTGTAATCACTGAGAAACCAGAGATGACTCTCTCCTCCTTCAAGGAAGCTCGGGCCGTTGTTCAAGCCGGATCTACCCCAGGCTGGGGGCAGATTCTAGAGATACCTAACAAGCAAGACAAGTTTGGGTTGGGATACTCTCCTACGGCTGAAGCCTCCTCTTCTAGCAGTGCGTCGCGAGGTAAAGGGCCGATCCAGTTTACCAGTGGCGGGGTGATATTGGGAAGTGTCAACGCAGTGTCTGAGGACGGCGAAGACAGCGATTGCGACCTAGACTCTTGGATCCAGCCAAGCAAACCAGGCGAGAGCCTCAACAACTGGTCTATCAGGGATATCATCCAAGTGACAGGCAAAGAGTAATGATTTATTTTCTAAAATCATTGTACAACCCTATGTCCTACCCGGGGCGTAGTGGTTTTATTGTCAGGGCCTTGTTTGGTTATGTACATGCATTTTATCAATAAATCAAAAGGCGGTTTTCTTTGTATTCAAATGTTGTGATCTCTGTTATTCCTGTTTTATGTTTGTTTTGAAAAACAACAAAATGGAAATGGGGTTTGTGCTAACCTGCGTATCCTTGTCTTAAGCTTAACCCTTGTTGTTGCAGGATCCACATAGCAGATGACATCGACTCTGGACCTTCTACGACTCACTTCGACTTTGATTTCCCGATCTATCAAGCCGAAGAAGAGATTGATGAAGACGAAGACCTTCCCGAAGAGTTGGCCCGCTTGTTGAAACAAGAAGAGAAAGTTATTTTGCCTCACGAGGAAGAGATTGAGATTGTGAATCTGGGTTCTGAAGAACTGGTCAGGAATGTCAGGATAGGAGCTGCATTGCAGAGTGATGTCAAGCAGAGATTGGTCGAGATGCTAAGAGAGTATAGTGACGTCTTTGCTTGGTCATACGAAGATATGCCCGGACTTGATACTGACATTGTGGTCCATCACTTGCCGCTGTGAGAAGATTGTCCTCCCGTCAAGCAGAAGCTTAGGAGGACACGACCAGATATGACCGTTAAGATCAAAGAAGAAGTGCAAAAGCAGCTTGATGTCGGCTTTTTAGCGGTCACTACTTACCCTCCGTGGGTCGCCAACATAGTACCTGTACCGAAGAAGGACGGTAAGGTGCGAATGTGCGTCGATTATCGGGATTTGAATAGGGCGAGCCCTAAAGATGATTTCCCGCTGCCTCATATTGATGTGTTGGTCGACAATACAACTCAGTTCTCCATGTTTTCGTTCATGGATGGCTTCTCCGGTTACAATCAGATCAAGATGGCGCCGGAAGACATGGAGAAAACTATGTTTATTACACCTTGAGGGACATTTTGCTACAAGGTAATGCCTTTCGGTCTGAAGAACGCAGGGGCCACTTACCAACGAGCAATGGTTACTTTGTTTCATGATATGATTCATCATGAGATTGAAGTCTATGTTGATGACCTGATCACGAAGTCCCAAACGGAGGAGGGACATCTGGTCAATTTGCTGAAGCTTTTTGAGAGGCTTAGGAAGTTCAGGTTGAGGCTGAATCCTAACAAGTGTACTTTCGGAGTACGGTCTAGAAAACTACTGGGGTTTATCGTGAGTGAAAGAGGCATTGAGGTTGATCTTGCGAAAATAAAAGCAATACAAGAAATGTCAGCGCCAAAAACCAAAAAAGAAGTTCGTGGTTTCCTGTGCAGAATAAACTACATTGCAAGGTTTATTTCCCAGCTCACTGCCACGTGTGAACCGATGTTCAAACTGTTAAAGAAAAATCAGGCGAATATCTGGAACGAGGATTGCCAGAAGGCATTTGATAAGATAAAACAGTACCTGCAGGAACCTCCGATCTTGATACCCCCAGTGGCCGGAAGGCCCTTAATCATGTACTTGACAGTTCTTGAGAATAGTATGGGGTATGTTCTCGGTCAGCACGACGAGACGGGCAGGAAGGAGCATGCCATTTACTATTTGAGTAAAAAGTTCACAGATTGTGAATCTCGCTACTCGATGCTGGAGAAAACGTGTTGTGCACTAGCCTAGGCTGCCAAACGTTTACGACAGTATATGCTCAACCACACCACCATGCTAATTTCGAAGATGGATCCGATCAAGTACATCTTCGAGAAGCAAGCGCTTTCGGGCAGGATTGCTAGATGGCAAATGGTGTTGACGGAATATGACATTCAGTATGTTTCCCAGAAGGCCATCAAGGGCAGCGTATTGTCTGAATACCTTGCCAAACAGCCGATCGAGGATTATCAGCCGATGAAATTTGAATTCCCTGATGAGGATATCATGTTTCTTAAAGCAAAAGATTGCGATGAACTGTTGCCCGACAAGGGTCCAGACAGGAAATCCCAATGGAAATTGATATTTGACGGGGTGGTTAATTCTTACTGAAGTGGCATCGGGGCGATCATCACGACTCCCCACGGATCCCATATCCCGTTCACTGCGAGACTGACGTTTCCAGTCACCAATAATGAAGTGGAGTACGAGGCGTGCATCATGGGTCTAGAAGAAGCAATTGATTTGAGAATCAAGAACCTAGATGTATATGGTGACTCGGCGCTTGTGATTAACTAGATTAAAGGGGAGTGGGAGACTCGTCAATTGAATCTGGTGCCGTATATGAATTATGCCAGAAGGCTGCTTCCGTTCTTTGATCGAGTGGAACTCCATCATATACCCAGAGCTGAAAACCAGATGACTGATGCCTTAGCCACGTTGGCTTCGATGTATAAAGTCAATTTTTGGAATGAAGCTCCGAGAATTGTCCTTTCTCGTCTTGATAGACCGGCATTCGTCTTTGCGATTGAGGAAGCCTCCGATGGCAAGCCATGGTTCCATGATATCCAGACCTTCCTTATGACTAAGGAGTATCCTGCGGGAGCGTCAACCCAGGATAAGAAGACTCTGAGGAGGCTGTCCGGAAATTTTTATCTCAATCCTAATGGAGTTTTGCATAAAAGAAACCACGATCTCGTGCTACTCAGGTGTGTAGATGAGAAAGAAGCGAGTATGCTCATGGAAGAAGTCCATGAAGGCACATTTGGTACGCACGCCGGCGGGCATGCTATGACAAAAAAGATCCTGAGAGCAGGATACTACTGGCTGACGATGGAGTCGGATTGCTTTAAATTCGCGAAGAGATGTCATAAATGCCAGATTTATGCTGATAAGATTCACGTGCCGCCGTGCCCGTTGAATGTCATGTCCTCCCCGTGGCCGTTCTCCATGTGGGGCTTCGACATGATAGGCAAGATCGAGCCCACTGCATCTAACGGTCATCGCTTCATTCTAGTAGCTATCGACTACTTCACCAAGTGGGTGGAGGCAGCCTCATACGCTAATGTGACCAAGCAGGTGGTGGCTAAAGTCATAAAGAGGAACATCATCTGTCATTACGGAATTCCCCAGCGGATCATTATTGATAATGGTTCGAATCTGAATAACAAGATGATGAAGGAGCTGTGCCAGAATTTCAAGATTGAGCACCACAACTCATCTCCTTACCGACCGAAGATGAATGGCGCTGTTGAAGCGGCCAATAAAAACATTAAGAAGATTGTACAGAAGATGGTTGTGACCTACAAGGATTGGCACGAGATGTTGCCATTTGCGCTGCACGGTTATCGTACCACGGTGCGTACATCAACCGGGGCAACTCCTTTCTCACTGGTGTACGGTATGGAAGTTGTCCTACCGTTAGAAGTTGAGATTCCTTCTTTACGAGTTTTGGTTGACGTGAAACTCGATGAGGCAGAATGGGTTAAGAACAGACTAAACCAACTCAACCTGATGGACGAGAAAAGATTAGCATCGATTGCATATGGTCGTCTGTACCAAAGCCGAATGAAGAAAGCCTATGATAAGAAGGTGCGTCCTAGAAGCTTTCAGACGGGTGATCTCGTCCTGAAGAAGATTCTTCCTCCACACTCCGATCACCAGGGCAAGTGGACTCCTAATTACGAAGGTCCGTACATCGTCAGCAAGGTCTTCTCGGGAGGAGCCTTGTTGTTATCCATGATGGATGGTGAAGATTTTGCATCCCCGGTGAACGCAGACGCAGTTAAAAAATACTTCGCTTAAAGAATGACCCGCTGGAAAGAAAAAGAATATCCAGGCAAAAATGGGGCATCCCAGCGAACCATAAAAAAGAAAAAGGTTCGGGCAAAAATTAGGGATATAAAAGAAAAGAATGTACACCCGCAAAGTCGAAAACCCGGAAGGGCGACTTTGGTAAAAAAGGGTATCCCGGTGAATCGAAAACCCGAAAGGGCGATTCAGGCAAAAGTTAGGGATTTGAAAAAGCAAATGACTGCATTTCGCGTGTGGAATTTCATTGTTTAGTGGTTCGGAGGACCTGAGGGCCGTTTATCTGAATCAATCTCTTCTGAAGCTGAAGCATCGGAGGAGTATCAAAGTCGAGTGGGTCATAGAGGGATCAACTCATGGTGTTCTTCTACGACATTTGTGTATATACTGATGTATATTTATGTTTTTATGTTTGCGCAGCTTCCTCATTCCAGGAGCTTGCATCTGTTGTAAAACATTTTTACCCATTCAGGGATTCGTTATCAATAAAATGTATACTATTCAGCAATTTTGTTTGCCTGTTTAGCATTTATTTGTTTTGTTTGCGAAAAAGAACGCCGATGTTTTTGATAAAATGCGCATACATAAACTTACTGGCCTAGGCCACTGATTGTTGAAATAGTGAATTACTTGAACATTGTCACGAGATGATAACCTTGATAGGTCCCTTTGAGAAGGGTATCTTGTTTGTTTGTTTGTGTTGTTGCAGGTGTAGCATATACCAGGCAGTACGCCGTATGCGTCCCCAAGCAGGATGATTCCTTCTTCTCCAGCGAGTTCAGCAGCATCTCCCCACGACATCTAAACATGAGATCGTAAGCATTGATATGTCTCGCCAACCAGAGAAGATTCTCTCCCTAGTTAGATGCATCCTGAAGGATCGTCACTTCCCTAGCTGAGTCATACACTGAAGTGTGCAGCTTTCGATAGCTCAGACTGAAGTCTCCAGCGGAATTGAGATTCCCCACAGAGTTGTATTCTCCCCAGTAAGCAGGATGATTCCTTCTTCCCCAGCCGAGTTTGCAGATCCCCAAGAGAGCCGAGTCTTGGAAAGCCGTTGAAGCCATGAGTGGTTTTCCCCAGTAGAGTGTTGAGTAGCTGATGCTGTATTTCCCCACCGGAGCAGTTATCTCCAGGAACGTTTTGCTGCGAATGTCGTGCAGTTTATTTCTGCGATTGACATCGTTTTCCTTAGCAGTTTATGGTTTGAATACCTAGATGAGCAGGTCCAGGTTCTCGTAGAGCTTTATTCCCCTGTAGCAGTCGACTAAAGATCATTTCCCCCAGGCGGAGTCCAATTGAGATTGGTGTGACTTCTTCTCCTCGGCGGGATGATTCCTTCCTCCACCAGAGTGGTTCTTTCTCCTTGACATAAGGATTCTCCCTTCAGCATTTATTTTGCTGATGGGGTCGTAGCATTTCGCATGATTACATAACATCTACCCTAAACGCGTAGCATTTCCACCGTGTGGAGCATTACACCATTGACGATCATATGCATATGAAACATGAGCTAGGTTGTTACCGTTCTTGTTGTGCAGGTATTCCCCAGCAAAGTCGCTCGCCCAAGATGATTCTTGAATTCCCCAGCGAAGTTGATTGCTTAAGATGATTCTTAAAATCCCCAGTGAAGTCACCAGAGAAGGTTGCGCAAGTTGATGCTTAGAGTCCCCGACAGAGTGTTTGCTCAGGATGATTCCTGAAATCTCCAGCAGAGTTATTGGCTCAGGATGATTCCTGAAATCTCCAGCAGAGTTATTGGTTCAGGATGATTCTTGAAGTCCCCGGCGGAGTTATTTGTCCAATATGATTCTTGAAGTCCTCTGTAGAGTTGATTCACCCAGAATGATTTCTGGATCCCCGAAACAGAGTTACTTGATAGTTCTCCAGAATCCCCAGCGGAGATGTGTCATCCCCAGCAGGTTTTAAATAGAGAAGTTGAAATTTCCTTGAAGACTTGGTGATTGAAGTCCGGCAGCGGTGCCAAAACCCTGACTTACTGATGAAGTCTAACTGCGATGTCGAAGCAGTTCGCCTAGCTGATGCAGAGTGCCAGACGGCAAAAGATTGTGTATCCTTATGGATTCGTGAATGATTAAGGATCCCATTGGAAGGCTTACTGATGAAGTCTAACCACGAGGTCGAAGCAGTTCTCTCAGCGATGCGGAGTCCCAGACGGTAAAAGATTGTATATCCTTATTTGGTTCATGATTGACCGAAGATTCTATTCCAGGCTTACTGACAAAGCCCGGCTGACGCCCGAAAGTTTCTTTGAATTCCCGATGGCATGATTAACTTGATTGTTACAAAGTTCCCGATGACCTGATGAGTCCCGAGGAATCCTTCTGCCGCAGTGCCGCAGAATGCCTGGCGACAATACCAGCTGTGTATCACCAATTACCGTGTAACCGGTGATCCCTTGATGACTTGAGGACGAAGATCTACAGCAAAATCAGATGACCATCCTGAAGAAGATTTGAGATTAGACCCTTCACCGATTGTCGTGTGACCAATTCCCCAGCAAGTTGCCGTGCAACTGTCATGCTCAGTTTTTGAAGATGTTCCTACCAATCTAAGTATTGTTTGCCCCTGCGGTTGGCAAATCACCAGTTACCGCGTAATCGGTGATCCCTCAATGATTTGAGGATGCAATGATATCAGATAAATCAGAGAATCATCCTGAAGGAGGTTCAGATCAGTATTTCTCCAGCTAGTTGTCGTGCAACTATTATTTCAGGTTCCAAAGATTTGTCCCCATCGGAGTACCGTGTACTTGTGCAATTGGCAAATTTCTGGGTTTGTTGGTATTCAACTGTCTCGTACCTTGATTGTTTGAGAGCCGTTCGCTTCTCACCCAGTCAGGTCCAATCCGTTTGAATAGTGGCAGCTGTTGCACCCCAAAATTTGCCCAACATTTCTTTACCTAGCTTGTGTTTCATTTCATTCACATTAGCATTATCATTTGCATTTCATTGACATGTATGCAGGAGATCAAGAGGTATGATTACCAATCAAGGGCTACACAAGACTATGAAGCTAGCTAAGAAGGTTATTCATATGTTTAAGGGTTGATATCCTTGTCAGAGAAGTTAAAGGATCCTCAGAAAGATTGGTTGAAACCAAGAAGGTGTGCCTCCTAACTTGAGAGTTGTGGAGAGCCCTCAGATGATTCTGAACCCATGAGGATGGACTTGAGGTCTTGAGAGAGCTCATGTGAAGTGTTGAAGATCACTTTGATGCCTAGACAGGTCATTGTGCAAGATTAAGAAGCCTCAGCCATGAATGGTGCAGTTAGGGTTTGACTAGGTCAACCCTAAGTCAACTGATGATTTGAAGAAAGTTGAGACCTAATTCAAGAGCCATGTGATCATGGATTTATGCATTGAGATGCTATAAGGATGATTCCAAGGTTAACTCATCATGATTGAAGAGTTTGAGAAGTTTCAAGCTAGGGTTTCTAAGGATTGACAGTGTAAAATCCCCTAGTTTGACCCCTATCTTCAAGGCAATTTAGCTCAAGATGTGATTGTCATCTCATATTTCCCCCAACATGATTGTTGTAGAGCATGGTCTTAGCTTTAATTTGAGTGCCAGAAGTCCTTGATAGGATTTGTAGAACTCAAGTTATGACTTTGACAAGTTACAAGTCATCTGAGGAATGTGAATTTAGAGCTTGAAAGTTACCCAACTTGAATGAAACTTTTTCCCTAGAAGGATGATTCTTATGAACTTTTGGTCAACATGAATGTTGTTCTATATCCTCTTAGCTTTCTAGAGAGTACTAGAAGTCCTTGATAGGATTTGTAGAACTCAAGTTATGGCTTTGACAAGTCAAGGGTATTTTGGACATTTGGTGATTATAGGTCATTTGTGATCATAGGCCATTTTCACCAACTTAGAGGCCTCAAATGAAGTTTTGTTCAACTAGAAAGTTGCTCAAAATAGGGTTTAAACCTTGACCATGCATCACAGAGGCATTGAAATGGCTCAAGGAGAGACTTGGTTCAAGAAATTTTGGAAAAAGGAAGAATTAAAAGGATTTAATGGTCAAAAATTCAAATAATTCATTTAGTGACCAAATGAGACAAACTTATAGGTCATTTTGATTGTAAAATGCATTTTAAAGACATTGGCAATATTACCTTTCTCATTTGAGGTCAAAATCCAAGAGTTGCATTTAGTTACTTAAGACTTAAGTTACATATGCCAAACTATACATGGGATTAAGATCAAGGTGCTAACTCATTCCAACACATCCAAAATGTCATCTAAGGAGAATTTGAACACAAAGCATAGTGAATACAAGCTACTGTAAGAACTGTTATGAGTGTACCATGAGATTGAATTTTCAAAAGAGATGAGATATTGAACTTCTCATTAGATTGATCCAGAACTTTCTAGAGTGTTCAGTCATGGTCTATATAAGCATATGAAGTGATTCAGAGCACTGGTTGGTGAGAATTGAGAGAAAATTGAGAGTTTGCAATTTCAACTTTCCATTTGCAAACAGAATTCGGTTACACCTTTCTACTCCATTTCAATCCATTCTTTTGATCTCAGAAGCTTGCTCTAGCATTGGTGGACGATTCCAGATGGATAATTGAGCAAGATTGGTGAAGAATCGTGTGATAGTATTTGAAATTCCTCATCTGCAACTCAAGATCGGATTCAAAGATTCAGAGTATTTCAATCCATTTGGTTGCATACAGAAACTTCCTTGGATGCTAGTGAAGGAATCTGGAAGCTCTTGAGGATCGATTTGAGGGTTTGAGTACTCTGTTCACACGATTTTGGCAGGTATGTAATTCTCATTCCATGGCTTGATGTAGGCATAATCAATATGATTTGTTAGGTTAGATGCAATGTAGATTAGTGAAGGAAGCTTTCTGGTAGCAATTGGATTGATTTAGAGGCAATAAGTAAGATGGCACAATTTATGTTCTTGAGTGTATCTTGATGGTTCTTGAGAGTTAATCATAGTGTGATAGTGGAATCAACTCAGTGAAGCATGGTGATGATGTTAGACACCATAATTTCAAGAATGGTGATGTTTGATTTTTGAGTATTTTCTGAGATTTTAATCGTGTTTGAGAGTAGAGAGTGATTCATTGTGTTTGATTAGCATAGCTAGATTCAGTGGAAAAAATGGAGTAGGTTAGAGTATTTAAGTGAGAGTTTTGATGGAGTTTTGAAGGAATACGATTTGGAGAAGATGAGTTCTTGGTTCTGAACTTCCACGGTTTCCATTTCCCTCCAACATTCAAAAGGAAGAAGATGAGTTGGTTGCCATTGGATTAGACTAAAGACTTTGACCAGGGAAGGATCTAATGGCCACGAGTGATGGAGATTTAGTGAAGGAGTTTGAAAGCAGCTTCAACGCTGCGTTTCATTAAAGTAATTTGGGCGGGCTTAAGTACTGAAATGATACTAACACCCCCTTTAGAGGCCCACCTGAGATTAACACTAATATGGGTTGCTATTCATACCGCGCGCTTTTCTTTTTCCATTTAATTTTCATCTTGTTTTCTGATTAATGAGTGGGCTTAGCACGCGGTTGACGTCCACACCCCCCTTTTGGGCCCAGCATTGAAATGAACTGGAAATTCTTGCTATTTGCCACGTTTGTTTTATTAATTTCTCATTATTTTCTTTTATTTTCTTTAACTTACATAGTTTAGTAAGTAATCCATAAAAAATTGAAAAATAATTCAAATGATTCCATTCTTTTTTCCATTGATTCATGATTGAATCTAGTTTTGTTTAGATAAAAAATATTAATATTTCATGCATTTTTGATTTTATTAGCATTTGTTGAATTTTAATTGATATTGAAATAATCATGGTTGATACTTGGTTTTGTTGAATTTGGTTTGTTCATTTGATGATGATTCTTGCCTTAATTTTTTGTGTGTAGCTAGCATAGATATGCATGTTCCCTCTAGATTTTTCTCACATTTTTGTGATGAATGTAAGTGGTAGTTTTAGGTTGAAACTTTAGGAGCTCCATTTTTAGGGTTTATGGTTAATACCTTATGATTTAGGTTTTATATCTAGAACTTGGTGGATGATTCAACCTCTGAATTTTGTATGGTAGATTCATGATTGAATTAGGATCCATTAGGAGTTTTTATAGGAATTTACAATGTAGTTTACTATTTTTGTTTGATTTTAGTTTAGGTGCTAACTTTGGATGATTCTAATGCACTAATTCAACTAGAATGACTTCTTTAGTTCCCTTAGATTAGGGTTTTGTCTCTCTTGCTCTTGGATGATGTTGAAGACAAGCTTGGGCTACCTTGGAGTGCTTGAAAGAAGTTTGGATGTGAAGATCTTCCCTTCTTTTGGTGTAGTGTTGATTAGGTGTTAAGGTTAGGGTTTGTAGGCAGAGCTTCTAGATAGATTCTCTTCCTTCATAAACATGGAAGATGTTGATCACTTCCATTCTTCCCTATGATGTAAGGTCCCCTTGTAAAGGCCTCATCCCTCCTTTGGTAGGATGTGTAGCTCTTTACAAGTTGGTAGAACCTTTGAGGGTCCCTTTCTCTGATGATAGGATGCTTAGTGGTGACCTTTGGTCTTCACTCTGCTGTCAATCATTCAAACTTTGCTCTTGTTAGATGAATCTTTCTCCCTTGATAGAGGATGGAGTTCCTTGCTTGAAGAAGATTGAAGGCTAGAAGTTGATACTTCTTTGTATTTGAAGACTGCCATTGAAGCTGAAGCTTGAAGATCAGGAAGAGCATGTTGATACTTGTGAAGAAGAAGGAGCTGAAGCTTGAAGAAGAAGAAGAACAAGTTGACACTTGTGAAGGGAATACAGTTGAGATCAGATGAAGAAGCTGAAGCTTGAAGTTGGAGAACAAGTTGATACTTGCAATTAGGATTGAGGCCTGAAGGTGGAGTTTACTGAAGAGCTGAAGCTTGAAGTTGAAGGAGAGGGATAAGTTGATTCTTATGTGGATGCGTTGGAAGCTTGAAGAAGCAAGTTGATACTTGCTATTAAAGATGTAAGACCTGAAGAGCAGTTGAAGACTAAGGATTGAACTGCTGTCAGAATTGCTTTGCTGTGAGGCTGTGGGAGATGTTGATCTGTTTCCTTCCCTGTCTGTTTTCTTTCTGTGCAACTGTATTGATATGACTTGTGTGATTTGCTTGATGCATTAGAATAAGTTCATGTTTAAATTGTTTTAAGCTAGGAGCATGATTGCATTAGAGGTTGAGTTGCTCCCTCTGCTTGTATTGTTACCGTATGGCTTTGCTTGCGGGTATTCGGTAGAGCCAACCTCCCTTGCCTATGTGGTCTGTTGTGTTTGCTTGATGGCATTTTATTTCCTCTGTATGATTGCAGTTATCCATATCTGGCTTG
The DNA here is from genome assembly GCA_963859935.3 of Lathyrus sativus. Lineage (NCBI taxonomy): Eukaryota > Viridiplantae > Streptophyta > Magnoliopsida > Fabales > Fabaceae > Lathyrus > Lathyrus sativus. The sequence continues at coordinate 267,894,788 of OZ012740.1, forward strand.
AGGTCGAGACGAGCTTGTGGAGGCTGGTGCCCCACACACATTTCCTCCCTCACTTGCATTGCATGCATTTTACAGTTGTTTACTGTTTACTGTTTAAGCTGATGCTTTATCGGTTTCTGTTTATCATTGACATGATCCCTTAGGAGTCTCACTTCCTTTGATAAGGGAGTGATGATAGAACTTTAGGTTGAAACCTATGCATGACAACTTCTAGGAGTTCCTTGTTTCAAACCTCAACCATAGGATGAATCCTTGGCATGATAACATTAGGACTTGATAGTCTCCCCGTAGTTGTCCCTCTCTCTTCTCATCTCGAAACGAATTAAAATACAGTAATAAAGGTTAACTGACGTTGTGCGTTACGAGCCTTAAGCTATCTGAGAAAGGATTGTTGGAGAGTTCTTTTCAACAGTCTGGATGTTTAGTACGGCATCCTTTAGGTGACATGCGACGCATTCACTCTCAGGTCATAGTCTCTAGTGCGATATTGGTTGCAAACATCCGTAAAAAACAGTTCTTTCGTAAAAGACAGAAAACAAACTTCAAATCTTTTTGCCCCGTGGGCCCATAATTCAAAGGAAGCTTTTCTGAAGAAAAGAGTGTCGTTAACTCCCAGTTCTACCGCAAACGGTAGCGCTTAAGTCTCTGAGGGTCGAGCTGCGTACGCCAAACTGCTGGAACTGTTTGTTAACCCTACTCGATAAAACAGATGAATCTGAATCCCCGTAATCCGTATTATCCAGAACTACGTAAGCTCTGATCTCTCATACCTGTTGAGAGTACGTAGGCACAGTGCTGATGTATTGGCGAGCCACCTTCCCCGTCACCCGTAGTTAGCCGAACTACGTTGACTCTGATTTCTCATTCTATGATGAGAATACGTAGGCATAAAGCGCGACGTTTTGCCGAGTCATTTTCTTTTCTATTAAGCCAGCCTTGATAGGTAGATAGTAAATAAACCCATCAGATAAACACAACAAGCGTGGATCCCATCGAGTACGATGGAAGTGAGGGGTGTTAATACCTTCCCCTTGCGTAACCGACTCCCGAACCCAGACATTGGTTGCGGTGACCTTGTCTTATACCTTTTCGTCAGGTTTTTCCGATCGTTTACTTTCCCATTCTGAGGGATAAATAACGAAAGGTGGCGACTCTTCTGTTTTGCCGGCACCTTATTTTCGCGGTAGCGACACAAGCCCTTGGTCCATAAGTTTTCTTGTTATATCATTTACTTTGGGATAATCCTATGAAGTGTTTTGGATATGTATTGATTGAAACTTAGTTTGATTTTGAGATCTGTCATAACTGGTGTGGGCTGTTTTCAACTCATGTTCCATTTTTCAACTCACATACCATATTCACAACTCCAAATCCACTTTTCATGACAGACTGCTTTAAACTTGGTTTATTGCTTGATCACACTCTATATCATGAATGAAAAATGCATGTATGCTTGCTTTGATCAGTTTGTACATAGAATTCTTCTTTAGGAAGTTTTGCTATTTAGAAACCACCTAGGACCGTTTTTAAGAGAACTGAGTTTGTCAACTCCGATTTGGTATTCATCAATCCGGCTCCCCATCAGAACTGCAACTAATCTCTTAGGTTGAGCTCATGCCTTTGATTGACTAGCTTGGATTTTAAGTTTTATTTCTGCATTAAGCTTTGGACTGTTGTTGTGCATGGTAATTTCAAATTTTGATGATTGTGTCTGTTTCAAAGCATCTTTGTGAATCATGTTATAATCTTGTCTGTTTACTGGATCTGTTGGTGGGAAATCATCAGTACATATTACTAACTCACCACCAAATTGGACTGCAACTAAGATCAGTTGAATAATGGAATGACATGTTTGTTGCTGTAAAAAGCAGATGGCCTTGATCTGTTATTAGTTTTTTTTTATTTTGATTTGGTTAAACTCCAATGTCATCACCTCTATCCTAGCCTGGGTATCTTGTGTGATTTGAGATCTATAACCTGGTACATATTGATAACAGTGAGGTGAATCATCATTGAACACATTGGCTGCATACCAAGTCCACCTCAAACACCCTTTTACCAAGTAACAATTTAATAGGCCTGGCCAATGCAAGTTTGCTGAATGGCTGTAGTGCTGTTCAGGCCCAGTTGGTGTTAATTTTTGTATACACAGATGTCAGAATTCATGTATGTGAGACAAATATGGGAATGATATATTGTTGTCTAGGTCTATTTTGAGGATTATCAACCTTTTGTGTTTTCTAATTTCAGTTGGGATCTTAGAATCCATGAGTGTGTAGGTCCATGTCATGTTGATGTTTGAAATTAGTAAACATGTATGTAATGTTGTGAATCATATTTGACTGTTTGAATTAGTCACATCATTAACTGTTCTTCTTGAAAATACCATTTCAACTGCTATGACCTGTCATTTCTGACCATGCCAAATATTGTGTTTTTGTTGCTTGTTTGTAAATTATTTGCTTTGTTTATTTAATGTTGTCTCTAAAAGCCTTGTTTAAGGCTGCTGCCAGTTTTGGTGGGAGAGACTGTCAAGACCAATAGAGGTTTAGTGAGTGTTATTGGAATGAGACAGCTCAGTTGAACATTATCATGTTTTGAACTCAGGCCAGCTTGAAACATTTTGTCTTAGCATTTACACGAGTATTTGTTCATAATCCTTTCATTAAAGCTTGATGGCCCTCTTTTATGACAAATTGAGTTTTTCCTTTGGAGCTCATAATGAGTTTGATACTCCAAGCATGAACAGGCCTATGTTGGCCTTAAACTCACTTTTTTGATCATCTTGCATATGTATGTTTGCATTCCTTTGTGGTTGCATCTATATGTTTCTCAGTTTGTGGCCTCACAACAGTTCTTAGATTAACTGTTGAATTTATGATAGGAATTGGTACTTGTTTGTTTTGAACATATGCTTGCATCCTGATTTCCTTCAAAACATGTTGTTGTTATCCTTGGCTTTGTATTCAAACATGATGCATAAGGTTGTTTAGTTCTGTTTTGAGGTTGTTGTTTTAGGTAGGCATGTCTATTTTGTTTTGTGTATCACCAACTTTGTCAAGCTATCATGAACCCTTTGGTGCACCTGTTTCCATTACTGTTTTGCTTAGAGGATTGTCAACCTCCGTTATCACCAAGAGACCATGTTTCACTGATTTACAAACTTGCCAACTTAACTTTGAAATACATGTTTGCACTATGATAACAAATTTAGCCATTGTTTCTGTTTTCAAACCAAATTGGATTCATGCTGGTTGAAGTTGTAACTCTTTGAGGACCTGATATTTTGAAACTATGCTGTCAAACTTTGTAATGGGGATGTATTGCTGTTAGTATTCATGGACTGTCATAACCTATTGGAATGCTTTGTTGAATTGAGTTTTAGAAGTGAATGCAGCACATATGTGAAATCTGTTTTTGTTTTGTTTTGCCTCACTCATCATGATTAAACATCACTATTGATCATCATATAATATAGTCCCATTGTGTGAGATTTAATCCATATCATGTTTGGAGAAGGTTGCTTGCAACTGTTTTTGGATGAATGTTGATTTTGAATGTCAGGCTGTTCCATCATTGGTGAGTATGATTGTTGGTTCTGTTGAGACCTAGGTGTGAAGTTCATAATACAGTTTAAGGCAATAAACTGGTGTTTGTCATGAATCTTGGTGCTAGCATTGGTTTTGCATAAAGATTGTTTTAAGCATTTTCAATAACTTGCAACATGAAGGGTCATATTTCAATTAAGTAAGAATTTGAGGTCTTTCTTTGAACATAATCCATGAGCAATAAGCCTAAAACACGTGCAGACCCTCCTTGATTTGAAAACACACCTGTTTTGACCCTTGGCTTCAAAAATGCATTCCAAACTCATAGTATGCATGTGTATTCGTGTTTTTTATTGTGTACATTATTTCACAAAATGATGAATGTCATCTTAATCCTCATCAAAAATTAATCAGTTTTGACTAAAATTTTGTTAAATTCCATTGAGTCTTGGTTGGGATATGGATCAAAACGTAATTCAGTTTGGGCTTGGTTCTTGTTCTTCATGCTGGCCCAGAAATTTTGCCAGGCGCGCCATATATACTAATAGGGGTGGCTAAATACACGGATGTATAGCCACCCCAGTGGTAAGACCATATGCCTTAAACACGCCTTGTACCTGCATGACCTGGGTTCGACCCCTGAGGAGGGCAACCCTTTTAGTTATTTTTGCAATTTTTCATCCAATCTTTGAAAATTCATAACTCACTCGTGTTTAATCATTTTGAACCCATTCTTTTTGCATTGTGTTCGTCTTGATGTCTAATTTCATGTTATTTTTTTAATTCCATGTTTGTTCAAATTTTCATGCCTTTTGGTTGCTTGTAAGTTGCCTTTGTATCGAGATCGTTATCTCCCGCATGCAGATGAATTTCTTTTTCACCATGATCACTTGTGTTAAGATATTTATTCGTTCTCATATCTTGTATGTTAGTAAACATGTTAGGATTTTCTCATTTGGTTGTTACCATAAAATATCCCTTTTACCTGTGTTTACTTTAACGCGCGATCCGTCGATGCGATTCTTGCTTGATTACTTGCTTTGATTGTTATCCATACATTTTCACTTGTGACATATTCTTTTGTTGGTTGTTGCCTTTATACTTTCATCATCTTTACTTGGTTAAGTGATTTCATTTCCACATCCCCTCCTAAATTATGATGTTTAAACTGATTTAATTATGCTTGATTGTCATCTATGCACATTGTTGTCACTTTTACTATGCTTTGAACTTATGACATGCCTACATTCAAATTGTGATTTGTTCATATGATTGTTACTTTTATCAGGCTTCAAATCTTTGTTAAGATATGCCCCAAATATTTGTTAAGATGATTGACTATTGGTTGTAACCCTTGATATCACTTTAAGTATATGCTTATTGTAATATGCATGCTTACTTGTTTTGATCTTATCTCATATTGCTCATTTGTAATCATGCTTTACTAAATACTTCCCCCCCCCCCCCCAAGTGATGGAACTTTTTAGTTCTCATCCAATTTGCCTCTCTCTCTCCTTCCAAAGGAAAAGTTTCTCCCTTGACCCTTGTGTCATTGGATAGCTCATTTATCACTCCCTTGACTTTGTGAAGTCATATTCAACCATAACTTAGTTAACTTAGAACATTTAAACTATTAGACTTTGCTTTAAGTCTAGAAAAAGCACCTACACTAGGAGTGTCCTTCAACTAAAACCCTAGGATAGAGTTTGTAAACTCTATGTAAGAATCATGGAAATGATTACTTACTCCCCTTTCTTGAGTGTTCAACATAGATCTAGAGAGTTTTGTGAAACTCTATACAAACATTGTTATGTTTGTTCCCCTTTGAAGCTTGATCATTATCAAGTGTTCTTTAACCCTAGTGAGGTGAACTACGATTGCTCTGATTCTATCCTAGTTAGGATACGTAGGCAGAGGACGTAATGTCTTTGCGAGCAAACTTAGAAACTATCTTTAGGTCTTAACCTACACCCTTTACCCAATCCCAATCCTTAGCAAACATTTACCAACTTAGCATGCAAATAAACAAAAGGTTCCTGTAGAGTACTACAGATGTTTAGGATGTGAAATACCTACCCTATGCATAACCAACCCCCGATCCCCGAATCTCTTAGTGTTGTTGTTACATCGCGCAAAAGGGTTTTTCTTTCTTTAGACCTTTCCTTTGGATAAATTAAAGTCCGGTTGTGAATTTAAGAATTAAGATTCAAGTTAATCAATAGCTTGGTATCACAATTCTCACTGCAACAGTTTAAACCTTTTCCTCGATCAGTTTAAACCTTCGGTCAGCTTCAGTTGGTAAACCACCCTCCATATCTCTCATGGAGAACATATCATCCTGATTATCTTCCCAATGAGGGCCAGCAACCCCGTGCACAGTGCACACACTCCCATTACCAACAATATTACTGTTCTCATTCGCAGCCGCTCCGCCCGGACGTACGACAACAGTAGGAATACCTTGTGGAACAGATCCACCAATCGGTGGAGGAAAAACACCAGCTCCTCCGTGCAAAACACCATCTTCATCAACCCGCGCTATCAACGACTGGACCAATGTTCTCAATTGTTCCTGTCCACTAGCAACAGTCTGCATCAGTTCCATGAATTGGGCCATGCGAGCCCTGACTTCTTGCAATTCGGCTTGAACCTGATCCATCACCTTCTACTGATTCGCTCGAGTAGAATACCTGTGGAAACTGAACTCCTCAATCCTGAACTGAAGAAAACCAACAGAGATAAGAACACAAGGCCACAAACAATAACCTGCGATGCAAATGAGAATGCAAGATGCAAAATGCAAACATGTCTATGTATGCACAGGGAGATCTCCCCCTTGATTCTGGTTTCAATAAACAAGAGTAGTAGAGATGGATAAAAACACCACAATAAATCTTCTCATATACCAATTAAAGCTGAGACAATACAACAAAATGAGAAAATATCCGCATTCAAAGAGGTATTGATCTCATCCAACATCTCTGGTGATGATCAAGGTACAAAAGCAAATGAAACTACAAAAGGTAAGACTCCTAGTAGCCATGATCTCTACGCCACTCCTGAGACTCCTCAAGCATCTCCTTTGTGTCGGGATGGTCTGGCCTCTCCATCAACTCTCGGATGAGAACATCCCTCTTGCGTATCACATCCCAGAGATAATGACAATGGTCCTTCCAAGCATCTTCGCCGAAGGCATCCTCAAGCCTGGGTTTCTTCACCTCTGCTCGAATCTTGAACTCTTCAAGTGCTGATAAAGTTTCTTGGTATTTCTGCTCAATTGTACTTCTGCAGAACGATTCCAACAATACCTCCCTCTCCTTGGCCTTGAATTGCGCTTTCAGCTTATCAACCTGAATACGAAGCTGATCTTCTCTACTCTTGTTGGCAGTCAAGGTAGCATTCCATTGCTCAATGAATTTGGATATCTTCAGATAGGCTCTGTCTAAATCCTCCTTCCTACTTTTCAGAACATCACAAGTGCTTTTCAGATCAAGGCCGACTTGCTTCCTTGCTTGTACCTGATCAGTAAGTTCTTTCTCCAACTTGACAAAGGATTCTGACTTTATCTTGGCCAAATAAACAACTTCACCCTTATCATGTTTCAGCTGACTAATTTCCTGCTTCAACTCTTCATTCTCTTTGCGTAGCTCTTCCTTCTCTGCCCAAAGCTTGGTATATCTCAGGATATCGACGGTTGTAGGCGGCTCAATGACTAAAGGATACAGTGGTGCTTCAACAGGAAACGACAATAGTACCTCTTCAACTCTCTTCTGAATCCACTCCAAGTAGAAATCATAGGCTCTACAATCTCCTTTACCCAAAGAAAGCTTTCCCTTCTTGTGAATCTTTCCCCAAGCGTCCACGAATCGGGCCGAGATACAAGAATCAACTACATCTGTGAAGTACATAGACTCCTGCACTTCCTCTTCTTTCGGAGGTCCTTTCAAAGCATAATCGAACTGTCTCACAGCAAGAGGAGGATTATAGTTGATGTCGCCTTTCCTCCCTATCAAGGGCACATTAGGAAAGCTACTACAACTAAAGATAAGCTCGCGACCCAGCAAGTTTCGGTTGAACCAGACAATGTTCTTCTACGTTAAACCCATAAGCCTCTTCAACCATTCAGATGAGTTCGCGGAATCCACAAAAGCTCTAAAGCGAGGAAGGTGATCAACAAACCATTTATGCAATAGCGGTGCGCAACAAAAAACCATCTTTCCTCTTCTTTTTTCGTTTATGTAATGCACTAAATGATACAAGTCTCCCAAAAGAGTAGGTACGGGGTTCTTGGAAGCGAAGATATGAAAAGCGTCAAAATCCACAAAGTCTGATACATTGGGGAACAACACAATGCCATAGACACACAAAGCCAAGATAACACTGAAAACCACCCAACAACCCTTTTCATCATACTCTCGGGCTTTGTCGACCAGGAAGGGTAAAGTAAATCTAGAAACTCCATTTCTACCGATAACATGATCTATCAAGTCAGAGGCGCTCAAATAAAGAGCGACGAACAACTTCTCGAGATTAGGTTCTTCCTCGGAACTGAAGAAAGGCACTTTGTTCAGAATCGGAACACCTAGAATGTAAGCGAATTCCTCCAAAGTCGGAACCAACACATAGTCCGGAAATGTGAAGTATCTGAGCGGAGGATCATAAAACTGCAATAGGGTATGAATAGCTCCATGCTCATAAGTCGTAAGCTTACGGACAAACTTCAGAATTCTACCATACTGTTCTCTGAAAGCTGCAATAACACCAGGACCGACCATGGAAATCTGACCAAATAAAGGTCCCAACTCAGGTGCCAGAAATTTGTATACAACAATCCTCTTTCTGCTAACTTCCATCTCTGAAGAAGACCAGTACCAGAATCAAGGGAAAGACGAGAACCTGTAACACACATAAACATGCAATGTTAAATGCAAAATCATATGCAAATGCACACATGGGATCAAGGTATCCAATGCTCAAATTTGTTGTTGTGTCGTTGACTGAATTCAACCAGAGCTCCGCTCTAATCAGAATACTAAGATAACACACTGGACAAAATACTCAGGATCAAAATTCCACACTGACGAGAAAACCAGGGTTGGTTGAAGGCCAGGTTTCCTGCATAAACCCATCCCTCTCACGTGTGGGTTCTAGTCTTGAAAGGTACGACATCCTATGAGGGTTGTCAGCGTCACAGACTTTCGAGAAACGATGATACGTTCACCATTTTTGGTTTGGCATCATAGTCTAATGAAGCGGCCTCACTTAGCTGACCCTCCAAATGAACGGTCTTCAGAGTCGACAGTCTCTCTAAGTCAATATTCCCTCAACTGCACCAGACGCGCAAGATAGAATATTTCCAAAGAAAAACCTCGTCTGAATGTGAATTTCACGCGAGTTATTGCACAACCAAACACCACACATGATCCCGCTAATCTCCACTTTAATCCTATGTGTATACTCAAGCCCAGGTCCGACTTATCTCTCAATGGAACAACCCAACCCACAGCATAGCAGCATAATATGATAATAAAATATAAATGCAATAATATACAACAGGTAATGTACATAAAGCAAAAACTGCACAAGATTAAACACCCAAAGACACAACAGACAAGCACTAGGAGTGACTCGCATAGGGAACCAGAGTCCCCAGCAGAGTCGCCAGCTGTCGCAACTGCGAAAAACACCCGGCGGAAAACATAAGAGTCGCCACCTTTTGTTATTTATCCCAAAGAGAGGGAAAGGAAACGATCGGAAAAACCTAATGAAAAAAGGGAAAAGACGAGGTCATCGCAACCAAGTCCTGGATTCGGGAGTCGGTTACACAAGGGGAAGGTATTAGCACCCCTCATGTCCGTCGTACTCGACAGGATCCACGCTTGTTTTCTATCTAAGGGTGTGTTTAAACTATCTACGCTATAGGCTTCAGGACAAAAAGAAAAGAAAAAAAGACTCGGCAGAGCATCGCCGCTCTGTGCATACGTATTCCCTCGTGCAATGGGAAAGTCAGAGTCAACATAGTTCGGCTAACTACGGGTGAAAGGGGGGAGGTTGCTCACCAAGACATCGCGTCTTGTGCCTACGTACTTTCATCTGGTATGGAAGATCATAGCAAACGTAGTTTGGGCTGTGATCGGGAAAATAGCAAGTGTACTATTTTTACCAATTGTAGTAATAAGGGAAAAGTCCCAAGTATCGATCTCGAGGACTGCGTAGTAATTAACGGAATTTTTAGGATTCAATTGAACAAAAGGTCTAGTGGTTTGTTTGATAGCAGAGTAATATCACAAGTAAATACAAACTTAATTAATCAATCTAAGAACAGTGTTAGGGGAGTGGAGACGACACGAGTAAAGACCCTGTATGATTATTCTACTATACTAGTTATTAACCTTAATTTATCAGTTGGCCACTTTAGTTGCCTTAATTCCTTAATGGAAACCCTTTTATGATTTTCCTGTTCACTAATTCCTCAGTGTCCCTGAAAAACATCAAGCAATAGTTCCGACCATAAAATACGTGATACGGGATATCCTCATTCCTAAGCAATATCGACCGTGATACTATTTTGCACAAGTGTTAGGTTGACTTTCCAGACTAACGCCTAAGCACAATTCGAATTCTACTTTCCAATATGAATGCGAATAGGATTAATGCAAAATAAAATATATTAAGGTAAAAACATAGTTCTCATAGAATAATTAAACAAACGTCATTACATCGCACTAAGGACCACCCCCTAACAACTTGGGGTTTAGCTACTCATGTTCTTGGTAAACATAAAAGTAATTAGAATTAAAAAGGAGAAGATCATTACAATGCAAGTTGAAATCCTTGGATCATCAATTGCTTCCGCTTTTGATCGATCCTCTGTTTCCAGCCGAACTCTCCTCTCCGTTGTCAATCCTAATATCAGTTCAAAAGTCCTCCTTTACTTTCTAAAATGTGCCTCTTATATCTAAATTCAAATTACATAGCAAAATGTCTCAAATGCCCTTCGAAATAGGTCTGACAGCAAAAAATCAGAAAACAGAGAAATTTCACGTTTAGTGGCCTTGACACGGGCCGTGTTGTGCAACACGGGTGGCCGTGTCGGGCTGCTGGCTTCTTCAGGGCGTGTTCCTCTCCAAGGGCTGCAACACGGGTCGTGTTGCATGACACGGGCACCCGTGTTGCAAGTCTGAGTTTCATCTGCTTTAGTCCACCCGTGTCTGCCAGTCGTGTCCTTCATGACACGGGCCGTGTTGTGCAACACGGGTACCCGTGTTGCAGCTCTGAGTTCCCTTTTTCGCCTTTTCTTTTCCTCCGAATGCGGTGCGATTGTCGTGCTCTCCATTCCTGCCAAAAACACACTAAAAGAAACCAAATCAAACGCACCAGCGGCAAAAGCAACATAAACTTCAAAATAAGACTCGAAGACACACAACTACGAGTAATGCAGATAGTAACAACTAAAGCTTCGAAAACTAGATAAAAACATTGCGAAATTAACCATAAACAGCGTTTGAAAACACAACTGAAATCCACCGATCAAACTCCCCCGAACTTGAACTTTTGCTTGCCCTCAAGCAACAAGCTCACCAACCCGAACTTAATATCTTTTTTTTTTCATAACGGAACCGTCCATAGAATTGTGAGTTACGGTGATAATACTCATACTTGAACTTCTCATTCCAAGTCCCCTAGGATTTATCTCGGCTTTTCCCTCAAAACAGGTAACCTGCAAACACTAGACTGCGGTAAACCACAGACCTCAGTCTCCCTATGGGTAACCTCTCCGACTATGCTTTGTACTTAAGTCTTCTTTTTCGATTTTCCTCCCTTTCATTCGAACAATCACTATATGGCTTTTATGATTTTCCTCGTGTGCACAAGATTTATCAATGACATTTTTTCCTTTTTTGGCACTGTTATTCTTTTTGAATGGCTTTCAGGTTCGACCGCCGTTGGGCTGAATAACCGGGTGAGGGTTACCCAACTTAGAAGGATTAGTCGCCTACTTGCCCCTTTTTGTTTGTTTTTTTTTCTGTGCCTTAACTCTATATTTTTCATTATCCTTGCACACACGATTATTTTTGATGGAGCCTGATTGTCAAAATAAACTACTCAGGGGTACTTCTCAGATCAAAGCACTATGGTACAAATCTACACGTTGAACTCGTTCCTCTTTGGGAAACCCAGGGTGTTGGCCTTTTACCTATCTCTCAAGATTATCCCAGTTTCATCCTCACGGTTCTTTTCTGAGTATTCTATATACTTTCTCATCACCTCACTCAACATCTTCACTCAACAGTTCCCCAACCAACAATTTTATTAATTTTATTAGCTCAATGTCAGGGGGGTCTTCCTGTGGATCGCTATCATGTTCTCAAACTAACACTGGACTGGAAATTAAATAGACAAATAACTGCAACAGAATTGAAAACACACAAATAACATAAAAACACAAATAAAATAAAACACAAATAAAATACCCCCACACTAGAATTCAACAGTGTCCTCACTGTTGGAACACTATTAGCAGGGGACTCACAGAGTTCATGGTTGCGGAGGTTGGTCGCGCAGCATCATCTGTCGCATCCATTCATGCATCTCACCGATCAACCTGCCTTGTCGGATTTGCTCGTTCCCTTGTCTTGTCTGCTCCTCGCCTTGCCTCGTCTGCTCACTTCGGAGATGGCACATCTCATTCTCCATCCAGTCCCATTCTTTTTTAGATAAGCTCCACGAGCCTGAGCCTGATTCCTGATGGGGTGAAAATCGAGTAGGCGGTATAGGCGCTTCTTCTACCTGATCGCCTTCATCCTCAAAGAATTCTGCACCTGTACCATCATAAAATTGGTCTTCTTCATCCTGCAGGGTGCTCTCATATAGCCAGTTATTCACATTTTGAATACTAATAAAGTCAGGGGCAGGTAAAGCAAGGAGATGACTGTTTCGGCTTACCAAGGAATAGTAATTATCAAAGACACGAATCATACCTTGGGCAGTCAGTGTGGCAAGATCTATTTTTGTCTTACCTGTAACAGTGGGTTCCTCTCTCAAGAGAGCACCATGGCCAAAGTGATTCGCGATTTGAGCAATCATACCGCCTACACTTATTTCGCCTGAAGGTGCATTCGCAACCCTCTTCAGGTGATCAGCTGCAAAGGCAGCTACATTAATGAGCTCGTGATTGGCCATGCCATACATAAAGTACAACTCCCTCTGAGTCGCCACCCCTGTGCTGTCACCCCTGTCGAACAGTGTATATGCCAATCCTTTTTTAGCGTACCTGAAACAAGGGTTATGGATACAAGAGGCTTTTGCCGCTTTCGCGACATAATCAGTTCTGTCTGTAATAGCCTTCCAGAAGTCCCCTGCACTAAAATTTCCCGGAGGGGCTCCGGGACCAAAATTGGGGAGCTTCAGTATATCTCCCAACTCGGCTATGGTCAGGCTATGGTCAGTATCAAATAACCTGAACCTCAGTGTACCATAATATTCTTCCTCCACCCCTGTCCACCTGTGCTTCAACTGAAATTCTAAAGTGCTCAAGAATTCAACAGTTATGCGCTCATAAGTTGGCGCTTCTAATTGCATAAATTCTAACATCCCCAGAGTGTGAAACATCCTATGGACCTCTATTCTCAGCCCTAGATTATCAAGCGTAGTGTTACAGATATACCTTGTGGGCGTGAGCTTACGCTTGATGATGTTAGAGTACTTTCTCTGATGATCCGGGTCTTCAAAGAGTATGCCGTGAGGGTTCGCCATACGGTGTGCTCTCTTTCTGGGGCGTGAAGTTTCCGCCACTGCTTTTCTGGTATCTCTACAAGGAGGCATTATGAACCTGCAAAACACAAACAACACAGATGGTTCGAAAAATTTTGAAATCCCTGTTAGTGAAAAACGAAACCGTAGAATTAATCACATTGATGAGTAGAGTGTTTTTTGTGAAGGACGGAAGTGGTTCCGGTGAGTGGGTGTGGTAGATAATGAAGCTTTTGTGTAGAGAGGGTTATGGAGGTTAAGGGTTTTGTGAGGGAGAAGAAGGAGGAAGATGAAAAAATGATAGGAATTTTGTGGTGGGTAATGATAAGTGGGGGTTAAAGTGGTGGGCCCCATGGGGTAAAAATTGAAAAATCTGACCACGCCTTGCAACACGGGCACCCGTGTTGCTCCCCCTGTAGCATATATTTTTTTCAAAGTCACGCCTCTGCAACATGGGCCGTGTTGCACAACACGGGCACCCGTGTTGCTCCACTGCTCCACCTTTTTCCAACTTTCTCACATCTGTCATGCTGGGCCTGACACGGCCCGTGTTGTACAACACGGCCACCCGTGTCAGGGTGCTGTTTTTCAACTTTTTTCCTCTCCTCCGGTCTCTGACATTCTTCTTTCACCGATGAACTGCGAGTTGATCAAAACCTGTTAAAACAAAAACAAAATGAAAGCGTGAATGTGAAATACGTGGGTTGCCTCCTACGAAGCGCTTTGTTTTACGTCGCCTGGCTCGACGGTCTGTCATCGTATCATGTGAGATGAACGACATCGTTTCGATCTTTCTGCTGTCCCTCGTAGTAAGGTTTCAGACGCTGACCATTTACTTTAAAAATGTCTCCATTTGCTGGATTTTTCAGCTAGACTGCTCCGTGCGGAAACGTCTTATTTACTACAAATGGTCCCGACCATTTTGATTTAAACTTTCCCGGAAATAGTTTCAGTCGGGAGTTGTACAACAGTACTAATTGTCCTTCCCGAAATTCTTTCTTCTGAATACGTCGATCATTCCATTTCTTTGCTTGATCCTTGTACATTTTTGCATTCTCATACGCCCGGTTCCTGAATTCCTCTAGCTCATGGAGTTGGAGGGTTCTGGACTCTCCTGCTCTGGTGAGGTCTAGGTTAAGAACTTTTGATGCCCACAATGCCTTGTGTTCTAACTCTAGAGGCAGATGACAAGCTTTACCATAGACCAGTTGGTAAGGGGACATACCAATGGGTGTTTTGTATGCAGTGCGATACGCCCAGAGAGCGTCGTCCAACTTTACTGCCCATTCCTTACGGGATGCATGCACTGTTTTCTCTAATATCTGTTTGAGTTGTCGATTTGACACCTTGGCTTGCCCGTTGGTTTGAGGATGGTACGGAGTAGATATTTTGTGCTTCACATTATACTTAAGGAGTAGCTTTTCCATGAGATGATTTAGGAAATGAGTTCCTTCATCACTTATAAGGGCCCTTGGTACTCCAAACCGCGAAAATATGTTCTCCTTCAGAAATCTGACCACTACTTTAGCATCATTTGTTGGTAGTGCCACTGCTTCTACCCATTTTGAAACATAGTCAACTGCTACCAGTATGTAGTGTTTTCCAAATGATGGTGGGAATGGTCCCATAAAATCAATCCCCCAAACATCAAACAACTCTACTTCTAACATGGAATTCTGCGGCATCTGGTTTCTTTTCGAGATATTTCCAGTCCGTTGACATCTGTCGCATTCCTTAACTATGTTCTGGGCATCCTTGAACAAAGACGGCCAATACAACCCTGATTGGAGGACTTTGGCTGCGGTGCGGTCGCCACTAAAATGCCCTCCATAATCTGAATTATGACATGCTTCGACCACCTTCCTTTGCTCGTTTTCCGGAATGCATCGTCTGATCAGTCCATCCACCCCTTTCTTGTAAAGAAACGGATCATCCCATAAGTAGAACCTGCAGTCATGAACAAACTTTTTCCGTCTGTTAGAATCAAAATCGTCGGGTATGAGACCACCGACTAAATAGTTGGCGTAATCCGCAAACCAAGGAACACCATGAATAACTAGGATGTGTTCATCAGCAAACTCATCCTTTATCGGGCGCTTTTCCTCGTTCTCTTCAATTGGTGACATTCGCGAGAGGTGATCAGCCACAGTATTTTCACATCCTCTCTTATCCCGAATCTCCACATCGAATTCTTGGAGAAGAAGGATCCATCTCAGCAGCCTGGGCTTCGACTCCTGTTTAGCAAAAAGATATTTTAACGCAGCATGGTCAGTATAAACAATCACTTTAGAACCCAACAGATATTGCCTAAATTTGTCAAAGGCATACACCACCGCTAGCAACTCCTTCTCGGTAGTTGCATAATTCATCTGTGCCGGGTTCAAAACGTGACTCGCATAGTAAATCACATGCAAAAGCTTCTCTTTTCGCTGCCCCAATACAGCTCCTACTGCGATGTCACTGGCGTCACACATGATCTCAAACGGCAGCGACCAGTCTGGGGCTATCACAATTGGTACTGACACTAACTTATTTTTTAGGTTCTCGAATGCGTCAGCGCATTCCTTGTTGAACACAAACGCCGCTTCCTTGACTAACAAGGACGTCAACGGTTTAGCTATCTTGGAGAAGTCTCTTATGAACCTGCGGTAGAACCCTGCGTGCCCCAAGAAGCTTCGGATACCTTTCTCGTTTACGGATGGTGGTAACTTGGATATTACTTCCACCTTTGCTTGATCAACCTCGATCCCTTTGTGTGAGATTTTGTGACCAAGGACGATGCCCTCTCTCACCATGAAATGACATTTCTCCCAATTCAGGATCAAGTTACTTTCCTGACATCTCTGCAAAACAAGTGATAGGTTAGTTAAACAATCATCAAATGATGATCCGAAAACCAAAAAATCATCCATGAAGACTTCCATATGTTTCTCGAGCATATCCGCAAAAATAGAAGTCATGCATCTTTGAAATGTGGCTGGAGCATTACATAACCCGAATGACATCCTCCTATAAGCAAAAACTCTGTACGGGCATGTGAAAGTTGTCGTCTCTTGATCCTCCGGCGCAACCGCGATTTGGTTGTATCCGGAGTATCCATCTAGAAAGCAATAGTAATCGTGACCAGCCAATCTTTCTAACATCTGATCAATAAAGGGCAACGGAAAGTGATCTTTTCTGGTGGCTAAATTAAGTCTCCTATAATCAATGCATACCCTCCAACCAGTGACGGTACGCGTAGGAATCAACTCATTCTTGTCATTAGTCACCACAGTTGTACCTCCTTTCTTAGGCACCACGTGAACAGGGCTCACCCATGAACTGTCGGATATAGGATAGATAAGCCAAGCATCCAATAATTTCACCACTTCCTTTCTTACGACTTCCTTCATAACGGGGTTCAGTCTTCGCTGGGGCTGCACAACCGGTTTATGGTCCTTCTCCATAAGGATTTTGTCCATGCAAACTGTAGGACTTATACCCTTTAAGTCTTCTATTTTCCAACCAATAGCACTCTTAAATTTTTTTAGAACCCCAATCAGTTGTTTCTCTTGGACACTTTTCAAACTAGAGCTGATAATGGCGGGACACTTTTCCTCGGTGTCTAGAAACACATATTTGAGATTTTCCGGCAGTTGTTTCAATTCCGAACCTTTAGGCTTTTCGTCATTACCCTCAAGCTCTATAGGTTGCCGTAAGTCCTCCCATCAGTGTGGTCGGGATCCCCTTTGGAATGGTCGAGTGTCCAACATTTCGACTACCTCTCTGTCATTCTCATCTACTTCTTTGTCTTCCTTAAAGATTGACATGCTTAGCACTCTCTCCAGGGGTAGTTGGGTCACACTCTCCAAATGTTCGCTCTCTATGACCTGTTCTAGCACTTGGATGTTGCTACTGGTGCCACGATCCTGTTTATGCTTCATGGTATTACTAACATCAAGTTTTAACTCCTCGTCATATACTTTCAAGGTCAGGGTGCCGCCTTCCATATCTATCATGACTCTCCCGGTTTCCAAGAATGGTCAGCCCAAAATTAACGGCATTTCTTCATCTTCCGGCATCTCTAGGATCATAAAATCAACCGGAAACACAAATTTATCTACCTTAACTAGTACATCTTGAACCACTCCATATGGCCGCTTAACTGAATGATCAGCAAACTGGAGGGTCATCCGAGTGTCTTAAACCACACCGATATCCAATTTTTTGTAGATAGACAAGGGCATGAGGCTAATACTTGCTCCCAAATCAATTAAAGCTCTGTTGAATGACCTATCGCCAATAGTGCATGGGATAGTAACAGCTCCACTGTCTTTCTTCTTGACCGGAATCTTCAGACCCTGCAAAATAGCACTACAAGTTTCCGTTAGAATAACAGGTTCGGACTCACTCGTCCGCTTCTTAGCAATGATGTCCTTCATGAATTTTGCATAGGTGGGCATTTGTTCTAGTGCCTCCAACAACGGAATGTTCAGCTCCAACTTTTTAAACAGCTCCAGGAACTTCTCGAAATTCTTCTCTTGCTGTCCTTTCTTCTTATTTCTTGAGGGGTATGGCAGCTTGATCACCGGTTTCGGTTCTACCACTTTTTCTTTAGTTACCGGTACCGGTGTCACCACTTCTTCCTCGACTGTTTCATTCTCTTTAATTTCTAGCTCCACTTCAATCATCTGATCATTTAGTTCCGTTTCCTCTTCTCCTACTTCCTTGGCTTTTCCACTTCTTGTTACTACCGCCTTAATTTGGTGGTGATCCTTCGGATTTGGTACTGTGGCACTTGGAAGTGTACCCGACGCTTGTGAACTTGCTAGCTGTTGGGCAATTTGACTCATTTGTACTTCAAGATTCTTTATGGATGCTCCAGCATTCCTGAAGTTACTCCTTGTCTCTTCTTGAAATTGAGAACTTTGGGCGGCCATTTTCTCAATGGCCACTTCCCAATCAGCTTTTCGAGGCGCTTATGGTTGATATTGAGGTTGGTACGGTGTCTGCTGGTACTGCTGTAGATGAGGTTGATACGGTTGTTGGCCTTGAACCGGTTTTTGCACATTACCTTGTTGATCTTTCCATGAAAAGTTTGGGTGATTCTTCCAACCAGGATTATATGTGTTGGCGTAAGGATTGTTCTGCCTCAACATATTAATCTGTTCCACTTGCTCTTGAGTTGCTACACAATGCATTGTAAAGTGTGGCCCACCGCATATTTCACAAGGTGCTGCTTGAACTGGTTCAACTTGTGCCACTACCTGAGTTTCAACATTCATTTTCTTTAACCTTCTCTCTACCTTGGCGGTGATCTGATCCTCCATTTTAACAACCTGGTCTGCCAGCTTCAGATCAATCTTACCTTCCGGTTGGTTAACCGTGCGATCATACAACTCAAGGTGCTCGTTCGCAACGATTTCTTCTATGATCCTTCTGATACCTGTGGCCGTTGAGAAGTTTGTTGAGCCACCAGCAGCATTATCTATGAGCTGTTTCGTTTTGAGTCGTAATCCATTCACAAAGTTTTGCATCTGCTCCGTGGCGTCCATGTTATGAGTAGGACATGCTGTAAGACACCTCTTAAACCGCCTATATGCATCCCCTAAAGACTCTCCTTCTTTTTGCTTGAAGTTGACAATGTCGTATCTTTTTCGGATGAACACTGAGGCAGGGAAATACTCATTCAGGAACGCAGTTTCCATCTCTTGCCATGTTGTGATACTCCCAGCGGGAAGCGAGTAAAACCATTCTTCTGCATCATCAGTGAGTGTGAACGGGAACATCACTAATCTCTTGGCCTCTTCGGAATGTCCTTCTATTTTCAGCGAAGTGGTGGTTGTAAGGAATCTCTGAAGATGTTTATTTGCATCTTCGTTGATTCTTCCGGCGAACGGCTTGCTCTCCAACTGACGGATGGTGGAAGGGTGTAGCTGAAAATGCGCAGCATTCACCGGTTGATTCACAATGGTCATCCGGTTCGGTTGAGCATTGGCCCCTCCATAGTCTCCTAGCAGTCTTTCAGGCTGAGGTGGATTTCCAGCCATTTGAACAGTCTCAGGTGGTGTCTCCCTCTCTTCGGAGTCGCTCTGCACGGATATAATTTCCTCTATTTCTTCCAGTCTTTTAACTTTAGCTAATCTCCGTCTTTCGTGTAATGCTCGTTCTGGTTCTGTATCAAAAGAATATTTAGCTGAGGCCTGACCTCGCATACACAATTAGACAAGCGTTAGATAATAAACGGATAAAAGTTATGCAGTAAACAATAAAATTTTAGTCGCAGAGCAACAAAATTTCTTTTGGATTCTAAAAACAATGTTAATTTGGCAGTCCCCGACAACGGCGCCAAAAACTTGATCGGGAAAATAGCAAGTGTACTATTTTTACCAATTGTAGTAATAAGGGAAAAGTCCCAAGTATCGATCTCGAGGACTGCGTAGTAATTAACGGAATTTTTAGGATTCAATTGAACAAAAGGTCTAGTGGTTTGTTTGGTAGCAGAGTAATATCACAAGTAAATACAAACTTAATTAATCAATCTAAGAACAGTGTTAGGGGAGTAGAGACGACACGAGTAAAGACCCTGTATGATTATTCTACTATACTAGTTATTAACCTTAATTTATCAGTTGGCCACTTTAGTTGCCTTAATTCCTTAATGGAAACCCTTTGATGTTTTTCCTGTTCACTAATTCCTCAGTGTCCCTGAAAAACATCAAGCAATAGTTCCGACCATAAAATACGTGATACGGGATATCCTCATTCCTAAGCAATATCGACCGTGATACTATTTTGCACAAGTGTTAGGTTGACTTTCCAGACTAACGCCTAAGCATAATTCGAATTCTACTTTCCAATATGAATGCGAATAGGATTAATGCAAAATAAAATATATTAAGGTAAAAACATAGTTCTCATAGAATAATTAAACAAACGTCATTACATCGCACTAAGGACCACCCCCTAACAACTTGGGGTTTAGCTACTCATGTTCTTGGTAAACATAAAAGTAATTAGAATTAAAAAGGAGAAGATCATTACAATGCAAGTTGAAATCCTTGGATCATCAATTGCTTCCGCTTTTGATCAATCCTCTGTTTCCAGCCGAACTCTCCTCTCCGTTGTCAATCCTAATATCAGTTTAAAAGTCCTCCTTTACTTTCTAAAATGTTCCTCTTATATCTAAATTCAAATTACATAGCGAAATGTCTCAAATGCCCTTCGAAATAGGTCTGACAGCAAAAAATCAAAAAACAGAGAAATTTCACGTTCAGTGGCCTTGACACGGGCCGTGTTGTGCAACACGGGTGGCCGTGTCAGGCTGCTGGCTTCTTCAGGGCGTGTTCCTCTCCAAGGGCTACAACACGGGCCGTGTTGCATGACACGGGCACCCGTGTTGCAAGTCTGAGTCTTCTTTTTTCATCTGCTTTAGACCACCCGTGTCTTCCAGTCGTGTCCTTCATGACACAGGTCGTGTTGTGCAACACGGGTACCCGTGTTGCAGCTCTGAGTTCCCTTTTTCGCCTTTTCTTTTCCTCCGAATGCGGTGCGATTGTCGTGCTCTCCATTCCTGCCAAAAACACACTAAAAGAAACCAAATCAAACGCACCAGCGGCAAAAGCAACATAAACTTCAAAATAAGACTCGAAGACACACAACTACGAGTAATGCAGATAGTAACAACTAAAGCTTCGAAAACTAGATAAAAACATTGCGAAATTAACCACAAACAGCGTTTGAAAACACAACTGAAATCCACCGATCAGGCTGACACGAAACCACAGGTTGATTAAGTGTTTTAATCGAGTAAGGTTAAACCTCCATTCCAGAAGTTAGGGACAAAGCCTGTTTGTGGTAGAACCGAAGCTTAACAACACTCTTTTCTGAAAAAGGGTTTCCGATTAATCCCGAAGGAAAAAGGTTTGAAGTTTTGTTTTGTGTTTTTTAGTGAAGTGAATTAATTCGATTTGTGATTCACGTTGCACAAAAGACTATGACATGGAGGCAAATGCGTCGTATATCGCTCCCAAACGGGACATATACTAAACACTCTAGATAAGCGAGAGTAGACCCTTCGCTCATCATTCCCCGTGTAGCTTAAGGCTCGTAGCGTGCAACGTTTATCGCCTTTATTAGATGAATTAGAATTGTTTGAGATGAGAAGAGAGACGTACAGAAGGTCTAAGGGAAACTCGGCCCTAACGTTGTCATGCAAGGTGGTCCTAAGGTTTGGATGAAAAGGAGGAACATCTACCCTAATGTTAGCATACTTGGATTGAACACCTAATGTCTCTCCTACTCCCATCCTAAACGAAGGGACTAGGAATCCTATGGGGATCATGGCAAAAAGCACAAGAAGAACAAAGGAAGGATCAATCACAAGTAGAAGATGCAAACATGAAGAAAACATGCAAAGAGGGAGGAACAAAGTGTGGGGCAGCAGCCACCATAAGCACATCTCAACCCCTTTGGAGCAAACAAAGATGCAAAACGCAAGATGAAATGCTCATGCAAAGATGCAAGCAAACATGAACATGCAAATGCAAAAAAGAAAATGAGCGGATGAGATGTAACGGGAGAAGACAATCCTCTACAACCGTCGATCATCAATCATCAAAGAGAATGGGAGGAAAAGAAGTGTGGGGCAGTGTCGCAACTACGAAAAACAACCAGCGGAAAAACAGAATAGTCGCCACTTTCGTTATTTATCCCAAAGAGAGGGAAAGGAAACGATCGGAAAAACCTAAAGAAAAAGGAAAAGACAAGGTCATCGCAACCATGTCTGGATTTAGGAGTCGGTTACGCGAGGGGAAGGCATTAACACCCCTCACGTCCGTCGTACTCGACGGGATCCACGCATTGTCGTCTATCTAAAAGGGTGTGTTGAAACTATCTAGCTAAAGGCTCAGGGACAAAAGAAAAAGAAAAGAGAAGTGACTCGGTAGAGCATCGCCGCTCTGTGCCTACATACTCCCTCGTGCAATGGGAAAGTCAGAGTCAACGTAGTTCGACTAACTACGGCTAAAGAAAGGGGGGAAGGTTGCTCGCCAAGACATCGCGTCTTGTGCCTACGTACTTTCATATGCTATGAAAGATCAGAGCAAACGTAGTTCGGGCTAAGAGGACCACTGGTTGGTTCAAAAGTTTTTAGTCCCGAGTAGGGTTAACAAATAGTTTTAGCAGTTGGTGTATGCAGCTCGACCATTGGAGACTTAGGCGTTACCGTTTGCGGTAGAACTAAGAGTTAACGACACTCTTTTATCTGAAAAGATTTTCCTCATTAAGATCCCGAAGGATGAAAAAGGTTTAAAGTGTTTTTGTGTTTTTTAGAGAAGAAGTGTTTTGAATTAGAGTGTTTATAATGTATGTTGTACTAAAGTCTACAACCTAGGATCGAATGCGTCGCATATCGTCCTAAGGACGTACACTAAACACTCTAGGCAATTGAGAGGTGGCCCCTCAATCACCATTTCCCAAGTATAAGGCTCACGGCACAACATTCATTATCGTTATTAAATATGTTAAGATTGTTTGAAGATGAGAAGAGAAGAAGGCACACTAATGGGAGACTAATCAATCCTAAAAGTTATCATGCAAAGTGGACCTAAAGTTGAGTTTGAAAAAAAGGGAACTACCTAATGTTATCATGCATGCGTAGAACCTTAATGTTTATCATAACTTCAAGAGGTTAGAGAACTTATGGGGAGCATGGCAAAGAAAAGCAAAAGAAGAAGAAGAAGAAGAATGCATATGCAAATGAAAGGATGCACTCATAGAATGCACAAGTAGAATGAAAGTGGGGGGAAAATAGTGTGGGGAAGTAGCCACCAGAAGCACATCTCAACCAAGCATGCATATGAGGATGAAAATTAAATAGAGAAAAGATGCACAAGAAGAGAACAATCAAACCAAAACAAACCACACAAAGAAAAAGTCCTCATGGATTCATCACTTTAGGTAAGCTTCAAGTTCCTCCTAAGGAGGGACCAAGCTACCTTAAATGACTCTCCAAGGTCATTGGACAGAAGGGAGATGAAGATAAGAAAGCTCAAAAGCAATAACAAAACAAATCAAGAAGAAATGCAAGCAAGAGCACAAAGGAAGCAAGCACACACCACTTAGGAGTTCAAGTTGAAAGCTCAAAATGAAATGCATCAATCAATAAGCAATGAACACAATTTTGACCTAAAAATGAACATACAGCAAGCTCAACATGTCTAATATGTGAAACAAGAAGAGTTGAGAGATTATTGGATCCACAAAGGTCACTTCCAATTCAAACTAGGTCATGCACTTGTGTGAGCTGTCCTATGAAATGACCTAACTTGCATGTCATCTCAAAAATAGAAAAAAGGATCAAAAAATAGCAAATAAAAACACAAAAAATCTAAATATGTTGGAAACCAGAGGCCAAAAGATCAAGACAAATATTCCCTCAAAGCACCATCAAAAGAAAAGATTCATTTAGATGTACCACTTTGAAATGGGAGAAACAAAGGCAAGAAAAAAGGCCACAAAATTCAACCCAAAAGTCAACAACCAAGGGCAAAATGGTCCTCAAAAATTGATCAAATCATCATTGAGATGAGGATCAATTTTCAATCATTGGATCAAAAAGGAAGAAGAGAAATAAATGCAAGAGTAAACAAAGTTACAATTCACTTCATTTAAAACAACTCCAATATTTAATTCTTTCTTAAATTGAAAATAAAATAAAAAAATAAAAATAAAAATATCTAAAAAATATTAGACATCTCAAAGTTTATAAAAAATATTTTTTGTGACTTTTTAAAGTATTGGAGCTATTTTATATGATTTAAATTCAAACAGAATAAAAGAAAAATCAAAAAAAGAAAGTAAAAAGAAATCAAGAAACATTGGTGTGGATAGCAAAGAAATGAAGTGTAAAATGTGCTTGGGCCCAACAGGGGGTGTGAATAGCACGCGTGTACAAGGCCCAGTCAGAAAATTCAAACAAAAATACAAAATCTGGCATCTAGTGAGGCAAGGTCAACTATGGTGTATCATGGAAATCAAACAGGAAGCGCCTGATCAAAAGTAAGCACATCACGTGGCTCACATCGCGCCAACTCAATTGATGAAATATTCAAACATTATCATGTGAAATCAGTCAACTTAAGAGTACCATGCGTCTTAATCTCACACGTTGGAATGAAAAGTAAGCACATCGTGTGAACTACACAGTGCCACTTAATCGTCTTCTTCAATGAAACATGGAGGGAAATGGAGGTGGCCATACTGCAACTCCGGTCGTCCCTACCAAACATCCGGCTACTGCAGATGCAACAACAACACACGGCCAAATCAAAACTCAACCGTTTTGCATAAAATTTATATCAAAATTCATCTAGAGATCATGAGGATCTCCAATCCAGCAACAAAATTCAATTATCATGCATAATGAACTCAAACCGAATCAAACAAGTTTGTGCATCAAAACCAAAAGCTCACAGAAACACACTCAATTTGGTTTAAACATCATCTAGAGGTTATGTAGGTTACAGATCCACCAATAATCAAGCAAAAACACGCAAGAACAAGCCAATCCAAGTCCAAACAGTTTGGAGCTCATAAACTCAATCATCACAAATGCCAGTTCGTTTTAGTTATTAACGATCTACATGTTTCCTAGGTCTCAAATATGCAAAAATGGCAATGAATCATGGCATATTCAGAGTGTAAGGTTGATTTGTAATTACCTAGTGGAGAACTTCCACTAAGCCTTCAATTGATGCTTAAGCTTGCAGAAAAATGTCCAGAATCACTCAACAAACCTCAATAAAGCTTTTGCAATTCACAATTTGGCTTGAAATGGCTTGTATCTCCAAATTCGAATTTCAAATTTTCTCCACTTTTTCAAAGTTGTTATTGAGCAATTTTCCTCCAATTTCGTATTCTGATCATTTGTGAAGGTTAGAAACCTTTTATGTAATGGATTTGAATCAAAAGGAAGCCCAATGGCAGTCCCTAGAGCCCAATTGAAAATCCATGGAATTTGATTTTGGAGCTCTCTCATATGCACGAAATTCCTTTAAATTTGGCTCCAAATTGCTTCAAAATGCTTGCTGGTAACCCATGGAGTGTGAATGGCTGGGATTAATGCCTTGATTTCAATCAATGGTTGAAGTTTGTTGTGTAACTTCATGATGAAGTAAACTTGGAAATGGCTCACCAAAACACATCAAACTCAAATTCTAAAATTTCCAATGTGTTTAAAACATGTTTTGCACTCAAAATATGTACCTATTTGCACAAAAATGATCACAAATGAATTAATTTCAATTTTGCCCTTTTAAACTTTCTTCCATGAAAATTCACACATCAATTCCTCAAACCAAGCCAAATCCATGACTTCTTAAGACTTGGTTAAACAATTAACACCATTTGGAGCACATTTGATGTTGGAAAAAACTTCATTTGAAGTGTGCAAGTTGGTGAAATGGACCTATAATTTTATGACCTATAATCTTACTTTCCCAAAATACCCCTGACTTGCAAACCTCATAACTTGAGTTCTACATATTAGATGAAAGACTTCTAGTACTTTCTGGAAAGCTACGACCAAGACTTACAACTTTAATGTTGCTCAAAAGTTGAGGAGAAACATCATTCTAGGTCAAAAATGGCTTGGGAGTGAGTTGACTTTTGTTGACCAAAATCACATCCATCTGATGACCTGTAACTTGTCTGGATCATAACTTGAGTTCTATAAATCCTATCAAGGACTTCTAGTACTCAAAATAAAGCTAAGAACATGCTCTACAAGCTCCATGTTGGTCAAAAGTTGAGATGAAATTTGTATCTTGAGATAGGTGGTCTTGAAGTTAGGCACTAAATAAGGGATTTTACCCTGAGAACCCTAATTTAGTAACTTCTCACACACTTGATCCTTGATGAATTGAACTTGAAATGATGTCTCATGTTTCTTAACACAACATCCCATGACCATAGAGACTTGGAATTGAGTCTTAATCTCCTTCAATTTCACAATTGACTAAGGACTAACCAAATGAAAACCCTAGCTGTAACATCTTTGACTGTGGCTTGCTCCACCTCACACAACAATTTGAATAAGCTCCAAATGGCTCTCAAAGCACTCAATGAGCTCTCTCAACATCTTATATCCATACTCATGAATTCACAATCCTCTGATGATCTTCAATTGGCCTCCAAGTTAGGAGCTGACCCACATACATCCATCAATCCTTTCACAAGACTGTTGACCACCTCTTGATGACTTGATGACCATTCAAACTTGAGTAACACCCCTTGTTTGGGCTCAAACCTATGAGTAGACTCCTCTTGCTATGCACAAACTCTTGATCCCCTGTTCAATGAAAAATGCTATGCAATGCAAATGCTAGAAAGAAATGAAATGAAACATAAACCAAGTTAAGAAAAGGTTTGGAAAATTTTGGGGTGCAACAGCTGCCCCTATTCAAACGACTTGGACCTGAACGAGTGAAAAGCGAACAACTTTCATGCAATCAAGGTAAAAGACGGTTGAATACAAAAGAACCCGGAAATTTACCAACCACAGAAATAAAACTGCAGACCCCGACCGGGGGTGGAATCTCTAGAAAACTGAATCCGAGAAAACAATACTGACGCACAGCCTGAAGAGCACATGACCTGGCCGTCAATTATCCGCATTAAATTCCCCTTACATCGCCGTCAAACACCTGACCTCGCCGCTAGTCATAGACGTTAAGTCTTATAATAACAGTTGACATCGCCGTCAATCTTCTACTTCAAGTCGGTAGAATAGCTAACATCGTCGTTAGACCTCTGTTAGATAAAACAGGTAAAGAATCCCAAGATATGATTCTCTGACATCGCTGCCAGTCATCCGAAGAAATCCAACCGGTAAATCATACCTTACCTCGCCGTCAGTTAAAATAAAGCGTCTGACATCGCCGTCGGACCATCGCAAAGTTGATTAAACCATTGGCATCACCGTCAATAACCAAAACATCTGACATCGCCGCCAGAAAAAACCTCCAACATTGCCGCTGGAAAAACCAAAAGGCACTTGACATCGCCGCCAATAACAATAATCCAACATCGCCGCTGGTAAACTATATCATCTTACATCGCCACCAGAAACAAACATCCAACATCGCCGCTAAAAAACAAAAAAACACCTGACATCGCCGCCAGTAACAAACATCCAACATCGCTGCTGGGAAACCAAAAGGCACCTGACATCGCCGCCAGTAACAAACATCCAACATCGCCGCTGGTAAACTATATCATCTGACATCGCCGCCAGAAACAAACATCCAACATCGCCGCTGGAAAACCAAAAAACACCTGACATCGCCGCTGGAAGCTTAAAAACACCTGACATCACCGCTAGAAAAAAACATCTAGTAAGGGAATCTGACGTCACCGTCAACAACCATAAATCCAATAAACATCTGACATCGCCGCCAGCTAATTATAACTCTGAGAAACACCTGACATCGCCGTCAAGTACCTGTGGGTACAAAAACTCTGACATCGCCGCCAGACAACTACAATTATAATAAACATCTGACATCGCCGCCAAACAAACACAAATCTGATAAGCCTCCAACATCACTGTCAGATAACCATATTCCTCAGAAACTTCTGACATCGCCGCCAGACCTTCGCTAAATAAAAGCGAGCAACAAAATCCACATGAAGTTAAGATCACCCACTAATAATAATCATGGAGAAACTCCACTGGGGAAATAACATGAGTTGGGGTTTAGCCACCACACGGACAAAGACCCATCACGTGCAAGGTTCACCTGAAACAAAGAGATAACAACCTGGCTTATGTTTCACATGCATATGTTTGAAAATGGCGTAATGCTCTATACGAAATGGAAATGCTACGCGTTTGGGTAGATGTTATGCTCGCATGCAGATGCAACGGAACTGCATCAGCAAAACGAATGCTAGAGATACAGAAACTACCCTGCTGGGATAACAAAATAACCTTGTTGGGGAATCAACAATTCTGCCGGGGGATAGAGCGCAAACTGCTCATGCCAACAACAATTGGACTTATGCCAAAAAGCAGGCCCTTGTTGGCCTTCTGCAAAGAAAATACCGACGTGACAACATTCTTCCATCCTGCTGGGGAAGAGAGAACAACACTGCTGGGGAAACCATCCCTTTCAATACATTGAGGATTGCTCCGCCAGGGAACGAATCTAACCAGGCTGCGAATTACTCTGTGGGAAGAGAAAATCCCATCATAACTCACTGGGGAGTACATACAAGCATGCACCTTGCGGGGATTAAATGTGCAACAACTTCCGAAGGAAAGCGTACACGCTACTTGCTCACTCGAAACGCATACAACTCTACTAGGGATAGAGGTACGAACTTCACTGATTGGGGAAGTAAAACTCTGGCTGAGGATAGAACAAACTTCATCCATACCTTTTTGCCCCAGGGGTAACGACCCTGCAACACTGAACAAAGAGACAAGATATCCTATGCAATCAGAACCATCTTAGTCATCCTTCGTGACGTTGTTCAATTAATTCAAAGTTTTAACAATTATTGGCCAAGGCTTGCAAGTTTATGTTAGTGCAAGTTCATCAAAACATTGGGCGTTTTCACAAACAAAATAGTAAGAGTTAAAATAAAACACACAGATCAAGTACTGAATAGTATATGTTTATTGATGAATGGCCTGTAAATAGGCAAAGTTTTACAACAGATGCAACTCCTGAAAAGAGGAAGTTGCACAAAACAAATACAGATATGCACAGAAATATAAAAGAGTGTACAAAAATGTCGGCAACGTGGCACAGGCAAACACCATGAGTTGATCCCTCTATGACTCGCCTGACTCTGATGCTTTCCCGACGCTTCGTCTTCAGAAGAGATTGATTCAGATAAACCCGACCCTTAGGTTCTCCCAATCCACTAAGCAATGAAGTTCCAACGCAGACCGCAATCATTTGCTTTTCCAATCCCAAACTTTTGCCTGAACCGCCCTTTCGGGTTTTCGGTTCACCGGGATACCCATTTTTGCCAAAGTCGCCTTTCCAGGTTTTCGACTTTGCGGGTTTACATCTTTTCATTTTTATCCCTAATTTTTGCCCGAACCTATTTTCCCTTTTTTTTGGTTCGCCGGGATGCCCCTTTTGCCTGGACTTTTCTTTTGGTGTCCAGCGGGTCTCTTTTAAGCAAAGTATTTTTTAACTGCGTCTGTGTTCATAGGGGATGTGAAATCATCACCATCCATGGTGGCTAACAACAAGGCTCCTCCGGAGAAAACCTTTCGAACAATATATGGACCTTCATAATTGGGAGTCCATTTGCCCCTGTGATCTGACTGTGGTGAGAGAATCTTTTTCAACACAAGATCACCCGTCTGAAAGCTTCAAGGGCGCACCTTCTTATCGTAAGCTTTCTTCATCCGGCTCTGGTACAAGCGACCATATGAAATTGATGCTAGCCTCTTTTCATCCATCAGACTAAGCTGATTCAAACGATTCTTTATCCATTCTGCCTCATCAAGTTTTACGTCGACCAGAACTCCTAAAGAAGGAATCTCGACCTCTAGCGGTAGGACAACTTCTATACCATATACTAGTGAGAAAGGAGTTGCCCTGGTTGATGTGCGTACCATCGTACGATAACCGTGAAGGGAAAACGACAACATTTCATGCCAATCTTTGTAAGTGACAACCATCTTTTGCACTATCTTTTTGATATTCTTGTTGGCCGCTTCAACAGCGCCATTCATCTTCGGCCGATAGGGCGATGAGTTGTGATGTTCAATCTTGAAGTTCTGGCATAACTCCTTCATCATTTTGTTGTTCAGATTCGAACCATTATCAGTAATGATTCGCTCAGGAATTCCATATCTGGAAATGATGTCCTTCTTTATGAATCTTGCTACCACTTGTTTGGTCACATTGGCATACGAAGCTGCTTCAACCCATTTGGTGAAGTAGTCGATGGCTACCAAGATGAAACGGTGATCGTTGGATGCAGTTGGCTCAATCTTACCAATCATATCAATGCCCCACATGGAGAAGGGCCACGAGGATGCCATAACATTTAATGGGCACGGCGGTACATGAATCTTATCAGCATAAATCTGGCACTTATGGCATTTCTTCGCAAATTTGAAACAATCTGACTCCATAGTTAGTCAATAATACCCTGCTCGTAATAGTTTTCGAGACATGGCATGTCGGCCGGCGTGTGTACCGAAAGTACCCTCGTGGACTTCTTCCATAAGCAATGTTACTTCTTTTTCATCCGCACATCTCAACAGCACCAAATCATGATTCCTTCTGTAAAGCACACCATCTGGGTTTAAATAAAAGTTTCCAGACAACCTCCTCAGCGTCTTCTTATCCTGAGCCGAAGCCCCTGGTGGATACTCTTGCTTCTTGAGGAAGTTTTGTATATCGTAAAACCATGGCTTGCCATCAGCAGCCTCTTCAATGGCGAATACGAAAGCGGGTCTGTCCAAGCGAGAAATGACTATTCTGGGAGCATCATTCCAGAAATTCACTTTGTACATCGAAGGTAGCGTTGCCAAAGCATCAGCCATCTGATTCTCTGCTCGTGGTACATGATGAAAATATACCCGATCGAAAAAGGGTAACAACCTCCTTGCATAATCTCTGTAAGGAATTAGATTTGGTTGAGGAGTTTCCTACTCTCCCATGATTTGATTAACCACTAGCGCTGAATCCCCATATACATCCAAATTCTTGATTCTCAAATCAATAGCCTCTTCTAGACCCATGATGCATGCTTCGTACTCAGCTTCATTGTTGGTGACTGGAAATGTCAATCTGGCAGTGAATGGGATGTGAATGCCATGAGGAGTTGTAATAATTGCCTCGATTCCACTACCATAGGAGTTGACAGCACCATCGAATATCATTTGCCACTGAGAATCCTTCTCTGGACCTTCACCGTGTAATGGTTCTTCACAATCTTTCGCCTTGAGGAACATGATATCCTCGTCAGGAAATTTAAACTTCATCGGTTGATAATCTTCGATTGGCTGCTCAGCAAGGTATTCTGACAGAACACTTCCTTTGATGGCTTTCTGAGAAACATATTGTATATCGTACTCTGTCAGTACCATCTGCCACCTGTCAATTCTTCCTGAAATTGCCTGCTTCTTAAAGACATACTTAATCGGATCCATCTTTGAAATCAACATGGTTGTGTGATTGAGCATATACTGCCTCAAACGTTTGGCAGCCCAAGCAAGTGCACACCACGTCTTTTCGAGCATTGAGTAACAGGACTCACAATCTGTGAACTTTTTACTCAAATAATAAATCGCATACTCCTTTCTTCCAGTCTCGTCGTGTTGACCGAGAACACAACCCATACTGTTCTCAAGAACCGTTAGGTACATGATTAAAGGCCTTCCAGCTACAGGGGGTATCAATATCGGAGGCTCCTGCAAATACTCTTTTATTTTATCAAATGTTTTTTGACAATTTTCATTCTAGACAACCGCCTGATCTTTCTTTAACAATTTAAACATTGGTTAACACGTGGCTGTGAGATGAGATATGAACCAAGCAATGTAGTTCAATCTACCCAGGAAACCACAGACTTCTTTTTCTGTTTTCGGCGCTGGCATGTCTTGTATGGCTTTTATCTTTGCAGGATTGACCTCGATTCCTTTTTCACTGACAATAAACCCCAATAACTTTCCGGACCGAACTCCAAAAGTGCACTTATTCGGATTCAACCTTAATCTGAACTTTCTAAGCCTCTCAAACAGCTTCAACAAGTTAACCAGATGCTCCTCTTCTGTTTGGGACTTAGCAATCATATCGTCAACATAAACTTCAATCTCTTTATGCACCATGTCATGAAAGAGCGTTGTCATAGCGCGCTGATATGTTGCTCCGGTGTTCTTCAAGCCAAAAGGCATCACCTTGAAGGAAAACATTCCCCACGGTGTAATGAAGGTTGTTTTCTCCATGTCTTCCGGTGCCATCTTTATCTGATTATAACCCGAGAAACCATCCATGAAGGAAAACACCGAAAATTGAGCCGTATTGTCGACCAATACGTCAATGAGAGGGAGCGGGAAGTCATCCTTAGGACTCGCCTTGTTCAAATCCTGATAATCAACACACGTCCGCACCTTACCATCCTTCTTCGGTAGAGGCACTATGTTAGCAACCCACGGCGGGTAAGTAGTCACGGCTAAAAATCCAGCATCCCATTGCTTTTGGATCTCTTCTTTGATTTTTACCGCCATATCTGGTTTTGTCCTTCTAAGCTTCTGCTTGACCGGTGGACATTCCTCGCGCAACGGTAAGCGATGAACCACTATGTCGGTATCAAGCCCAGGCATATCCTCATACGACCAAGCAAAGATGTCATTGTACTCTCGAAGCATCTCGATCAGTCTTTGCTTGATGTCGCTCTGTAGCGTGGCCCCTATCCGAACATTTTTGACAACTTCTTGAGAACCCAGATTAACAACCTCAACTTCCTCCTGATGAGGCAGAATGATTTTCTCTTCTTGTTTCAAAAGTCTGGCTAATTCCTCAGGCAGGTCTTCATCCTCATCAATCTCTTCTT
The DNA here is from genome assembly GCA_963859935.3 of Lathyrus sativus. Taxonomy (NCBI): domain Eukaryota; kingdom Viridiplantae; phylum Streptophyta; class Magnoliopsida; order Fabales; family Fabaceae; genus Lathyrus; species Lathyrus sativus. The sequence continues at coordinate 267,927,658 of OZ012740.1, forward strand.
CAGCTTGATATATCGATTGATTGAAGTCGAAACGAGTCATGGAAGGTTCTGGATCGATGTCATCTACAATAGGAATCTTGCAATGAAAATGGTTAAATGTTTCAAGCAATTTGCAAACAAGTATAAACCACATTGCCATTTTATTGGGAAAAAATAAAATAAGAAAAACAGAGATCACAAAATTTGAATGAGAAAACGCCCTTTAATTAATTGATAAACAATGTTCAGACATAAACAAGTAAGGCTCTGAAATAAAATACCACTATGCCCCGGGTAGGACATAAGGTAGTGCAATAATTGGAAAAACAAAGCATTATTATTCTGTAGTCACTTGAATGAATTCTTCAATTGACCAGTTGCGTAGGCTCTGTCCCAGAATACATGGCTTGATCCAGGCATCCATATCACAGTCACTGTCTTCGTCTTCGTCAGATACAACATTGATTCTCTCGAAGATGACTCCCCCCTTGGTGAACTGCACGGGCCCTTTATAGCGCGGCACAATCTACGAGGCTGAAGGAGAGGAGAACGACGATCGATACCCTAAACCAAATTTGTCTTGCTTGTGGGGAATTTTCAACACTTGGCCCCATCCCTGTACTGCCCCAGTTTGTACCACTGCTTGAGCTTCTTTAAACGAGGACATAGCCACTTCAGGCTCTTTACTCACAACAGGAGACTTGTCTTTAATCTTAACTGCTTCGAAGGCTTGGCAAAGAGTTTCATGGATATCTCCCTTCACTTCAACATACTTAAAGGATGATAGATGACTGACCATGATATCCTCCTCTTCGCATACCGTAACAACGCTACCACCAACCATGTATTTCAGCTTCTGATGCAGAGTTGATGTAACAGCTCCCGCTGAATGAATCCACAGGCGACCTAGTAAACAACTGTAGGCTGGCTGGATATCCATTATGTAAAACACTGCATCAAAGACTTCAGGTCCAACCTGAATAGGCAAAGTTACCTCCCCAAACACAGATCTTCGGGTTCCATCAAACGCACGCACCACCAAATCACTTGGCGTGCAAATCAACCCCTTCATATCTAACTTCATCAGGGCCTTCTTCGGAAGCACGTTTAAAGAAGATCTCGTATCCACAAGCACGTGAGACATGACAGTCCCTCGGCATTCCAAAGATATATGCAGCGAACAATTATGATTTCTGCCTCTGGGTGTCAAATCTAGGTCCGTAAAGCCCAAGCCATTTCCCGCGTTTACGTGCGCCATAACTCCCTCGAGTTGATTAACTGAAATTTCCTGCGGCATGTAAGCAGTTTTTAATATCCTTAGCAATGTATTCATATGCGCCTCAGAGCAAAGGAGCAACGACAGGATGGATATTTTGGAAGGAGTTTGCTGCAAATGATCGACTATCTAATAGTCACGTTTTTGAATCAGCCTCATAAGTTCTTCCGCGTCTTTCAACAAAGATTCTCTCTCCCCAGATTGAGAAGTCTCCTCCACTACCAGTCTTTTCCCCCTGTCCACCTTATCAACAGTCACTTCAGGCAACGAAAAGACTCGGCCACTGCGAGTAATACCTCCTGCTCCCACGAGATTATCAACTGAACTTGCAGGGGGATCATTCAAGTTTATCTTCTGCCCATTACAGTACACTTCGGCTCCGTAGTTCCACGGAATGGCCTTAGTGCTCTCAAACGGCATAGGACCCGCTTTGGTGATAGTTATCATTGGTGGCTTTGGTGCATAGATAGTAACAGTCTTGTACAGGATGGAGATTGTTGCAATCTCATCCTTTTCTTCAGCCACTAAATCCTCAAAATCTCTTCCAACAGAACGGTCAAATTGTAAAACCCTGTTATCCATCATCTCCTGAATACATCTTTTCAACAATCCACATCCTCTCCCAGGATCAGCAGAACATTCAACACAATCCTCAGCACAACCCGGGAAAACACCCCCTTTTAGCAATCTGGCTTTCACAAAGCTTAAGGGTGTCTTCAATTCACCAAATTCAACACCTCTTCCTCGACAATTGCATTAACCCCGGCCTGCCCATGATTCGGCATGGGATTTTGCACCACATTGGGAACATCATTAGAAAAGTTTATCGCCTTGCTGTCAATCATATCTTGCACCTGATGCTTAAAGGCCTTGCAATTGTCAATATTGTGCCCCGGGGCACCCGAATGAAACTCACAGTGGGCATTTGCATCGTACCCAGGTGGAGGTGGTCCAGTCAAAGGAGCCATAGTCCTCTTTTGAATCAATTGAAGTTGTAGCAAGGCTTGCAATAATTGGGAGTATGGCATGAGAAGGGCATCAATATGTCTATTCCCTGCTGCCCGGCCCCTATCTTGGTATCTTCTGTTCCCCTGTTGATTCCGCTGAGGTTGCTATTATTGATGACGCTGTTGTTGCTGTGGTTGTTGAACTGCTGGAATAGTGATGTTGGCAATTTGCTGATGTTGCCGATTCTGACCTTTATTTCTTCCCCGTGAACTAGATACAACATTAGTGTCTCCCTCTCGCCTTTTGTTTCCAAACACCTTTTTATTTCCTCCTCCTGCCGAGGACCCTTCGCCAGCATTGATCTTTCCTAACTTAATTCCATTCTCTACCCTCTCCCCGGTGATTATCAAGTCTGAAAAACTTCCCGACATACTGCTTATAAGCTTTTCATAGTACACTCCTGGTAAAGTAGCAACAAACATGTCCACAAGCTCCCGTTCTACCATTGCTGGTTGTACCCTGGCAGCAAGCTCTCGCCACCTCTGGGCATATTCTTTAAAGCATTCATTGCTCTTCTGGGTAAGATTCTGCAGCTGAACTCTATTTGGAGCAAGGTCACTGTTGTACTGATAGTGCCTTACAAAAGCTTCGGCTAGGTCTCTCCAGCTACAGACATTAGCGAGCTCCAAGCTCATATACCATTCCAGCGAGGGACCAGATAAACTATCCTGGAAGAAGTGCATAAGTAGTTTTTCATCATCGGAATGTGCAGACATCTTGCGATAATAAGACCTCAGATGAACCCTAGGGCAAGTGGTGCCCTTGTACTTATCAAAGTCTGGGACCTTGAACTTTGGTGGCACTCTCAAGCCTGGGATCTGCCCCAGATTAGACATATCCAACCCCATAGAGTTTTGGCATTCAAGAGACCTCATCTTCTCTTCGATCATCTTAATCCTTCTATCAGCCTCAGAAGGTACTTCAGCAGTTACAATCCTTGGAGAAAACACATCCTCCTGCCTATCCTCATTCCAATCCATGCTACCGTGCACGGCACACGTAGTATCGAGACCATAGCCGTTTCCGTTACCATTACCACCATTAGCAAAACCAGCATGATTAAAACCTGCCTCATTTCCAGCACCAGCAGCGTGACCACCCCCTCCAGCAATAGGGATGACTAAAGTTGGCATATAATTATCTGCCCGAGGAGTTTCAATATGAGGAGGGTTAGAAGCAATCCCACCGTGTAACACACCATCACCATCCACTCGTGCAATCAAAGGTTGAACTAAAGTCTGAAGTTGCGCCTGGCCACTAGCAACCCCTTGCATGATCTCCATCAGCTGTGTCATTCGATCTCTCATCTCTTGCATTTCAGCCTGCATCTGATCCATCAGTCTTTTCTGGTTTCTTCTGGTACCGTACCGGTGAGTTGTCACATCAGCAATCCTGAAACACTAGTAAACCACAGAAGAAAATAAGGTTAACTGTTCTGGTGTACCTGTGAATGCGATAAAAATGCTAGAATGCAAACATGTATTTATGCAACAGGGATATTTCCCCCTCGATTATAGTTTCCAGGAAAAATATAACAATGGAGAACCCTACGGACAAGCATAGAATACCAACTCTTCGTATATAGATCAAAAACCAACAGGCAACGTACAAACTACAACCGAGTACAAATAAGGAAAAGACCTCATCCAACAAGCCTGGAGATGATCAAATACAACAAATAAACAACAAAAGCTACAACAGAAATAGACAAAACAGTCAAGCAGGATGACGTGATCGGAAATCCTCTAACAGCCTCAACGTCTCAGGATGATTCGGCCTAGCAAGTAGTCCCTGAATAAGCAAATCCTGCTGGCTAACAGTATGTTGTAGACTATCAACGTGATCCTCCAAAGCTTCTTCCCCGAAACATGCCTCAAGTCTGCGTCTCTTAGAGTCAGCTCTCAACCTGAGGTCCTTCAAGTTTGCGATCACTTCATTCAACCTGTACTCACTGTCTCGTCTCAGTGAAGCTTCTGCTGCAATCTCCCCATCTTTGGCATTAAGCTGAGCCTTCAGCTTGCTGATCTGAAGTTTTAACCTGTCTTCACGCTCCTTGTTGTTAGTAAGCGTGGCATTCCATATTGACTCAAACTTGGAGATCCTTAGATAAGCCTTATCCAACTCTTCATTCTTGGTAACAAGAACACTATGGACGGCATTCAAGTCTCGGCCTGTGCGCTCTCTGTCATTAGTCTCCTTAGTCAGGTCCGTACCCAGTTTGTTGACAAGCTCGGTCTGTCTCCTGAAAGAATGAACTGCATCTATCTTCTCGCTTCGGAGTTGGATGATCTCTTTCTCCAATTCTTCATTCGCTTTTCTCAGCTCTTCCTTCTCCGCCAATACCTGATTATATTTCTGGATGTCCACAGTAGTGGGTTCCTCTATCATGAGAGGATATAGATGTGCAACTGAAGGATATGGCATCAAAAAATTCACAGCCCTAGCACGAATCCAAGTCAAGTAAGGGTCATACGCTCGGCTGTTACTCTTCCCCAAAGCTAACTTCCCTTTCCGATGAATGTTATTCCATGCATGCTCAAGTCTTCCCAGAGCCTCACCCTCCAATAAACCAGTAAGATACAGAGATTCCTGTATCTCTTCTTCTCTAGGAGGCTCTGTCAATGCATACCCAAACTGTCTCACCAATTAAGAAGGGTTATAGTTGATGCAACATTTCCTTCCGATCAAAGGAACGTTAGGAAAACCACCACAGCTATAAACAATATCTTTACCAAGCAAGTCTCGATCAAACCAAACAATATTCTCTGCAGATAATCCCATCAACCTTTCTGACCATTCTGAAGTACTGGCAGTGGCAACAAACGGACCCGTCTTGGGTAGATGACTAATAAACCATGCATACAACAAAGGAAGACAACAAGCTACGTTCTTTCCCCTTCGTTTCTCATTCTTATAGTGCACAGAATGATAAACATCTCCTAGTAAGGTGGGCACTGGGTTGCCTGAAGCTAGGATATAGAACGCATCCACATCCACAAAGTCTGGAAGATGAGGAAACAGAACAATGCCATATATACAAAGAGGCAGGATGACACTAAACACAACCCAACAGCCATCCTTAGTGCACTGCTGAGCTTTCTCAATCAAGCAAGGCAAAGGAAAACCATACATCCCAAATCTCCAGATCATCTTCCCATCCAATTCTGAAGCCTCAAGGTGAAAAATAGCGGCGAGCTCGGCTAGGTCAGGCTTAGTATCAACATGGAAAAACGACATCTGATTCCGAATGGGTACCCCTAATAACTCAGAATATTCTTCTAGTGTAGGAGGCAGGACATAGTCAGGAAAGACGAAGCATCTCAACTGGGCATCATAAAACTGTAAGCGAGCATAGACACCACTAATCTCATATTCAGAAGGCTTGCAGACATATCTCAATAATCTCCCATAAGACTTTCTGAAATCTTCCATTACTGCTTTCTCACCCAAGGCAATCATACTCAACAAAGTACTAACATCCGGAACTGGAAACCTGTAGGCCACTGTACTCTTCAGGGACTCCATAACAGCAATGAGGGACAAGATCACTAGAATCAAAGGAGAAATATGCACCTGCAACAAAAATACATGTTAATGAAATGCAGATGAAAATAAAAATGCAAATGCAAACAAGGGATCAAGACTGTTGTGCTGTTGGTCGAGAAGAAACAGTGCTCCGCCTTAGCAAGAACAAAGTACCGATAACAGGACCCACTAATAAACAGATTCACACTTGCAAAGAACCGAGTAATCTGAAAGCTAAGGTTTCCTGCACAACCCAATCCCCCTCACATGTGTGGACCTATCCACTGATAAGGTTCGGCATCCTATGCGTTCATCAGCGTCACAAACTTTTTGGAAATGATGATACGTTCACCATTTCTGGTTTAGCATCATTATCTCCTGAAGAGGCCTCGCTTAGCTGACTCACAAATGATCGGTTCCCAGATTCGATAATTCTCAAATCCAAAATCCCAACCGATCCTAAGGATCTGAAGGAAAATAATCAAAGAGAATCTCGTCCGAGTGTGAATTTCATGGGGAACTGTATCTGCTAAGCAAACAGGCCCCCCCACTAGTCTCCACTACTAATACTAGGTTTGTACTCAAGCCCGGGTCCGTCTTATCATTCAATGGAACTTCCCTCCCCACAGCACAGTAGTAATGATATATGATGCAGAAAATAAATGCGGGAAAGTAAATAAAGATAAAGCACATATATACAACACCCAAAGATAAACATACAAGCGCTATGATTGACTCGCATAGGGAACCAGAGTCCCCAGCAGAGTCGCCAGCTGTCACAACTACAAAAAACAACCGGCGGAAAAATAGAAGAGTCGCCACTTTCATTATTTATCCCAAAGAGAGGGAAAGGAAACGATCGGAAAAACCTAAAGAAAAAGGGAAAGACAAGGTCATCGCAACAATGTTTGGATTCAGGAGTCGGTTACGCGAGGGGAAGGTATTAGCACCCCTCACGTCCGTCGTACTCGACGAGATCCATGCATTGTTGTCTATCTAAAAGGGTGTGTTGAAACTATCTAGCTAAAGGCTCAGGGACAAAAGAAAAAGAAAAGAGAAGTGACTCGGCAGAGCATCGCCGCTCCGTGCCTACGTATTCCCTCGTGCAATAGGAAAGTCAGAGTCAACGTAGTTCGATTAACTACGGCTAAAGAAAGGGGGGAAGGTTGCTCGCCAAGACATCGTGTCTTGTGCCTATGTACTTTCATCTGGTATGAAAGATCAGAGAAAACATAGTTTAGGCTAAAAGGACCACGGGTTGGTTCAAAAGTTTTTAGTGCCGAGTAGGATTAACAAATAGTTCTAGCTGTTGGTGTATGCAACTCGATCATTGGAGACTTAGGCGTTATCGTTTGCAGTAGAACTAAGAGTTAACGACACTCTTTTATCTGAAAAGATTTTCCTGATTAAGATCTCGAAGGATGAAAAAGGTTTGAAGTGTTTTTGTGTTTTTTAGAGAACAAGTGTTTTGAATTAGAGTGTTTATAAAGTATGTTGTACTAAAGTCTAAAACCTAGGATCGAATGCGTCGCATATCGTCCTAAGGACGTATACTAAACACTCTAGGCAATTGAGAGGTGGCCCCTTAATCACCATTTCCCAAGTATAAGGCTCATGGCACAACATTCATTATCCTTATTAAGTATGTTAAGATTGTTTGAAGATGAGAAGAGAAGAAGGCAAACTAATGGTGTATGCAGCTCGGCCATTGGAGACTTAGGCGTTACCGTTTGTGGTAGAACTAAGAGTTAACGACACTCTTTTATCTGAAAAGATTTTCCTAATTAAGATCCCGAAGGATGAAAAAGGTTTGAAGTTTTTTTGTGTTTTTTAGAGAAGAAGTGTTTTGAATTAGAGTGTTTATAATGTATGTTGTACTAAAGTCTAAAACCTAGGATCGAATGCGTCGGATATTGTCCTAAGGACGTATACTAAACACTCTAGGCAATTGAGAGGTGGCCCCTCAATCACCATTTCCCAAGTATAAGGCTCATGGCACAACATTCATTATCCTTATTAAGTATGTTAAGATTGTTTGAACATGAGAAGAGAAGAAGGCACACTAATGGGAGACTAATCAATCCTAAAAGTTATCATGCAAAGTGGACCTAAAGTTGAGTTTAAAAAAAAGGGAACTACCTAATGTTATCATGCATGTGTAGAACCTTAATGTCTATCATAACCTCAAGAGGTTAGAGAACTTATGGGGAGCATGGCAAAGAAAAGCAAAAGAAGAAGAAGAAGAAGAAGAATGCATATGCAAATGAAGGGATGCACTCATAGAATGCACAAGTAGAATGATAATGGGTGGAAAATAGTGTGGAGCAATAGCCACCACAAGCTCATCTCAACCAAGCATGCATATGAGAATTCAAAGAAAAAAGAGAGAAAAGATGCACAAGAAGAGAACAATCAAACCAAAACAAACCACACAAAGGAAAAGTCCTCACGGGTTCATCACTTTAGGTAAGCTTCAAGTTCCTCCTAAGGAGGGACCAAGTTACCTTAAATGACACTCCAAGGTCATTAGACAGAAGGGAGATGAAGAGAAGAAAGCTCAAAAGAAATAACAAAACAAATCAAGAAGAAATGCAAGCAAGAGCACAAAGGAAGCAAGCACACACCACTTAGGAGCTCAAGTTGAAAGCTCAAAAAGAAATGCATCAATCAACAAGCAATGAACACAATTTTGACCTAAAAATGAACATACAGCAAGCTCAACATGTCTAATATGTGAAACAAGAAGAGTTGACAACTTATTGGATCCACAAAGGTCACTTCCAATTCAAACTAAGTCATGCACTTGTGTGAGCTGTCCTATGAAATGACCTAACTTGCAAGTCATCTCAAAAATAGGAAAAAGGCTCAAAAAATAACAAATAAAATACACAAAGAAGCTAAACATGTTGGCAACCAGAGGCTGATCGCAACTTTCCGAGTCTAATCGAATTAACTGCAATTGTACAGTCTATCGCGTAGTAATAAAGATATCGATCCCACAGGGACTCGTAATCAATCTAGTGAATTCAGACGTTACCGTGTTTAGCTAGGTTGTTTATGGTTTAAGGGGAAATATGAAAAAGTAAAGGCTAAACTAAAGGAATGCTAAAAGTTTTCTTAAAATATTAATAAGGGAATCGGTATGCAATGACTTAGTGCTTCGAGGATTCGATAAGTTACGACGCAGTTTAATAATTTCAAAATGGTTTTCAGAAGAAAATAACAGTTTAAAGACTTTTGTCTCACGATGGTTCTTGACGCTAGTCGCAACTCTAAGGCGGAACGTATGCTTTCGCTATCCCGTTCGGGGTTAAAATTGATTTTTGAAAACCATTGAGTTCTAATCTCTTTTAAAATGCTTTCGCTGTGTTTAAAATAGATGCTCAGTTTTTACTATCTGGTCCTAGCCTTAGCTTTCGCATGTCAATTCATACCTTAGTGAATCTCCTAATGTCGTGGCGAGATTGCTTTAAATAAATTCTCACTGTCGCGACGAAGTTTAGTTTAACAATTTTGGTTTAAAAACTAGATCCAGAAACAAGTTTGAAAAAGGAAGATTACACCGGTTATTATCGAACCTCGTTCTACTAGTTCATTACATATCGATCGATGTGGTTTTAGCTAGACATAAAGTTTAATGCATGCATAATTAAATTTAAAGAGCAGAACACGTAAACATACATATTAAAGCAAATATAATTAATTAATAATAACAGAAGCTATAAATAATTCTGGTTCGACACTTGGATAATCCTCCACAATGTCGGCAGGATTACTCTTGTGACGAATAATTGTACGAAAAAGTAAAGAACAAAAATTACAACTGAATTCTGGAAAGGAAACAAAGGAAAGGAAGCAAAGCAGAAAGGAAACAAAAACAAGAAAATATCTCTGGTATTAAATCCGGAAGCACTTCGTGGTCTTCAATGTGGCTCCCCGATTTCAGTCCTCAAGATCTCTTTTTATAGTGAATGAATTGTACGTGAACTGCTTTTGGAAGTGCATTTGAGGGTCAGAAAATCCAGGGAGTCGTGCATTTGTTTTGGGCTTCTGTTGCACGTTCTGGTAAGTGGACATTATGCAGAAATTGTGGGTGTGACGGTCTTCAGGGAGTCATGACAGTCATGACGGTCGTCACGCACGTGACGGTCGTAAGGGACCTGTGACGACTGTCATATCACAGGGTCCATTTCTGCTACTTTTCTCGTTCTTTTTCTTCAGCTATATGTCTTTTAATGCTTGTTTTCCTTATCTTGCTTCATTTGAGTATTGACTTCATAAACCTGCAAAACACTTAACAAACAATGCGAATGTGGTACGAAATCGGGGTGAAATCGACTGTTAATAGCATGAAACTATGGCATTTTAATATATATGTTTTCGCATTATCAGAGGCCAAAAGATCAAGACAAATATTCCCTCAAGCACCATCAAAAGAAAAGATTCATTTCGATGTACCACTTTGAAATGGGAGAAACAAAGGCAAGAAGAAAAGCCACAAAAGTCAACCCAAAAGTCAACAACCAAGGGCAAAATGGTCCTCAAAAATTGATCAAATCATCATTGAGATGAGGATCAATTTTTAATCATTGGATCAAAAAGGAAGAAGAGAAATAAATGCAAGAGTAAACAAAGTTACAATTTAGTTCATTTAAAACAACTCCAATATTTAATTCTTTTTTAAATTGAAAATAAAATCAAAAATAAAAATAGAAATATCTAAAAAATATTAGACATCTCAAATTTTATAAAAAAATATTTTTGGTGAATTTTAAAGTATTGAAGCTATTTTATATGATTTAAATTCAAACAGAATAAAAGAAAAATCAAAAAAAGAAAGTAAAAGGAAATCAAGAAACGTTGGTATGGATAGCAAAGAAATGAAGTGTAAAATGCACTTGGGCCCAACAGGGGGGTGTGAATAGCGCACGTGTACAAGGCCCAGTTAGAAAATTCAAACAAAAATACAAAATCTGGCAATCTAGTGAGGCAAGGTCAACTATGGTGTATCATGGAAATCAAACATGAAGCGCGTGATCGAAAGTAAGCATGTAACACCCCACTTCCCAAAAACAATTAAAATAATAAACATTATAAATAAACATCAGAGTTTTTCTTCCCAAGTGGGATATCTCATAGCAAAACCAACATTTCCTTATAAAAAGGTTTTTCTCTAAATACAGCGGAATATTAAATAGTAAAATCCAACAAAGGTTTTTGATACGTTCACAGGAACAAAATACAAGTTCAGCATAAAACAAATAAAAACACCCAAGCCCCGTGCTACGTATCAGGGCATCCTAGACTCGACTGGCACACCATAATCCAAGCTAGCTAAGTACCTGGATTATCTGTACTTCCGAAGAAGCACAGACCACAACAACAACAAAGGGGTGAGAAAACATGATCAAAAATATATTGGTAATGTAATACATGTAAACAAGGTAGTAAAACACACCAACAACCTAATATTCACCCCACAACACCAATCATGAACCTACTGTTCAAATTACAATATAACATATTATAATGCAAATATGCAACTCAACACCATGCATGCGGTACCGACTCATTGGTTCATTCAATCGAACCTTGGACATATCACTTACGCTCCTACTGAGATATGATCTATCCCCGACAGATCACTTACGCTCCTACTGAGATATGATCTATCTCCCACCCTTCTCCACAAGGAGTACGGACGAATCACTTACGCTCCTCCTGAGATATGATTCATCCCACCAAACACCATGATATGCACGACACAAATGCATAACTATTATATTCAGGCACACTAAGTGCACACGATCCTCCTGATCATATCATCATACGTCAATGCATATAGGTATAGATATATTACACACCAACATCATATAATTCAAATCACACAGTGAGCAATCTCACATTCTAACACCAAGTATAAACACATCCCACCACTCGAGAATACACCAACTAATCATCCACTTAAAATAAAATATCAAGGGATCACTTACTATCACCAAGTACTCCAATTAAATCCTACAATCACCACTCTATCACTTCATCATGACCAAAGGGATCACACAAGATCAAAGCTCAAGGCCAAACATCACAAAAAGTCACATTTTTCTGCTACGTTCGCTGGGACATTCGCCAGGCGAATCCCCGTAGCGAACCTTCGTTGGCATTCGCCAGGCGAAGTTCCTACTCTTTTGGTCTGGGATTTAATTCATAATTATTCGCTACCACTTGCCACAGTTTGCCAGGCGAATACTCGCCTTCATTCGCCAGGCGAAGCTTCGCCAACACTCGCCAGGCGAAGCGCAGCGAATGCTGCGGTCCACCAAATTTTTTACTGTTCTGAAGTGCTACCAAAGCCAAATTTAAGCCTAACATTCCAACTTTAATCCTCATCTTATTCTCAGTATCAATAGTGCACGTAATTCCAACCAATCACTCCCTAATCCTTATTCCAGAATCAACACTTAAACATTCTATCGATACATCAAAAGATTACACAGAACTTCCCTAAAACCGTAAACCCAACCAATACCCCAAACTCAACAAAAACAACAATTCATCAACATCGACATATATCAATTCCTCATTGGTTTATCAAATACCAATTCTCAACATCAATCAACAATTATAGGCATAACAACATAAAACTTCATACACTGATACATTCCTACGGGGTTAAGGAATCCCCACTACCCTATACATGTAAATACCATCCCAATCAAGTTTCTCCCCCCTTACCTTGTTAATCGATCTGATCGGTAAAGAAATCCTCCAAGGTTGGCCAATTCTGACTTTCCCTCTTCTCCTTCGTTCTTCGCTCTCTTTCCCGTTCTTCTAACTTCTATCTTCCTTTTCTCTTCTCACGTTCTAACTCCCCCTCTTATTCCTCTATTTTATTTTATATATTCTAATCCCAAGTAATAATAATAATATATAATATTACTAAATATTAATAATAGTAACCATAATAATAATAACAATATTATTATCTCACCAATAATCATAATAATATAATAACCATATTAATAATAATATTATATTCTCCATATTAATAATATTACTAATAATAATAATAATAATGAAATAATAATAATAATAATAATAATAATAATAATAATAATAATAATAATAATAATATCACCACCAATATTACTATTATTTATTATATTATTATATCCACACCAAAACACCACCAATAATCCTCCCCTATCAGGGACACCCACCAATCATCATCCAACACACCCCCACCAAAGGGCACACCAACACATAATAATTAGAATTATAATAAAATGACTAAATAATTAAAATGGGTGTTACAACTCTCCCCCACTTTAATTATTTTCGTCCTCGAAAATTACCTGATGGAAATAGTTCCGGATACACTTCTCGCATCCTACTTTTCAACTCCCAGGTCACACTGCCTCCTGCAGCACCTCCCCAAGCTACCTTCACCAAAGGTATCTCCTTCCCTCGGAGCTGTTTCATCTTACAGTCCTCGATCCTCAACGGCATCATTTCAACAGTAAGATTCTCCCGAACCTGAACATCATCTCTTTGAATCACATGAGATGGATCAGAAACATACTTTCGCAATTGCGAAACATGAAACACATCATGTAAGTTCGACAACTCAGGCGGCAACGTCACCCTATAAGCCACATCGCCAATTCTCTGCAAAATCTCATAAGGTCCAATAAACTTAGAATCCAGCTTCTTGGACCTCAACGCACGACCCACACCAGTCATCGGATTAACTCTTAGGAATACGTGATCACCTACACAGAATTCCAACTCTTTCCTCTGATTATCATGATAACTCTTCTGCCTACTTTGAGACACTTTCATTTTCTCATGAATCATCTGAATTGTCTCAGTAGTCTGCTGTACAATTTCTGGTCCAAGCACCACATTCTCACCAGTCTCATACCAACACAGAGGAGTCCTACACCTCCTCCCATACAAAGCTTTGAACGGTGCCATTCTGATACTCGAATGGTAACAATTACTCGAATATAAATCTCCGCCAGCTTCGTCAACGGGAAACTAATATTAATCGGCACAAAGTGTGCAGACTTCGTCAATCAATCCACAATCACCCATATAGCATCAAATCCTCTCGCCGTATTCGGAAAACCTATAACAAAGTCCATCGTAATACAATCCCATTTCCAAACCGGAATCTCTAACGGTTGCATAAATCCCGAAGGTCTTTGGTGTTCCACCTTCGACTTTTGACACGTCAAACAGGCATAAACAAATTGAGCAATGTCTTTTTTCATACCAGACCACCAAAATAATTTCTTCAAATCATGGTACATTTTCGTAGCTCCCGGATGGATACTCAGATTACTACGATGTCCTTCACTCAAAATCAGCTTTTTCAATCCCTCATCATCTGGTACGCAAATCCTGCCTCTAAATCTCAAGACACCTGTACTATCCAATTTAAAGTCACTATCGGAGTCACTTCCTACTCCAGGCATCAAATCTACTAATTTCACATCCAACTTCTGATTCTCTCTAATCATATCCAAGAAGTCATTATTTACCTGCAACATACCCAACATCACACTATCTGCAGTAGTCTCACAAACCATGCTCAAATCTCTGAACTGTTCGATTAACTCAACTTCTTTCACCATCAGAGCTTCCATATGAATCCTTTTCCTGCTCAAAGCATTCGCCACTACATTGGCCTTTCCTGGATGATAACTTAAACTGAAGTCATAATCCTTCAAAAATTCCAACCATCTCCTCTGCCTCATATTTAACTCTTTCTGATCAAACAGATATCTCAGACTCTTGTGATCACTAAACACTTCAAATCTCGAACCATACAAATAATGCCTCCAAATTTTCAACACAAAAACAATCGCAGCCAATTCGAGATCATGAGTAGGATAATTTCTCTCATGCACTCTCAGTTGCCGCGACGCATATGCTACTACCTTACCATTCTGCATAAGAACTCCGCCTAATCCCATCTTAGACGCATCACAGTATACCACAAACGGTTCACTCGGAGTCGGCAACACTAACACCGGTGCCGTAGTCAATTTCTTCTTCAGCTCTTCAAAGCTTTCTTCACAAGCAGCATCCCATACAAAAACTTGGTTCTTCCTCGTTAACTGAGTCAATGGCAACGCCAAATTAGAGAACCCTTCAATAAATCTGCAGTAATAACCTGCCAAACCCAAAAAGCTTCTAATTTCCGTTGCTGTCTTTGGTGGTTCCCACTGCAACACTGCACTTACTTTTGACGGGTCCACCGCTTTGCCATCACCAGATATTACATGCCCCAAGAAACCCACTTTCTTCAACCAGAAGTCACACTTCGACAATTTAGCAAACAATTTATTTTCCTTCAGCACCTGCAAGGCAATCCTCAGATGTCCTGCATGTTCTTCATCAGATTTAGAATAAATTAATATATCGTCAATAAATACCATAATGAACTGATCCAAAAAAGAATGGAAAATTGTGTTCATATACTCCATAAATACTCCCGGCGCATTAGTCACTCCAAACGACATTACAACATATTTGTAATGTCCATATCGAGTCCTAA
Source organism: Lathyrus sativus (assembly GCA_963859935.3). Lineage (NCBI taxonomy): Eukaryota > Viridiplantae > Streptophyta > Magnoliopsida > Fabales > Fabaceae > Lathyrus > Lathyrus sativus. The sequence goes on from OZ012740.1 coordinate 267,943,014, forward strand.
AAGCAGTCTTCTGAATATCACCTTCTTTTACCCTTATCTGATGGTAACCCGATCTCAAATCGATCTTACTGAACACTCGAGCTCCCACCAACTGATCCATCAAATCATCAATCCTAGGTAGAGGATACTTATTCTTAATAGTCACTTTATTCAACTAACGGTAATCAATGTACAGACGCATACTACCATCCTTCTTCTTCACCAATAACACTGGAGCTCCCCACAGCGACACACTCGGTCTAATAAACTTTCTATCCAACAATTCTCCAATCTGAGACTTCAACTCAGCCAATTCCACTGCAGACATCCTGTACGGTGCCATAGAAATAGGCCTCGTACCAGGAACAAGATCAATACTAAATTCAACTTCCCTCGTCGGAGGCAATTCCGTAATGTCATCAGGAAACACTTCCGGAAATTCATTCACCACTGCCAATTCCTCCATTGACACTTTGCTATCCACCGATAAAGATGCAAATAAAGCAAACACTTTCGCTTCGTCTTCCAACAAGGTCCTTAATTCTTTACTAGACAAAGAATCTGCTAAAGCTTCCCCTTCTGGAGTCAGGAACAACAATTCCTTCCGAAAACAATCAATGTAGACTCGGTTGAACTCTAACCAGTTCATACCCAGTATAACATCCAAATTACCAAGTGGTAGATAAATCAGATCCACTCCAAATTCTCTACCGAAAATAGTCAGCGGACACTTCAAACATACTAGAGAAGTAGTCACTGAGCCAATAGAGGGTGTCTCAATAGTCATTTGTCTCTCAAGAGTAGACGGTACCAATCCTATCTTCTTCATACAGTCAACAGAAATAAATGAGTGGGTTGCACCCGTATCAATAATAGCAGTCAAAGGAATATTATTGATAATACAAGTACCTTTGATAACTCGCTCATCACTGACAGCTTGATTTCCTGCCAAAGCAAACACCTTCCCACCAGCCAGAGATATCTGAGGCTTCTTCGGCTTCTCACAATGAGTACTGATGTGACCCTTTTTACCACAGTTATAACAGGTCGGCATAGTAGCTCTGCAATCAGCTATCACATGACCTGGCTTCCCACACTTAAAACACTTCTTTACTTCATTAGGACAATCATTAGCACGGTGTCCCATGCCACCGCATCAGAAACATTTCCCATCAGCAGATGCTCTCCCCTCTCTGGGCTTCTTATCAACAACAGCTTTACGCTTTCCCTTATCAGCAGCAACACTATAAGGAGTACCACTGAACCTCTGCTTACTCTTACGGTCATTAACAGCTTTGTAGTGTGCAATCCTTGCCCGGTTGTCATTATCATAAATTCTGCTCCTGCTTACCAGATCGAGATAACTCCTGATCTTCTGACAAGCAATCCCCAACTTAAACTCTGGACGCAGTCCATTCTCAAATTTTAAACACTTAGAAGTCATTGCCCCATCAATATTATAATGAGGACAATACTGCACCAGCTCTTCAAACTTAGCAGCATACTCTGCTACTGTCATACTACTCTGCTTCAGCTCTAAGAATTCAATCTCCTTAGCACTTCGAATATCTTCCGGAAAATACTTTTCCAGAAAACCTTTCCGAACCACCTCCCAAGTAATGGCAGTTCCAGCAGCTTCCAATCTTTGGCGACTGTTGTCCCACCAAGCTTCAGCTTCGCCCTCCAGCATGTGAGTGCCAAACCTCACCTTTTGCTCATCACTACAATCCATAGTCCTGAATATTTTCTCGATTTCCTTCAACCACTTCTGTGCAGCTTCAGGATCCAGAATTCCTCCTTCAAACGTCGGCGGCTTGTTGCTCCGAAACTGCGCCAAACTCCTGAATTGGGCATCTGCAGTTTGGTTCTGATTAGCAACCGCCTGCGCCATTGCTTGCATAGCAGCAGCCAACACATCATCGTTCCTTCCTGCCATACTGCTCAAAAATAACAACACCAGGTTAAAAGATACTCAACTCTATCCTAAAGGACAGACTCAACTCGACTCAACAACACTGGCCGGACGGACCGACCGACTCCGATACCAATTGTAACACCCCACTTCCCAAAAATAATTAAAATAATAAACATTATAAATAAACATCAGAGTTTTTCTTCCCAAGTGGGATATCACATAGCAAAACCAACATTTCCTTATAAAAAGGTTTTTCTCCAAATACATCGGAATATTAAATAGTAAAATCCAACAAAGGTTTTTGATACGTTCACAAGAACAAAATACAAGTTCAGCATAAAACAAATAAAAACACCCAAGCCCCGTGCTATGTATCAGAGCATCTTAGACTCGACTGACACACCATAATCCAAGCTAGCTAAGTACCTGGATTATCTGTACTTCCGAAGAAGCACAGACCACGACAACAACAAAGGGGTGAGAAAACATGATCAAAAATATATTGGTAATGTAATATGTAACGCCCCATATTGCTTTCAGGATTACCGACTGACCCCACAAACCAACACGGGTCTTTTCAGCATGCTTTGTCCTCAATCACACGCTTTCCAGGAAACTTCCCAGAAGGTCACCCATCCCAGAATTGCTCCAAGTCAAGCACGCTTAACTGTGGGGTTCTTATGAACGGGCTACCGAAAAGAAGATGCATCTTGTTGGTATAGGTAGTACCAATTAATCCTTATAAGGATTCATTCAACCATGCAGTCCCATACCTGCATAGCCTCAGGATCCCTCTCATTCGGATGTGAATTCGGTTTTCCCCTAGAAGCTGCTAGGAGTGTCTCATTGTCATGCCTCATGACACCGACAACCACTCCCTCGCCTACGGGTGTTACATGTAACCACCGTCCTCTTTCACCTCAGGTGTTACATGCCCACCAGCTTCCGCTTGGTTCGTCCCCGAACCACATCGTACTGGGAGAGGTATGGCTTTGATACCATTTGTAACGCCCCATATTGCTTTCAGGATTACCGACTGACCCCACAAACCAACACGGGTCTTTTCAGCATGCTTTGTCCTCAATCACACGCTTTCCAGGAAACTTCCCAGAAGGTCACCCATCCCAGAATTGCTCCAAGTCAAGCACGCTTAACTGTGGGGTTCTTATGAACGGGCTACCGAAAAGAAGATGCATCTTGTTGGTATAGGTAGTACCAATTAATCCTTATAAGGATTCATTCAACCATGCAGTCCCATACCTGCATAGCCTCAGGATCCCTCTCATTCGGATGTGAATTCGGTTTTCCCCTAGAAGCTGCTAGGAGTGTCTCATTGTCATGCCTCATGACACCGACAACCACTCCCTCGCCTACGGGTGTTACATGTAACCACCGTCCTCTTTCACCTCAGGTGTTACATAATACATGTAAACAAGGTAGTAAAACACACCAACACCCCAATATTCACCCACAACACCAATCACGAACCTACTGTTCAAATTACAATATAACATATTATAATGCAAATATGCAACTCAACACCATGCATGCGGTATCGACTCATTGGTTCATTCAATAGAACCTTGGACAGATCACTTACGCTCCTACTGAGATATGACCTATCCCCGACAGATCACTTACGCTCCTACTGAGATATGATATATCTCCCACCCTTCTCCACAAGGAGTACGGACGAATCACTTACGCTCCTCCTGAGATATGATTCATCCCACCAAACACCATGATATGCACGACACCAATGCATAACTATTATATTCAGGCACACTAAGTGCACACGATCCTCCTGATCATATCATCATACGTCAATGCATATAGGTATAGATATATTACACACCAACATCATATAATTCAAATCACACAGTGAGCAATCTCACATTCTAACACCAAGTATAAACACATCCCACCACTCGGGAATACACCAACTAATCATCCACTTAAAATAAAATATCAAGGGATCACTTACTATCACCAAGTACTCCAATTAAATCCTACAATCACCACTCTATCACTTCATCATGACCAAAGGGATCACATAAGATCAAAGCTCAAGGCCAAACATCACAAAAAGTCACATTTTTCTGCTACGTTCGCTGGGACATTCGCCAGGCGAATCCCCGTAGCGAACCTTCGCTGGCATTCGCCAGGCGAAGTTCCTACTCTTTTGGTCTGGGATTTAATTCATAATTATTCGCTACCACTCGCCACAGTTTGCCAGGAGAATACTCGCCTTCATTCGCCAGGCGAAGCTTCGCCAACACTCGCCAGGCGAAGCCCAGCGAATGCTGCGATCCACCAAATTTTCTACTGTTCTGAAGTGCTACCAGAGCCAAATTCAAGCCTAACACTCCAACTTTAATCCTCATCTTATTCTCAGTATCAATAGTGCACGTAATTCCAACCAATCACTCCCTAATCCATATTCCAGAATCAACACTTAAACATTCTATCGATACATCAAAAGATTACACAGAACTTCCCTAAAACCGTAAACCCAACCAATACCCCAAACTCACCAAAAACAACAATTCATCAACATCGACATATATCAATTCCTCATTGGTTTATCAAATACCAATTCTCAACATCAATCAACAATTATAGGCATAACAACACAAACCTTCATACACCGATACATTCCTACAGGGTTAAGGAATCCCCACTACCCTATACATGTAAATACCATCCCAATCAAGTTTCTCCCCCCTTACCTTGTTAATCGATCTGATTGGTGAAGAAATCCTTCAAGGTTGGCCAATTCTGACTTTCCCTCTTCTCCTTCGTTCTTCGCTCTCTTTCCCGTTCTTCTAACTTCTATCGTCCTTTTCTCTTCTCACGTTCTAACTCCCCCTCTTATTCCTCTATTTTATTTTATATATTCTAATCCCAAGTAATAATAATAATATATAATATTACTAAATATTAATAATAGTAACCATAATAATAATAACAATATTATTATCTCACCAATAATCATAATAATATAATAACCATATTAATAATAATATTATATTCTCCATATTAATAATATTACTAATAATAATAATAATAATGAAATGATAATAATAATAATAATAATAATAATAATAATAATAATAATAATAATAATAATATCACCACCAATATTACTATTATTTATTATATTATTATATCCACACCAAAACACCACCAATAATCCTCCCCTATCAGGGACACCCACCAATCATCATCCAACACACCCCCACCAAAGGGCACACCAACACATAATAATTAGAATTATAATAAAATGACTAAATAATTAAAATGGGTGTTACAAAGCACATCACGTGGCTCACAGCGCTCCAACTCAATTAATGAAATATTCAAACATTATCATGTGCAATCAGTCAACTTAAGAGTACCATGCGTCTTAATCTCACACGTTGGAATGAAAAGTAAGCACATCGTGTGAACTACACAGTGCCACGTAATCGTCTTCTTTAATGAAACATGGAGGGAAATGGAGGTGGCCGGACTGCAACTCCGGTCGTCCCTACCAAACATCCGACCACCACAGATGCAACAACAACACACGGCCAAACCAAAACTCAACCGTTTTGCACAAAATTTATATCAAAATTCATCTAGAGATCATGAGGATCTCAAATCCAGCAACAAAATTCAATTATCATGCATAATGAACTCAAACCGAATCAAATAAGTTTGTGCATCAAAACCAAAAGTTCACCAAAACTCACTCAATTTGGTTTAAACATTATCTAGAGGTTATGTAGGTTACAGATCCACCAATAAACAAGCAAAAACACGCAAGAACAAGCCAATCCAAGTCCAAACAATTTGGACCTCATAAACTTAATCATCACAAATGCCAGTTCGTTTTAGTTATTAATGATCTACATGTTTCCTAGGTCTCAAATATGCAAAAATGGCAATGAATCATGGCATATTTAGAGTGTAAGGTTGATTTGTAATTACCTAGTGGAGAACTTCCACAGAGCCTTCAATTGTTGCTTAAGCTTGCAGAAAAATATCCATAATCACTCAACAAACCTCAATAAAGCTATTGCAATTCACAATTTGGCTTGAAATGGCTTGTATCTCCAAATTTGAATTTAAAATATTCTCCACTTTTTCAAAGTTGTTCTTGAGCAATTTTCCTCCAATTTCGTATTCTGATCATTTGTGAAGGTTAGAAACCTTTTATGTAATGGATTTGAATCAAAACGAAATTCCTTCAAATTTGGCTCCAAATTGCTTCAAAGTGCTTGCTGGTAACACATGGAGTGTGAATGGCTGGGATTAATGCCTTGATTTCAATCAATGGTTGAAGTTTGTTGTGTAACTTCATGATGAAGTAAACTTGGAAATGGCTCACCAAAACACATCAAACTCAAATTATAAAATTGCCAATGTGTTTAAAACATGTTTTGCACTCAAAATATGTACCTATTTGCACAAAAATGATCAAAAATGAATTAATTCCAATTTTGCCCTTTTAAACTTTCTTCCATGAAAATTCACACATCAATTCCTTAAACCAAGCCAAATCCATGACTTCTTAAGACTTGGTTAAACAATTAACACCATTTAGAGCACATTTGATGTTGGAAAAAACTTCATCTGAAGTGTGCAAGTTGGTGAAATGGACCTATAATTTTATGACCTATAATCTTACTTTCCCAAAATACCCCTGACTTGCAAACCTCATAACTTGAGTTCTACATATCCGATGAAAGACTTCTAGTACTTTCTAGAAAGCTACGACTAAGACCTACAACTTTCATGTTGGTCAATAGTTGAGGAGAAACATCATTCTAGGTCATAAAGGGCTTGGGAGTGAGTTGACTTTTGTTGACCAAAATCACATCCATCTGATGACCTGTAACTTGTCTGGATCATAACTTGAGTTCTATAAATCCAATCAAGGACTTCTAGTACTCAAAAGAAGCTAAGAACATGCTCTACAAGCTCCATGTTGGTAAAAAGTTGAGATGAAACTTGTATCTTGAGATAGATGGTCTTGAAGTTAGGCACTAAATAGGGGATTTTACCTTGAGAACCCTAATTTAGTAACTTCTCACACACTTGATCCTTGATGAATTGAACTTGAAATGATGTCTCATGTATCTTAACACAACATCCCATGACCATATATACTTGGAATTGAGTCTTAATCTCCTTCAATTTCACAATTGACTGAGGACTAACCAGATGAAAACCCTAGTTGTAACATCTTAGATTGTGGCTTGCTCCACCTCACACAACAACTTGAATAAGCTCCAAATGGCTCTCAAAGCACTCAATGAGCTCTCTCAACATCTTATATCCATACTCATGAATTCACAATCCTCTGATGATCTTCAATTGGCCTCTGTTGCACCCTAAAATTTGCCTAACCTATTTCATTTGGTTTATGTTTCAATTGCATTAGCATTTGCATATAGAGTCATGTACATAGTCTAATCATCTGCATAGCATAGCATAGCAAGTCATCCAACAAGGGGCCAAGTACTATTCTCATCTCTATGAACCTATCAAGAGGTTATTATTCTAATTCAAGCATATCCAAGTCATCAGAAAGAATGGGAAAGCTAAAGAAGTCAGTGGATCTATCTTCTATCTTGAGGGTATTTGAAGATCATCAAAGAAGTTGTGAGTTGTGAATTGGTCATGGAGGGCATGTAGACATCACGGAAGACTTAGAAAGTCATTTTGAAAGTGAGACAAGTCATTGATATGATCACAAGAGTGGCAGTTGAAGGCAGTCAACTAGGGTTTCATCTGGGTCAACTCTGGGTCAACCCTAGGTCAAATGTTTGATTGAAAGGTACCAAGGGCTATTGGAGAGATGTGGGGTTCATCATTTGACATGTAGAGAAGGATATGGTGATGTGCTAAGAAGAAATCAAGAGAAATCAAGGAGAAGAGGAGTTTCTAAATTAGGGTTTCTGTGTAAAATCCCCTGATTTAGGTCAAATTTCCAAGCAAGATAAGGCAAAATTCAAGCTTCAAATGGATCCTTGGCCAACATGAAACTTGTAGAGGATCTCAAGACCTTTAATTTTAGTGGTGGAATACATTAAGGAGATTTATAGAACTTAAGTTATGGTCCTTGCAAGTTATAGGTCATCTGAGGTATCTGAAATTTTGTCTGTGAAAGTTACTTGTCTTCCAAGCAACGTTTACCCCTCAAGGAGATTTCAAATGAATTTCTGGTCAACATAAGAGTTGTTCCTCATTGTCTTAGCTTTCTATAATGGTATGGTATGCCTTCATATGGTTTGTGGAACTCTACTTATGGTCTTGGAAAGAAAAGGGTATTTTGGTCATCTTAGAATTACAGGTCATTTCAAGCCTATGCCCAAAACTCATACAAGGAAGCTTCAAATGGAAAACTTCACAACATCAAACTTGCTCCAAATGACATTTTGAGTCTATAAAAGTGATCATGGAAGATTGGAAAGGCTCATAGCTCAAGGTTTCAAATTTGGTGAATTTATTGAATAAAAAATGACCTAAAATTGAGATTTTTCATAATTTGGCCAAATGGGATGAAATTATAGGTCATTTTGATTGGAAAAAATGTTTTAAAAACATTGGAAAAAGTGGATTTTTGATTTTGGTTCAAGATTTGAAAGTTATGCTTGGTTACTTACAAAAGAAGTTACATAATCCAAATCCAAGGGAAAGTGTGCATGAGAAGATTCTACAAAGTTCTAGAGGTTTCTAAGTTCATCTATATATTGAATGGAGTAACTTCATGCCATGGTTGGTGATTCATTGTTATCAAAACACATAGCTATACATCATTCTTCCATTTTGCAAAAGCATCTCAAACTCCATCAAATCTCCATCAATTTCCAAATTTCTTGATCTGATCATCATCAACATCTTTCATAGATCACAATTCCATCATAATTTGGTTGAATTGAAGAAGAACTCGTGCTGTTCAATTTCATCATCCAAGGAGCAAGAACTTTGTGATTGCAAGATTTAAGGCATTGGAGCAAGAACTTTTGCATACAGAACTCAAGAGCAAGCTTATTGATCAATTTCCAATCATTGCAAGCATCAGATCCAAGGATTTCTATACCTGTTTTCATCATTTACACCAGGTTGGTAATCCATTCGAATTGCTTGATTTAGTCAGCATGTTAGGGATTTGTTAGGTTAGAACTGTTAGGTTAGGTTAGATGATGAAATTCAGAAAGTTTGAGAAGGTTTCATGGAGGTTGTTAATGGTGCATCAAATCTGTTAAGGTGTAGAACATCTAGAATATTGCACTATAATCTTGGATATGTAGCTTAATTTGATCAGCATGAAGTGTAGATTAGGTTAGGGTAAGAATTAGTGAGAATTGAAATGTTTGATCTCAGTGCAAAGTGATGGAGGCAAGATGTTCTAGCTATCGGGTTCGAACTTTGATGGAGTTTTAGAGGAAGATATTATTATGGTTGTGTAGAGGGAAGAGAATAGATCACTTTTGGTTTTTACATTGTGTGATTTCATAGAGAGACGAGAGAGAACAAGGAGATGGAAAGAGCATGCATGGGACTGGTTTTCTGAAAACCCTAGAAGATAATTGGAGACGATGATGGACAACCGTTGGATGATCATAAGACCCTTGACTCAGAGTACGATCTAAAGGCCAGAATTCAAAGTTAAAACGGAGGGAAATCCCAAAGGCGCTACGCACCGTTTCATTTAACTCTTCTGATGGGCTCAAGTGATCCATTGCTTTTTACACCCCCAAATGCAAGCCCAAAACCAATTTGAACTGAATCTTTTACTTTATGCACCATTTTCCTTTTTTTTTGTTTTTTTGTTGTGTCTTCTGAATGCATTGGGCCCAGACGCGCATTGCTAGGCGCGCCCCCCAGTCTGGGCCCATTATCATATTTTAACTGCATTTAATTACTCATTGCACCCCTGATCCAATTAATTCCATATTAATTTCTTTCAAATTTTTTTTAATTCTTTGAAAATTCATAACAAATAGAAAAATGCTTATTTTTAATTGGTTGTTTTTGCATATTGTTCATAATTCTGTCAAGAAAATTATCACATAAAAAAATTACAATTTCATTTTGTTTATATATTTTTAGCATATTTTTCTTTTAAATAGGTTTGAATAATGTGTAGTTTAATGCATGAATTTGTTGATTTTAGTTTGATTAGATGCTTTAATATTTTTGACCCATTCTTTTTAGGTTGATTAGCTTAGACCTTTAGCTTGTGTATAAAATTTAATTCATGATTTTAGAACTTAATTTTTAGGTGATTTGTTTAGATATGATTAGAAGAACCAAAACTAGGGTTTAGGAGATAACATAGGTGTAGTGAATCAATTCTTTTAGGAGTTGTAGATGGAACCTTTGGGGTATGGGACTATAGGGATTATGGGTAGATAATAGATCCCTTAGAAATTACTAGGTTTCCCCTGTTCTACTATTACTATCAGTATACTGCTTGTATTTGCTTGACTGTGTGGTGTGCCCTCTCTAGGGTTATTTCATTTGTCTGTGTGGGGTATTGGGTTTGCTTGGGGATTGGGAGAGCTGAAGACTTTAATGATGAGGACCATTGAAGATCAAGAGAATGAAGTCCAACTTCCAGAGTTGATGGGGAGTATCCTTTGCTGGCAGCTGTTGAGGAGTATAGGATTTAGGAGCTAGGAAGAGCCCTAGAGTAGAAAGCTTGATTCACAAATATGGAAGGTCTTATCTGCCTCCATTCTTTCTCTATGATTCAAAGTCTCTTTCAAATACCCACCTCCTTCCTTTGGAAGGATTAGTGAATGTATTTGAAAGATAGAACTTTTGAGGGAAAATTGGCTGTATAATGTTAACAGTTAATGAGCCACCCTTGGTAGGCAATTGACTGTTTAACATTCATTCTATCTTGTTGACTGATATTCATCTTGGAGGTTGATACTTGAAGAAAAGCCATTGCAGATTGAAGACTGATGATAAAGACCTTGCTTGAAGGCTGTGAAGATAAAGACTGAGGCTTGCTTGAAGCTTGTAGCAGTTTGATGATGACTTGAAGACAGATATTGATGCAGAGCCGCTGTTGCTGTTTATTTTTTTAGCTGTTTAATTTCTGATGTATTGATTGGTTTTCCCTGACTGTATTGTTTGTTGTTTAACCTGTTAGGTTGAAAGTGAATTCTGTTCACTTTTGCCTGTTGTTTTCTAGGTTCGAGGTTGAGTGGGACTCCCTTGCCTCGCTTGTATTGCTGCATCCATGCATTTTACTGCTTTATTGTATATTTGCTATTGTTTCTGTTTCCTTCTATTCCCTTAGGATCTCTGTTTCTCTCTGCGCAAGAGAGGAGCATGATAGACCTTAGGTCTTAACCCATGCATGATAACATTAGGTTAGTTTGATTACCTTTTCAATCGTAGGTTAGAGTTCTGTCTCTTCTTTCTCAAAACAAACAGAAAAACACAATAAATATTTCAAACACAATAAAAGACACTTCTTCCGTAAAATAATGTGAACTCATCAAAACGTCATTTTTGTCCGCTTGGACCAGTAATCAGAAAACCCTTTTTCAGAAGGAGATAAAAGCAATCAAAACAGACTTGTGTCGTACGTGGCCCGAACTACGTTTGATCTGATCTTTCATGCTGTATGAAAGTACGTAGGCATAGGATGCGATATCCTAGCGAGCAACCTTCCCCTCCTTTCCCGTAGGTAGGCGAACTACGTTTACTCTGATTTCTCGTTCTAGACGGGAATACGTAGGCATAAAGTGCGATACTTTGCCGAATCATTTTATTTTCTTTTTAACCCTTAACCCTTAGTTTAGATAGAATAACAATCCATACAAACCAAGCAAGCGTGGATCCCATCGAGTACGATGGACGTGAGGGGTGCTAATACCTTCCCCTTGCGTAACCGACTCCCGAATCCAGGATTTGGTTGCGATGACCATTCCTTTCCCGTCTTTGCGGTAGGTTTACTCTGAGCGTTTCCTTTCCCTCTGTTGGGATAAATAACGCACGGTGGCGACTCTTCTGTTCAGCCAGCGCCGATTTTCGCAGTAGCGACAGCTGGCGACTCTGCTGGGGACCCAACGTCCCCTGGCTGCTAAGGACTGCGATAGTTCCTTATGCATTTGGGATCCAACGTCCCTTAAGCGAGTCAATCCTAGCGCTTGTTTTCCCGTCGAGGATTTTGTATGGATTTATATTTTTGTCATTTACCTTCAGCATTATATTATTGTTATTATTGCTGTATTGGGGTTGTGACGGGTGTTCTATGATTGAGAGATAAGCCGGACCTGGGCTTGAGTGCACTTAGAATTAGAGTAGAAAGTAGTGGGCGCGTGCCGGCTTTGCTTGCATTAGTGTCTCACGAAATCTACACTCGGACGAGGTTCTTCTGGTTGGCTTCTTTTTCTACCCTTTGGGTCGAAGGGGTTGTTGGTCAGCTGAATTGTCGACTCCGGGGACCGATCATTTGGAAGTTGGCTAAGTGAGGCCTCTTCAGGATTTGACGATGCCACTCCTCCTGGGAATCGTATCATCAACCCTGAAAGTCTGTGACGCCGACGACCGCATAGGATGCCATACCGTTGTCAATTACTAGGACATCCACCTGTGAGAGGGTTTGGGGTTATGCAGGTAACTAGACCTTCAGATACCGGTTATTTCTTGATCAGAGATCCTGGGTATTTATGGAGAGTTATGAGGTCTGTCAGAGACCAGTTGGAGTTATGATAGGAGGTCTGTCAGAGACCAGTTGGAGTTACTATATGAGGTCTGCCAGAGACCAGTCAGAGTTATGTTGTGGGGTCTATCAGAGACCAGTGTTGGAGCTTTGTATTAGGTCTATCTGAGACCAGGGTTTGAGGAATTCTGGAGGGTCTATCTGAGATTTTTTGATATGGTTCAGGCTTCTCAGCTATGGCATTTGGTCCCTGTTGCATGTACTTGCATTGCATTGTCTGCATACCCATTATCATTGCATATCATTAACGTGTGTCTGTGCTGCAGGTGCATTTGCATATTCCCTGGTTCTAGTGCCCGGACTTCTGCTTATTGATCATGGCTGGTTTGAGGAAGACAATTGCGTACAAGTTACCTACACCTGACATTACTCCCTTACTTGGTTTGATGTCCCTTGCTGATGAGGAGGTTAGGAGAAGTTTCAGGATGAGTCATGGAAGATTGCTGAGATTAGTCTGCAAGCCAACGACTGCTGAGATAAATGGGTTGTACACCTTGATGCAATTCTACGACCCAGCATTGAGATGTTTCACATTTGCTGACTTTATTTTGGGACCTACTATTGAGGAGTATGTGGAGTTTACTGAGCTACCAGTACAGAACAAGGTTCCTTTTATTCACTCTGCAGCTGAGCCCAAGCTGGAGGACTTAGCTAAGGCCTTGCACATGAACGCTGCTGAACTATTAGTGACTTCTTGGCTTGGGGTTCCAGGGTTCTCTCTTGATTTTCTGGTTGGCAAAGCTCAAGAGTATGCCAAAAACGGGTGTTGGGTGGTCTTCAACGCTATTTTGGCTCTATGCATTTACGGAATAGTGCTGTTTCCCAATTTACCCAATTTTGTGGACTTGGACGCTTTCCATCTGTTTGCTGCTGGCAACCCGGTGCCCACTTTGATCGGAGATCTCTATCACTCATTGCACTACAAAAATGAAAATAGAAGAGGGAAGATTGTTTACTGTTGTGCGCCGCTGTTGAACATGTGGTTTAAGAGCCATCTTCCCCTGAAGGGACCTTTTGTGGATAGTGCAACTACAGCTAACTGGCCAGAGCGCCTGATGAGGCTATCTTCCGAAGACATTGAGTGGTTTGACCGAGACTTGCTGGGGTCTGAGCTTATCTTCAGTTGTTCTGGGTATCCTAATGTTCCTTTGATAGGAAGAAAAGGGTGTATCAATTACAACCCGTCTCTGTTCGTTCGCCAGTTCGGATATGTGTTGAAGAACCCACCTCAGGAGGAGGAAGTACAGGAATCTATGTACTTCACCGGTGATTTGAATGGAGAGTTGCTAGCCAAGCTTCAGCAGGCCTGGAGGCGTATTAACAGAAGAGGGAAGCCACTATTAGGGAAGAATGATTGTCAGGCTTATGCACCCTACAAAGTTTGGATCCAAGAGAGAGCAAGATAGTTGCGGATGCCATTTCCAGCTGCACCAGTCCCTGTTCATATTCCGGTGGAAGAACCAACTACTGTTACTAGGGAGGCCTACGAGCAAGTTGTTAAAGAAAAGGAAGCCTTGATGAAGATCAATGAAGGGTTAGAGCAAGAGCTGGCTCAGATACGCAGTGAGAAAAACAAGGCCGTACACTCCTTCCAACAGCAGATCGAACTAGTAAACAGGCTAGGGGCTGAGTTAACTGAAGAGAAAAAGAAGCGCGAACGTCTGGGTCAAGAGTTCAGAAGCTCTCATGACATGCTGGAGTCCAAAAAGAAAGCACTCGACGCCGCCCACCGGGAAATTTCTTCTTGTAATAAGACTTGGAATGCTACGTTAACCAACAACAAAAAGAGGGAAGACAAATTAAAGCAGCAAATTTCTGACCTCGAGGAGCAGTTGAAGGCTAGCATTAAGAAGTATGAAGAAGAAGTGATGACCAGGTATAGTCTCCAGAATGCATTGAACAAGGCCATCGAAGGCAGGAACGAAGCTGTGTCTCAGAAGCGGAAGCTAGAGGATCGCTTCGGAGAAGGGGCATGGGAAGAAACTGCTGGTGACGTGCGACGTGTTCTCAAGAGAAGAAATCAGCTTGTTGAGGGTCTGCTTGCCCGACCAAGTCACCCAGAGACCAAGAAGTTACTAGAAGAGTATCAGGCTTATGAGTGTATTTGACCATTTCATGTATTGATGCTTTATTTGCATAGTCCTGACCATCACCAGGATTGTTGGTTGAGGTCATGCCTTCTTATTGTACTCAGTGATATTGTATTCTTGGCTTATTGGATTTCTCTGTAATATATGAGGATTTCTATGATTCAGCTCCGATCTTCCTATTGCTAGCACTGTCACTGCACTGGCACCTTCGCACTAGAATCGGGGAATGGGTTTCCCTAATGCACAGACACACATTGCATTGCATTCATATTCATATTGCATTACAGGTGATTATTGGATGGTATCTTATTTCCTGCTCTGTACCAGGTATTTCCAGGATTGAAGATCAGCGCCCACACTGATACTCCACTCGCACCAACTGCCGAAGAATCATGGATCAAATGCAGAATGAGATGCAAGATATGCGGGAGAAGCTGGCGCTCTTCATGCAGACAATGGAGACTATTGCAAAAGGGCAGGAGAATTTGCAAGCTATGGTGCAGCCTCTGTTGGCAAGGAATGCTGGGCACGGGAATGAGGATCATCAGTCTGTGCGAGTCGACACTGTTCATGGGGATGGTACTCCCACACCAGTGGCTCCACCTGTAGTCAATATACCCGCTGTCCATGTCAACAACGGTACTGCTGCTGGGAACGGTAACGTTGGAATTGGGAACGAGACTGCTGTCCATAACGTTGGGCTTGGGGATGTTAACCTGGGTGATAACATGGGAGGCAATGGCTTCGGTAATGCTGGATTCGGTTTCAATGACCAGGGATTCGATAATACTGGGAAATATGGTTTCAATACTCAAGGCTTCGGGCAGGACGGGCATGGCGTGACTAATCAGGGTTATGGAGGATTCGGAAATGGAAATGGCGTTGGGTTAATGACTTTTGGACCTACTGGAGTTGCTCCAGGATACGGCAACAGAGGGCGAGGCCCGGTGATGAATCAGATCAGAGCTGGCCGTAACAACGGATACGATGGGTATGGATCTGGTAATGGCAACTGGCAAGAAGATCAGCAAGAGGACGCTTTCTCCGGTGGAGGTTTCGAGGGGCCTATGGATGACTCCCAGAGGATCAGAATGCTAGAGGTGCAGATGAGGGGGGTTGTGAATCAAAGTGCTGTGGGCCTAGATATGTCAACAATGGGTCTGGTGCCTGGCTTGAGGGTGCCGATCAAATTCAAAGCTCCTACATTTGACAAGTATAAAGGGGACACCTGTCCAAAAGTGCACGTGCGGTCATATTACAGAAGGATGTCGGCGTATTCAACTGATGAGAGGATGCTAATGCATTTCTTTCAAGATAGTTTGTCGGGTCCTTCCCTCGAGTGGTATATGGGATTGGAACCAACTCACATAAAGACGTGGAAGCAGCTGGCAGAAGCATTTGTAGCTCACTATAAGTATAACAGCGACTTGGCGCCCAACTGGGTCCAATTGCAGGGGTTGTCCCAGAAAAAGGGTGAGAGCTTCAAAGAGTATGCGCAGAGATGGCGCGACATGGCTGCTAGGGTCCATCCTCCTCTAGAGGACAAGGAGATGAATGACATGTTCATAGGAACATTCACCGGCATGTTTTATGACAAGTTGTTTCACACATCTTTGGGTAGTTTCTCAGACTTAATTCTGATGGGAGAAAAGATTGAAAGTAACATTAAGCAGGGGAGATTCCAAGCTGAGGAATCTACTGCATCTGGCAGTAACAGAAAGGCTTTTGGTGGGCGCCGTCAAGGCGATGCAAGCGCAGTGTTTGGGGGCCGAGGCCGAGGCCGGGGCAGAGGTCGAAACCAGTATAATCAGCCGCAGCAGGTGGCAAGCGTTACTATTCCGTTTCAGCAACAACCTATTCAACAACAGCAACAGCAGCCACAGCAGGGGGCACAGCCTGCTCAGCGCAGATTCCAGGGGGGCAAACCAAGGAGGGTTTTTGAAAAGCCTCCTTCAACGTATGCAGATTTGCTACAGACGTTATTGGGTTTGAACTTGGTAGAGAAGAGAACTCTGGCACCAATAACAGGCACTCCTCCGTATGGTTATGATGCAAGCAGGCACTGTGAATTCCACTCCGGGGCTCCGGGCCACGATGTAGAGGGTTGCCATGCATTCAAGCATGTAGTGCAGGATCTATTGGATAGTAAGGTTATCAATTTTGGAACAGTGGGTCCGAATATAGTGCAGAAGCCCATGCCCAACCATGGGGCAAACGCCATTTTAACTGAGGAGGGTTTGAATTTGATTATGAATGTCGTCGACTTAAAGACACCGTTGTGTGAAATAAAGAGCCGATTGTTGCGAGGGGGTGTCTATCCAGGTTGTGACGAGTATTGCTTAGAGTGCTGGACCCTAGCTGGGGGTTGTGATGACTTAAAGAAGGGTATTCAGGCTTTAATAGATGGCGGCACGCTGCAATTTGACCGAGCAGCAATTGAAGAACCTGCAGGGGTGTTGGCAGACAAGCAAAGTGATGTGGCCACTGTAACGATTCCTCGAAAGACAATCACTATAACAGCACCGGCCAAGCGATTGCCGATCACTATCACCAAGGCAGGACCAATCCCGTACGAGAGCACTAAGGCAGTCCCATGGTCCTATGGGTTGGAAGTGTATTGTGATGGGATAAAGATTGATGTTAATAAGCAGCCAGCTGAGACTGTAGATAACGTTGTTGGCGCAGGAGGTATGACAAGAAGTGGTAGGATCTTCATATCGCCTGAGGTAGAGGCCGAAAGGCTGGCAAAAGGAAAGGGAAAGATGGTTGAGAATGTCCCAGTACAGGGGAATGAAAAAGAAGCGACATCGAAGGATGTGGAAGAGTTCATGTGCTTGATTCGTAAAAGCGATTATAAGATTATTGAGCATCTGCAACAGACGCCGTCAAAGATATTTATACTGTCGTTGCTACTGTGTTCTGAAGCTCACAGAAATGCATTGTTGAAAGTCCTGGATACTTCCTTCGTACCCCAAGATGTTTCCGTGAATCAGCTGGAGGGGGTGTTAGCGCATGTAAATGCAGGCCATAGCTTGGGCTTTACCGACTTTGATTTGACCCCGAAGGGGAGAGAGCATAATATGGCGCTGCACGTCTCTGTGGAATGTAGAGGATCAGTCATGTCTCATGTACTGGTAGATACCGGATCGTCTTTAAATGAGGCTGCCCAAGAAAGCAATGATGAAGCTAGATGTCAGAGGAATCCTGTGCACGCCCAGTGACTTGGTGGTCAGGGCATTTGATGGCACGCGAAGAACAGTCTTTGGATCTATAACATTACCTCTACAGGTGGGGCCGGAGGTTTTCGCAACCGAATTTTATATCATGGACATCCAGCCTGCATATAGCTGCCTTCTTGGACGACCCTGGATCCATGGGGCGGGAGCAGTCACGTCTACCTTGCATCAAAAGTTGAAATATATGGTAGGAGACAGCGTGGTTACAGTCTGCGGAGAAGAGGACATCCTGGTCAGCCATCTGTCATCATTTAAATATGTGAAGGTCGATGGAGAGATTCACGAAACACCTTGCCAGGCATTTGAAGGGTTGCGCATCAAAGACAAAAGTCTCGGGCCGAGTAAAGCGTCGGAGATAGCCGTCTCGTCATATAAGGAAGCTCAAGCTCTGGTAGAGACTGGTGAGACAAAGGGCTGGGGCAAAGTGCTGGATATTCCTGTGAAGACGGACCGGTTTGGGCTGGGATATCAACCGTCATCATCAACACCTGCTGTGGGGGCACCCCGTTTCAGAGGACCAATAACCATCACCGCCAGTGGAGTATGTCATGAGACCATCAACGCTGCTTCAGAGTCTGACGAAGGAGACAGCGATTGCGATATGGACGCCTGGATCCAGCCGAGCGTGCCAGGACAGGGATTGTGCAATTGGTCTATTCAGGAGATTGTTCCTGTGACTCTTAAACAGTAATGCTTTGTTTTTCAATTGTTGAACAATCTGGTGTCTTGCCCGGGGCATCATGATTTGCTTAGGGCTGTGCTGTTATGAACATTGCGTGTTTATCATTAAATAAAAGGCGTTTTTTCATGTGCAAATATTGCGATCTCTGTTTTTCCTGTTTTGTGTTTTCCAATAAAATGGCAACGTGGTTATTCGCTTTATACGCATTTTGAAGCATTTAACCATTCCTTTTGCAGGATAACATTTTCAGATGACATCACTGAACCACCTATGACTCGTCTCGACTTTGAGCACCCAGTATTTCAGGCCGAAGAGGAGATTGTTGAAGATGGTGACGTTCCCGAAGAATTGTCTCGGTTGGTGAAGCAAGAAGAGCGAGTCATTCTGCCTCATGAGGAAGTCATCGAAATTATTAACCTGGGGTCGGAAGGGGTTGAAAAGAACATTCGTATAGGAGCCGCGCTGCAGAGCGACGTCAAGCGAAGACTGGTTGAAATGCTCAGAGAGTATAGTGATGTGTTCGCTTGGTCGTATGAAGACATGCCTGGGCTCGATACGGATATGGTTGTGCACCGTCTGCCGTTGAAAGAAGAATGCTCGCCGGTCAAGCAAAAGCTTCGCAGAACTAGACCTGATATGGCAGTGAAGATTAAAGAGGAGGTTCAAAAACAGTGGGATGCTGGTTTCCTAGCTGTGACAAAATATCCCTCATGGGTCGCTAACATTGTACCAGTGCCAAAGAAAGACGGTAAAGTGAGAATGTGCGTAGATTACCGTGACTTAAATAAAGCGAGCCCAAAAGATGATTTTCCACTTCCTCATATCGATGTGCTAGTTGACAACACTGCTCAATACTCCGTATTCTCCTTCATGGATGGCTTCTCAGGCTATAATCAGATCAAAATGGCGCCAGAGGACATGGAGAAGACTACTTTCATTACGCCTTGGGGAACATTTTGTTATAAAGTGATGCCCTTCGGATTGAAGAATGCTGGGGCAACATATCAGCATGCAATGACGACTCTTTTCCATGATATGATGCATAAGGAGATCGAAGTTTATGTTGACGATATGATTGCCAAATCCCAGACGGAGGAAGAGCATTTGGTGAATCTGCTGAAGTTATTCAAAAGGCTTAGGAAGTTCAGGCTGAGACTGAACCCTAACAAGTGCACCTTCGGGGTGAGATCGGGTAAACTGCTGGGGTTTATCGTGAGCGAAAGAGGAATAGAGGTTGATCCTGCAAAAATAAAAGCAATACAAGAGATGCCGACGCCTAAAACAGAGAAAGAGGTGCGCGGGTTTTTAGGGAGGTTGAACTACATCGCTCGGTTCATATCTCACCTAACTGCTACGTGTGAACCGTTGTTTAAACTGTTAAAGAAAGACCAGGCGGTAACGTGGAACGAAAATTGTCAAAAGGCGTTCGATAAAATAAAGCAGTATTTGCAGGAGCCTCCTATTTTGATACCTCTAGTGGCAGGGAGACCCTTGATTATGTATTTGACAGTTCTTGAGGGAAGTATGGGTTGTGTTCTCGGTCAACACGACGAGACAGGAAGAAAAGAGCATGCGATCTACTACTTGAGTAAGAAGTTTACTGAATGTGAATCTCGATATTCAATGCTTGAAAAAACTTGTTGCGCGCTAGCCTGGGCCGCCAAGCGTTTGAGGCAATACATGCTGAATCATACAACCATGCTCATCTCGAAGATGGATCCTATCAAATATGTGTTCGAAAAGCAGGCGCTATCAGGGAGAATTGCTCGTTGGCAGATGGTCCTGACTGAATATGACATCCAGTATGTCTCGCAGAAGGCTATAAAGGGGAGTGTACTGTCTGAGTACTTGGCAGAGCAGCCTATTGAAGATTACCAATCGATGAGGTTTGATTTTCCTGACGAGGATATCATGTACCTAAAGATGAAAGATTGCGAAGAGCCGTTGCCAGACGAAGGACTGGAATTGGGTTCCAAGTGGAAGTTGATATTTGACGGAGCTGTGAACGCCTACGGTAGCGGAATAGGGGCAATCATCACTACTCCACACGGGTCGCACATCCCGTTTACTGCTCGATTGACCTTTCCGGTTACCAATAATGAAGCTGAATACGAAGCTTGCATCATGGGGCTTGAAGAAGCCATTGATTTGCGAATCAAAAATCTGGATGTATACAGAGACTCAGCTCTGGTGGTGAATCAAATAAAAGGGGAATGGGGACACGTCAGCCCAATTTGATACCGTACATGAACTATGCGAGGAGATTGTTGCCTTTCTTTGACAAGGTTGAGTTGCATCATGTACCGCGAGCAGAAAATCAGATGGCTGACGCCCTGGCCACTTTGTCTTCCATGTACAAGGTCAACTTCTGGAACGAGGCTCCCAGCATTATTATCTCTCGGCTTGACAGACCCGCCTTCGTGTTTGCCATTGACGAAGCTTCTGACGATAAACCATGGTATTTTGATATCCTCAATTTCCTGAAGAACAAAGAGTATCCGGCTGGGGCATCCAGTCAAGATCAGAAGACTCTCAGGAGATTAGCGGGTAATTTCTATTTGAATCTGGATGGTGTCTTATACAGAAGAAACCACGATTTGGTGTTGCTGCGTTATGTAGACGAAAAAGAGGCAAAGTTGCTCATGGAGGAAATACACGAAGGTACATTTGGTACACATGCTGGTGGGCATGCTATGACGAGGAAGCTGCTGCGGGCAGGTTATTTTTGGCTGACTATGGAAACTGATTGTTTCAAGTTTGCGAGGAAGTGCCACAAGTGCCAAATCTATGCTGATAAGATCCATGTGCCTCCGAGTCCTCTGAATGTGATGTCATCGCCATGGCCATTCTCGATGTGGGGAATCGATATGATTGGAAAGATCGAGCCGACAGCTTCTAATGGACACCGGTTCATTCTGGTAGCAATCGATTATTTCACCAAGTGGGTAGAAGCGGCGTCTTACGCAAATGTAACTAAGCAAGTGGTGGCCAGATTCATCAAGAGAGATATCATTTGCAGATATGGAATCCTCGAGCGGATAATCACTGACAACGGTTCAAACCTGAATAACAAAATGATGAGGGAACTCTGTCAGAATTTCAAGATCGAACATCACAACTCCTCCCCTTACCGACCCAAGATGAATGGCGTTGTTGAAGCGGCCAATAAGAATATAAAGAAGATCGTTCAAAAGATGGTGGTGACCTATAAGGATTGGCATGAGATACTACCTTTTGCTTTGCACGGTTATCGTATGACGGTACGCACATCAACCGGGGCAACCCCATTCTCGTTAGTATACGGAATGGAAGCAGTGTTACCACTGGAAGTTGAGATTCCTTCTCTGAGAGTGCTACGAGACGTCCGACTAGACGAGGCAGAATGGGTGAAAGACAGGTTGAACCAGCTGAGTTTAATGGATGAGAAGAGGCTAGCTTCTCTAGCATACGGTCGTTTGTACCAGAGCCGAATGAAGAAAGCATATGATAAGAAGATACATCCGTAGAGCTTTCAGACGGGCGACCTTGTGCTGAAAAGGATTCTCCCGCCGCAGGCAGATCACAGGGGCAAGTGGACCCCTAACTACGAAGGGCCATATGTTGTCAGAAAAGTCTTTTCAAGAGGAGCGTTATTATTGTCCACCATGGACGGTGAAGACTTTACGTCGCCTGTGAATTTGGACGCAGTTAAAAAATACTTTGCTTGAAATTGACCCGCTGGACAGAAAAAAGAGAGTCCAGGCAAAAATGGGGCATCCTGGCGAACCAAAAACAGAATGAAAGGTTCGGGCAAAAGTTAGGGATAAAATTGAAAGAAAATGTACACCCGCGAAGTTGAAAACCTACACTGGGCGGCTTCGGCAAAAAAGGGTATCCCGGTGAACTGAAAACCCGTAAAGGGCGGTTCACGCAAAAGTTAGGGATTTGAAAAGCAAATGACTGCGGTCCGAACTTGATACTGCATTGAGCGTTGGTGCGGGAGAATATACCTGAGGGGTCGATTATCAGATATAATCTCTTCGAAAGTGTGGATACCAGGAAAAACATTAGAGTCAGGCGAGTCATAGGAGGATCAGTTCGTGGTGTTCGTCTGCATCCCGTTGCCGACATGTGTACAAATTTAATTTATCAATATATTTATGCTTCTTGTGCATACTTGTATATTTGTTGTGTGTAGCTTCCTCTTTTCAGGAGTTACATCCCGTGTACAAAACTCTGCCCATTCAGGGGCCCAATCAATAAAATATGTTATTCAGTACCTGATGCTAGTTGTTTACTGTTTTGTGCATGATAAACTCCTAGGTTTGATGAAACTAGCATGTGTATAACGTCACTGGCCCTTGCCAATAATTGCTAAAACTTTGAATTAACTGAAAATGATGTCACTAACGCTAACCTGAACAGATTCGGTTGTATAGACTTGTCTTGTCTTGTTTGTGGTGTTGCAGGGTTCGTAGCCGTATGAAGTGAACGATCAAAGGACGGCAGTATGGACCAGAAGCTTGTAACGAAGGACTCGATCCCCACGCAGATTATGCTTCCAAGATAATAATGTTCCTCACTAAAGAAGGATCAAATTCCCCAGCTAGTCGTAGCTTATGCCGAAGGATATTCTCCAGCAAAATCGTTTATCCTTAGCAGAGTTTGGAGATTCCAAGATTGTAAGACTGTACTCAGACGGTGCATCTCAAGCAGAGTGGTTTAGCTTCAGAAGATTAACATTTCCAACTTGTGAGCTGTACTCAGGCAGCCTACCCTTTCCAGTAGGGTCAGTTACGCTCCCCCAGCGGAGTCAGTTGATTTTCCCCAAGAGAATTGGTTCGTCCTCAGCGGAGTTCTCTCTTTTCAGCAAGTGTTTTCTTTCCTCCTAGCGGAACTCGAAGGTTGAAACTATCCCCGACAGAGTTGGTCATGTGCCCTGGCATTTATTTTGTCAGAATACCGTGTGATATTTGTTCATTCCCCAGCGGAAGTCCAATCATACCGGGCTCACATGCTATTCCCCAGCAGAGTTATATTCCCCAGCGGGGTTGACTTCACTCTTCCAACATTTGTTTTGCTAGAATAATTTTGTAGCACCTGGCTATTCCCAGCGGAGTCGGCGGTATCTTCAGCATTTATTTTGCTGAAGCGGTTTCTGTATCCCAGCAGTTCGAGTCTGCATTTGCATTGGCATATAGTGTCATACTCGCATTCACCAAATAAAAGAACGCGCAGCATTTCCATGTCGAATGGAGCATTGCGTCATTGTCGAACATATGCATTTTGAAACGTAAACCAGGTTGGCTAACCATTTGTTTCAAGTGTTGTTATATTGCAGGCGGAGAGAGCTCTTGCTCAAATGAATTACTAAACATTCAAGGTCTCGACGTGAGACATTCAATGATAATGTCAGTTTCGGCAGTGTTCCCCACAGAGTTATTAGGTTAAGTTCTCTTTGTCTCCGAGCAGGGTTATTTGTGTAAATTTCTCTTGTTTTCCCCGCCAGAGTTAGTAGGCAAAATCTCTCCTTGTCCCCAAGCAGAGTTATTTGTCATCAAAAGGGTTCATGAATTTCAGAGGCTGCCGCCGGTTATCAGAACAGGCGTCCGGTAGTTTGGTTTCCAAATATCCCCAGTAGAGTCCGCCCCAAAGTTGCTGTCACGTCAGTGCTAAAAAGTTTGTGGTTTGGGACCAATGGAGAAATGAGTCCTGACGTGGACAATTTTATTGACGGGTTTTCTTGGTGCTAGAGGAGTGGGTGTCCTAACGTGGACAGATTTATTTCCCCGCATTGATGAGGTGTGTTAGTCCTAACATGGACAGATTCGGTTTCTCGGTACTGGGTTGAATGTGAAGTCCTGACGTGGACAAAATTGATTACTCTTTGTGTTGGTGTCCTGACGTGGACAACTTATTTCCAGCAGACATCTTCCTTCGTAATGGTGAAATGTGCGTCCTGACGTGGACAAGTTTTATTTCTTCAGCAGGTTGAGATGTGAGTCCTGACGTGGACAAGTTTTATTTCCCCAGCGGGTCGAAGATGCGGGAGTCCTGACGTGGACAAGTTTTATTTCCCCAGCGGGTCGAAGATACGGGAGTCCTTACATGGAAAAATCAAGACGAGATGGGAGTCCTTACGTGGACAAATCAAGATAAGATGCATTCCTTACGTGGAAGGATTGATTCCTTACGTGGAAAAATGTGATTCCTTACGTGGAACGAAGTTGATTCCTTACGTGGAAAAGCGATATATTCCTTACGTGGAAAGTGTATTCCTTACGTGGAAAGGTGTTATTCACAAGATGGAAAGAAGTTTATTCCTAACGTGGAAGGGTGAGTCCTAACGTGGACGATGTATTCATAACCTAGAAAGTTTAGTCCTGACGTGGACGATGTATTCATAACCTAGAAAGTTTAGTCCTGACGTGGACAGATCCCGACGAAGTCTTAGTCCTAACGTGGACGGTGTTATTCCTAACGTGGAAGAGTTTATTCCTAACATGGACGATTTATTTCTGATGAAATGCAGACGAGTTATCCCCAGCGAAGTCGCCGAGATTTTTCCGAGTTGACGGCAGATGGAGTCCTGACGTGGACAAGTTTTAGTTGAGATTTCTTCGATGATAGAATCTTTTTCAGGCTGATGAAAATAATCCCCAGCACGGTCGCTAACGGATCAGTTGGTTGCTGTAACAGTCAGATTCAGTTGATGAATGTCGTTCCCCAAGCAGTGGTGCAGTTTATTTCTGCGGTTGGCAAATTTCCGGGTTCTTAGTATTCAACCGTCTCGTACCTCGAATGTTTGAAGGCCGTTCGCTCTTCACCCAATCGGGTCCAAGTCGCTTGAATAGGGGCAGCTGTTGCACCCTAAAATTTGCCTAACCTATTTCATTTGGTTTATGTTTCAATTGCATTAGCATTTGCATATAGAGTCATGTACATAGTCTAATCATCTGCATAGCATAGCATAGCAAGTCATCCAACAAGGGTCCAAGTACTATTCTCATCTCTATGAACCTATCAAGAGGTTATTATTCTAATTCAAGCATATCCAAGTCATCAGAAAGAATGGGAAAGCTAAAGAAGTCAGTGGATCAAGCAGTGGATCTATCTTCTATCTTGAGGGTATTTGAAGATCATCAAAGAAGTTGTGAGTTGTGAATTGGTCATGGAGGGTATGTAGACATCATGGAAGACTTAGAAAGTCATTTTGAAAGTGAGACAAGTCATTGATATGATCACAAGAGTGGCAGTTGAAGGCAGTCAACTAGGGTTTCATCTGGGTCAACTCTGGGTCAACCCTAGGTCAAATGTTTGATTGAAAGGTACCAAGGGCTATTGGAGAGATGTGGGGTTCATCATTTGACATGTAGAGAAGGATATGGTGATGTGCTAAGAAGAAATCAAGAGAAATCAAGGAGAAGAGGAGTTTCTAAATTAGGGTTTCTGTGTAAAATCCCCTGATTTAGGTCAAATTTCCAAGCAAGATAAGTCAAAATGCAAGCTTCAAATGGATCCTTGGCCAACATGAAACTTGTAGAGGATCTCAAGACCTTTAATTTGAGTGGTGGAAGACATTAAGGAGATTTATATAACTCAAGTTATGGTCCTTGCAAGTTATAGGTCATCTGAGGTATCTGAAATTTTGTCTGTGAAAGTTACTTGTCTTCCAAGCAACTTTTACCCCTCAAGGAGATTTCAAATGAATTTATGGTCAACATAAGAGTTGTTCCTCATTGTCTTAGCTTTCTAGAATGGTATGGTATGCCTTCATATGATTTGTGGAACTCTACTTATGGTCTTGGCAAGCAAAGGGTTTTTTGGTCATCTAAGAATTAGAGGTCATTTCAAGCCTATGCCCAAAACTCATACAAGGAAGCTTCAAATGGAAAACTTCACAACATCAAACTTGCTCCAAATGACATTTTGAGTCTATAAAAGTGATCACGGAAGATTGGAAAGGCTCATAGCTCAAGGTTTCAAATTTGGTGAATTTAATGAATAAAAAATGACCTAAAATTGAGATTTTTCATAATTTGGCCAAATGGGATGAAATTATAGGTCATTTTGATTGGAAAAAATGTTTTAAGAACATTGGCAAAAGTGGATTTTTGAGTTTGGTTCAAGATTTGAAAGTTATGCTTGGTTACTTACAAAAGAAGTTACATAATCCAAATCCAAGGGAAAGTGTGCATGAGAAGATTCTACAAAGTTCTAGAGGTTTCTAAGTTCATCTATATATTGAATGGAGTAACTTCATGCCATGGTTGGTGATTCATTGTAATCAAAACACATAGCTATACATCATTCTTCCATTTTTCAAAAGCATCTCAAACTCCATCAAATCTCCATCAATTTCCAAATTTCTTGATCTGATGATCATCAACATCTTTCATAGATCACAATTCCATCAGAATTTGGTTGAATTGCAGAAGAACTCGTGTTGTTCAATTTCATCATCCAAGGAGCAAGAACTTTGTGATTGCAAGATTTAAGGCATTGGAGCAAGAACTTTTGCATACAGAACTCGGAGCAAGCTTATTGATCAATTTCCAATCATTGCAAGCATCAGATCCAAGGATTTCTATACCTGTTTTCATCATTTACACCAGGTTGGTAATCCATTCGAATTGCCTGATTTAGTCAGCATGTTAGGGATTTGTTAGGTTAGAACTGTTAGGTTAGGTTAGATGATGAAATTCAGAAAGTTTGAGAAGGTTTCATGGAGGTTGTTAATGGTGCATCAAATCTGTTAAGGTGTAGAACATCTAGAATATTGCACTATAGTCTTGGATATGTAGCTTAATTGATCAGCATGAAGTGTAGATTAGGTTAGGGTAAGAATTAGTGAGAATTGAAATGTTTGATCTCAGTGCAAAGTGATGAAGGCAAGATGTTCTAGCTATCGGGTTCGAACTTTGATGGAGTTTTAGAGGAAGATATTATTATGGTTGTGTAGAGGGAAGAGAATAGATCACTTTTGGTTTTTACATTGTGTGATTTCATGGAGAGACGAGAGAGAACAAGGAGATGGAAAGAGCATGCATGGGACTGGTTTTCTGAAAACCCTAGAAGATAATTGGAGACGATGATGGACAACCGTTGGATGATCATAAGACCCTTGACTCAGAGTACGATCTAAAGGCCAGAATTCAAAGTTAAAACGGAGGGAAATCCCAAAGGCGCTACGCACCGTTTCATTTAACTCTTCTGATGGGCTCAAGTGATCCATTGCTTTTTACACCCCCAAATGCAAGCCCAAAACCAATTTGAACTGAATCTTTTACTTTATGCACCGTTTTCCTTTTTTTTGTTTTTTTTGTTGTGTCTTCTGAATGCATTGGGCCCAGACGCGCATTGCTAGGCGCGCCCCCCAGTCTGGGCCCATTATCATATTTTAACTGCATTTAATTACTCATTGCACCCCTGATCCAATTAATTCCATATTAATTTCTTTCAAATTTTTTTTAATTCTTTGAAAATTCATAACAAATAGAAAAATGCTTATTTTTAATTGGTTGTTTTTGCATATTGTTCATAATTCTGTCAAGAAAATTATCACATAAAAAAATTCCAATTTCATTTTGTTTTTATATTTTTAGCATATTTTTCTTTTAAATAGGTTTGAATAATGTGTAGTTTAATGCATGAATTTGTTGATTTTAGTTTGATTAGATGCTTTAATATTTTTGACCCATTCTTTTTAGGTTGATTAGCTTAGACCTTTAGCTTGTGTATAAAATTTAATTCATGATTTTAGAACTTAATTTTTAGGTGATTTGTTTAGATATGATTAGAAGAACCAAAACTAGGGTTTAGGAGATAACATAGGTGTAGTGAATCAATTCTTTTAGGAGTTGTAGATGGAACCTTTGGGGTATGGGACTATAGGGATTATGGGTAGATAATAGATCCCTTAGAAATTACTAGGTTTCCCCTGTTCTACTATTACTATCAGTATACTGCTTGTATTTGCTTGACTGTGTGGTGTGCCCTCTCTAGGGTTATTTCATTTGTCTGTGTGGGGTATTGGGTTTGCTTGGGGATTGGGAGAGCTGAAGACTTTGATGATGAGGACCATTGAAGATCAAGAGAATGAAGTCCAACTTCCAGAGTTGATGGGGAGTATCCTTTGCTGGCAGCTGTTGAGGAGTATAGGATTTAGGAGCTAGGAAGAGCCCTAGAGTAGAAAGCTTGATTCACAAATATGGAAGGTCTTATCTGCCTCCATTCTTTCTCTATGATTCAAAGTCTCTTTCAAATACCCACCTCCTTCCTTTGGAAGGATTAGTGAATGTATTTGAAAGATAGAACTTTTGAGGGAAAATTGGCTGTATAATGTTAACAGTTAATGAGCCACCCTTGGTAGGCAATTGACTGTTTAACATTCATTCTATCTTGTTGACTGATATTCATCTTGGAGGTTGATACTTGAAGAAAAGCCATTGCAGATTGAAGACTGATGATAAAGACCTTGCTTGAAGGCTGTGAAGATAAAGACTGAGGCTTGCTTGAAGCTTGTAGCAGTTTGATGATGACTTGAAGACAGATATTGATGCAGAGCCGCTGTTGCTGTTTATTTTTTTAGCTGTTTAATTTATGATGTATTGATTGGTTTTCCCTGACTGTATTGTTTGCTGTTTAACCTGTTAGGTTGAAAGTGAATTCTGTTCACTTTTGCCTGTTGTTTTCTAGGTTCGAGGTTGAGTGGGACTCCCTTGCCTCGCTTGTATTGCTGCATCCATGCATTTTACTGCTTTATTGTATATTTGCTATTGTTTCCGTCTATTCCCTTAGGATCTCTGTTTCTCTCTGTGCAAGAGAGGAGCATGATAGACCTTAGGTCTTAACCCATGCATGATAACATTAGGTTAGTTTGATTCCCTTTTCAACCGTAGGTTAGAGTTCTGTCTCTTCTTTCTCAAAACAAACAGAAAAACACAATAAATATTTCAAACACAATAAAAGACACTTCTTCCGTAAAAGAATGTGAACTCATCAAAACGTCATTTTTGTCCGCTTGGACCAGTAATCAGAAAACCCTTTTTCAGAAGGAGATAAAAGCAATCAAAACAGACTTGTGTCGTACGTGGCCCGAACTACGTTTGCTCTGATCTTTCATGCTGTATGAAAGTACGTAGGCATAGGATGCGATATCCTAGCGAGCAACCTTCCCCTCCTTTCCCGTAGGTAGGCGAACTACGTTGACTCTAATTTCTCGTTCCAGACGGGAATACGTAGGCATAAAGTGCGATACTTTGCCGAGTCATTTTATTTTCTTTTTAACCCTTAACCCTTAGTTTAGATAGAATAACAATCCATACAAACCAAGCAAGCGTGGATCCCATCGAGTACGATGGACGTGAGGGGTGCTAATACCTTCCCCTTGCGTAACCGACTCCCGAATCCAGGATTTGGTTGCGATGACCATTCCTTTCCCGTCTTTGCGGTAGGTTTACTCTGAGCGTTTCCTTTCCCTCCGTTGGGATAAATCCTTTCACAAGACTGTTGACCACCTCTTGATGACTTGATGACCATTCAAACTTGAGTAACACCCCTTGTTTAGGCTCAACCTCTGAGTAGACTCCTCTTTCTATGCACAAACTCTTGATCCCCTGTTCAATGAAAAATGCTATGTAATGCAAATGCTAGAAAGAAATGAAATGAAACATAACCAAGTTAAGAAAAGGTTGGGCAAATTTTGGGGTGCAACAGGCAGCAACCGCCACAAGCGCATCTCGACCATAGCTCTTCGCTCAAGAAAACAAGGATGAAACTCACATTGAACAACATATACAAATATGCATTCAAGTGGAAATCGAACAAAACGAGTCGACAAAAATCATGATCAAACGATCAAGAACAGCGACATATATACCAAACATCACACTCCTAATGCATCACACTGATTTATGATGATTCAAAGTGGAACGGTATGCAAAAACACCTTGAAAAACAGAAAAACAGGCCCACTGTTACAGTGTTAATCGGTTGACCCCTGGGGTTAATCGGTTAACACCTTAAAAAGTTTGGGAAATATGGAATTTTGAAGAGGTTAATCGGTTAACCATATGCGTTAACCGATTAACACTATTAACGTTTGAAAAATTTGAAAGTTTGAAATGTTTAATCGGTTAACCATATGCGTTAATCGATTAACACTGTAACAGAGGCCAAAAACAGCAGCAGAAAAGCACTTTTAGCACAAAATCAATTAATCAAATGATCCAAAAGATCAGCTTATCAAATAAGCACGAAATTACACCTGCAAACAGAAAACCAATAGACATGCAAACATGTCTACACAGCACAATCACAATTCAAATCCACCAAAATTCAATCAAATATGAAAATCATCATGAAAATGCAAATAAGCTAAAAAATGCTATGGATCTAAAATTTCCAACCTTCGAAGCGGAGATTTGCTTCGGTTAGTGTTGATCTTGTTGTAATTGAGTAGATCAAATGTTAGAAATCCGGAAAACTTCAAGATCCAAGCCAATTGTTGTTGTATGAATGAAGATCCACCAAATTTGAGTCAAAATGCTTCAAATAATCACTTCTAGATCTAACTCCAGATTCAGATCCAAGCTTGCACGAAAATTGAAGAAGGAAATTGATTCAATGATGATGATGGAAAGAGGTTTTAGCTCAAGAATTCATTGATTCCAATGAAGAATCAATGAATTCAATGAAAAAGAGCTTTGAGTTAGGGTTTTGGAATTTGGAGAATTGAGAGAATTTGAGGGAATTGAGATGAATTCTGAAAAATGAATGTGAGAAAATGAAAGTTGGATCCCTTTGGTTTCGAGTGAATCACTTAAATATCATCTAGGTTTGGATCCTAAAGCAAGGTTTGGAAATTGGTTTGTGAATTGTGGCTTGGCACTAGGAATGGGATTTTAGAGGGAAATGAAATTATGAAATGATTCTAGATCCTTCCCAAGTGAAAAATTTGAATTTAAGTGATCAAAATTGGACCCCAAATGGATCTGCATTGAAAAATCACGTACAGAGGCAAATTTTGCACTGGTTTATCGGTTAACCATATGCGTTAACCGATTAACACTTTGAAAATTTCAAATCTGGCCTGATTTCTCTTTGGTTAATTGATTAAACATATAGGTTAACCGATTAACACCTTCAAAAATTTTAATTTGGCGCCTTTTGGAGGGAAATCTGTCCATTTGCCCTGCTTTGATCATTTGGAGCTCTGTTAAGCTTCTGAATCTCGTTCTTGGACGTTATCACTGTAAAAATGCTTGACATTAGCCTGAGTGCTGCTTTCTGAACTGCTATTCTCCTACAAAATAAAATAAAATCGAGCGTCTGAACGCTGAGCAAAATAAATTCCCGAGCCTCTAATGCTCGCTGTTCGTTGTTCAATCCTTTGCACCGAAATGAACCTGAGCCACGGGAACCTTAACCCCCTGTCCAATGCTATGCGAAAATGCAACGAAATAAAAGCCAGATACTACAAAAACGAAAAGGAAAATTTTGGGGTGCTACAATAGTGTGTTGTAAACTCTCAACATGATCTTCCCAAGCTCCTTCCGCAAAGCACGCCTCGACCTTGCATCTCTTGAAATTAGCTCTCAACTGACAATCCTTCAAGTTTGCAACAGCCTCGTTCAGTCTGTAATCACTATCCCGTCTGGGTGATGTCTCTGCTGCAATCTTCTCGTCTTTGGCATTGAGCTGTGTCTTCAACTTGCTGATCTGTAGCTTCAACTTATCCTCGCGCTCTTTGTTGTTGGTGAGCGTAGCATTCCATTTGTTATCAAACTTAGAAATATTTAAGTAAGCTCTATCCAAATCTTCCTTCTTGGAGACAAAAACACTACTAACAACCTTGAGATCCAAGCCCAAACGCTCCCGAGAATTGGTCTCCTTGGTCAGATTCGTACCCAATTTGTTTACAAGCTCTGTTTGTTTTTTGAAGGAATGAACAACCTCAATCTTCTCACTTCGAAGCTGAATGATTTCTTTCTCTAACTCCTCATTGGCTTTTCTCAACTCTTCCTTCTCAAACAATAACTGATTGTACTTCTGAATGTCTACGGTGGTGGGTTCCTCAATCATGATAGGATACAAAGGTGCGACTGAAGGAAACGGCATCAGAAACTTCGTAGCTCTATCATGAATCCAAGTCAGGTAAGGGTCATATGTTTGATTGTTACTCTTTCCCAACAAGGCTTTCCCTTTCCTGTGAATGTTGTTCCAAGCATGCTCAAGTCTGCCTAAAGTCTCACCCTCCAACAATCTGGTGAGATACAGAGATTCATGTACCTCCTCTTCCTTAGGAGGATCCCTCAGCGCGTATCCGAACACTCTAACTAGCAAAGATGGGTTATAGTTGATGCATCCTTTCCTTCCGACCAAAGGGACATTAGGGAATCCATTACAACTATAAATAACCTCTGTACCCAGCATGTCTCGGTTAAACCAAGTAATGTTCTCTGCACATAGACCCATCAACCTCTCCGACCACTCTGAAGTACTAGCAGTAGCAACAAACGGACCTGCCTTGGGCATATGGCTAGCAAACCATCTGTACAACAAAGGAACACAACACACTACATTCTTCCCCCTTCGTTTCTCATTCTTGTAGTGAACAGAATGATAAACATCTCCAAGAAGAGTAGGCACTGGGTTTCCTGAAGCCAGAATATGGAATGCATCTAAATCCACAAAGTCAGGGAGATTAGGAAACAATATAATGCCATAGATACAAAGGGCGAGGATAACGCAAAACACAATCCAACAACCATCCTTGGCGAATTGCCGAGCCCTATCAACCAAGAAAGCCAAAGGAAAGCCAGACACTCCATTCCACTTAGTCAAATTCCCCTCTAGCTCTGAAGCATCCACATGTAATACAACAACTAGCTTGGCCAGATCATGCTTAGCGTCCGTATGGAAGAATGGCATCTGATCAAGAATGGGCAAGCCTAACAGCATAGAATACTCCTCCAAGGTAGGCGCCAGGATATAGTCAGGGAAAACGAAACACCTCAGTTGTGGATCGTAGAACTGCAGAAGAGCATAAAGACCATCCATCTCGTACACTGAAGGCTTGTAGACACATCTCAATAACCTCCCATAAGACTGCCTGAAGTCTTCCATCACCTTCCCATCAGCCATGGAAATCAAACTCAGCAAAGAACTAACATCAGGAGCTGGAAGCTTGTAGGCCACTATTCTCTTCAAGGGTTCCATGTCAGCAATAAAGGAACAAGATCACTAGAATCGAAGAGGAAATATGCACCTGCAACATAAATACATGTTAATGAAATGTAGATGAAAATGCAAATGCAAATTCAAACAGGGGATCAAGACTGTTGTGCTGTTGGTCGAGAATAACCAGCGCTCTGCTTTAGCAAGAACAAAGTACCGACAATAGGACCCACTGATATTAGGAACGCAGATTCACACTGTAACAAACCGGGTAATCTGAAAGCCAATGATATATGACGCTGAAAATAAATGCGGGAAAATAAAGATAAAGTACATATATACAACACCCAAAAATAAACAAACAAGTGCTAGGATTGACTCGCATAGGGAACCAGGTCCCCAACATAGTCGCCAGTTGTCGCAACCGCGAAAAACACCCGACGGAAAATAGAAGAGTCTCCACCTTTCGTTATTTATCCCAAAGAGAGGGAAAGGAAACAATCAGAAAAACCTACCGAAAAAGGGAAAAGACGAGGTCATCGCAACCAAGTCCTGGATTCGGGAGTCGGTTACGCAAGGGGAAGGTATGAGCACCCCTCACGTCCGTCGTACTCGACGGGATCCACGCATTGTTGTCTATCTAAGGGTGTGATAAAACTATTTACACTAAAGGCTTAAGGGACAAAAGAAAAAGAAAGGACTCGACTGAGCATCACCGCTGTGTGCCTATGTACTCCCTCGTGCAATGGGAAAGTTAGAGTCAACGTAGTTCGGCTAACTACAGGAGAGAAGGGGGAAGGTTGCTCGCTAAGACATTGCGTCTTGTGCCTATGTACTTTCATCTGGTATGAAAGATCAGAGCAAACGTAGTTCAAGAATGATGCAAACACAAAAAGGAAAGCCATAGATAGAAACAAACAAACATGCAAAGAATCATCACTTTGGACCACATCCATAAGTATGCATCCAAGTGGAAAATGAACACAAGTATCAACCAAATCATGATCAACCAAGCACAAACAATGGCAAACACCAAAAATATTTCACTCCTAATGCATCATATCAATTTATGAAGGTTCGAAGTGAAACGGTATGCGAACAATCAAACAAAGTAGCAAAACAGGCTTGCCAGCACAGTGTTAATCGGTTAACCCCCAGGGTTAATCGGTTAACATACTGTTAATGTTTGAAAAATATGAAAATTTGAACTGGTTAATCGGTTAACCATATGTGTTAACCGATTAACGCGATGAAAACTTTGAAAAATCTAGAAATTTGTAATGGTTAATCGGTTAACCATATGCGTTAACCTATTAACACTGTGCTGACAACAGAAAACAGCAAAGCAGAATCACTTTTCAACAACTTATCACTTCTCCAAACATGCCAATGATCACATAATCATTTAATCATGAAATTTAACCAGCAAATCATGATTCCAACAGCATGTATACAGATCCAAATAACATCAACACATATCATATGAATCAAAATGCAGCAAGTCAATCAAAAATGAAAATCATCATGATGAACATGCAATTAAGCTAAAAACAAAATCGGATCAAGAATTTCCAACCTACGAAGCGGAGATTTGCTTCGGTTAATATTGATTTGCTGGAAATGAGTAGATCGAAGCAAGAAACCCGGAATACTTCAAGATCCAAGCTAATCCTTGTAGTAGAGATGGAGATCCTTTAAGATTAAGCCAAATTGTTTCAAATAATCACTTCTAGTTTCACTTCAAATTTCAGATCTAAATTTGCACGAAAATTGAATGAAGAAACTGATCCAATGGAGATGATAGATGAAGGTTTAAGCTCAAGAATTAATGGATTTCAATGAAGAATCAATTAATTCAATGGAGGAAAAGCTTTGGTGAGGGTTTTGGAAATGATGAACTTGAGACATAATTGAGAGAGAATTCTGAATTTGAAAATGGGAATTATGAGAGTTAGATTGGTGTGGTTTAGAGTGAATCACTTAAGTACTCTTTTGGCTTGGATCCAAAGCAAGGTTTGGAAAGTGGATTGGAAAATTTGGAATGGAATTAGGAGTGGGATTTTGGAGGGAATTAAATTAATTTGAAAACTAATCCAAATTTCAAAATGGTTCTAGATCCTTCCCAAATGTAAAAATGCATTTCAAAATGACCAAAATTGGACCCCTAATGGCTCTGCATTGAAAAATCACGTACAGAGGCAAAAATCACATTGGTTAATCGGTTAACCATATAGGTTAATCGATTAACCCCTTTTAATTTTTGAATCTGGGCTGATTTTTCATTGGTTAATCGATTAACCATATAGGTTAACCGATTAACACCTTTAAAATTTTGAATTTGGCGCCTTTTGGAGGGAAACCTGCCCGTTTCTTGTTGTTTCGAACCCTGTTAAGCTTCTGGAATGTGTTCTTGAATGCTGTAACCATGAGACTGCTCACGATAGCCTCAACGCCACTTTCTTAGCTGACAATAACTTGCAAAACAAAATAAAATCGGTCGCCTGATACTCGCTGCTTTGATTGCTTGCATTGAGAGTGAATTCTGAGCCACAGGAAAACCTCGATCCCCTGTATTAAGAACAAATGCTATGCAATGCAGAAAAGCAACATAATGTAGTGAAACAAAAGCTAAGCCAAGAAAAAGGTTGGGAAAATTTTGGGGTGCAACAACGTTCTCTTGAGAATTATGCGACGACTGATTCTGAGCAGGCACCAATGCTTCCACCAATCCGTTGAGTCTTTCCAAACTTTCCCTCAAGGTTATGACCTCATCACGAAGCACTTTGTTCTCTTGCTCTAGTTGATCCATTATTCGATGATGGCTGGCTCGAGTGTTGTATTTATGATTCAGCTTGTCTGTGAAGATAAAGCAAGAGTAAGAACCTGGAATGCAAAGGATGCCATGCTAATGCAAATGCACATGCACAAATGCAAATGAAACCTTAAGGAACTTAAAAAGTATATTTGCAAACATTGGAATAGGATTTCGAAATAATCAAAAGGCTCGTTTTATTAATTAAACTGGGAATTTTTACAAAGCAAACAATACTCCTTCAAGAGCCAATACATCATATTTAAAAGTACAAAAGAAAAAAATCAAAGGAAACTAGGTGTCTAATCTTCTTGACTATGGCCCTTTATTTCCATGAATTTCTTCCATAAGCTGGTTGATTTGCTCTTGCAACTTCGCCTTTTCAAGAATGAGCTTGTCCACATATTTTTTCCAAGTCACGGAAGTCTGAGGAAGACCAGAGCTAGAAACTGATCCTGATGACGCATGAGAGGAAAATAAGTCCTCTTACACTTTCCTTTTCTTAGAAGATTCTTCCTTTTTCTTTTGTTGTTGTAGCTTCTGAAGTTCTTTGTTCTCCTGACTAATGATGTAATACTTGTTTTTCCAAGCATACTTTTCTTTTTCCACCTTGTCCGATGCATTTTTCATCTTTCCTTACTCACTTGTAATAGTCCAGTCAGAGTCCTGAGGAGTCAGCAGCATGGGTTCATAACGAGGATAAGGCATCCTTAGCTCAAAAGCCCTTTCTCACACCCAGCGTAGATAAGGTTCTGAGACAGTACAATTAGGATATCCTAGTGCATTCATTCCTTTTCTATGGATGTGACACCAAGCGCGTACAATTCTAGCTTTGAGTTCTCTATTTTCTCCTTCCTTGAGAAAAATTCCTTCCAAAAGGGTTTGGTGTGGCTTCTTCTTCATTGGATACCCGAGTTGTCGACGGGCCAGAACAGGGTTGTAGTTGATACTTCCCTTCGTGCCAAGGAAAGGTATGTTGAGGAAATCACCGCAGTTGTTAACCTTCCTTACTCCATAATACATAGGGTCATACCAGACAACGTCAGAATGTGTAAGTGATATGACTATCTTTGACCAGCAAGGCGCATCCTTCGGATCTCAGATGGTTGTAAACCTTGACAAGTGAGAAATAAACCACTTGTAAAGAAGAGCAGTGCAACAAGTTATCTGACCCCCTCCTTCAGAATTCTTTAAGTGAATGGAATGACATGTGTCATCCATCAAGGTGGGAACAGGATTCTTGAGTACGAAGATCTTGATGGTGCTCATATCAATGAAGTCGTCAATGTTTGGGAATAGGAAAATCCCATAGGCCAATAGCGTAAAGGTGGCTTGAAGAACTCCAATATTCTTCTTATCGGCGTGATAACGATTCTTCTCTATCAGGAATTCAGTGGCAATCTAAGGAACCCTTCCTTAGTAGCCATGTGAGTTTGAACATTAGACAAACTCAGGCGTGTAGCGTTTGTAATATCCTGGTCACTTGGCGTATCTTCTGATATAGAGAAAGGAGGTCGAGACGTGACAGTCAATCCCATCAATGCAGAATATTCCTCTAGAGTAGGCATCAATTGGTAGTCCGAAAACGTAAAGCAATAGTAAAAAGGGTCGTAGAACTAGACGAGCGTATCTAGTAATCCATCAATTATCTTGAGTCTCAATAGCAGGAAGATTCCTCCATATTCATCTGAGAAGGTCAAACGATTCTCGATTAGAATTCCTATTTCCCTTGGGTTTTCAAGCCTTGGACTCTTGAAGGTGTACTTCAATGTTCCTCTTCTTCCAAAATTCATTTTCACAATGTCTGCAAAACAATTTTAGTTCCTTGAAAGGGTTAGAGAAAAACAAAATGCAACGATGCAAATGCAAATGGTTTTATGGAAAAGTATTTATAAATGTCACAGGATACCAAAAGAAACTCATTTATTAGTCAATAATGGATTACAAATAAAAGTACTTAAAAGAGTCTTAAAAATTTAACAGCTAAATAAAAGCTAATAGAGTCCTAAAGAATTTTTGTGTTAAGCTCATCGATCTGCTTCTCCAACTGGGCCTTCTCGAGAATAAGATTGTCTACAATCAACTTCCAAGGAGTTGTCTGAGGGCTAGAGGAAAATAAATCCTCTTGTGCTTTTCTCTTCTTACAAGAAAGTACTTCTTCACTGTTCAGCTGTAGTTGTCTATGGAGTTCAGCATTCTCTTCAACAATCACTTGATACTTATTTCTTCAAGCCTCTCCTTCCTGTTGTGCTTTTCTTAGAGCAATCTTCAATTCTTCTGCTTCAGACATGAAAATTAGAACGGGTTATTTCTTTAAAGGCATGGACTCTTGTAGGGTATAAGGCATCTTCAACTTGATAGCCCTATCTCGAACCCATTGGAGATAAGGTTCTAGAGAAACACAATTAGGTTTTCCTAAGCTTTCTTTTCCTCTTTTATGCAGATGACGGCATGCAATCACGATCTTCTCCTAGAGTTCCTTATTATCTTCCTCCTTGAATAAAATGCTTTCCACATGAGCACCCTTGAGTCTATCTTTCAAAGGGTACCCTAGCTGACGATGAGCCAAAACAGGATTGTAACTAAATCCTCCTTTAGTGCTAAGGAGAGGTACATTAGTGAAATCTCCACAGTTGTTAATGATCAGTATCCCATCATAAACGTGGTTGTACCAATCAATGTCCGAGTGGGTAAGATCCATAATATTTTGTGACCAACGACCTTTATTGAGATCCCAAAAGGATCTAGACTTGGGCAAGTGCAAAATAAACCACTTGTACAATAAGGGTATTGTCATACCCTAAATTTGTCCTACCTTTTTCAAATTTTATTTGCCCGACTTTATTTTCAATTTTGCATTGCTTGTACAGTATAACATGCATTTTAGCATAAATAAGTGATTTAAAAGGATCAGATTAAAAAGTGATTGAAATAAGTGATTGAAATAAGTGATTGAAAAAATACAAGAGAAATAAGTGATTGAAAAGTTTCAGATTAAAGCTTGCAGACGTCGGTATTTTAACCTACTTTCCATAAAGCTTGACCTAGTGCGCTCGTCTTATCTCTCGGCAAATTTTCTGTCACTTTTGATCGGTCTGAGCCTTTTTACCAGTGCTGGTCAATTTTCAAAGTTGAGTAAGTGTTTCATCTTTCAAAATCATTTATTTTGCGTTAATCTTTTGTGTGCAGTTGATTTAATTTTTCAGGCATCTTTATCACCCGATTTTTGTTCATTTTTGCCCGTTTTTTTATATATTTTTTCATCAAAGTGTCTGGAATAATTAATTAGAATTTTCCATGATTGCATTTTATTTTTATCATGTTTATTCAATAAATTAAGTGTGTTTCTTTGATTAAATATGGATCCTTAGATTTAAATTTAATCAAGGGTGCACATGCATTATCCTCATTTTCTCTTATTGACGAATCATATTTTAGCATTTTATTTTATTTTGATTTAATTTATAAAAAAATCAGAAAAATTAAACATCTTTATTCATATCATTAAGACATTTGTCCACCCACAATTGGGTGGTTTTCAAATTTTTGTCATCCTATCCAATTAAAAAAGGACACGTGGCATTTAGTGTGTTGGCAAGTAATAATAATAATAATAAATAATATAATTAAAAATTAATAAAAAAGAAAAAGGAAAAGAAAAGGATAAAGGTGGACAGAAGTGGGATTCGGGGGAATCAAAGGAAAGGGGAGAGAAAACCTCTTCTCCTTCTCTCCTTCAGAGATTGCGAAACACCCACCCTCTCTTGCCTTCCCTGAAACGACTTTCTTCTCACCTCCTCCATCATCACCATCCCTCCATTAAACCTTCTCACACCCACGAACAAGCCTGTCCGTTGGACTTCCGTCGTCGCTCACCTCATCTGTTTTGTTTCGAGGGAAACTCCGCTCCATCACCATAATCTCTTCAACAATGTGTTCAACATCAACAACAACTTGAAGAGAAGAGAAAAGGGAAAAATCTAGTGCCATTTTACCGATTCATTCTTCCTGCTCATCCTTAAAATAGCCCAGTGATTGGTATGCACGCAGGCAGCAACGAAACAGAGCAGTAGCAACTCGCGTGTCGGTTGCAACTCACTCAGACCCGTTCTAACTTGGATGTTAAAAGCGAAGCGGATTCGACATTGCCACTATATTGTGGTAACCTTTTTGAATTATTTCCTTGGATACTTTGTATTGCATTGTTTATTGTTTTAGATTTCTCAAATCCAATCACACTATATTTTTAGGATAGAGTAATAATGTAACAAATTACAAAGTGGTGAATATGATTAGGTTTGACAGTTTCTGTTTCTGAATTCTATTGCTATTATAGAGTCAATGTTAGTTCGACTTTGATTACATTGGGTTATGTTGATTTTATTTGAGTATGTGAATGCTTATAACTTGTTCTGTCCCCCATTTGTATTCTTTTATTATTTTTTTCTTTTTATATATATATAATTACATAAATTACAGTTATAATAAGGTGTTTAGTGGGCCAAAACGTGTACATTAGACCCAAGAATCATTCTATTTACTTTGGTTTAATTTTGATTTGTGAATATAAATTTACGACGAGTTGTTTGATTTCATTGCACAATTAATTAAACCTTTTCATAATTAATCAATGAAAGTAGTGAGTTCTTGGGGTCTAGCACTCCTTGGGTCCTTGAGCGAATACTCTTGAGGCGCAAGCTTTGGGTTGTGTTTGTTCCGTCTTTCGTTTACAAAAAGTAATTAATCTTCACCTAATTTAATCATAACACTTAACCTTTAAAAATACTTTCTTAACTAATTTAAAATCATAAGTCTTTCTAATTAATAATTCGAAAAAACTTTTCTTAATTAATCAATGAAGGTAGTGGGTTCTTGGGATCTAGCTCTCCTTGGATCCTTGGACGATCGCTCTTGAGGCGCACGCCTTAAGTTGTGTTCGCCCCATCTTTCATTTCTAATATACCTAATGCTTTTTAAAACTTTCAACCCTCTTTTCGAACCCTAATTCAGTTAATACACTTAACCTAATTTTCTCAAAAGATGTTTTCTTAATTAATAATGGATACATTGAACTCTTGAGGTCTAGCACTTCTTAGATTCTTGAACGAATTCTCTTAAGGCGCACGCCTTGAGTTGTGTTCATTCCGCTTTTCATTTCTAAAAACACGTAATCCCTTGCAAACATTTAATTTATACTCAATCCGTTTAAAATACCTAACGTGTCTAATCAAATTCAAATCTTTCTTGATTAAATTACGAAAGAACTAATTTCTTGGAGTCTCGCACTCCTTAGATTCTTGAGTAACCTCTCTTAGGGCGCACGCATTGGGTTGTGGGTTGCTCGACCTTTCGTCCCTAAAATACTTGCCCCTAATTATTTGGACAAGGGCGTTCATTATTCTACAAACATGATTTCATAATTAAATGAATTAAAACATTTTCGTTGGGATCTAGCATTCCAATAATGCCCCGTTTAATTTGTTGCGAGGCTGACGTCTCGTTTATCGTATAGTCGTCATTCTCCCTCAAAATATTTAACCAATCTAATCTCGTTTTCTCGCTCCTGCGCGATCGAATCCCTAAAACCTATTCAAATTAATTCTTCTTTTCTCAATTAAAAACCCTAATACATTAAGTCATCGCCCCCGTGCGATCCACAACTCAAACTCCTTTTCAAAAAGAACATTGTTTAGTCCTTTCTTCTGCGCATATAAACTAGTGTTTCATCCTCCCGTTAGAATGCAACCTAAACACTCGTTCATAAAAGACACCAACCAACCGTAGTCTTCCGAACTACGATTGCTCTGACTTCCTCATTGCACAGTGAGGGTACGTAGGCATAGGATTGCGAGATCCTAGCAAGCTACCTTTTTCCTTTTTACCACAAACCTTTACTTGTAGTCCCACAAACTACGATGGTTTGACTTTCCCATTGCACAAGGGAGTATGTAGGCACAAGGGCCCCAATCCTTGGCGAGCACCCTAATATAAAACCACCCATTTCCCCTATAGGCGAAACCTTAGAAGAAAACAAACAACCTAGCTAACTTTTCTCTCGAATTGAATCAAGAGGTTCCCATTGAGTACAATAGACGTAAAGGGTGCTAATACCTTCCCTTTGCAATCAACTCCCGAATCTAGAATTTGGTTGCGATGACCATGTTCTTATCTCCTTTTATTGATATTTTCGTATTCTTGTCTTGGAATGAATAAAGTTCAGTGGCGACTTTGTTCGAACATTTTTTTCCGCATCCATCGTGACGATCGTGTTTTTTGAGGTACGATAGGTACACAACACGTAATCATTCCTCCACCATGAAAATTTTTTAGATGAATTGAATGATAAGAATGATCTAGCAAGATTGGTACTGGATTATTCTTCAGGAAAGCTTTGATAGAATTAATTTCGACAAATCCTTCAAAGCTTGGAAAAAGAAACACTCCATAGATAAGTAATGCGAGGATAGCCTCAAATGCATCCATGCTCAAATGATCGGCGCAATATTCGGCATTGTCGCATTGCTGCGAA
Source organism: Lathyrus sativus (assembly GCA_963859935.3). Classification (NCBI taxonomy): domain Eukaryota; kingdom Viridiplantae; phylum Streptophyta; class Magnoliopsida; order Fabales; family Fabaceae; genus Lathyrus; species Lathyrus sativus. The sequence goes on from OZ012740.1 coordinate 267,986,151, forward strand.
GAGGGCCTGTAGAAGACAAAAGAGTCGCCACCATTCATTATTTATCCCAAAGAGAGGGAAAGGAAACGATCAAAGAAAATCTAACGAAAAGGGAATAAGACAGGTCATCGCAACCAAGTCTCGGGTTCGGGAGTCGGTTACGCAAGGGGAAGGTATGATCACCCCTCACGTTTTTTGTACTCAACGGGATCCACGCTTGTTGTCTATCTAAAAGGGTGTTAAACTATCTAAGCTACGGACTCACAGGGATAAAAGAAAATAAAAATGACTCGATAGAGCATCGTCGCTCTATGCCTACGTATTCCCTCATGCAATGGGAAAGTCATAGTCAACGTAGTTCGGAAAACTACAGGTGAAGGGGGGAAGGTTGCTCGCCATGACATCGCCGTCTTGTGCCTACGTGTCCTCATCTGGTATGAGAAATCAAAGAAAACGTAGTTCGGGAAACTAGACCACTGGTTGGTTATGTGTTTTAAACCGAGTAAGGTTAAACCTTAGTTATAGCAGTTAGGTGTATGCAGCTCGACCATTGGAAACTTAGGCGTTACCTGTTTGCGGTAGAACCAAGAGTTAACAACACTCTCTTTATGAAAATGATTTTCCAATTAAGATCCCGAATAATAAAAAGATTTTGATGTTTTTGTTTTGCATTTTTATGACAAGAAGTGAATTGAGTTATGGTTTGAAACTCATGTCGCACTAAAGACTATGACTTGAGAGCGAATGCGTCGCATATCACCCGAAGGGCATACGCTAAACGCTCTAGACAGTTGAGAGAAGGCCCCCCAACCATCATTTCTCAAATACTTAAGGCTCGTAGCGTACGACACAAATTATTCTTTATTAAGTGTTTTGAATTGTTTAGGAGATGAGAAGAGAAAGACACAACCTAAGGGGAAACTGGACCTTAAAGTTGTCATACACAATGCTCCTAAACTTGGGATGAAAGGGAATGAAACTATCCTAATGTTATCATGCAAAGGATTGAACACCTAATGTCTCTCCTCTCCCATCCTAAACTGAGGGACTAGGAATCCTAGAGGGGATCATGGCACAAGGCCAAGTAAACAATAAATAACTCAATCACAGATGAAATAGGAAAGAAATGAAATTGACTTGAACAAGTCAACATGCAATGCAAACAAATGAGATGCAAAGAAAATATGCATACACAAAGAAAAGAGGGAGGAAAAAGTGTGGGGCAGCCACCACCACAAGCACATCTCAACCAACATTTCTTAAGATTCACACAATGCAATGCAAACAAAACAATGCAAATAAACACCAAAGTAGGCAAACAAACACCAAAATTCATGACAAGTTCAAAGCATACACAAAGCACATTAATTTGTAAATTCGATTAAAAATAATAAAAGTAAATGGAAAAATAAAATGAAAGTGATGAAAAATAAATTAACACAACAAAATATTAGAATATGATTTTTTTTGAGATTTTATGATATTCAAAACTATTTTTAAAATAAATAAAACAAAACAAGAAAAAAAACTAAAATAAAATAAAAATAAACAAGTTGCTAAAAAGAAAGAAATGCCTCACCCAAGGCTTGAACCCAAGACCTTAGGGTCATAGGCATAAAACAACACCAATCCAATCACTAAACGCATGTGAAAATAAGAGGAAGAGGAAAGTAAAAATATTGAAAACATGAAAAATCAAGCAAAAGAGTAAAAAACGCCCCCGCTGGGGGTCGAACACAGGTTCAAGGCATGGCAAGTGACTTAAGGGCAAGGTACTAACCACTGGGGTGGCGATACATCCATTGTATCAAGCCACCCCATATACAAATATACTAAAGGGCGTGTGATTTCCTGGGCAAGCCAAGGATAAAACAAGGCAAGCATGTGTCATACGGTTTCACTTCGAACTTGAGCAAAACACAACCAAATCTTATGAAATTTAACTCAAACCTGCTAGAAATTTTGAGAGGGATGCAATGGTAACAACCAAATTTCAAAATAATTCACACCAAATAAAATTTGAATGCTCATGCAATTGTGGAGTTTAAAATGCATTTTGAGATTTTAGAGTTGAGAAAAGCATGATTAAAGGCCAAAGATGGTTTGAGCAAGTTTTAAAAATGATGAGGAATGGTTTTTGACAAGAATGCTAATCAAAAGATCTCATAATCAGAAAATGGAATTTGAGTGGTTATCATGATCATAAATAAACCAAAACAAAGAAATCATTTGCCATAGGTCAAAAATTCGTACACACAAGTTGTCATGACCTGTAGAAATGAAACGCCAACAGAACATTGGTGCATGGCATGTTAGAGTTCAGCAACTACAAGTTAGTGTTGATGTCAGACCAAAACAATGGTGCAACTACCAGTGGTTTTCACAATAGCTGCAAACTAAACAGAAACTTCAAACTAAACCTGGCTAGGCAGTCAAACAAAAATCCTAACCTATAACTTCTAACACTACTTGTCAGCCAAAGCTTGAGGCTCCTCAAGTCAACAGAGGTTCAAACATACCTCAAAATAAAGTTCTGGCAGCAAAAGGTCAAAGTAACAAACCTATCCAATATGACTTGTGATGTTAGCAAGTAAAGATCATGGTTGATCTCAAACATAATTGAAGCAATCATGACAAGGTATACACACTACAATTTGTGAACTTGAAAACTAAAGACAGTCACCAAATATGTTCACAATTAAAAGCATTAACATCCAAAATTGAGTAGATCTTAACAAGGTATTCCCACCATCATGCTTTAAGGTCTGAGCAGCCAGATGTGAAACTAAAAACTGATAGGAAACAAAGTAGATCACCCTTCCAACCAACTGGATGGCAGGTATGGTACTCAATCATCAAAGTTGAAATTCAATCTTGGCATAAATTCCCACAAACATACATGATGACTTTTCTTCAACACCTTCACACAAGCCAATCACAAAAATCCTACCAAATACTACAACCAAGCCTCACCTAGACTGTCTAAGATGATTGGACAGTTCTGAGGACCAAAGCAACATGTCAATGAAATTAAAGCACTCTAGATTGTCATGAAATTATGGTAACAACCCTCTCTTATGCACACTAGCAGAGTCCAATCTACACCACCTCAAACACTATAGCTAACAGGCTTCAAAAGGTTAACAACCACATGACTTTAACATGAATCATCACTAAAACTCAGAAACTACCCCTCAAAGATCTAGAGGCAAACAACAATCTTGAACTCAAAATAGCCTTTACATGGTCTTAAACAGAAATGAGGCACACAAAAAGCCAAAACCTCAAAACAACCTCTCCTAGACTGTCTAGGATTTACCATCATGGATTAACCAACTCTAATGCATCGTAAGTCCAAGACTTGATGGCACCAGTCTCATACCATTTTGATCATCACAAAAACCAAACACATAGGTAGTCCAAAAAGTGTTATATGAAAGCTCTGAATCTTGCCATGACAAAAATCACAACCAATCTTAGTATGAACAATAACAATAAATAACCAGCAATCAAGACTTAATAATCTCATACTTCAGTGCAGCTGCAAATCCAATCAGTGGCAAAGGATAAGCTCAAGACTAAAGCCCATCCCTAGTGTAAGACTTATGACAACAGTAATTTGGAACATAAATGCACCCTTCTAGGCCTAACAATACTTGTCAAACCAAGATCAAAGCCCTTATGCATACTCTCAATGATATCAAACAAACAAAACCAACAATATCCTCAAAGTAGGCAAAATAGTGTTGTTCATCAAAAGCTGCAGCATCAGCCAAATATCTGATGGGATCTAAACTGGTCAAACTCTCCAACAAGCCTAGACAGCAGTCATAGCATCCACAAAATTGGAATCCTATTCTGTCAAGAACTCTAACAGGCTCATGATAATAGCCTCTACACAATGAAACACACTAGCAGGGAAAACTCATTAGCCTCAACTCCAACTTAAATCAAAGACATCCCCCTAATGTTCTAATAGCAACAAATGAGCCCCACCTAAATCACACTAAAACCAACTAATAGCTACTCTAAATAGAATTGCCTTTAAGGATCACATCAGAATTGAGGCCATTACAGTCTTATAAAATGTAGAGGACTTAGTATACTAAATAGCCAAATCCCCATCTCAATGACAACAACCGCTTTGGTTCTCATAATGCCAATCTCAAGTACTGAATCACAAATGGTACTCAAAGACATTTATCAATTTGCCACAACAAATACAAACCAACCTCTAGCATGAAAAAACCAGTTCTAAAGCAACAATACATCAAGAGCTGACAAACTCCATTTTAAAGTAGTTTTGACAGCAAAGATCATCATTTCAACACAACAAAATCAAACCGTAATGCCATACATTCCAACAGTCTAGTCCTCTTAAAAGGTAACAACTTAACCACATTGCCCTAGTGACAAACACACATCCATTAGCACATGAGTTTGACAAACTCATAATGATTCCTAACAGAACCAAACCAGGGGTAAAGCATCCCAAATAGAAAGTCAATAACTCAAAACCTACCAATATGCACTAGACAAGTTCACACCTAAGTTCTAACAGCAGTCTTAAACAAAACTCAAAGACAGTCCACAATGCAAATCCTCATTATGCTAGGCAGATCCACTTAAGAACAAAAAATCTAACATAACAGTTGCAATCATCACAAATGACAGTCACAGTTTTACAAACCTAAACATCAAACGCCAACAGGACAGCTTGCAATTTTAACAAGAACATGTGGTAGGCTTGACATAATAAATTCAGGTCAATGCTTTAAATGACAGTTTTCAACTTCAAGCTAGCACCACACAAGTTTAAATCACAACAGTTATGAGCTTACCATATTCAAGGCATTTTGACAGCATAACCACTATTTAGCATAACAATGTCCAAACCATCCAACAACATAAACATGATGCATAATGAATAGGTTTAGGGCTACATACCTCTTGTAGACCTCCAAAAGCAAACTAGCAGCAAGATATCCCTCCCTCCTTTGAGCAAGCTAGTTGCAAGATATCCCTCCCTTCTTTGAGCAAGCTTTGAAGTTCCTTTTGAAGCAACAAATGCTTTTTGATGACAGTTCTAGCAAATGATGTTCTAACTATTTTGGCAATGTTTGGTATGCTCCTAATGCAGCTTCATGTGCATGGGATGGGGAATAAAGGGGCTGCATAACTGAAATGCATAAACATGCCACAATGTTACACAATTCATGTCTTGTAATAAATGTTCAAATCACTCACTTTGGACCATGATAACTTGGTGCACACAGATCAACTTGCCCTAAACTTAAGCTCTAAGTAAAGAGGGCATGGCATAAAACACTTTTCATGTTGAACTCAACTTTATTTGAGGATTGGAAGACCATGAAAAATGATGGTGAAAATCAGGTCATGCAAGCTGTCTACAAATAACTTAGAAAATATTATAAGTTATGGATTTTGACTTATTTTTCCTCAACTTTGAACTTCCATAACTTGAGCTTCTCAAATCATATTGAGGACTTCTAGGACTTTTTAGAAATCTTGGAGCAAGTTCTACAACTTTCATTTGGAACAAAGTTCCATTTGACATCAAGAACTTGATGGAATTTGGCTTGCAAAGTGGGTCCAAAAATCTGCCTAAACTTTGAAGTCATTGAAATCTCCAACTTTGAATGATCATAACTTGAGCTCCAAGTATCATATGATTGTGAATTGGTACTCAAAAGAAAGCATGAAATGCAAGGAAAAAGTTTTATATTGGCCAAAGGTTCATTTGAAACCTTGATCATGGAGAAAAATGGCCTTGAAGATGGCTTGTTCAACCATAGCACTTTCCAAAAATAAAAAGTTTTTAAAACCCTAATTTCTTAAAATGGCAACTTTTAACAATTCTTGATTTTTCATGATTCCCTTGACTTTTATTGATCAAATTCCATCCTTTGGTCATATTGGACTTGAGAAACATGATCATGACCTCAAAAAGTCAGGAGTTGACTTTTTCGTTGAACAATTGACTTTTCCCCCAAATATCTTGATTTTCAATTAACTGGTCAATTAAAGCTCTTCTGATTAAAATTGATGATCAATCTATCATCCCCAAGCACCTTAGGACATATGGGAGAATATGGAAACAAGTTCTACTTCACAAACCAAGTTTAGTCTGTTTAAAAATGAAACCCTAATTTCACCCTTTTTGCCTAGGCATTGTGCAGATGAACTGAGTGACCATTCCAATTCCACAATAACCTCTGAGGTACTCAACAAGCTTCTACCTTATGCCTCTACCAATGATGAAACCTCATGGATCCCCAAACAATCCTCTGATGGTTCTTTGATAATGAGTTGTGGCACACCTCTCCTCTCTAGGAGCTCTGATGACTTCATGACAATAGCACCCACTTGATGACTTGTACCCATACCCTTGCTTGAGCTTGAAGCCAATAAAACCTCTCCTCTTGGATGGAACACACACACAGTCACTCGATGCCCTATAAGAACAATCCCATGCAGATGCAAGATGCTAAAATGCAATGAAACATAAGCCAAAGATTAAAAAAATGGGTTGGTCAAATTTTGGGGTACAACAGTTGCTTCTATTCAAGCGACTTGGACCTGAAGGGATGAAAAGCAAACGAATTTCAAACATTCAAGGTAAAAGACGGTTGAATACCAAAGAACTCGAAAATTTGCCAACCGCAAAAGAGAAACAGTAACTGAATAAGGTCTGTAAACACTGTTGGGGAGAGACTGATAAGATGAACGCATCCATCAAGAAATTCTAGCTGGGGTCTGGATAACACACATGCTAATGAAACAAGCGAAGGAAGCCGGGGTCTGGATACCACACACGCTTAATTACTATCACTAGCCAGGGTCTGAATACCTCCATTGCTAATTAAATAAACCAGAGGAAAGCCGGGGTGTGGATACCTCACGCGCTTACCGAAATCACTGGAGAAAGCTGAGTTCTGGATACCACACGCGCTTAATCACTATCACTAGCCAGGGTCTAAATACCTCACCTGCTAATGAAATAAACCGGAGGAAAGCCAGAGTCTGGATACCACACGTGCTTACCAAAACCACTAGAGAAAGCCGGGGTCTGGATACCACACGCGCTTTAATCACTATCACTAGCCAGGGTCTGAATACCTCACCTGCTAATGAAATAAACCGAAGGAAAGCCGGGGTCTAGATACCACACGCGCTTACCGAAATCACTGGAGAAAGTCGGGGTCTAGATACCACACGCGCTTACCGAAATCACTAGAGAAAGCCAGGGTCTGGATACCACACTCGCTTTAATCACTATCACTGGCCAGGGTCTAAATACCTCGCCTGCTAATGAAATAAATCGGAGGAAAGTCGGGGTCTAGATATCACACACGCTTACCAAAATCACTGGATAAAGCTGGGGTCTGGATAACACACGCGCTTTAATCACTATCACTAGCCAGGGTCTGAATACCTCACCTGCTAATGAAATAAACCGGAGGAAAGCCGGGTTCTGGATACCACACGCGCTTACCGAAATCACTAGAGAAAGCCGGGGTCTGGATACCACATGCGCTTTAATCACTATCACTAGCCAGGGTATAAATACCTCACCTGCTAATGAAATAAACCGGAGGAAAGCCGAGGTCTGCTAGAGATACAACTGAAAACAAAAGGCGACAATTTGGCTTATGTTTCAAATGCACATGTTTGAATATGGCGTAATGCTCCATACGAAATGGAAATGCTACGCGTTTGGGAGGATGCTATGCATGATGAAAATGCAAAGGAACCGCTTCAGTAAAATAAATGCTGAAGAGAAGGAGCCAACTCCGCTGGGGAAGACCAGATGCCAAGTACAATTGGACTTATGCTGGGAGAAATAAGCCCTAGACGGCTTCCTGAAAGAGAGCTCTCCTAAGTATACTGCCTTGCTAAGAACAAATCCACTCTGTTAGGGATCAAATCAAACTACCCTGAATAGCCTACCAGAACACAACTCTTCTAGGGCACAAACAACTTGGCTGGAGATAATAACTCCACTCTACCTGGGAAATCAGCCCTGAATGGTCTGCCAGAATATAACATTTCGGGGAACAGACAACTCTGCTGGGGAATCAAGGCATACTGTTGTGGGATGGCTCTATTCTTCCAGAGATTCTGCTCTGCTGAAGATTTAATCCGCTATCTGTTAGAGATTATGAATAAAATCTATTGGGGAACCGTCCCAAACTCTCTCTGCTGAGGATGGAGATAAACAATCTCGGGGAAGAAAAACTACTCCACTGACATTGCTGGGGATTAAGCATTGAGGGAATCAGCATCATCCTCTGCTTGGGGAGAGAGAAATAAACTCAACAATAACAACCTCCGCTTGGCGAATGAGTCAATGACCTATACTCTGAGGGAAAGAAGTCAACCATTCAGACTCTGTGGGGAAACGAGACTCTGAATTCGTTCCACTACTGGGAATAATCCCGTATTTACTTGCTGGGATGGTCCTACTCTGCTGGAGATATCAACCTCGACCTGCTGAGGACATCCTTAACTGTACGAAATTCCAACCTGCTGGGATGAGTGCAATACCAACCTACTAGGGATAAGTTTACAATATCACTGGTGAGATACTTCTGATCTAACATCATCACCCTGGGAGATAGAGGCAGGCAGCTTCACTGGGGATAACCTGATGTGTCAAGTATAATTGGCCTTTAGGTTTTCTGTGAAGGGTTAGGTACAGCTGACGTTGGGAAATGTCCTGTCTGGATACATGGTTCATGATCAAAGGGTCAAGGAATGGTATACATGATTTCTAAACATTCGTCTTGAACTCGGAGGTTGACCGAACCTTCTTGAACAGCTTTGAGAAGCTCTAAAGATATGGAGAAGAGCAGTTCCTTTGTTTCCAATTTTGCCCCAACCTGTGGGATCTCTGTAGAAATGTTCCTCACGAGGAGACTTGAAATCGCTATGCCCCGGTGGTTTAACATGAATTGCCTCAACATTTTGAGCCTTAAAGAGGTGCTTCAAATTAATTGTCTGCTGGATAAGGAGAGCTTTCGTGCTCTTGGGGTAGCTTGCCCCAGCCTCCCAATGACTTTGCCCCTGACTGGCTGCTTTGGAGGAATGCCTCTGACTTCGAGAGAATTATCGAATCTCGACCTGATTTCCCCAGATTAACTGAATCTTAGGAAATGGCGTCTTTGACTGGATTTCGAGAAATTTGATGAATCTCGACCTGGTTGCCCCAGATTAACTGAATCTTGGAATGACTGACTCCTCTTATATGATCTTTCGGCATGCCCCTGCTCGACAGAGCTCTCGGGCGCTTTGCATCTTATCTTGATCAAACTCGGCATTGTACAAACTCTCCAGATGCCAAGTGCTTACTCACAAGTAATACAATTCGTTTTTGCAAATGAAAATATTAATGCAATGCATATGACAGTTTTGAAATCCAAGTCTGTCCATTGGAAAAAAGTTGTAACGTAGTGAATGAATCACTTATCAGAATGTCAATATCAATACCCAGAAGGTAAGAAGAATCCTTTTAGGAGCCAGTTTCGATGCGATCTTTACCGAAGTATGCTTTCGAAACAAATCTGCTTCAATTAGGACTTTTGAAGGTGGTAACTTGGTCAGGTTCACGGTTATAGAAAGAAAGGATATAAGGCTCTAAGTCTGTTTTAACCCACCCATTCTCCTTGATGTTCTTCAATCCTATATTCAGCTAATTCGACACAAGTACTCACCTCTCAAAGGTTAAATGACAGGAGTGACGGTTCAGGAAACCACACATTTTGGAGTGACAATCACTCGCTTTTCGTCTTTGGTGTCTGGAATCACACGACTTGTTCTATATCGTTTTTCTGATTTCCCTATTTTTTCCTGGACTAATTCTTTTGAGTTTCTTTTGATTTCGAAGTCCAGCGGGACGCCCTATTTTTTGCTTAAGCCACATGTTTACAAGTTATCTACTTAACGGGCTTCTTGCATATTTTCTCTTTTTGGGAAAAAATCGTGTGACACTGGCTTGTCTACTTGTTTGAAAGGGTTGTGACTGTCTCACTCCTTGGTCGGCAAGGGATAAACACTGTGGTTTTTTAGGTACGGCCTCTACAGGTGTGATTGGTCCTTGAACGGGAACACTCCTTCTGCAATTTGGATGTTCGGTCGAATTAACTGACACCTACCCTGCCTCAGGTTAAGATTGAGGTTTTTTCATTTTTAGAAAGAAACTCCTACTACTAGACTCGAAGGGGTAGACAAGGGATTATCTTCCTTATATCACCGGTGTTTAGGGATTTGAAACAATGCTTGTACATCATTAGCAGAGTTTTATTCAAAAGCATACTATCAGAAGCTTTGCGTCTTTCAATTTCGTCATCCTCCCTCGGATTCCGTTTAAACAAGCGTTTGACATAAAAAAAAGTATTTGAGTGAACACGAATGGATTTAATCAAAACAAACATATAAAATTCATTATCATTATCAATTGAAAACAAACAAGTTCTACAGATAACATTTGCAAATAAGTTCAAACTTAAACAGAAAAAAAACTACAAATGCAAAGAAAATGACATGATAAAAAGATTGCCAGTTTCGGGGAACTTTTTTTTTTCAATCTTGATTTGCTGCTGAACCAACCCTCTTTAGAATTGCTCGTCGAAATCAGTATGATACCCCTCTGAACCCCTGCCCTTGGTGAATCCCTCCATAACATGAGCTGCTGAATCCGCATTGCTGGATGAAGGAGGATTGTTGATCTGGATTCCTTTAGGCGTGACAGCAAACACGTCGGAGTCAAGTAGAGTCTGAACCTTGCTCTTAAGTGTCTTACAGTCTTTGGTCGAGTGCCCTTGTGCCCCAGCGTGGTACTCACAGCGGACGTTGACATCATAACCTGGCGGATACGGAGGAATCTCAGGATTAATCTTCTTCAGCATTATCAACCCACCTCTGATCAAATCAGGCAACATCCGACTGTATGACATTAGCAACTGAGTGAAATGCCTCTCTGACTTCTTCGGTCTTTGCCTGGCATGCTGACGCGGCTGATGACGGTATGACTATTGACTCCAAACACTCGAAACGTCTGGAAACTGAATCTGAGGTATCGGGGACTTCCCTTGTTCAGGTACTTTCATCCTCAGGCTTGGCCTAGGAATAGGTAACAGCTGTGGGCATGGAGATTCTGAAATCATAGATTGTAAGACATACTCCTGACCTGATGCAGCTTCCGGGGAGAAGGCAGGAATAACCACCTCTTTTGTAGTAACTGGAATAAGACCACCGCTCGACATGAACTCAAATGCTCTTGAATCGATTAAGTCCTGGACTTTGTGCTTAAAAGCTTTGCAGTTCTCGACATCATGCCCCGGTGCCCCAGAATGGAAATCACAATGGGCACTTTCATCATAGCCTTGTAGTGTCTCACATATAAGTGCAGCCAGAGTCCGAAGTTCAACCAATTGAGGTTGAAGCAAAAGCTGCAACAATTGAGCATAAGTCATAGGGATCTGGTTGAAGATTCTGTCGGGCTACTTTGGCCTTTGAGCATACCTCTTAATCTTAGAATTGTCTCAGGAAACAGAGGGTAGCTGTTGACGGGGAAATTCTAGAACCTTAGGTTGTGCCGATGATCTCCGAGTCACATCACGCCTTGGGAGAGGTTCCACAGGTAAGGGTGGAATAACCATTTCTGTTGCAACTTCAAGCACCCGATCGCCCTCCTTTCATATCACTTCTGTGATCAGGCTCATCTGAGTCTTCAACTGATGAACTTCCTCCCTAAGCATCTTCTAAACCAAACACAAGGCTTGCATGTCCACCATGAATTGTCCCATCTGGCTTCAGACTTCCCTCAATTCTTCTTGAATATGCTCCATAGTCAACTTCTGGCTTCTTTGAAGAGCTAGTGTCTAAAATTTCGAAGAAAAACTGGATCAGGATAACAAAACTCAGTCTCGAACACCTGCTATGTAAATGAAGAATGATGCAAAATGCATACATGCAAATGTATTTCAGGGAAACTCTCCCCTTGATTCTAGTTCCACGAGCATGGTAGGAGAATGAAAAAACCAAGATATAGCCAGAGAAAACTTCTCATAAATAAAATGAGCCATAGAATATCATCATACATTACCAAAGAAATACAATAAAGTTATCACGACCTCATCCAACAACCCTGGTGATGGTCAGGATACAAATAACAACCAATAAAAAGAGAAAGTTCGTCAGAAGCGGTGTCGAGTCTGGAACTCTTCTAGCAACTCCTTTGTGTCTAGATGATTAGGCCTATCAATCAATCTTTGAATGAGTGAGTCCCTTTTCTCGATAGTGGCTTGCAGACCCTGAACATAGTCCTCCCAAGCATCCTCCCCGAAGGCATCTTCAAGTCTATTCTCAGCTTGTATTCCTCCAACGTTGCAAGAGATTCACGGAGTTTGCAGTCGCTTTCTTGTAGGCGCGTGGATTCACCAGGAGCTTTCTGAATCTTGACTCGAAGCTGAGCTCTCAAACTATCAACTTGTTGACGCAGCTTATCTTCTCTCCCTTTGTTATTGGTTAGTATATCATTCCATTGAGTGTCGAACTTGGATATCTCTAGGTGGGTCTTCTCCAGCTCCTTCTTCTTTCCTTTAAGGACATCACTGACGCTCTTCAAATCTTTTCCTATTCATTCTCGGGTGCTAATCTCCTTCGTCAATTTCATACCCATCTTGTTTAGCAACTCTGTTTGCTTCTTAGATGATTGGATAGCTTCATTCCTTTCACTTCTGAGCTGAACAACCTCCTTCTCCAACTCTTCGTTAGCTCTACACAGTTCTTCCTTCTCTGCCCATAGTCGATTGTATTTCTGCACCTCGACTGTCGTAGGTTCTATAACCACTGAGGGATACAAAGGTTCTCTTATTGGGAAGGGTAGCAACAGTCTCATGACTCTCTCGTGAATCCATTCTATGTAAGGTTCATAGGCTTTAGAGTTGTTCTTGCCCAAATACAGTTTTGCTCTACGATGAACGTTGTTCCAAGCCTGCTGCAAACTAGTCAAGGTAGTGGCATCACTAAGCCTGTGAAGTAGAGAGATTCTCGCACTTCTTCCTCCTTAGGGGGGTCTCTTAAAGCGTAGCCAAACTGCCTGACGGTGAGAGCTGGGTTGTAATTTATACCTCCTTTCCTCCCAATCAGGGGAACATTGGAAAAATCTCCGCAGCTGTAGACAATCTCCTTACCCAAGAGGTCTCTATCAAACCAAACAACATTATCTGCTCTCAATCCTATGAGTCTTTCTGGCCAACCAACAATACTGGCAAGGTCAATAAAAGGTCCATACTTTAGCAGATGTGAGGCAAAGCACTTGTACAACAATGAGGTACAACAAGAAACAATGTTCCCTCTCCGGTTCTCATTCTTGTAATGGGTGGAATGATAGACATTGCCCAAGAGAGTTGGCACTGGATTCTTTGAGGCGAAAATACAGCAAGCATCCCAATCTACAAAGTCAGGCAGGTTAGGGAACAAGACTATCCCATAAATACAGAGTGCCAAGAATGCATTAAACACAAACAAACACCCCTTCTTGGCAAAATGCTGAGCCCTACTCACTAAGAATGGTAATGGAAACCCAGGCACTCCACTTCTTCTCACCAGCTTTCCCTCTATTTCATAAACAACAACATGCAGAGAATCAGCTAGTTTAGCGAAATTAGGCTCTTCTTCAGAATGCACAAAGGGCATTCCCACCAACACTGGAACTCCCAATAACTAGGCAAACTCTTCCAAGGTGGGTAACAGGATGTACCCAGGGAAAGCGAAACAGCGTAACTGAGGGTCGTAAAACTGTAGTAGTGTATGGAGACCCTCCAACTCATACTTTGAAACTCTGCAGACAAAGCTTAAGATCTTCCCATACTCCTGCTTGAAGTCCTCCATAACTCCATGCTCCACTCCAGAAATGAGACCAACCAAAGACTTCACATCTGGTATCGGGAACTTATAAATGACGGCCTTCTTGAAACCAAGCTCCATAACAACAGTGATTGAGATGACTAGAATCAAGGAGAAAGTATACACCTGGAACACAGATACATGTTAATGTCAAAATGCAAACGAGTATGAAAATGCAACAGAGGATCAAGTTGATGTGTCGTTGACAGAGATGAACCAGTGCTTCGCTTTGGCGAGAAAACCATACAACACTGGTATAAGGATCCCACTGTAACTGTTCACACTAATAAGACAAACGGGTGGGATGAAGGTCAAAGTTTCCTGCAAACCCTCCCCCTCACAGGTATGAACTTATCTCCGATAAGGTTTGGCATCCTATGCGGTCATCAACGTCACAGACTTTCGAGAAACGATGATACGCTCACCATTTCTGGTTTGACATCATTGTCTCACGAAGCAGCCTCACTTAGCTGACTCCCAAGTGATCGGTCTCCAAAGTTGACAGCTTTCAGATCCAACACCCTTTCCTAACCAATGCACATGATAGGATGTCTTTAACAGAAAACCTCGTCTGAACGCGAATTTCATGAAGACTAGTGCACGCCTAACGTGCAGGTCCCCGCTACTCTCCGCTCTAATGCTAGGGTTATCCTCAAGCCTGGGTTTTGGATTATCACTCAAAGAAACACCCCCCCCCCCAACAGCACAACAACTCATAATGTATATAATGCTGAAAGTAAAATGCATCAAAGCAATAAAAATGCAAACACATATACACATATATACACACCCAAAGACAAAACACACAAGCGCTAGGATTGACTCGCATAGGGGATGGGAAGAGTCCCCAGCAGAGTCGCCAGCTGTCGCATCGTTGCGAAGAAGGTCGGCGGAAAATAGAAGAGTTGCCATCGTTCGTTATGTATCCCAAAGAGAGGGAAAGGAAACATCAAGGAAAACCTAACAAAAAGGGAATAAGACAGGTCATCGCAACCAAGTCTCGGGTTCAGGAGTCGGTTACGCAAGGGGAAGGTATGAGCACCCC